>LR999977.1:6875000-7500000 GCA_905220455.2 Deilephila porcellus | reverse complement strand
TAAAATGTCGTCAAGTTTTATTTTTGTCGTAATGAAACGTCTGGTGAGCATCATAATATTATCGCTTGCATCTCACTAGATATTTGAAGTCTAACGTTAATTCGAACTTCATTCATTCATTGTTTTAAAGAAGGCGCCGAATACTCGCGCACTGAGATTTCCGTTCCCACGCATTACAATATTTTTTTAACTGTTGTGTCGAATTATCTTTATACAATGAATGAGCCAAGCAAAGTTAATATTAGTTACTTTTTCGTTGGAAATATCTTACAGAAAAATAAAATATTATCGTTTGCAGAATTATAAACGTATGATCTAGGGTGATTAAAAAGTTTGACGCTAGGGTAATGGCCACGCAAAACATATAAATAGATATAAAACTTGGCAATTAAAAAATATATTGATATACACTTGAGCTTCGCTAATTTATCTGTATTATTTTCTTACGGTTTTAAATAAGTCAATACACAAACATTTCTCTTTCACGGTTAAATTAACATTTTTAGATTTTAAAGACTTGCCTATTGTTCAATATTCTAAAAAGTAAGAGACGATTCTATCAATCAATTCTAATAAAATCTCTTCAGTAATTATTACATGAAACATCCATACAACTTTCGCATTTACATGAGTGGGATGGTATTTTATGAACATAATTAATCAATGAACAGTACTGTGCCATTGAGACTAGTTTGTTAAGTAATTGTTTTCATTATTACGGCTATTCATTATACTGCAAACGAAATACGTGTGAACAGCGTGCATGTTTCTAGGAACTAAATGTTATGATCGTATTAAAATTCACGTGCATTTTGCATGTTTTCACTCAAAATGCGCCGGACTCAGCTGTGTTGCAAGACTGACTCATCCTTTTATCGGAAGTGTAAAATACGGTACTCAGTTTATTGTTGACAGAAATAACTACATTGAATAAGTCGTTGAACATTTAATAATAACAACTAATAGTTGTATAAAATATTTATATTTTGTCGATAAACGTAACTAAACATTGAACATACGTATGTTACCTACGTGCCAAATATAAAATATGTACCTAATATAATATAAAACCAGTTTAAATAAAATCCACCCAATATTTAAATGTTTCCTTAGTAATGTAATAGAGGATTTTTTTTGTTTGAGTGTGGATGTTATTATGTTACTTTTGAGTCTAAAATTAAAATATTTTGTTGATAATTTCCCTCCAATATCCTCATATATGCCAGTTATAAATTATGGATCTTTATTACGGTAAGCTTAACCGATTGCAAACTGTGAATGAACGAGGTTCTGGCGAGGAATAGCAGGATATGACTTAACCAAATGACAGGCTGAGGAGTGATGACGGACAGCAACGTCATCAGCATGAGAAGCTATGCGGTCTCTTATCTGCCTGCCAAGCCCTAATTCGACAGGGGCTAATCCCATAGTATGCTATTCATGTAAAAGGACTAAGTTTAGCTGTAGTCTCCCTGTCATTAAAGGATGACGATGAAACAGTTTATTAACTGATTTATGCAATTTCTTACCTAAAACTAACTTGTCCGATGGAAATTCAAATTTCTCGTCATAAGGGAGGAGTTCAGCCTGCTCGTCTATGCCAAGATCAGGGTTCAAAGACTTGGTGACACCCTCCTTGAAGTACAGCAAGCCGGCAGCCGCCAGTTCCTTTCTGAACTGCTTCTCCTTCTTTATCTTCCAAGTTAGATAAGCCACTAACAGTATAAGAAGCACAAATATCACTGCAATTACGCTTAAGTAAGTTGCATACGCTTCTTCTGCTGAAATAAAATACCTCTTATAGTATTACAAATTTACATGCACAAGAGCTCGATTGAGAAAGCTAAAGTTTAACACTACTTGTAAATGAAATATTTTTTGTACTTGTAATTATAGTTAATTTGTAATTAGATTATTGTGATTATTCACGAAACAATAATTAATGTTGATAAAATTTTATTGTCATTATGAGTGTTAATATACAGAGTGTCTCATAATTTGAAATCCTATTTCTGTAACTAACTTCGGTAAATCTTGTTAAATACTTTGAACAATTGAAAAACATTTAACGCGATAAATATCAGCAATACACACTTTTCAACGTGAGCATGTAGATTCTTCTTTCTTCCTCCGAGTCGTTGGTGGCAACACATTCATAGCTGCCTTTTTTCTCCTCTTCCATTCCTCCGAGATCGAGAGTCGAATTGAGACTGGTTTTGTTCAACCGAGTCTCATAGATTAATGTGTCACTTGTATTCATAAGTCGCTGTCCGTCCTATAAAAGGAAATCATTTACAAATTCCTCTACGTAAGCAGTTTTTTGCAGTTGTAACCGTTGGCAGTACACATTCCGAAACCGTGTTGACTTACCCAATAAGTCGAGAGGTAGTATATTTTTATTGTAAGATAATATTACTACAAAACCTTTAAAATAGGCTGATCAATTAGGGTTGTAAAATGTGCACAGCTTTTTCAGTGATATAAAATTGTTATAGGCTTAAGAATGAATATGTATACATTACCTTATACCACTCTATTTTCGGTGGCGGCACGCCGTCGGCCTGGCAATGCATCTGCACCCCTATTGAAGGGTACAGCTCTACGTTCTTGTCTACATCAGGATCTTGTATTTGAGGTGAACGCAGCTCTAAACACACAACGAAGTATTTAAACGCTATTAAAGTTAGTTGTCTTCCAAAACAATATAGTTTGTTACCTCACGAAATATTGGCATCAATATAGAAATCATCTTGCACCTCTAGGAAGGTTTTATATATGATAAAATACGCACTATCGATTTGGTTACTTATGTTGGAGGATAAATAAAGTTATTGGGCTACAACACGATCGGTATGACTCAATCAAAATATTCTAAAATTGGTGAATCAGGTCACCAACTGTTACAAACAATATTTTCTTACAAACCAAATGTAAAAATAGTGTCCTAAAAACAAAAACAATATCTGCTGATAATACAGTTGAATTTTTTTATATACTAACTGATTTTATTTGGTTTCAATTGGTCACATCTCTTCGACTCTGTTTAATATAACTTGTGTATTAAAATATATTTTGCAACTGCAGCCAACTATCAGGTGAGTGAAACTGAGTGGATTTCTTAAAGTGAAGTTTACGGCTCTTGCAATGTGTTCGTTTGAATTAGCCTAAACATCGCGTACAGCGTGGTGTAAACGCGTTTACAGATTAAACACAGCTGTCGAATTACTGATTTTGGCAACGCGAACGAATTGCTCGGTCCAGTTGGAACACAAAAATCATATTTGGAATTTCATGTATTGAATATATTCTCCAGTTTACCTTTACCGATGCATTGTTAAATTAATTATAATAGATGATATTTATTTAAAACATAATATTATCAGTCTGTTGATATAATTTGTTTCCTCTATTTTCGTTGTTATCGAAGTATTATTAAATACAGCAATAGGTATTGGAAATCCGAAATAGTATCCTCCATCCGACGCAGCAGTAGGTCAAACGAATAATACTTTAACTCATTTCAGCAAATGACAATTTTTTTGAAAACAAATATTTAGACTAATAGCTGTTCCTATTGCATTTTATTTCTCTGGTATTACTGAAAATTAAATGTAATAATTTACCTGCAACAGTGACTGGGATTGTTTGTTGCCTGACCTCTCCACTGTTACTTGTGGCTCGACATGTGTAAGTACCCGAGTAGTCCACCGATATCTTGTTTATTTTCAGTATTGCAACATGCGAAAACGTTGTATTTGTGTATTGCACTATAAAAGTTAAACACGAAATTATAAACATGATTCAATAAATAATAACGACGGTAACTTCAGGTTTCCTTACCTACACCGTCGAGGGCATGTCCATCATTTCCTACCCAAGTTACGTTTTCGAAATCGTATATCGATGCAAAACATTTGATCGAAACATTCTCATTTTCTGAGAACCAAGTTGCGTTTGGTTCGGTGATACCGAAACCGTCTTCTATGTCGTAAACTAGAATCGGTCGTGTAACATTACGGTCGCTATGGTCTTTATGTTGGGTAGCTTCACAAGTTATATACCCGGATTGTTGAACCCGGATAGTCAGTTCCGCTGTCTCTTCGTACACAGACTTCACTCTTAACGTTGATCCTGACTGCAAAAATGAAGATTTGATTAACCCTTTCCGACCTGATTTTTTTTGTCTGTATCATTGTGATTAAAATTGTATAGTTAGGGTATACTAAATAACGTACGAAAAAAATAAAAATAAAAATTGTGGAAGTTTATTTCTAGAAAAGAAATGTTTTTCTTCATGTGAACAAATGAAGACAAACGTGACTTATTTTTAGTTTTATTTTAAATATTCCTTAATGTGCTCTATTGTCGACGTAGGGTCTGAAAGGGTTAAAAATACATTATATCTTGCGAACCATCAAGTAGGTAAAGTTCTATTCCTGATGAAACTGTGTTAGTAATTTTAAAAATATCATGATTATACTATTTGTAGCATCTGTAGAAACGTCTCTTAAAGAATTTGAAAAAAATTACAGCACGCCCGTAAAATACGATTCAATCATAAAAATATAACTTTAAGCGTTGTGCCCACAGAGCAAGTTTAGTTGAAGAGACTGTGAACATCTTACTAGTTTTAGATAAAAGTTGCAATAAAAAGGCCCTGTTTTTAGTTGCCGCAATTGTAAATAATCTTTTCAAATCGATGATCGATGGTAGGTCATGGTGAGGGGATGGCGGAGGGAGGGAAATCGCTTGACGTGTTGCGATTGCCGACAGTTGCCATTTGCGTCAATATGAAACTGATTTTGTTTTCGAGTTCAGCGACTGAACCGACGCGACGTCGACCATCGAATGTCACTTCTAGAGTTGTTATGTGTGCGTTTAGGTTGTATGTAAGCAGCTAATTGCGAGGTCCCTGTTACTGCGATTCGGAGATCAAAGTTGCTCTGCGTGCACAGCGCGTCAAATAATCTTATTGGCAATAGCATATTATAGTGTACAACTGAAAGAAAACACACGTTAAATACGTTACTCACCAAGTTCCGTTGCACTGTTCCATTGGAAAATATCCAAGTGATTTCAGGTAAAGGATAGCCAATAACTCGACATTTAAAGCTCGCTATAGTGTTTATCATTACCCTCTTTGGATTTGTTTCAAAATATACAGTCGGTTTGGCTGAAACGAGAATATTACATTGAACCACGAACAATTATACGTATGTGTCACGATATTATTGCTAAAAATAACATGCAAAGAACAATTTCTTCACAATATTTTAGTTGTATTATAAAATAACTGTAATTGATAGACTATTAAGTCTTTTCTAACTTCATCGTAGAAATTTGATTGAGAATGAAAATCTCGTTCGAGTGAGCATGAACTATACCAAATTGCTAAGTAATACATATAAACATTTCTTTGGCAATGTTAATAGCCTAATTAATGGAATTATTCTGGATGGAAATTAATGTCCTTTAATTACCGGAATTTATTCTTTAATTGGCCATAAGATATTAGTTTAATTTATACAAATATACGGTCATGAAATGAAATAAAATTTGATAATATGATTAAGTACTAATACCGAAAAACTAAAAAATTAAACTTAAATAATATATTATATATACTCGAATATTTTCTTCTGATTTACACGTTTACTACTGATATCCAGTTGCTGGAGCCCATCTTGCTGGCGGGCCACCGCTGGCAGGGTGTTGTCTTCGTGTAATTACTAATGAAGACAACAAATACAGTTGAAATACTCTTAAGATCGGATACTTACTCGCTACTCGCAAATCATACACAACCGATTCTGACATGTTGAACTCGTTTCGAGCGATAAACGTGTAGTTTCCAGTGTCGTTTAGAATCAAGTTCTCAATTTTGAGGACTAAATCGCCGGTGTCAGAGCGTCTAGTAATCACATACTTCGTTGAATTGCTTATTTTCTTGCCATCTTTTTGACTGTAAAGAAAATAATCTTCAGCGTTATCACACTCGTAAATAGCATGCAAGTGGGCAAGCAGTGCAAACCCCTTCGATTTTTAACAGCATATCGGTCTTATTACAAGAATTGGGTCATATCAAAATAATATGCAAGATTTTTTGAACCTAGGAATCGAACCAAGGTTATTACGGCTCATATTGACAGCCTCCGTGGTGCCATCGGTTGCTAGCTGGCTGCGAAACGAGAGACCGCGAGTTTAATCCCCGAACGGGGCCAAATGTTTTTTCAGTCATCAAACATTTGTTCAAAGTCTGTTTGTGAAACTGGGTGGTGTCGGTATTATTAATTTTCACGAAAAGGCGAGAGAATTTGAAAATCGAATGTTCACAAACAACTTACATTTCGAATTCCACAGGAGGATAGGCATCCACTATTACTTGAAGTTTTATTCCTTTTTGTTGGCTTTCTATTTGTTTGCGCGTATTTCCTTTTACTAGGTATATGTATGGATGATCTAAAACCAAATGCATAGTTAAAGTTCAAGTTAAAGTTCACAGATAGAATCACCACATCGGAACAGTACATGGCTGCATGTTTGCACTATTATTTGAACACGATCTACTCCAAAATAAATTACCAAGCGTCTTTTACGCTCTTATGAAATATTTTTATTTGATTTTGGCCCTCAAATTCTTTTTACCAATACATACATATATAATATATTTGTTTATGTATTATGTATTGTGCTATAAAGTGTTGTATATCTGTATGCGTATTATGTTCATAGAATATAATTCCCATTTTAGTAATTATAATTGATTATAATAATTACACTACGTTTTGGAAAAAAAGTTCCAAAACTTGATGTAAAAAAATCAATATTAAAATACAAAATCGTCACTGGCTTGATATAATAATAATTTTTGGCTGGTAATTTTTTTTACCAGTAGATGCAAAATAAAAGAAACGGCATCTATTTCATTATTTTTTTTAATAAATAAGTTTCTCGAGTTTAATCTACTTTCTTTAAATTATAACAGGGAAGCCAATGCTGTCAAGGAATCGTAATTCGAAGGGACATGTTTTAAACTATTGAAAAATATACCGATGTATGGAATTTGAGTTTTTGTGAATTTATAATCCGGTTACACACATCTACACCTCATAAGCGCAGTCAGCAATGCCACCAAAATAGCAGCGGCAGCCTCGCTCGGTATCGAAATATCTGGGTCTGCTCAATTACTTCGGAGTACCCAGTGGCGACAGACGAACGTTTAATCTTGTAAACTATTCCACAGATTGATGACTGGGCAAAACCAAAATTTAGTGACCAGTTAAAAACAACTTTTAAAAGTATCTCATAAAAATTTCAAATCTAAGTGAAGTCCAGTAACCCGCGTTAGGCTAGTTTTTTTTATTTTATTTTTTATTTCCGTATATGCAGACGAGCTAGCGGCCCGCCTGATGGTAAGCGACTACCGCTGCCCATAGACCTTCGCAGTGCCAGGGGTCCAGCACAACAAAGTCGCTGCCTACCTTAAGGATAGTACTCTCTTTAAGCCTCGTTTGAAGAAGGACAGGTCATAGCGCTCAGGAAACACCGATGCAGGGAGTTCATTCCAGAGCTTGCACGTACGTGGTTAGAAAGAACGCGTAGAAAGAACGTAGTTTAGTTTACATGGCCACTTAAAGGGCCTATTCCCAAAATGGACTATGTCAAGGCGACAGTCAGTCGTAAAATTATAAGCTACACCATTCTACAAGGAAAAAATTGTCATGTTGCATTGTCTCCTAATGTCGCTTAAAGGATATATAGAGAAAACAAAAGATAGTTACCAACAAAATATTTTTTGGCTTCTGCAGTTTTGTTACCGCAACTGTTCTTCGACACACATTTATATATACCCTCATGTTCTTTGGTCGCATTAACAACCGTAATATTGTGGTACAATATTCCGCCAACGAAATCATTTTCATTTGATATTTTATATTCCTACAAAAAGGAACTCATTATAAATTGAAGGTATTGCGTATTATGGCAAAGATTGTTATATGCTGAACGATTTACATACCGAAGCTACGACACCTGGGTGAATCACGTCCAAATTAACTGACGATGCACCACTATATTCAACAGTGCAATTGATAGTAAAAGTTTCTCCTTTGAGAAAGTTTTTGTTACCAACCATAATTTCTGGACGTGGCGGAGTCTTCGTCACTGTAAATAACAAATTATATAAGTTCTTTTTAGTCAAAAATTGTATCGATACATTTCTCTAAATGTAGTTAACAATTTACATTAAATAAGTACATATAAAGCTTGGTATATTCATACAATTGATTTAAAGATAATTTGCTTACGTCAATAAATACATTCTTCATAAATTATTATTGGCCATACACTAATTTAAAGTCATTCATAAATGTATAAAATTATAGATTAATATTTGTAAAATTCAAAAATAAACTGTTGTATTCTATAAATAACACATAATAATTATGACGACAAAATAAAAAGTAATAACTTAATCTAAAACTAGTAAGAAACGAATAACATGTACTACTAAAGGTTTAAAGAAACAAATTGTTAGTATATTATTGAATACAAATGTGTGCATGCATACAGGTATAACGCAGAGCAACACACCAGAGAAGAAAGAAAGAAAAAAAAAAGTGAAGCATCAAGCAACCACACAGAACATAAAGGATTAGATAATCGTTCAGTAAATGAAACCATCACACCACGCTACCTTGTTAAGTGACATCAAGATTGTAGCGCTACTTACTACGTATCTGTTTCCGTTCTGTCTTATTTCCATGACTTCCTTTGCATTTGTAAGCAGACCTACTACATTGTTTTTCTACTAAAAACCCAATCTTTGGAGAAAAGTATATCGTTTCTTGTGTCTTGTTACTCTGCGACTATGTATTATACCGAAATAAATAATGTATGGTTAGTACGCATATTTGAATATTTATATAATTCCTGTCTTTCAATTTTAACATTTGCTTTCTCTTGATGCTATTCGTATGTGGTACCTTATTTAAACTAAAATTATAAAGCAATAGAGTGTCAAAATTGAAAAACATTTGCACCACTTCCACGAAAAAAGCTGTAATTAATGCTTGCTGTTATTTCATGTGTCGATTGGTAGAAAACTCAAAATAGATATATCAAAATCTTTTCCCGTGTTCGTGGCATCAGTAGTAACAATAAGAAGTAACTACACATGTTTTATCACCTACGTTTTCGTACGTAAACCTCTTTCGTAATCCTCGTGTCTTGTTTCTCAAAATCACAATAGAACATCGTTATCGAATCATCCGAGAGTGTATTCTTATAGAAGGTATACCCAATTTTGGGACTAAACTGATAAATGTCTGTAATATCCTGAATATTAAAAAGGTTATTAAGTAGTTACAAAGTTTGTATATTACTTGGTTTACATGCTTTAGTTTTGGCTATGTGTTCAGCAATAAGCGTTCGTTAGTCTATTCACAAGCCTTTCATGAGACAACGTTGATTTTCTCTGAGTGCAATTTATATGCAAATTAATCCGTTCACACCAATAATATGAAGCATTACTGACCATGTGTGATAACGGGTTTAAGCTTTTGTGCGGAGAATTGATTAACTTTGCCCCATTAGGCCGCAGCACCCACGCGTATTTGTTATATGTAGTCAATGTATGACCATGCAGATGCATAAAGCAAATTGAAAGAATAGCCTAGCGTGAATCATTTTCAATATTTATATATATAAATATTTAATATTGGATATCTATTCGATATACGGTATTTTTGTATTGTACGTAATTAAAGTAATCTTCCAATTCGTTTGCATACATACGTACCGACAATAGTTCCACTTTAACATCTGGTACTGAGGGTCTACATTCGATAACGATCTTAGAACAGCATCTGGCCAATACAAGTTCTCTCATCGGTGCAAAGATGCTGCCTGTGCCTAAAATATTATCAACCCGATAACTGGCCATATAATCTAAGTCATATTTCAAACAATTAACGACAGCTCTGAATTAATAAAATAATTCTCACCATTGACGTAGATATAAAAGAAAGTTGCATACTCGGTGTTATTGGGCTCTTCAGTAAGATTATTCAATATATTACTTATATTGACAGTATTGTCGGAACATGCGTAGTAACCTATTGCAAACTGATCAACGTGGTATAAGTTTAGAACCGTTTCAAACGGATAGGCCCCGTCTGAAGAGTTCATCATTGTTTGTGTCATATGAAATGGCCCAATTACTTCTTCTGGTGTTTCTTGTTGTTTAAATCGGATTAAACTTTTTCCTTTACACCTTATTGTAAAATTTTGTCCCTTCTGCAATACAAATTCGCTTCGACATGGTGATATAATCGGGCCGATCGATGTTTGTGTATCTGGAAACGATATAACAATCTTTCTACATTTTTATTTTTAGACCAAATGAAAATAAAAACAATAAAAAACTTAATTCGTAAGTTATTTGGGCGTGTATAGTTATGTATCATTGATTCTGTTTGTATTTTTTTTATGTTTAACGTTATTATACCGAGACCAAGAACATAGTATTAAGTGAAAACACGTCAGAAGACACTTTAGAAAATTATAATTTCCCCGAAGACATTGATCAATGTCGAAGAGGATCGCTAATATGTTAATTAATCATGATGCAAGGACAAACATCGGCGACCTTAGTTTAGTGTAACATTGCACTAATCGAGGAAGCAATATATCACCGAGAAGCGAGGAGAAATTTACCGAAACCCTTGTAACTTGACGGGCTTATCATCATGCTAATGGTGGTTGTAACATGAGCTGAAACACCAGTTTGCGACGTCGCGACTAGTCGCACGGCTATCGAAAACACAGTTAATTAGCTATGTTCGTGTTCTGGGCGTGACCAAGGTGTGGTCAACATTCGGAAAATTAATCCTACCAGTAAGAGCAAATGAACCGCGACGTCGCTCGCACGCTGATAACAATTGATCGTATCAACTACTGGAAAGGGCGACCAATTAAGTGATTAGGACCCTGCAGCTCTACTTATCAACAAATTAATGGCCATCTTATCACGTTAAGTGTAAACGATGACGTCTTTGTGAGGGTGTATACTTGTACTCACGTGTCATTTTTTATTATTATTATAGACCGGCAAAAAGCTTTTAAGGACATATTGAATTGAATTTAATAAAAATCAATTTTAAACACCTCTGTTTTGCTTAGTTTCGAAATTCAAACAATGAACGAAGATATTATAAACAAAAACTCACAGAAACATTCGTACACTCAATCAGTGTATTTTTTGTTGTTCACTTTTTAACTTTGTGTCAAAAGTTCCCACGGTTATTTAAACATGCATGTATACATTTTATAATGACAAGACTCGAATACGAATTAAATAGCCAGGTGAATAGAATTGCTTGTGTATAATTCTAAAAAATAAAATGCTTTTAACACCAGATTCATCTTCCTATTTAGTAACAAAATTGAACTCAAAAGAACTTAGTTTTAATGTTTACTTTCCTAATGTTCTATAGAGGTGGCGTGTTGCTAATGGACTAGCCGCGTCTTTTGAGATAATGGTCGCGAGCTCAAACCCCAGGGACACCTCTGACTTTCCGGAGACACGTATATATGAATAGTCAACAACCACGCATTTCAAGTACGAACTGGAGTCGCCAAGAGACTCACCGAGCTCCGGAGGTCGGTGTCTATACGTGCCGTTGTGGTTCTGGTCGGACAGGAGATGCAATGGTAAGTGTATGGGCGAAGAAGTCTCTACCCCACGCTTTAACGGTGAAGGAAATCATCGTGAGAAAACCTGCATGCCTTATAGATCATATCAAGATTGTCTATATGAAGTCTGCCAACCCGCATCAGACAAGCGTGGTGGACTCTGGCCTAAACCCTCTCAATCGAACTTATACAGTATAGTACCTATTAAAGAGGTCATTCTGTATACACACGAACCAATAGTACCTACCTAACCGAACCGACCTATGATTTACACTGTAAAACCTATGTAAGTTAAATAACTGTATGTCCACACGCGGTTTCAATGTTCAGAAAGGTGATGTAAAAATTGGGACTATTTTGACGTAACTTTTTATATTCCCGACTTCGGCACAGACATTGCTAAATGGCAATAAATTAATTATTAATGAAAATAGTTTTTGGTCTAAGTACTGTGAACTTGCATTATACTTCAAATCAATGAAAAATCGTAGAATAATTGTAAATCGTACCTTCGATTGTAGAGTAGGCCCATACCCTTCAGTGGTACGTATTTGGGCTGATACAATAGAATAAAAAATATTAATAAACGAAATCGAGCCTGAGCTTTATGGACCATACAATACGTGCATAAATTCAATATTTGTTTTCGCAACTCATACACAAAGACGACGACATTCCTTTTATGAACATTATTACTAACCTTTACATGATACAAATAAACATGTTTTTATTTTTTATTCTAAATTTGCCTTAACAAACCCAATATACGTTATAAATAGATTTTCACAAACATTGCCATTTAAATATGTATATCACCAATCCCTCGCATGCTATCAAAAAACCAAGTTACTACAAAATACTATAATATACAATTCTATAAGGTTTATAGAATAACAACCATATTATTGTAATACTACGTTACAAATTGTACAATAACATTATTGAACGCCGCGCCGGATGCGTGAGTTAAGATAGGAGAATATGTGTCCTGTTGCAAAAATAACTTTAAATTAGATATTTCCTCTTTCTTAAGACAACAAATTATGCCACTATATGAAAACAGTAAGGAAAGTAGGTTAGATGCAAGGTGTTGGTTCGCTCATGACTAATACGTTATTAATAGAAATTACCTCGACAATACTATTTAAACCCCGTTGGACAATAGTAGCTGACTGTATGGCACGTTCAAGTAAGATTGATCGTAAATAAATTGATGAACCGTTTATGGACAATAAAATATTGACGTCGATTTAGGAAGCTTAACCGATCGTCTTTAACGGCGATAACTAGTCACGCGAGTCGATTACCTACTATGTTATATTGTGGTAATATCACGGAGAATCAGACTGAGCTATAGTGATAACTTATCAATACAATACACCTATATATAAAGGATACACGCATAACCAATAATTCCGTAGGATTACGGTCGAGAATGTGACACCCGAGTAAACAATGGACCACATTTAACATTTTGTTATATAAATTCCTTGAATACAATCAGCACGTTTCCGTCATATGTAACTGGAGCGAATGTGCCAGTTCATTAAACATCAGTTTTAAAATATTGGAGCCGGAACAGTGGCACTGATATACGGATAGCGTATGCTATGGTTCAGTAAAATTAATTTAATGATTTGTATTTACTATTGTCAAAAAAGTGCGTGGGGGCCTGATGGTAACGGACCAGACGCGACTGCCATGTTCAAGGTGGTCTCAGTTTCAAATCCCAGGGCACATCTCTGACTTTTCGGAGTTATGTGTGTATTGATAGTCAATCACTACGCACTTTATTGGGGAAGGAAAACATCGTGTGTGTATAATCGGACATGTATCCAATATCTGCGCCACTTGTAATGCAGCAAAAAGTATTTGACGTCACACAACCAGTATTGTCTCATTATGAGTATTGGAAAATTATATTGAAGGTTGTTTTGGTAATGCCTGGTTTATTTTGACTTAATCCTCCGCAGCCAATACTGAACAATGGGTGTATCATCCGACGAATACTGTGTGAATTCAAAATCCATTCATAATGACACGTGAGCTGGTCAGATATATTTTTATATTACCTATATTATTGTGTAGCCAGAGTACAACGCACCTGTCAAAATTGGATATCAAGCGCACCTGACTACTACGTTTACGACAATGACCGGCTGATTCGACGCGATATTTTGCCAAGATAAATTTAATTTGTAGTTTTACGATCGGCCACCTGACGTCATAGGAAAAGTCCTCATTTAATAATCAAGAATTTCTCAGTAATTACTGACGCGGAAATCGACAGTATTTCACTGTTTATAGTCCACGTTCATTGTTGCAAAATCGGTAAGGCAATCAACTTAAATGGCACAGAGTATTGTGACGTAATCGGCAAAAAAAACGAAGGGTTGCCTTCAATCCCTGCACGAGACCATTGTCTGTATAACATATTATGTATGTTTTGAACTTGACTTTTGTAGGACCTACAAGTCAATTGTAATTATTAACCTTGGACAGTTTTTATAACGTTAGGTGATGACTATAAGTAGCTCAATGGAGTTTGTAGTGTATTTTTTATTTGAGCATTGCGGTAAAACAGTCCTCACTACAGGTACCTTCCTGACTGGGAAATCTAGCTTATTGCAATGAAATACTAATGTAAAATTAATATATTACTTAGAAATACTACTTTACAGTAGTTTGAGTAAAAATTTCGAAGTCTATTTTTTAGGGAATTTATTTTACAGAATTCTTAAAACTTAACTGAAGGGAACTTCAAAAAGTCTTTTTTGGCAGATAAAGAAACAATTTGAGCCAGGACAGCGACCACCAAATGTATTATGTAAAGTTATTACCGAGGCCTCGTGTTTCGTGAAATGCCTATACTTTTATATTTTAATAGGGTGCTACAAAAATGTATAATCAGCCTGCCCTTAATTACGTTGTGGAGTCGCAACAACATCTACCAAAGAAACTTACAAATTACCTTCAAAATTTGATGTGGAGGTTCTAGCTCGGTATACTCTTTTATACAGGGACGATAGTGGCTACAATACACCTGAAGGTAACTGCATCGCAGTCGAAATAGAGTATTCATTGGTGATAGATGGTTATGTTGCCGGTCACTGCCTTGGTGGCGTAGTTGTACTACGGGACAATTACAAAAATAAGGTCTCGGGTTCGAATCTGGGGTCGGGCAAAGTGATATTGAATTTTTCTATTCATTATCAGCACGGAGTCAGAAATTTGTACCCTATCACATCGTGGGACGGAAAATACAAGGCGAAATGTGGGTGTCTTGGTAGCACCTCTGACTACCCCTTCTGGAAAAATGTATGTATGTATGTAAACACAATCATGATGGCATATTCGTAGCCGAATATACACAGGAATCAAAAACGCAATACGTATCTTATACGGACTTTACCACCTTCGACATCCAGGCGTGCACGAATATCTAAACACCAGCGAAACGGTCCACCATCCTACATTCAAAAAGGGGATTAAAGCTATAAAACTATTATTAGAAACATTACAGCTCATTAGCCCGGTCATAAAATAAGTGATAACCTTACTTTTATCACCGCGACACTTAAAGACTTTTAGGTAAGAGCGATTACTTCTGAAAACTATTCTACAGTATATTCAGAAACAACAAAACACTTACTCCAATTATTTCTATCGAAATTCTAAATAATCTTTTCTATAATTATATTTCATATAAAATCTAGTAGCTAAACTTTTTGTTGAAAAACCTAAGTATAACTAAAATAACTGGAAACGTGACGCTTATATCCATTAAGGAAAATGAAGTTGAAGCAAATAAATAACTCATTTACATGTATAATACAGGTGTAAGGGAATTCTATTGAAATAGGTGATAACTATCTTAATTCTAACGGAAAACACGATTTATATACTTAAATATCATTTTATTTATTTAACGAACTTAATGCCTCGGACTATCATACTATGAGGTGACACAGAGATAATCAGAAATATATTATATGGACCGATATTTTATGAATAGTATTTACTAATTGTAGAATACTTTGTAAACGTTTGCGCTAGCTAAATGATAATTATCAGCATTATATTAAATTATCTGTGTGTTTTTTCTCTCGATTTGTAAAAAGGTAAAATAATATATTTATTACTCGTACGTCAGATCAGATTACTAAACACCTACACCTAGTTTTTAGGTGATCCCCTTAAATTAAAAGTTATTTAGTAAGTAACTAAAGGAGGAAACTATTAGCTCTTTCTTATTAAAACAAATAGCACGCCATAGCGCCTGACGTAAGGTCGTATAAATCCAGTTAAGGTCACGACCCTCTATGAGGATACGATCTGTGTAAAAAGTACAAAGAATCTATTGTATTTTTCGGAAGTTAATTCAAATGGACTTAATCTTTATAATTCACAAAGGCTACATTAACTGACACTGATACTGACGATAATGAATAAGTAAAGATTTTTCAAACGATACGATTCATACGAGATTCTTAAAAACCTATTTTTCGAAGTTATGGTCGTAAATCAAGAGAGCTTACATCCAATTGTTTCATAATAACCAACTTCGAAAAATGCGTGCAAATTTCACCTAAACTAACCCTAAGTTCTATGATAAACCACTAAAAGCCCGTGTATTATCACATCCACGTGAATCATTTCCAGATTATATTTTTATATCAGCTATATTGTATGTGTTCAAATTAGACTATAAAGTTATTTGCCTTTAATAGATAGTCAGTCCATTTATGTGTTATTGACTCTGATCTGTAACTATAGTACGCTCATGGTGCAAAGGTTTTCACGGTGCAAATTAAAAGTTGTGTATTTACTTACGGCTTTATTCATAGACAGTTTTGAACCTATTTTAGTTATCGAATGTTTTGTCCCTTTCGAACGACTTTTGAATTCAGTTTTTAGCGAGGAAGACAAAACATTCGCCAACTAAAATGGGTTTTTAAAACTGTCTATAAATAAGGCCATTAGTATTATATCTTCTGAGCCAGATCGTTGATGAAGTTAATGTAAGGTCTGTGTTGCGAATATTACGTTGGGTGAATTTAGTATCCGTAGATATATCGCAGATAAGTTCTAGAAAAGTCTCCTGTATTCCTCCTCCTAAAATCAGTTGTGAGTTCCCTTGAACTTCAACAGAAAATACACAAATCCAAGACGTCGATAAACAAGCTCTGCCTTTAGGTTTTAAAAGATGATATGTGAGCCATAGCTCCAAAATTTAGGCCGCCGAAGATTAAGCAAAGTGGGGGAGAATATCTAGACACAGATCCTGTACCAGCTGGGATAAAGCCAGGTAGATTAAAATGTTTCATTCCAGAGTCAATAATAATACACTGAAAATTTTTGATAAACTATTGAGTTAAAACGGGTTTCCAAGTGTCTGACGATGTGGACATACAACCAGTATTTGATTAGTGACTTCAAATGAACAATCTCACCTACAGAATAATGAACTTTTTGATTCTACTGTGCAATCCACGTTTTATGTCCATGATATATCATGGAATATATATACCTATGTTTGTTTACGAAAAATTTGGTCTTATGAATGGCTCCTCATTTTATAACGCCCCACAGGTATAATGTCAAAGAATACGGACCGTGACACATAATGTTCTGTCTTAGATTTTCAGAACGGCAATCTACCGTCTGTCAGTTTGGAAAATCTCATGAGAGATGGTACTGAACTTCAACTTGATGATTAAGGGGCATGGCGATGGGCATGTCCCCTATTAAATCTTGTGAGTGATGGGTCCTCTGCCTACCCCTTCGTAGATACAAGTGTTAGCGTACGAAGGTATGCATGTATAACCACAGTATCGTCTAAACCTCTATCAAATTCCATGTGGGTTTAACAGCACGATCGTTAACGCGTGGAATCGTTCACGCCTCAACTGAGATTTACTTAGGGTCCATTTATCTCCCGTCTATCAAAATGAATTATAGTTGTAATCAGAAACTAACACTTTTACATTTTTTACAAAGTATCTGAGAGATGAAAGGTAAATGATGACGTTGACAAACGACCGTCTAACCTTTAAAACCTTGCCACGCCGACGTCATGAGCCGATTGCTAGTCGCTAGACTGTAGACAAGATTTTCCGTGTCTGTGTTTCTTATCTAGCATATTTGATTTGACAAGTAAATAATATAGTGGTAATCATTGCGAAAATCACTTGTAAATAATGTTTTTTAACACTGGGGCAGCATTACGTTACACAAATGTGTAAACTGGCTAATTTAAGATATCTAGGACTGGTTGATAATAATTACTTAAAGATCAATATTTTGTTTAATTCAATATGCCGCTTTATTGATAAAGTGGCAGAGTGTATAGATGGGCTGCGAAGTATATACTGTGGTCCTGGATTCCCAGGTCAAACACTCGAATTTGTGTAAGTTTTTTCACATCAGGGGGCAGAAATATGCCCAACGTAACGTGTAAGCCATGTGGCATCGCTATCAACCCTCTCGGGGTACTGGCGTGAACAAATATTTGTAATACTATATGACAATACAATACATGTATATATTTTATGTGAGTATTGTGTATATAACCTTGTAACGGACGCAGCGGTGAGGCCAACGTGGCAAAAACAACTTGAGGATTTTTTAACATGAAGCAACCGTGCTATTTGTTCTTATATTAAGTCTAGTCACGTGTTTTTATGTATGTGATTAGATGTGCATATTTATGAAGCTACAACGCCACGAGTTAGCGCGCAAAATATTTAGGCGCCAGCTAACGTGAGAGTCATAACAATGTAACCACTATTTTTACATTGCCTCAAACCGTGCGTGGTCTCAAATGCACGTAGTTTCAAGTAAGTATTGATTTATAGTTTTGCGTGAATATAATTGCTAAAATATGATTGTACAAAATGTGGGGAACACTCAAGACGATCAAGATTATTAAATTCGGAACCAGTTTTACATTGAAGCAGTAATTAGTTTCAGTCGCAGTCGTTTAATAAATGCTGAGATTACGCATTTGACCTGTAATAAGTGTATAATTCTGATTTCTGATACCTACTTTTTTTTTAATAACATAAACTTGGTACATTGCAACCTATGTGCAATATTGTTTAAAACCCTTAAATTATCGTAAACTGCCATCCTTCCAAAAATCCCATGGCTATTGGATACCACTAAAAATAAATGCTATTGGCTGCCTTCGTAGTATTTTAACTAAACATTCATGCGAGTATTACGCTGTAGCACAAATTTTGTTTTGTAATTTGAAAATACCTAATGACCATTATTAAAGGAAACATTATAAGTATCCTTTTTAGTTTATTAGCATCATGTGAATTCGGAGTAATTTGTTTCAATCCCTAAATGGGGATATTAATAATAAATTATACGTAGGTAAGTACTTAAAATAAACAACTCAAGACGTAATTTTTTTATTAAAGCTTTAAATTGTATACCGAAGTTTAATAAGCACTAAGCAGCGTATAGAAAAAAATCGTCAATTCTACTTAAATATAGTATAATAACAAAAGAAGAAACACTCATTAAAATTGTCAATTACAAATATTTTTATCTAATCTCGTATAACTTTGGTTTCTATGATGTGTGTGTGTGTGATCGTATAAGGCGTACTCTAATTTAATCTTCCTAGAACAAGCAATTCCAGTAACATTGTTTACTTCTAATAAATTTGACGACTGGTTATCAAGTATTTTAATTTAATAAATTCAATGTATTTATACATATACGTAATTAGGTAATAGATATGTATTATATGGATAGCCCTCTTCGATATTATATAGAATAGCGGCGGATTAATTACAGGAACCGTTTTAAAGATGCTATTCCGGTTTGCAAACATACGAGTATCTATAGTTCACTTGGCCTCTCTGGATGTGCTTTTACACTTTATGCTACTTTAATCATATTTTATCTTCACAGGGATTTCAAGGCAAACAAAATCGTGGTTAAAAATAGTTATATTTATGGACATATGATATAAATACCGCATGTCACGTGTTTCAACGCGATTACAGTGTCATGTGTATTTTAGGGTACAGTACTTTGACTTTTATCTTATCAGAAATGCATATCATAGCATAAACCAAAATTGACTCGTTTTAGTATACATTTCTAACATCCAATGAATCATAATAATAGCATACCGCATCAGCCCTGATACGTCCGTCAGGGCACGGGCACGGGCCTCTTCTACAATCGAGAGTACGATTGAGAGGGCCATATAGTCCACCACAGTAGCCTACTGCGGGTCGGCGGACTTTACATACCATAGAAATTCTTGCAAATCGCTATGGTATGCAGGTTTCCTCAGCCGTTTCCTCAGTTGGCAGCCGCGTATGGACCGTTTACCAACAGGCCACCATGCACTTTTTTAATCATAGCAAATAATAAGGCCATACTGACGAGTATATAATCTAAGGCCATACTATTAGTAAATGACGTAATAAATATTGTCAAAATGTGTTGATTGGTACAAGTGACGCAGTTCGCGTCGGTTCCACTAGGAACACATGTATACAATTTGATCTCATGTGTTTAGCAGCATGTTATAGTTAATAGGTTTGTATTGGTTAGTTACAATACGCAAATCTAATTAATCTGCACACCAGATGGCCATCATATCGCCGGATACAATTCCACTGTGATGTATCATTGAATCATTTGAAACGGTCTCATTCGACGATGTTTGTATTTCGGTCATTTAATTCATACGTAAAGAAGATCTAACTCAACAATTAGTTTAGTCAACTTGAAGATTTTGTTTAAATAAACTTCAAACACAGTTGGTTGTATCAAATATACGATATATGAAATATCAACGATCAATCTGTTGGGGGATCAAAAATACATGTATTGACAAATCTGTCTTTTGGAAGACTATTTACCTATGATATCTGCTCAACAAAACACAAGATCCAAAGGTTTTATATGACAATGCCCCTTTCAACCATAATGATTGAATAAGACAGAGCAACATTTTTACAAAATTAATATAGCAACATTTTTACAAAAACTCAGAGGATGAAAGATATGACAAAAACCTCTTGAAGGTTCGATGAAACCTTATTAGGAAAACTAGATTGCCGCTCAACAACGTTCTAAAATTAATTTTGTGAATCATTAAAATGCATTTCACACGTAGATTTGACGGTTTTCTACCGCCGGAATAAGAGAATTACTGAAAAAGATATGATATCCTATGTTGTGTCCCTGCTCTGTATAGGTAATAAAGAATTATGAAGAGGAATCTGCCACTACGCTTAGTTTTTAAGCACTATGGAAAAGCCTTGGATTTGGATGAAACATTATCTAACCCTTTATTTATTTGTATGTTACATCGTTGCACATTAACTATACTTGTTTTTGATTGTCATCCTACTAGCTAATATCGAATATTTTATTGATTAATTTTTAATTGACCGCGACCAATAGCAATAATGACACCTCTATTAAAGGTAACCTTTCACTTTGTTTAAACAAACCGGACCTTTTAAAGTAAAACGGATTTTAATTGATCATGAAAGGCATGGATATCGCATAGTCACGTAAAAATGAATAACGAGAGTATAATTCATTTAAAAAGAAAAATCTTTTGAATTTACTGGATTAACAATAAGGAACGTAGTGACTCGTATGAGACATCACTAATGTACCGGAACTAGGGTTACAATGCACATTGAGAAAACGGATGCTTGCTATATGCTCCACACGTGCATATATGTAGCCGATGAATCATAAAAATGTTTTACAAACCAGATGCTAGCTTGAACGTCATCGGAAAATTGAACAACCGTTTGAAGCTCTTGAACCAAAGCAAAATTCAAACTGAGTTCTTGAAATTCGCCTACAAAGGCAACTGTTTGGTCTGTCGATACAGAAAACAAACTAAAAACTGCTATTCATTCGAGCCAGTTGTGCACCAGAAAGTGAAAGCTTTTATCCGTGTAGCCAGACGGGTTCCGTTCCATTGATTCATCTCGTCAGCGAACAACGACCTTTCCACTCATTAAGAATAGAATACAACAATAAATTCTCGTGGCAAATATACTTCGAGAGTCTTTGAACATGAAACAGTGTATTATGTAAAAGGTATTCTATCTTTAGTTTCTAGATAACAAATGACAATCTCTATCAGTAAACATTTGGAAATATTTTTAACGTGAACATGTCTCCCAATATCGATAATGTAAAATTAAAACAATTTTACTTAATGGTGTGCATCATTATAATATACTTAAGACGTGTGTCATTAACATTAAAATTATCGGTATCTGCAATTCCTTGAATGAATCACGATCACATACGTTTCTCGTAAAATGTTGTGAATTCATCCGAGACGGCCATTGATGAGTCATGGCCAACGCTGGCGCCCCTCCCAGACGGAGGCTGAATATCGAACAAGTGAAACTGTCCCTGACTCAGGTCGATAGAATTGCACCAGCTTACTCATTTTCGTCACCTTCTCTAATAAGATTTTTTAATACGCAATACTATTATTATTGGCATGGATTATATTATTTATATAATGAATTAACGTAACATAAAGAGAGCATAACATTTCCTGATATTTCACGTTTGACGAACGTGAATTTCACGCTTACTCGAGTACATTTTAGTTTCGTGTCAATATTTATCTCGATCATAAAAACAAATCACGTATCATTCGACACACACGCTTAAGTACTTAGTGTACTTAATTTGAACTAACAAGTAGGTATATTTTTACTCAATATTTTCTTTATACTTCTTTTTCTTGATCCCGTCAATTTTAGTGTATGTTCTTTCTTAGCAGAAGGTGGTCTGTTTTAATAATATTTACTTGATTCCATCAATAAAAGCCATCATATTCCTAGCCATTATCAACCGAATAGTGTTCCCCGTGAAAATTGCACACAGATGTAGAACATTTTACACCGCTATCCTACAAGATCTGGTTTGTGTCGGAAAGATGAATGTAATTAATTCCCACGTTTCTTCCGACAGTACATGGATCTACATACATCGCACTGGATTAGAAAAATAAACAGTTTTGAAATAGGTGGGGTAGAAATACAATGGAATAGACACAATCCTAACCTGATAATATAAAATTCCAACTATTTAGCAATTTATCTCGCCATTACTGTTTACTTAGTCATAAATCATGGTAAATATGTTGTGTTTTGTTTAGTACAAATTATTATAATTTACTTTGCTAGATAAGTGAAAATCCATGCGTATACCGTATCACAAAACAGAAAAACTGCAGATGCATTGCTGTCATTGGCAGAATTTTCATCTTTTGATGATGTCATACACCAATCGCCAAATAAAAAGCAAATTGACAGAATTCGATTCAATATCTTAAACGTGCCATTGCTTTGTCTATAGTATCTGATTAAAATAAACATGCTTTGCATTTGATGATTAAATGCCAGATGACTAATAATGAAATCAAATATGTATCAATGGCATACCACTCATGATGCGTCGTCTATAATTGTTTTACTGTGTTACACTGAACTTAAATATCCTATAAATGTTTTCAAAATGGAAGATAGATACCGGGACATAAAATGAGACGTATTCTAGCTATTAAAGGAATGTATCAGCGTATGGCGATAGACAAATCGTATGGTAGAAGGGACGTGCAAAATATTTTACTGAAATTTTATTTTATGTAGCCATATAAGCGATGCCCTTCAAAAACCGTGCGTGCATTTGATAGCTTCCCTCTTAGGACGTCAAGTTAATACATTAATTTCGGTGCTGCAATATAGAATTCAAGATAGCAACATTATTTTTCCAGGCATTGTGTTATCTCAATTAGTTCTGTTTTGTAATGTTGCCAAGAGAACCAAGCGCAGCCATAACAAAGATTTTACGAGTATCATGACAGTCTGCATAGTAAAATTAAACTGGAGCCGAACCAAGGATACCTCTACAGTGTAAGTTCAATCTAATACATTTTTATGACAGTTTCACATTCCATTAGACTAAAAAGCAACGTATTAGTTTGCTTTTTTCTTTAATTCTTATTACTATTTAGTAGCTATACAACTACTGGGTGCATGGTTTCAATATTAGTTACAAAACTTAGTAATTTTGTGTATTGTGCTAGCGAGTTTATTATTCACATTGCATGTTTAGATAGGAATCAAGCCCTTTGTACATCCCGTATTAGCATAACCACGTTTTGTGAGAACCCTCAGGCACAAAACGCGACTTATCAAATTGGTTAAGTAGCAAGCCTTATTATCTAATTAGTGACGATAATTGAAGAGTTTCAGAATGCCAACAACGCAGAAGATAGAGAAATAAAATGCTGTTAATAATTTTGTAGCTATGAAAGAATTTCTACTCGTGCCAGTGCTTAACAAAAGTCTAATCAATACGTGGAACTCTGATGTTTGGTACACATATTTTAAACTAATTAAGAATACGTACTGGCGTCAAATAAACACACTCGATGCACGTGAACAAATCGAATTTTATGTTCTCTAGCGCTAGTAAACAACTGATTTATAATTCAACGAAGACAATCTGATGTAATCGAGGATTTATTAGTTGTTGCGACTTAATTTTTGTCAATGAATATGTTACAGCTAATACAATTACTGAAATGACACGTAGAGAAATATTTACACTGCGCGCGTGAAACTACCTACTTTAAATTAATTAGCGGCACACCCGTTTTGGCGCGTCCAATCTGTAGATTGTACTTATATATCGCCTGTTAAGGACAAAGTAATATACATTTCCTAGAAAAAACGTTAAATGAATTCCAATACATCAGTCGATTGGGGAAATACTGCCTACCAACAATTTAGCACAGTACAATTTGGACGCTTTGAAAAGACTTTCGTACGCACTGATACAATATTAAAGTGCAAACCGTATGTTACTAGCGAAGAATATTAAGAGATCTTTATTTGCATAACCAGAAATGTCAAGCGTTCAGATAATAACTCGGCAGTACACGCGAAACGAGAATTCCACAATTTGTGTAGCGGGTAATGCACTGTATTTGAATTATCTTACAGTTACCGCACAACGCTATACAGTATATTATTCTCTATGGATTTAGGATTGATAATAGGCGTGCTACACTATCGACACTTGTTGGCACGTGGTTCTCAGCACGTTTTTAGTAAAGCAATAACTTGTCTGCTATATATTGCTGAATTCTAAACAAATGATAGATACGTTCTACGAGTATATGACTGTTTTTTTAAATAATGCACTTTCTGTGCTCTTCAAGTGAATTCATACGGCTGGAACAATAGCCCACAATTGTCGTAGGCCAAGTAGAATTCCTAAAGGTATATTTGGTATATTACCTACAATTCTTCGGTACATTGTACTCGGGGGATATTCATAGTTGTGACTTATTGTACCGTTAAAAATCTTAGCAGCCGAGTTTATTATCAGACGTAGATACTTGACAACTTCACTATATTTAAGAAATTCATGTTGGCATCCCCAGATGAAAGATAAAAATTATCAAACCTTCACAGTCAGTGTCTGCGTTCGTACTCGAGACCAAGAGTATAAATCCGATCAAAGCTATATGCATCCAACAAATAGAGTAGTACGGCATTTTGGACCAATTCCTTAGCTTTAACTACAATATATGAACTTATGTCGATTTTCCAATAGCAAATCAACTAATTATTCCATGACATCGGAATTTCAACGCAGTGCTATTATGAGTCTTCAGCTTCTGTTAGAAGAAAGCTATGCAATGCACATTCCACAGGTTATGAGTCTCGAACACTGTTGCTAAGAACACTATTAAATTTTAAAAACACTGAGTCATTTTGATTTGGACCATACGCGCGGTAATTGTAAACATAATACGGTCATTTCCAACTAATCACATGGTTGATACTTCACTAAACACTGTTTCAAAACGAAATCCAATATCGGAACACAGGTGAAACGGTAAAATCGTAACCGGGTCAGAAATAAACTTTACAAACATTTATTGTGTACGGCAAAGTAAAACGTTAGTAAGTGACGCGACCGTTTCGCGCCATCAACTCCAGCGGAATGTCAAATAGGTACGAGTGGCGGCCCAGCCCGCTCGCGTGCACGAGCTCCGAGGCTGCAGAGTGCGGACGAACACACGATAACACCATATTAGCACCATGCGAGCGAACGAGACAGCAATCGCAATATTTTCAAATTACAATTGTACTATGCCAGAATTGATTAAAATGAAAAATTCTGTCAAAACAAATCCTAGGAATTTGGTTTATGATTGTTCTTGAAGGGCAGAATAATTAATTTCATGCTGGTGTTTTTGACGAAGCTGTGGAACGGTTCCAAATACTAATCTACGGCTTTCATCTCTTCTCTATGTCACTTAAACGAAAACACTTTTGAGATTTAAGTCTTCCTCAAGGTTATGCTAGAAAGGATTGCTTATTGCAAAACTAAGTAAAATATTGGTACAATTACACTTTTAGTCTGCCATCTATGCCTATTATGCTGAAAGAAGATTTTCAAGTTTTGCAGTATCCCGAATTGAAAAAACGCATGTAGCTCTGGGATATCCAGAGATGCCCTTAAGGTGCGTGTCGGTCATCGAGGAGCTTAGGTCGATGTCCAGTCATAGGATTAGTTAGGGACCCAGCCAGACCCCAGTATCCAAAATCGTGTCATCCTTAACGCCAGTGACGTACCTCTTTCTGCCTCTCCCGAGGTACCGGAATAGGAGTTTAAAACTTTTGTTGGCATCCGAGCTATCGTTGATTTTAAGATTAGTTCGTTGGATAAATCTTTGTTGGATCAATTCATTGTATTCTTGATAGGCTAAATATAGGAAGCGATATAGACGGGACGAGTAATATTGAAGTGAACTTGATCTCCGCTGTATGCGAAGAAACACTTCTTGTTCATTGATGCTAGTATAAAAAATCCTAGATAGTAGACTCCAAGATTTCATAACAATTTGCAAAAAAATGGAATACTCGTAAGCAGAACATACTACAGATCAAATTGCATGAGAGTTGTCATAACAGACAATTATTTAAATTATGGCATGAAATTCATCGAAATCTTGTTTACAATACATTTGCACGACTGTGCGCAGAATTGTTATAAATACCGGGTATATCAAGACTGCGACCGAAAACGAAGCCAGGTGGTAGTTTTAGTGGTTACAAACACGATGCAAATAAAAAATTCGCCAAAACAGAACTTAGAACTTTTTAAAAATCATCGTGTTTAGATGGTAAATACCTAGTTTTTGCGAAAATACTAATTTAAACCCTTACGTACCATTATGCGTTTAAAAATAAAGAGGTATACATCTTTATTTTAGGAAAACTATGTATATATCATCCAAATACGACGATAAGCATAAAAAATTACAAAAAGAAATTGTCGATTTTTTTTTGCGAAGTTTTTTCTTGCAATTTGCATTGTGTCTGAACTCTGAAGTCACTAATACTACCACCTGGCTTCGTTTTCGGTCGCGGTCTTGATATACCCTGTATATATCCAATACAATTTGAAATGTAAATTCGCTAAACGTCGTAAACTTAGCACGACTGCCCAACCCCATCGTCTATTTACATCGCTTCGCCTCACTGTCATAAACGCGTCTTTAGAAATTCATAGTCCATCGTTAGGAAAAATATATGTATACGTACACGCGGACTCCTAAATATTAAGTCCTTAAAACCATGATTTTAATTACATTTCCTGCCGCATACAATTTTTACTTCATACTCACTCTTGAACATTATTTAAGAATAAACTTCCATACTACGAACCGATTTCTTAGGATATACATTATACATAATATGTATATTCTACTACTAACTGCCCTTAACCCACACTTAAATTAAGTCAGCGTAAAATGATTTTTTCACAATAATATTCCAAAATAGTTTGCCGTGTAAAAATTGCACGATGAACCTCCTACAAGACATTAACGCTTTGGGTGTGGGCCTTTTATACCACCACAATGGCCTAACACGGTTGGTATACTTCAAATCCCTTGGAAACTCTTTTAGAGAACTGTCAATGCACGACGTATTCCGTAATCGTTAAAGCCATGGCTATTATTTTCTGCATTATAAACTCCTGTGTTAATGTAACAGCTGAATGTAATATCATTTTAAGTACAAAATGGATACCAGGTTCAGTATGATAAGTTTCTTCAACTTGACACATTAATCAAATGTTGTTGAAATGCGTTTTATAATCATTATGCCTAAATGAATTATCTGCTGGGTTTTAACGCGTAGGGTCAGAGTAATGTAATAAACAATAACGAGAAATATAGCAATTGAAATTTCAACGTTAACGATCTTATTAATATTTGGATTTAATTTAGATACTGATTATATATTTATTGTACAAATTAAGTTACTAAGTGGTGTAATATGTGGTCGCGAGTTCTAATATCAGGGCGCAGCTATGACTTCATAAATTCATGTATGTATGTAATTACTAAACACCTTAAGGAAATCTACATACTACTGAATTTAAATATACAATAATTTTTTTTGGATCGTAAAGTCCGTTAACAAAAGCGAGACTCACGACTCACGATTGTAATCCCGGGATTTGAATCCCGAAAAATGAGGAACCCGATACTAGGAATCCCGAGATCGAAACCCCTACTTACGACTTTAATCATAGAAGAGGCGCATATCATATAGTGGGAGTTTAGTGTATAACTATAATAATAATATATTGACAGAAAAAAAAGATCACAACGTGACAAGATAAAAGTCTAATGTTGAATAAAACAACAAGGATAATAGACACTGCCACGACATTATTGCATTAATATATGACTGAACAGGTTTCTGTACGTAACAGGAAAACAAAAACATTGGAAGTCACTTTACTCTATGGAATTTTAAAAATAACGTCAACAATCAATTACCATGAAGGAAAAACATTTGCTATATAAGTTGCAGTCAGTCACATTATTTGCCCCATTGATCTCATAAATGTGCGTATGAGCTTTTAATTATAAAGTCTTGGCTGCGATTCCCAGACAAGGCACTGCGCTTTGTGACAACACTTTTGACCGACATTTAGACAATGATTTAAAATATTTAAAGAAGCAAGTGTAAGTACCTATTGGCTGTAGCATTTGCTTGCAATATAACAACAAATTGAATGTACTCGTAGCATCCTTTTACGACTCGAATTTCATGCACTACACTCGACGTTTTGTTACAAACTAAATTGACAAACCAACAAGCGTTTTGGTCCATTACATGATATTGAACAAAGGTATACACGCGGACTACAGGGAGCGAGCCATGAAGGTAAATACTGATTTGTTGCAACCTTTATGTCAAACACGGCTTCAAGTAATCAAAGATACTTTTCATTACATATAAATGCTTTTTTCAAACTGACCTCTGGCCTGCCTTTCCTTTCGTAGCAACGTTACATGACATTATGCAAATATAGGGAAAAAAATACAAAATTTTAAAGTTGCTCTATTCTTTAATATAGAATATTGCCAAGTATTGCACTATATGTATCTGGAGTATTTTCAAGTATTATGTCCACCGTTTAGTTATTATAATATTCAAAGGAGAGCAACAGGTTTAATCAGCTTGGCTAGTGGCTCTCTGCTTGTCAAAATTGTTTTATAAGCAAGGTTAAAAGCACGTTGCTCTATATTATACCGAAATACTGCATTTTGATTTTTTTACATGTTATGTAAGAGATACAAATAAGCGTAGGTGTGTATGACAGCCTCCATGTGCAGTTAATTAAATAACTAGCTATGAAACAAGAGGCCGCGTGTTCGATTTCTTTAAAATCCCAATGATTGTGGGGCCCACAAAATTTGATTTGGATCTGGGTGTTCTAAAACCGTAAAGTCTTTAATAGTTGAATTCCACAACAGAAGGCTGTTGTTCTAATGTGGCATCAGGACCGTATCATTTTGGATATATTTACTTAAATTGAAGATCAAGTTATAAATATAACTTTCGAGGACGTTCCATACACAATACATTTGATCTGCGCAGTATATTTGAGCGAGAAATAGAGAACAATTTAGATAGCTGTAGAATAGTTATCAACGGCAGATAATGCAATCGCAAATAAATACACTCACTCTGTAGACAACTTGATATGACATCTCACAAACGCTGCTATCTTTGCATTTGTGTTTACACAGCGATAATGATAACGGATATGATAATGGTTCGGATTTATAATTATTTTTAGTGTAACTCGTTACACTGAATAATATCCACTGTATTTTACTATTTAACTAATAATATTCTAATAATCATATTCAAATTAGTATATGGTAGCAGAGCAGTTAAATATACAATTTCTAGATTTGTTTACATATAAATAACATTATGTTATCCTGACCATTAATCAGATCGTCTGCCAATTCATTTCTTCGGGTAATTTTAAACTGTTTAATTTCCAAAGCTCTAAAACATTATTACCGATTATGTATAAAGGACTCTACAAAATTTCTGACACAGCTGTTAAAAAAGCTTTTCCTTAGATTTTAGCCTGATAGTAATTAGTAAAATAATCGCACATTTGTTGCTCACTATGGTCCAATATATGAACTGTATTTGAAAAGTTGTATTAGTAGAATTGTAGATATTATTTCCCAATTTGATAACCACAACCATCAACAAAGAACAACCATTCAACATTCAATTATTCTATGTCGCTTTGCAAAAAACACATTTGAAATTCAACTGTATGGACTTGCGTCTATTGTATTCTATCGCATACTTATATCTATTTCAATGTGGATCAACCGCCTGCTACCAAAAACACTACATTAAAAATACTATCACATGACGTCATAGCTAAGTAGTATTAAAACCGGCTGGTTAGCATTACCAAGAACTAAAACGTAAACTGCTAATCATCATACGTAATTGAATCATGAAATGATGGTAGCACCTTTGCGACACATCGGGCATTAATTCCACAAATTGGTCTAAATGACAATTGTGGTGCGCAGGGAGCAAGTCCGTCAGGCTCGCCCTTGACCCGTCGCGTGTTGACGTTTAAATGTCGCTAGAAAATTTGCTGCTAAGGATTTGTCCACACACCAATGAACTAATTAAACGAGCTCGGCAAATAAATTAGCTTGTATGTATTCTACTAGTAAATGTTTTGTATACAGCAATTCGATAAAGTAGATGTTCGCTGAAACAATTTTGTGGAATTTTAGGGAGGTACATTTTAGCTAGGTATCGACAACCCGTGGGATAGGTACCTACTGATGTAATGTGATGTAAATTTCAACGGAATTTCAATTACAAATTCTTGGTACTATTGATTTTTTAAAGTGTACTAAGAATTGAGACGGCTTGCCAATAATTACCTATATCTGGAACCGTTCTTGTCATATGAGTTTTATTAACTGCATTCTTACAGCTAATTATTTATCCAAACCACATCCCAAAACCGAATTAAGCTAGGGACTTCACTTTACATAATATGAAATAATCGATAGAATAATTTTCGAACCAGATGCTTATCTAATAGCTTTGCATGATTGAACTATCATACGTCATATGAAATTTGAAATACAATGATTTGAAATTAAAATAATGAGCAATGTGAACTTTGTATTAGACTTGCACCAAACTTTCGACAAACCAAGCAGTCACGACAGTAGCACGCTCCACCGACCCCTTTATTATTTCATATTGCAGGCCAGAATTAGTTTAAAGACAATATTCCATATTGAATAAACAAAACAACACTATAACAAGAAATCGGAACGTAATACGAAATTGTATAGTTTTAAAACATTTCACCGTTTAACAAAGTGATATATGTATATGTTCCAACTGCAAATTAATGGATACGGGGTATGCAGGTAATTATGTAATGTTAATTTACTTAAGTAAGTCCACTAGCCGGCTAATCAACCAATTACTTAAGTGGTATTATTAGCAGATGATAAAAGATTAGTTTATATTTGCTGATAGAGACAAGGGCAAAGGTACCTATCTTTTTAATAGCATATTCTATAGGCAAACATATCGTATAATTGGAGGTAGACTAATAGCTTTTTTTTCTTTTCGTCTGCACTATTAATTCTGAAATGATTCCTGTATGTGTTAGTAACAAATGAAATCTTTTACAACACAAAATATTATGTATAATCGGGTCCATTCAATTCAATTCGTTGACTTTTTTGTCGTACATTATTAGTCTCGCATAGTTTTGTCGCTGAATAAAAACACATACTTGTTTTTTGTTGTATGTTTTTTTTTACACCTGTATATTATGTACGTCGTTTTGTTTCACTTGTGACAAAAAACAGTTTTTCTTTCTTTTTCTTTGTCGCACCCACGTTAGTGCACGGTAGAGTGGCCTTTTGTGGACGCGTCAACTTATCCAATTCATTTTTATTGTTAGTAATCACCTGATACGTTTAAACCACCGTCGTCCTTTAAATGTCAGTGGTAGAGCCACCTTGCAGTCAGTTCTCGGTACAACATGAATGGGCTGACTTGTTCAGCAAGTATCACAGACATGCAGAAAATCAATTCCAATGAACAGCTTTGCGAAAGATACGAAAGATCCTTTTTGCTTTCTTCTCTTCACTCGTATTATGGAATGTTAAAATACACTTACACCTACACCAGGTTAATGTTAAACAAAATTTTCCCTTTAAAATATTGAAAGACAGAAGAGTATGACTACCTATTTAAAAAAAATACCCCTGAGTCAAAAACGGTCTCTATTTATGGGACTGATGGAGATGTCTCCTGGTAAAAATGCGTGACGATGAATTACCTCTTACATCCTTCGTATTTTTATCTGTCGTGTTCGTTTCCCCTTTATATATTTTCGCCTGTTTAATTATATAACTTTGTCTGCGCAATCCTATATAGATATTAGTTTTATTCTTAAAAATATTTTCCAGAAATCAGTTTCGAGCCTTGCAACACACACGAGAATCTCTAGATACTGTGGATGTTAAGAGCCCTGTAAATGATCAAATTGTTTGTCAAATGTTACATGTTTGTCAAATCATTGTTAATATGCAGGTTTGTTTGAAGCGTTTGTCAAACAGTCTACGTGTTTGAAAATCTGGATTGGCGGCGCTTTTGGCCAAGTAAATAGTATGGCCGAATCTACAAGCAAAACGTTTGGTCTTTTGTTTGATCGTCTTCGATAATGTTTGATGAAAACGTGAAGTTTGACCAACAAATTTGCCAAACATATTTGATCGTTTACTGGACCCTTTAATGGGCGGCAGTGATCGCTTGCCTAGTGACCTAATTCCTCTTTTCTTGATCCTACGCGGAATTCAAAGTTATCAACACGCTTATGTATACCAATATAATATTTTAACCGTGTGACAATTTGATCGAAGGTGTGACATCTTATAATATCGAACTATAATAAAAAATACAAACATACATTAGCTGAGACGTGTATCTCTGTAGCGAATGGTAGAGGATCCATAGGTTTTTTTCCGTCTCATTATACGATAGAGGGCTAAACTATCGCCATGTTCGGCATAAAAAATCTAAACAAAATAATAATTTCCCCCAAAAACTCTGTTACTGAGAGATATGGATTCCCGATAGACATGTCAATTTCAACAGTGGTTTGTACACTATCACTTCTCTAAACAAAAGTCTTGTTTTGTGGTTAAAGTTCCGATAAGGCTGTTGGTGTGCGATATCCACACAAGCTTATCGGGGACAAACATTAATTTGGTTTATTGTTGGGTGGCAGTGTAAGGGGTGCGGAGCGGGGCTGTGTTGCGTCAATCAGCTTGGGAGTCGCGTGATGTACTCGTACCCTTACACTTCATTACCTATTATACTCTTCGTGTACTCTGTAATTTTCCTCAGCTCGGGACGGACGAAGAAGATTCAATCACGGTCGAAATGTCAAATATGTGGGCTGTATCTATTAAAGAAAGATAACATTATTAATTGTAATAAAGTTTATTCTGTTTATCTGTTTGTAATTGTGCGCATTCTAGTTCAAGCCACTATTGACATGGACAATAACTATTGACAGTACATCCTTAATATATTATACTGACATCAGCGCGTTGGCTAAAACCTGTAATTACGGAGGTATAGCGGCAACCACTACGTTCATAAAGGTAATGACGTCACAACGTCTACTTTCAATTTACGTCAGAAAGTCGGGAGGGTTTTGAATTTTTACGAAAATTAGGTCAGTCACGGGTAAAACGATTATTTACATCCATTACACCATTAAAAGTTACTTTGTTGAAAATTGTGAGAAATGATCAAGGATTACAAGGAAGCAACAGTTATGACGTAGACGGTGGAAATGTTTTGAATGATGACGCGTAAGTTATTATTAACAAAGGCCGACCGTAAAATATATTTTTTATATTAAGAAACTGGTTATTTTAAAAAATTCTTCGGGCTGGTAGGAAACATCAATACTCAAGTATTAATTTGTATTCCATAGGTGCTTCTCACTTAAACATCGGATTAGTTTTTTTAGTTCTGTTATTGTCATGGAAGTAATGCAACAACTTTTATGGTTTTTATATTGTCAAATTGAAGATTTTCTATCCTAGATATTTTACGGATAGTTAGTATATTACGGATAGTTAATATGCCTAGTGTTCTAATTTTGAAACTCAAAGACACGTATTAACTAAATCATATGGATAACTTCCAAACACTGAGTTTTAAAATGTATACCATAAACCTAACATTCCTCAGCGTTGTCGCATTATTTTATGGTAATTCCGTCAATACATTTTGAAAATACGTATCGTAATTACACATTACAGAAATCAATTCAATTTTAATGTAATGTGATTGCATTTAACAGTATTAGCGACTATAAGCGCGGCTGTAGTGGATCCGATTCTCTGGTAAATCCAATACGCGTGTGTTTTCATAATATACATGACACTATTTATCGCAGCTTACTTAACTTACTACCGCATTTGACGTAACTTGCTGGTCAGTCAATAACTCAAATTATTTTGCAACTTACCTTAAAACCATTATGCGCCGACCCTACTGACGATATAAAGACGGGAAGGTGAAACAGAAAAGAAGATTTAATCGATTGTTTTTATTTCATTATTACAGCCCCTACATAAAGTGGTGGGAGGTCCGCCCCTGTAGTGAAATACACTTAAGAAGCATTGACAATGGTAAATATTTAGGTATCCACAATAAAGGTCAACGTTTTTGTGAGTACCTAACTTTAATAGTAATCAACATCTGGACGGAATATTGCATCAACAACCAGGGAAGGCCAAATAAGTGCGTAGTATTGTAAGTACCGCTTCTGCGCTTAATTAACCGTTCAAACTGATGCCTTTTTATTTGTGTAAGAGCTAAATAACGGACATGAATCATTTTATATAGGAATATTATTTGTGATACTGTCTACTAGTTTCAAGACAAATCAAGTTCTTGAGTCTACCAAATCCCATTGGACTAACATAATTGCCTAAGGCCCCAAGCTTCAAATAGTTTATATAAAATCTGTTAGCAGTTTATAATTCTTATAAAGATATTCTGATAGATAAATGCATACTGCATAACATGTTGCATAAATCTATATTCTATAGCTAAACTACGACAACAACACTGTTTTTAAATTTTTGGATCATCTGAAGAAGCTAAACAATAAAAGTAAACTTGCTTTCGCGGTATTTATCGCCCAGATTTTTATTATCAGACAAAAGCAACAATTATTTTGGAACATAACCGTCATCGATTGAAAGGAAAAATAACTTCTTAGTGTTTTAGCATACCATTCATTTATGCTGCCAAACACCAATATCGCTATCAAAGCAATTTTTCGCTTATTTTTCCTGCCCTGTGTTGTTTATCACCATACTATTACGTCCTCATCGGTCACTCGCCGTGCCAGAGCGGTGCGTGGGCGAACAATGCGGTTCACTGCCCACTTATCCAGAGTCCATTCCTGAAGCTTCCGTTTCAAACAGAACACGACCATCAACTTATCAACAGAATACATCCGCCGTGACAATTATTTGTATGAGCAAAAGATAACGTACAGTACTCGTAACTTTAAAAACAGTGTGTTTTAAATAACAACAAATTACAAACTGTATAAATGCTATTTGTAGTTGTACAACAAGGTTAGAAAAATGAACATATTTATGTGAACCGTACATGATGAAGCACATGGAGGCCTTTAGATAATGAACCGGGCCCTTAACCAACATTCCACCGAGATTTTTACGAGAATTTCATTGACATGTGAAATGCGGCCATCCACAATAGGCCACCATCTAGTACCACGACCTAATTCTCAAACCCTTTCAATGAAACTCTCGATTATAAAAGAGTCCCATACTCAGCAGTTGTCGTGTACGGCCCAATATATTATAAAAATCCCAGACCTCAGTCAAAGCAACGCTACGAGACCTACATTTCGTGAAGCTCCTAAGATACCAGAATTTGATGTAATAAACAGATATTTTAGAGTGCTCGATTATTTTCATTAAATATTTAAGTCGTAAAATCGTAACGTAAATCCTATTTACAGCACACAAAAGTGTACGTTGCTCAGACTACAAATAAGTCAGAAAAAACGGCTAAGATGTTCATGAGTATAATATTATATTTCGGCTCGCTAAAAAAGTGTTGATAGTATTTGAATTTTAAATATAATATTTCTTTTTCCGACCATTGTTATTCTATATATAGAAAGGAATCAAAACCTACCACCTATTCTCCAAACGCTTCTTCATATTTTAAGACTCGTATTTTAATTCGGGGAAACGCTTGAGTCTTGTGTCCAACTTCTCATGATACTATGTGCTTAATATTTTCATTGATACTTCGATTTCATCATGTATATTATGTATCTCTCTCCTTCTCTCCCTCTCTCTCTTTTCAGCCATGGGAAGTCAACTGCTGAACATAGACCTACCCCAAGGATCTCCACATGTATCTACTTATAGTCTACTAACTAGTCTCTCAGTCAAAGATCATAAAATGCTCTAAAGTGCTTTCTGAAGTCTTAGAAAGCTGGCATTTAAATGGCCCACCAACAGCAAAATTAAAAAACCTGAAATTTCCCCCTTTATCCCTGGTACAGGTGTGTATATATCATATTTTTATATGAACAACTACATTCAAACAGTTAAGAAAGCTGGAGTTTTGGGTATACTAATAAACTGCTGGCGTGATAATGTGCAATACCTCCAAAGAAATAACTGGAGGATCTCATAAAGAATAAAATCTGACCTAAGATTTCATGTAAATTGTAAACTAAACAGGTCAAGCTTGATTTTTGCTTGCTTGAACGTATACTAGGAAATCAAACCTTGAGGTTCTACTATATTCTATCATGCAATAGTACCCTGAAATGGCCAGTCTATGCTTTTTGACAAATCCTATATTATGGTTGTTAGAGAGGCTCTTCACAGCGGCATATACTAAAAGAATTTTTTTGTACGGTATGAAATATTTCTTAGGTTCCTTAGCTTAGCTGTATGAAGACTCAATACTTATAAAGTAACATCTCTTTCATGTCATTTCGTACTTAGAAGTTAGAATAACCTGCAGTCTGTGAATAAATTAATCGATGTCACAGGGAATTAAAAAACATACCAAGCAATTATTTAAAAAAATGCATTTCAAAACAACATTAGTAACGTTAACAAATAAAAATAATAAAATTGTCATTTCCTTAAAATTAATTGACGACAGCTATGGCCATAGCCACTAGTATTCTTAAATTAATAGCAACATAGTTTCATGAATCAAAAAGCGTCCATATAAATTATCATATAAAAGCATTTTTAAAATAGGAGATCTCGTTTATCTATTATGTGTATAGAAAAACGAATCTAGAAATTGTAATTAGGTATAAAAAATAGTTCGATAATTGTTATAGAATACTCTGATACTATAACCAAAAATGACAAGAGTAAAATCACGTTACATGTTCGCGTTAAATAACTAATACTAAAAAAGTTAGAAATGTAGTAACTTTAGTTCAGCCAGTAAGCATCTTGCGACACTATACGTAATTTCCCCAAAACTGAAGCTAGTTAGATCCCTTATTTAACGCCAACGTCACGGGACGTCACAGCTGTTGCAGTACGCGTGACAGTAGTGCTAGCATTAGCTGTACGGTCAGCAGTTCCCACCCGCCTAACAGTCGTCGTAGTTGTTGTTTTTGCTATACCTCCATCCGGCAAATATTGCACTTCAGATCCTGTACTCACTTCTTCTGTAGCCTTCTGATTTCTCTCATGAGCAGTTGCGGTCTTTACATCCCTGTCTATGTTTTGTTCATAACCATTTCTTCTAATAACTTCACGGCTATGTGCTTCGGTGCTTTTACCACTGCGTTCTCCGCTTTCAGCCATCTTAACGACCCCATTTTCGGTTGGTACTATCTCGCTATTCTGGTACCGCTCGACATAACTGGATCCATCTGGCTTTTCGATCGTGTACGAACCGCGTCGTACGGGTTTCTCGGGTATCCAAACAATCTCTTGAGTTAAAGTTTCTTGTACAGGCTCAGGAGTAACAGTAGTGCTTCTAATTTCATTATCCTGCCTGATTTGAGTAACATGAGAGCGCGTGTCATACGCGTCATCGTCATTAGAAACATGGTCAACATTCCTGATCACTTTGGTGACTTGTTCATGAACATCATTTGGTTCGTGACTTTTCTTCACCACCTGCGTGACTCTCTTTGTAGAGTATTCAGAGATGTCCTTTGGAGTATCGTTTACACGAGGGGAGGGTGACTCTCTTGGAGAAACTGGCTTCAGTTGTCCCAAAAGAGGTGAATGTTTTATTCCAAAAGTTATTTGCGGTGTTCTGTTGATTGGGGCCTGAGGTATAAAATAAAAATATTACTTAATATGCGTGAAATAAGATGTCATCAACATATCATTTTAAATGTTACTTGGAAAAGGAGAATAAGTTCGATAGTAAAAACACTTTGATGGTTCCATAACTAAATTATAACTATTTTTAAATTAGTCACTAAATCACCATTACCTTTTCTGGAGAGTAGGTACCAGGCGCTGGCACTCGGACCCTGTCGTCTACGGGTACTTTGTGTCGACCAGATATTGTGTACACTGGTGTGTCCAGTACCGAGGGGATGCGGTAAGTATTAGGGGCTGTAACATAAAAAACATTTGTTATATTAAATTAAACCTAATTAATAATCCTTATTTTTATAAGTCCCAGTTACATAGATTTTGATTATAAATAGACGTTACTGTGATAGACGATTTAGTAACGTGCAATGTATGCATATAGTGCAATAAGAGACGTTAGTAAAAGCCATACATGCAGCAGTGGACATCTTCCAGTTGGAGATGTAGTTCAGGACTTACCAGGTGTGTCGCCAAACTTATTTGTATGAATCTTGATACCGAAAGTATGCTGCGGTGAATAAGTCAAAATGAATTTGTAACTCTTTTCAGGGTTGTATGATCCGGGAGCGGGGATTTTTAAGCGCTCGTCAATAGGCTCCTTATGTCTACCTGATATAGTATACAAAGGCGTTTGGACAGGCGTAGGAAGAGTATAGGCATTTGGTGCTACAACAAAAATTGACGATGTGAAATTGTACATGCCGTTATATACAAACAAATATATAACAAGAATTTATTCTTACCAGGGGTGTTGATAGCCTTCACGGTGTCTGTTTTCACCCGGAACGTATATTGTGGAGCGTTGTGTAATAGCACTTTGTCGGCTTTGTCCGGATTGTACTTATTTGGCGCAGGAATATCGTCAGGCTTGTGGGGATTCGTTTTTATTCGGAATGAGTATCGAGGCGCGTTATCCAATAGAATCTTGTCTGCCTTTTCTGGGCTATAAACGTTCGGGGCGGGAGTGTCACTAACCTTGCCATCTTTTCCTTTTGGAGCCAGAGTATAAGCTGGTGATTTTTGTAATATGACTTTATCAGCTACTTGTGGATTATAAGCTGTTGGTCCAGGAGTATCGGGTATTTTTCCGTCAGCGATTTTTGGTCTAAACGAATAAGCTGGGGAAGTCTCATGTAGCATATTTTCTCCTTTATCGGGATAATAGGAGTTCGGTGCAGGTGTGTTGTTTACTTTGCTATTATCTATTTTGGTACGAAACGTGTACGCTGGTGAATGCTCATGGAGTATATTGTCCGCTTTTTCTGGACTATAAGCGTTTGGAGCGGGGTAATTTGAAGGTTTAGCGGTAGGTCTTTTCGAACCGAATGTGTATTTTGGTGTTCCATCCAACATATAGTCGTATTTGTTAGGATCATAAGCGTTAGGGGCTGGCGTGTTATCGGGTTTGTGGAATGGTTGTTTAGTCCTAAAACTGTATGCTGGAGAATTCTCTAATAGAACTTTATCAGCTTTTTCTGGACAATAAGCATTGGGACTTGGAGTTGCCATTATCTTTTCAGGTTTTCCTTTTCCAGAAATAGTAAATTTCGGAGTTCCATCTGGTAAGTGGGGGTCATACGCATTGGGTGCAGGAACTTCAGAAATCTTTGAGTCTGCTCCCCTACCAGTCATGGTAAATTTGGGCGTACCACCTAGGAGACGAGGGTCGTAAGCATTCGGACCCGGCGTATCAGACGGTTTTGCATCAGGTCCTCTACCATATAAACTAAATTTTAGAGTCGTATCCTGCAGGTGTGGGTCATACGCATTAGGAGCCGGTGCATCGGACGATTTTCCAAATGGACACTTTGACGCCATAGTAAACTTTGGTGCTCCATCTTGCAATCGCGGGTCATAAGCATTTGGCGCAGGTGTATCTGATGGCTTTGTGTTCAGGCCTTTACCATAAAAGCTGAACTTCGGAGCATCGTCAGGCAGATGAGGTTCATACGCATTTGGTCCAGGTGTGTCGGATGGTTTAGCATTGAATCCTTTGCCATACAGACTGTATTTCAGAGAGTTATCTATTAAATGCGGATGGTATGAGTTAGGTGCGGGTGTGTCACCTGGTTTGCCCACATCATTCTTAGACCTAAAGGTGTATGCGGGTGAAGATTCATGAAGCAGTCTGTCAGCCTTGTCCGGATTATACATGTTAGGAGCTGGTTTGTTTTCAATTTTAGCTGACGGGCCCTTACCCGCAATGGTAAATTTAGGGGAATGGTCCAACATATGTATGGATTTCTCTGGTGCATAAACGTTGGGTGCTGGAGTATCAGGAATTTTACTGGAAGGTCCTTTGCCGGCAATAGTAAATTTTGGAGTCCCATTTAGCATATGCATTGCCTTTTCGGGAGCGTAAACGTTTGGCGCTGGAGAGTCACATCGCAAAACCATTTCCTCTTTAATACGGAATGAATAAGCGGGTGAGTTTTCGTGAAGCACTTTGTCTGCCTTCTGAGGGTCGTAACTGTTCGGCGCTGGCGTGTCGTCTATCTTTACAAATCCAGTTTTACCATAAATACTGAATTTGGGCCCACCGTTCAACATATGAATAGATTTTTCCGGAGCATATTCGTTGGGTGCTGGAGTTTGATCAATTTTCTCGACGTGCTCTTTTATACGTATTGAATAAGCGGGTGCACTCTCATGTAGTATTTTGTCCGCTTTTTGAGGACTGTAATAATTGGGAGCCGGAGTAACTTCGTGTTTTTCGGCTGTTCCCTTACCGGCTAAAGTGTATTTAGGCCCACTTTTGAGAGTATTCAACGCTTTTTCTGGAGAGTACACATTAGGTGCAGGAGCGTCGTGGGTTTTAACGACTTCCGTTTTAGTCCTAAATGAGAAAGCTGGTGACTTTTCTCTCAACAGACGATCTGCTTTTTCTGGACTATAGGCGTTTGGTGCAGGAACCTGATCAACTCTTGCAATCTTCATTTTGCTAGCAATTGTATGCTTTGGGGATTTTTCTCGTATAAAAGCTTCAGCCTGGAATAAGACAACATTGAGTTAATACAATGATAAAATTAGCCAGTAAGTCACACTCATGTACAATTAAACATTACTATGAACCAATATGTAACAAACATGTAATAAATGATCATGATCATGATTAAGCGAAGTTATATCAAAACAACATGTAAGAGATATAACTTGTTTACATGAATTGGTAGCAATTTCAAAATAAAATATATTCCTAAATAGTTTTTAGTACACGATACCTTATAATGTTCTCTTGAAGAATTGGTTCAAGCAGCATGCAAATAGATATTAAGTGATTTATAATTAATTAATGTTATTTAATGCAGATCATAATTAGAATTTAGATTATATCCCATTTTTAATTAATAGCAAATAACAATCAGGCACCGACACCTATTTATGTTAAGTTAAAATAAATATTTAATAAAATAATAGTTTAAAGTATTTAAATATTTTAATTTCGTCAATATATCAAATATAAAATTCTATCTAAATATCAAATTTACAAAATCAACACAGACTATAATAATCGTAAAAACCACCAGCATCCGTAAAGCGGGTTACATGCGAGAAGTCAGAGATGACGTAATGATAAAGCTTGTTACAGACGAGAGAGAGTTAGATGGCAGTAATCCCTTCCGGCGCGGGATAGTGAACTGGTTGGCCGGCGAAGGGCGAGTGCCTGATGCCGAACGTGTGCGCCGGCGCCCAAGGCAGCGTCACGCACACCTGCACCACCCACCCCGGTTAGTAATGATCACAGACCTTGATCCAACACCAAACTGGTAGCTTGATGTTGGAACACTCATAATATATTCTGCAAAGTTAGATGATAAAGCGCGGGCGTTACACGGAAATATCAACTTTGATTCCGCGTGGATGACATTGGAAAGGATTGTATTAACGATATAAACGGCGAACAATATGCATTACGCACCCACTTAGTAAGTGTCAAGCCATATTTGTACCACTTAGTGTTAAAAATAAAATGCTCAGTTAGTAAAACGACTTCTCATTATTTTGACAATAAAAACGTTGTTTGTGTATTTATTTGATAATAACGTCGATAAAAGAATCATATTATGATCTCATAAAAGTTACACAACCAAATATATTCGATTAATAATATTACTATAATTGTTATGAATTTTTGGTAGCAGTAAAGTGAAAAGCAAGACACAAAGTAATTCTAAAACATTACCTTTTCAGGGCAATAGACTCCGGGTCCAGGTACGGCGGCAGTAGCAGGTTTCTGCTCTCGTCGCGGCGCCATGGTGAACGCAGGGGGTCTCTTTGTCAACGCTGTTGTTGCTTTGTCAGTCGTGTAGGTACCGGGGCCAGGCATAGGAGTCTTAGACTCCACCGATTTGCCACGTCCAGTGATGCTAAAAGCCGGCGCTGCTCGTTTACTGCCCTCTTTGGCCTCGCCGAGGACCGGTGGCATAGAATATGTATTTGGCGCTGGAAATAAAAATTACTCATAAATCATTCAATCATCGTTTTAAAAAGTTATTCATGACTGTTCTTTAATACATGATTGCATTCTACAACGTGACATAGCGACAGGTCAACATACCTAAAATGAATCGTGATCTAAGTAATGAAATAACGAGCTACAAAAACAATGTCTAAGTGGTCGGTTGGTGGAACATTGCACATTGATGACATCATTTAAGCCATAATAAAACGAAAACGAAGAGATTAATTAAAGCTGTGAACGAACCTGGGTACTCACGTAACAAACAAATATGACAGTACAAACTTGATTCAAAAAATGCAAACTGTGAGAAGCAAAGATACAACGGTGACACAAAAGCTGCCAAACAAACGAATATGTACTGAACCAAATATATTGCAGTGCAACGCAAAAGTGAAAGCAGATGAAACAACCATAAAAGTAAAGACGATGGTAACACAAACGTTGTGATTAAAACATAATCTACACATTTGGGTGTGGAGATGTGGTGAGAGCGATGTTTAAAAGGCTTGTCGGAACACCTGGCGTTTTGCTTCCTGGTTGTGGAAGGCTTACGCGGAGGCCTATGGAAAAGGCGGGGGCATGGTCCAGCACTGCGCGGGCGGCCTTGCTGGGCTCGTAGTCGCAAGGCGCCGGAGTGGGGGCGACGCGCGGCGGCGGCCAGCGCCCGTGGAGGGACACTGCCGGGCCAACCGCTCGCCCTACACAACCCCACTCAATATCATTCCATGCCCATTTGGATTTATGTGCTATAGATGTCACACAAAGTTGTTGATTGTACTGATTACAGTATTTAGTTGACGAATTTTATTGCAGCCAAATTAATTACAGGTGACCAAATATTGAAAAGTTTCAATACCAAAAATAATTTATATTTCAGATTCAATTAGGCATTTTTATTTCTACGTTCTCTTTCGGAAATCAGCAGCTTTCAGGTACCTACTTATGTGAAAAACTTATAATCATTATTAAAAATATGTTACACACTTTAAACTTTGTACGGAGTTCCCAAAATGAATTTTATTTTAAGTAATATTAATTAATACATGTTAGAGAGTTAACCTCACGATCGAAAAATAGTACAAATATAGGTTATATATTACACGGGAAAATAAAATCTCAACATAATATTCCAATAAATGTTTCTGCATATGGTTCAACATAGATAATAATATGCATACCCACAAAGTTGACCTATTAAACTTCACAAACCACAATCACACATATTATTGTATAGTATTGATAATATTGTTTTGTTTAATTAAACAAATTACTGTATATCTATTAAAAACACTGCAAAAGTAAAAGCAAGGCTTACGTTAATAACTAAATATTTACCTCAAGAAATGCACTCTGCAAATCACTATGCACTAAAAACAAAATGAACCTCTGTCAACACTAAAATAAACCTTAGCACAACTTGCATAAAACAAGTTCAAGGCACCCAAACAAGAGTGGTTAGTGAGGCGAGGTAGATGTGCGACTGAGCCCATATCGAACGGGCTCAGATCTCGTGGACTATCCGGGGCACCTACACGGCCGGTGACTCACCGCCGATCACCTTCGTTCATACGGACTTATTTGGTGACATCGCTTTTATGCAAGCCGATAAATTGCCACAAACAGCCAATGTCGACTTATTTATGAAAGTTAAGTCGTTAATACTTGTACAATGTTCAATGTAAATTCATTCATACAGAAATAGCCGTGACGATATTTACTCAGTGATATACATGTTTTTATTAAAGTTACAGCAAATAATTGTTGAGTAAATATTATGTTTGGTTACAAAGAATGACATCAAATATTCAAAAACATTAAGGCTGTACGTCCTCTGCGACATTTATGAATGGGAAAACAGTTTTATTCGCTCGCGCGAGGCGGTAAAGTGGCTTTATTTTTCCGTACAATATGCAAAAGCACAATATGGCGTCGCGCAAACGACGAACTGCGTCGAATATTTTTATGCAAGTAAACAAGCACAAAACGAACGCTGCACACGACATTGGTTTATGTAAATCGGACTGCAGTCATGACCCACTTACAGGCAAGTGTCGCAGAATGAATCACATATCGTGAAAGCATCCCTTTAAAATATCGCCATGTTATAAGAATTGCCACTTAAAATACTTCTTTCCTCTTTACCAGAAAGAACATACAATGCAACCAAGTAGCTATATGCTGACAGACACGTATTTCTAGGGTAAAGGCCGCTTAACTACCGACCAAAACTCAAATAGGAAAAATATTAAATAGACATTTCCATACGTATTTGGGACTTACATCATAAATATTTTTTGGCATAAATATATTTAGACGTTTATATAGTTGGATTGGAACTTAATACACAAAATCGAAAACTTGGTTCGCAACCAAGCGATTTCGAGGCAGTTGTGGGCGCAGATTGTATAATTGGCCATAGAAACTGTTTTGTTCCGATATAAGGCAACTTGGACAATTAACCAATAACATGCGACGACAATAGCCGAGTTGCTTCCCACGTTTGTGTCAGATGGTTCGAGAGCAAGTAAAATCGATTGCTCAATGTGATCTTAGCTCGTATCGATACGGTCTAATAACTTTAATACTCCTTTGGGCGCAGTATACACGTCTGACGACGTATTGTTATTAAAATAATATTTTGTTCTACATATTACGAGGACTTAACAAAGGATGTACATTGTACATTTTATAAATTCAAGATAATCTAATTTTATTTTATTAAAATACTATTTTGCTCCACCATTTCTTGTGCCAATCTATCTATATCAGCCCATATACGTCCCACTGCAGGGCACGGGCCTACTCTTCAATCGAGAGAATCGTGTGAGAGTGGTTAGACCATATAGTCCAACACGCTGGCCTAGTGCGGGCTGGCGGAATTTCATACCGTAGAAATTAATCGCTACGGTATGCAGGTTTCCTCACGATGTTTTCCTTCACCGTTAAAGTGAATTGTGATTGACTATCAATACACACATAACTCCAAAAAGTCAGAGGTGTGCCCTGGGATTTGAACCCGCGACCACCGTGAACATGTAGGCAGCCGCGTCTGGTCCGTTACCAACAGGCCACCCTGCACTTCTGCTTCACACCAATAAATGCTTTAAAAAATCATAAAGCCAAATTGAATTATCTAATTTCTTGCGTAATACTGTTCCCAGAACGTTTAAAACTATCACGACATCAAAAAAACCCATCGGTGACGATAGTCCCTCTAAATGACTTTCATAATGACCCTCAATTTATGTTTTCAGCGGATGTAAAAGAAATAAACATTTGAATTTTTAGAATTCTCAATTTATTCTGTCTCTAAATTAACTTATTTACCACTAAATGGCATCAATAGGGTCGAATTTTCTCATATTCATATAGCCACTAGAAAAAGTGGCTGATAATCTTCGAACGACTAGACAGATTTTGATTAGGGGCAACGAGAAATATGCCGATTTAGTATTGGTATATACGAAATCTAATTTTAAACCTATTCTACCCTATTTGAGAGTTACAATGCCACATACAGACAAAGCCATCAAACGAATAACAACCCCATTTCTGCAAAGAAGGTCCATAATCAATGAAGGTTAGACAGTATTGCTCAGAGAACTAGTTGTAAAATTTAAATTTCAATATGATATTATTCATCAGATAACTATAAAGCACCAATAAAATGCATAGTGTGTCCTCCGTTATCGTCATGGCATCAAACCGAATGTCATAAATCCGAGGCATAAAGTAGACAAATCCAGATATTGCCATTCGTGTCTAAGCTTATTCGTATTAAACGGATTATGAAACTTACTTTGAGCTAAAGCATCTGTCTGACAAGTGACACGCCCGGTAACTTTGTCTTGATAGTTTCACAGAACGTTGCTTTTGACATTCAAATCATATGCCAGTAATTAGCTGTGATTTGGTCACTCATTTACATAGAATGTGGTGTGAACACGCGAGCCCATTTGCCATTATGCCAATGTTGCTGTTCACATAGAATTTTATTGCTAGTTTTTCTTCATTAATGACGTGAATATAGATTATAGAATTGTAGCAGAATATACTCTTATTCACGGGTTCTAAAGTATATTAATACTGGTTTTCAGTGCCGACATTTCTATTGGCATTATTCAAGAAAAAGGCGACTTATAGCCCAATTATGAGATAGCTTTTTTATTATACTACAAGCTGCGAATCGACCACGTATGATTCAGAAATCTAATAAAATATTCGATTATGGGACACAATGTTGCTTTTGAGATAATAGTAAGGCTGCTTCCAAAACATGGTGACAAACAAAACATTCCGACACTATTCCCGAATAATAAAATTCTTTCATCCATAAAACTACATTCAGTAAAGTCATAGTCAAATTCCCAGACATGAGCAATTCAGACCCATAGACTGACACAACACTAAAAATACAAAGACGTATATGCAAAATTAATTGGCGTTCATTAGTAATACACGAAAACCATTTGAATATTAAATTACTGAACAACATCAGGTTATATTTATAAACTTGTTTAACCGGATCAAAGATCCCAAAGACAAAATTTACAATGCTAAGGTATGCACAAACGTGTGTGTGACTTTCGTTTGTGCTCCATTCGACAAGCGGCACAAAAATTTTCTGCATGTAAACATCTTCCTTCCCACTAAAACAACGGATGTGGCTTACTTCGCTAAAAAGACCCGCTATATTGCTAATGACGTCATGTACGGTCATGCTTGTTTTTTATTTTCAGCGATATAACAATATAAAAGACAATATCTTAATATAGCATTCTTTTTATACATATAATAAATATAACTTTTTAAAAACTTTATGAATTGATATTTCTTTAATTATTATCTTTGTTTTGTATTATTATTTATCAATGCCATGCAATCATTTTGGTTCCCGGGAACCTACCTACATTTTAGTAATAGAAACCATATGTGCACAACACGTAAATCGTATACATTAATCAATTATAAATTGAATACAAACATTTGGCAAGACGACCCTCAGTATCATCAATAAAATAACAAAAAGCAAAGAAGCTATTATTAGGATTACCTTTAGCTGTCATGCCTTCTGTGTTGTAAGATGCCGGTCCAGGGCCAGCCTTAGCGGTGGTGCCGGCAGGCTCCAGTTTATGCCCAAAAGTGAAAGCAGGCGCGCGCGGCTTGCGAGATTCCGGCGGTGGCTTCCCTACAATTCAGTACTTTTTTATAATTTAGGATGCTAACATTCAGTGGTTTACCACTGCCCACCACTAAACGCCTCTCACTTATATTTCTATAGCAACTTTTTTAAATATAATAATGTGAGATAGGAATGTATAATGATGATTATGAAAATATTATAGAAAAGAAATGTCAAGGTATCATTGGCAAATTTTAATTAATCATTTTCGTGTCGACTGGTAGTTTTCGCCACAAAATGTTTTGTAATTTTTGTCCTTCAAATATTGTCATTCAACTTTTTCGTTTATTGACACGAACACAACGTGTTCACAGGTAATAAAAAATGAAATGCTGTAATGTTTTTTGCATAACCATAAACGGCCGAGAGTAAGACGATTTGCCAATGTCAAATGATACTGTATACCTATACTGTATGATGTATCTCATGCGCTACTGATAGAGTTCACCTTGGACCGGGTCAATGTTTGCGCCCACGTTCTCTAGTCGATTCTCTCATGAATAATTATGATTGTTTTTCATTCAGTAATCAATTTTATCAAAACTCCGACAGTTGCATATATAAATAAAACACAAAAATAAAACACACATGAAGTTATCGCCAATGTTAATTACCTTGGAACGCTCCTTTTCTTACAGTCATGCCTAATTATGCGGAATTATAAAGTAAAAAACTGGATTACGGTAACATTGGAAGTACTAAAACTGGATGTTATTCTAGAATATAAACATTATGATGTCACTTGTTGATACGCGGTGGTCACGAGGTCGGTGTTAGCGGTTCTACGATAATCTGACAACTCAAAACACAACCTCTGGTGGAACGGGCGGTGACGTAAGCGCGAGCGCACGAGAGAACGCGAACAAAGCGGCACCGAAACTAACGCGACAAAAACTAATCATACATTATGTGTGCAGAGGTGTTCAAACATTGCCCAGACGTGTGTAATTCATTTTTGAAACGTTTCCTTACATTGAAAAGTATAATACAATAACGCTTCAGACACTCATCTATATCAATTGTATATATTGGAAATACATTGTGTTTTCATTTGCAAATCAATATGTAAGTTTATATTTACTTGATTACGTCACTTAGTGACTTATCCTAAGATTTTGAACAAGATGAATATTATCTGCTACTTCATCTCAATTACCTACATACATTCCCAGAGCCTCATGAGCATACGAACAAATATAGGACTAACAATTAAATTTAATTTGGAAGCAACTTACCTATGAGCGAAGGTAGAGAAACAACTGCGGGTCCTGGACTGGGGGCCTCGGCTGCGATGGGGCCACGTCGTTTAGTCGGAGTCCAAGGGTTCTGGCGAATGCCCATCGGAGCTTCGCACTGGTAATACCGCTTCGGCAGCGATGATGTCGTGGGTTCGAAGCCTTCAGACTTATACCGACCAGTTCGCGCCTACAACAATATAACAACTACATTATCCCGACCTTATGAAAGGTCACTGCGGCATGTCACGTTCCATCAAATTTTGACTCATGGTTTGCAAACACCTGCTGACGTAATATCTCTAGTGCCACTGTTTGTTGTGTTAATGTAGCTTATTCAGAATTTATATCCAGTATTTAAAATACGATGTCACGATTAATATTAACTGATGTAAATTATGGATTTTTATTTATTTTCTCTCTCATAAGCCAAGGTGATTTTAGGTAAACTCTACACAATCGGAAGCTAATGGCATAATAAGAAACAATAAAAGTTATGCAATCTGTGCAAACAAGAAGGCAAAACATGCCCGGAGTCCTAATTGCGATAACTATTATAAATTGATACAACCCATAAACCCCACAGTAGGTTAAATCTATACAATTAATAGCTAATGTAGGCTATTTTTATATGAAATTAAGACTATGTCTAACTGGTTTTGTGTATAGAAACAATACCATCAGATGAACTGTAAAGTAATGTTTTAAGCAAAGCTTGACAATGAGCATTTGCTCTTGAAGTCTATCTATTTATTCAGCCACAGGAATTCCAATGCTGAACAAAGGCCTCCCCCAAGGATAGGCGTATGCTCCTGCAGTATTTACTGCTAATAGGAATAATATCTTTAAAAATAAATATTTATTTATCAATCCTAAAACAGTAGGTACGTAAGTCAAAAGTAAAATATTATGTAAGTGGGTGAAGTTAATAATATTACCGATCGCAAGGTACTGAAAGAAGATTTTGTTGCCTTTGATGATTGCATCATAATAATAAATAAAAACTATAATAACAATAAAATGATTCTACTTAAAACGCATAGAAAACGATTGACGACAATAACACTATTTATTCCACAATGAAGTAAGCCGAACAAAAATTAAAAGTATATAATCTCAAACCAAAACTTTTAACAATGATAAATTGACAATTGACACAAATCAAACTTTTAATTTTAATTTATTGTTTGACTCTAATTTAATGACTAAAAAGTTTTGATCGCGTCAAAATGCGTAAAACATTTTTTTAATGTCCATAGTCAACCGTTGCGGCCTGCTTAATAAAATCGCGCATTAATAAAAATAAGACTAACTTTTTCTCTCTACTGATTTATGTTATGTTACTGTTTTAGTAAAACAATGTGTGAAAGTTTCTTTTTCTAATAGGTACCTAATTCCGTTTTAATTACCTAGTTCCGTAATTTTACCACGATAACAATACAGACCCGAAAGCGATAGGACTGTCCGAATAGCTAATAAAATTGCTTATTTTTACGACGATACATTTCGATTTACGTGAAATTCCAAATCACATCGTAATGTCACGCCAAAATCACAATTGCTATTAGGTATGTAATAACACTTTTTGTTGCGATTATTTTCGCATTTATTAAATATCGACTCTTTTATTAAAAACAAAAAATCGATGCATATAAGGATGGAGAATATTTAATCCGCATTCGGAATGAGGATTAAATATTCTTTTTACTCTTCTGCTACTATGTTATATTCATCCAGTCGCTTAATAATATGGACACATTAAAAATACATAGTTAATGTAATGACACGCGTCATGTCCTTTGTGCAATGACGTGATAAGCATTTATGTATCCACTCATAGTAATATATTCTATTTCAATTCTTAGTCTCAATGAAATACAATAGACATACATACATACGCTCACGCCCCTAAATGCTTGGCTGGGTGGGCAGAGATGTGACTTCTACCCATAGTTCGCCCAATTGAGTGTGATAAGCGGCGAACCTATGGCTATGACGATCCTGAATAACTCAAATAAGATTTATCAAACAGCTTTCAAAATAGATTATTTGTGTCAGGAATTTAGCCCCGGCCCTCTCATAACTATTATTTATAAATTGCATCTGATTGCACTAGAGTGGAGCGAACAATAACCATTTTTTTATACGGTATTATGATTTTATTTGGTTATACCGGTAAATGACAGCTTCGACCACTAGCATGACTTTACTTACCTACCTAATGTGGTCATAAATATGAAAATGAAAATAAGAGAAACGATGAAGTTCACTTAAAACTGCATTATTTACTTTAATTTAGACTGCTTAACATAAAAAAAAACAATATGTTAGATGCAGTCTGACATCACATTAAAATATTCATATAAAATTTTAAAACTTGTTTTCCTCTGGCTGGTTTAAGAATAACTAAAGACAGGTAAATGCAGACAACATAATAAACATACATTTTAAATGGTAAGTATTTATTACGCACCAATTATAACTTTACAGTGTACAGTGATTTAAAATGTGTCACCGATACATAATTACTTAGTTTAAAAGCTGATAAGTAGGTACTAAACGGTCAATAAATTAGAGTTGGCGCTTATGTCTACCTCAATGGCGCCACTTGATAGCACCAAAAAACAGTTATTCACTCCAACAAAAGTGGTGGAAAATCACTTCAAATAAAATATATTTGTAAACTTTTCAAAATGCCTAAATGTAGTAGCGTATACGGTTGATAGACTAAGAGTTAGATTACTTACTTAAGCAAAGTATAAAAATTGCCTAGTTATTCTGACAGCCTCCGTGGCGCAGTTGGTTAGACCCAGCCTATAAAACGAGACGCCACGGGTTGGATTCCCACACCGAAACAAATGTATGTGTGATCCACGGGTATATATCTCGAGTCTGGGTGTTTGTGAGACCGAAAAGTTCTCGTAGCTTCTGATACCCACGACACAGGGCTCGATCTTAGTGTGGGTTCAGGACTATGTATGTGACTGTTGGGTGTATTTATTAATATATTATATCTAGCTAATATTACTACGTATTAGCTCAATGATTATATCACGTTGTCTAGGTAATATATGTATAAAAAAATATTAATCTATTTATAACCGTTACATACTTAGCAAAAACCTGTAGGGAGTTTCATTTTAAAGAAATTTATTCTCAAAATAGACTACAGTCACTTAACTGAGAATACAGTTTGCATAAATTAGACACAAGTAGATTTTAGCGGCGCTACTCTAATAAGAAGTTACTAGATTAAGACCGCGTGATCCAACTTGGCATTGTATTGCCCAATAAATTAGCATTGTATTAAAGGTCCATTTCAAACGCAATACTCTTAGAGAATCAGACGACTTCAATGTTTGGTATCAGTAGAATGCGTACTGAGATCGATTCTGACTTACAGGAGTTGCAGTGACATGCGTGAGGGCGGAACAGTCTTTACTCTCTAATACCGATAACATTCATAGGTAAACTGCATTCATGAGAATAAGCCATCCGCATTTTCTAAAGGATTACGTCTGTCTTAATTCGATAAAAACTCAATGTGCTACATATTTATTCCATTTGGAGTGTAATACGATTTCGCAAAAACTAATTCGAACTAGAAAGTTGTTTTGCCTTTAACAGCTCATGTGCAGTAGAATAGAATATCGGAATGTGTGCTTGAGCCTAATAAGTAAGTTGTTTTCTTCCATGTGATAAATATTTTAACAATTATTCGGGCAAGAAACCTCTAGTACTGAACTAAAACTTAATAAATATAGCTAATTTGTTATTTAACATAAGCATCCGTGAAAGTTGTATACAAATTAAATCGGAAAGCTAGATTTCACTGCTATTCTTTTAATACCTATTACGCAACTGTGACAAATAAATAAAAATCATAAGTAATTAATTACACAACATACACAATATATCGCTATTTCCTTTCGAGATTTCACAATGAATACATACTTAATTTTCATTTATAATAATGAAAACCATCCTGCATGATTCACACCAAAAGTCCCTGAGATCGTCAGAGAACCTGAGGTTGAGAATGCCCGTGCACTCTACGACGTTTATGGATAAGTCTTTCACTGTGCAAGCTGTCCGATTATGGAACGCACTTCCTGATGCAGTAAGACGGGCACGAACACTGTTGTCCTTTAAAAAAATGGTTAAAGAGCACTACTTGTCCCTTTAACAGCCCAATTAATCGAGTGAGTGATTGTTCATATTTTTTATTATATAATATGCTATAAAGGTGTGCACTTATGTGTATATATAAACGTATGTATTTATTTATGCATATATTATCTAATATATATGTTTATTTATTTATTATATTAGTATGTTGCATATTTTATATGTCTGATACTGTGTCACTTGTTTTTATTCGTATATTTATGTGTATACGGAGCATCTATTAAATATTATTTTTATTTTATAGTTATTATTAATATGCTTTTAATAAGCTATTGGTGCACTATTGACTGCCCTCTCTTTTATCCTTCTCTTATTTCCATCCCAAGGTAGTCGGTAAGAGATTGCCTCGAGCGATACGACCGCCTTTTGTACTATTATCGAATGTAATGTTTTATTTGTTAAGCTTATATATTTAATATAGTGTACAATAAAGGATATAAATAAATAAATTAAATAAATAACCATTTATAGTGCGTGGTGGCCTGTTGGTATCGAACCAGACGCAGCTACCTACATATTTACGGTGGTCGCGGGTTCAAATCCCAGGGCACGTCTGATTTTCGGAGTCATGTGTGTATTGATAGTCAATCACTACGGACTGTAACGGTGAAGGAAAAATAAGAGGGAACCTGCATACCATAGCGATTAGTAAAAATTTCTATGGCATGTAAAGCTCGCCAACCCGCACTAGGCTAGCGTGGTGGACTATATGGCTTAACCACTCTCAATCGTACCATCGATTGTAGAGTAGTCCCGTGCCCTGCAGTGGGACGTATATGGGCTGATACAGATATTGAACTGAATAATGAATAACAGACTATTGTAATTGTACTAAAAATAATATTTAAAAATACAATTTTTAGGACATATTAATATCAGATTTTATCCACGCGAAAATAGTGATCACTGATCAACAAAGTTAGAATTTAGAAATCATTAATGAGCTGTTAACCAAGGGGCTGACAGACTTTATTCAAATCATTAGGCGACGAACAATAGTACGTTTGCAGTGATTAATGGATCATTGTAATGATTATATTTAAATGGCAAATCTGTTTGGTTTATTCATATGAACGCCTTCGTAACTGCCCACCCCCGTATGTTGCACGTGCGCCTCCTTAATTTTTAATTCCAGTTAAGCAGGGCAGTTGCCAATTGATTATTGAATATTCTAGTTCACGCTGCTTCTATTTCCATGATATATCTTATATCTATATCAGGTAGAGGTTAATAACCAATTGAGGATATACTTTGTAAGAACCTACACCCGTTAGATAATAGTGCAGTAACGTTAACAAGAAACTTTAATATATTCAATGGCACGATCGAATCAAACGTTAAATCATAGAGAATACCTAGAAAATTTACGATGCGCATGCAATGACAGTTAATACAGCTACACGAATATCCGCCCCAAAACTAAAAACCAAATCTTGCCTACACTAAGCATGAAACGGTATGTAGAATAAAAAATAATTTAAGTAAAAAAAATTAACCGACTTCAAAATTGTAACTTAACTAGTATCATTGTAAATTTAACCAGCTAGATAGGGTGCGAGACAAAATAGAAGACATGTACTCGCGCCGCGGACTGTAAAAGGTTGAACACCCCTGCTCAATCTCAAAACTACTGAACCGGCTCCTAAGTTGGACTATACCTAATCCAATGCAAAAAGATTTTTTGCAAATCGACTCATACTTTTTTAAATGCGTACAATGTACACCCCTGCAGGTAGTCGAATTGATAATCTCCTCCTTCTTTGAAGTCGATTAAAAAGTATATAGCTGTGGGCTTTATAAAAATAGTTGAGTCTATAAATCTGCTTTATTAATCATTAGAAACAATTAAATGACTATTATTTGGAATAGTTACCTTTTTAGTCCCCAACTCAAAAAATATGTAAACAAATTATAGGTAACATTACAGATTTTTCCCATATCCAACTGAATTAAAACGGCCACGACCTTGTAAAACACATGTACAAAACAAAACATTGAGCGAATTTATCGTATAAATATATTCCAAATCTCCACATATTAACCTTCAAACTTGTTATCATGTTAGAATCAGTCACATAAAAACATACTTCGTATGAAATAGATATTCGTCGCCAACAGAAAGAAAAGCAAAGGCAGTGCCAGGTGGTACGAGTCACTGTTGTCGTGAAAAATGAATAAAATCGTATTTGGGCCATCGCATCGCGTCCTTCGCGAATAATCAAACTTTTACTCAATTCATTTTTCTGTCAGAAGCTAGTTTAATAGCAGTTTGTTTAAAATAACCTTTGCGGTCGCGAAGAAATTACTTTGCAGTTAAAAATACAAATGTTATCTACTAATTAACATTGCGCTGTCTAAAGAGCATTATTAAACACGTTAAGACTTTTCATTTTTTTTATGTTAAGTCGCGAGTCAATTTCCTACATAGGTTTAAACAGACTTATAATCCGTATTAGGATATGTATCTACATTTAACTACCACCGTCCCCAATATTTGGGTACTTTCGTTTAGTAATGATTATTCAACACACGACATCAAAATTGTGATTTATGAACCAATACATATTAATCAAGTTGCCTTTTAATTAATGTATCCTAGCCTTTTGTTATCATTAATCGATTGTAAGTAATTACAATACAATCGATATAATATATCGGCCAACACTGTAGAACAATCGCTGTAAATTGATATAAATTCACAGCAATTGTCCAGGATGCTAAACACCAAAATTGATGTAAATGATTTATGATTTACAAGAAATGCAAATAACAGGTCCGATGTATGTACATATGTAGACGTGGTTTATATGAACGAGTCGACTGAATGTTGACTAGCATTACTTGAAGACCTTGGTAGTTTAAAATGTACAAGATTATAATAAAATGTTTATTGCTGAACGATAAAAATTAAACAGCACTAAATACTGATTGTTATGTTTGTTAGAAACGTCTCTTACCTTAACAGCTTGATTTATGTTTAACCATTAAACTATATGCCGCAGTAAGAGCCTTGCCAAGACATTAATGCTGCGATTAAACTCTTCCCCAATTGATATTTCTGTCAGGTATCATCAGAGAGATGTTTATACAACATACGTCTACTTAATTATGACTGCATACTGATTTCATGGAATGCATAAACATAACAACGCGGTTGGCACTTGGCACTCGTGACCTTGTATTGGTATACTGTCTTCACAGAGTTAATAGATAGCAATTATTGGAAAAGTTATCAATATTGTGGGTCACACGTACACTATCATCTTTGAATGTCCATAATAGTTACCTAAGCAATAAATTGTCCTGTGAATCAAGACGTTCTCTCAATTGAGACTCATAACGATAACCTGTTCAACCGTGGCAAATGCCGTCATCGACTATTTCGTACTGTGAGGCACATATTTCGCTGCTCGACGATCAGGAAACATCAACGGTGCGGTTGAAATGTTAAGGCCACTGTTAATAGTCAACACAGTTAATAGTCTGATGGTACACAAAACGGCACTTCCATTGACGGCCTTACTCATTTTAGTACATTTTGCGTGCGCCAATCCAACAGCGATTTTGCAGTTTTACGAATCAATACACAGAACGTGAATTGTGTGACATACGGAAGAAGCCCTCGTCACGTTACGTGAGGCATCTTTGCTGGTACTCGATAATTGATTGATAAACAGAGTTGCAATGAGCTAAAACGCGTACTGACACACTCAAGCATGTAGTACGTATTACATCTAAATGTATTTGTAAGGTTTGCATCAAGAGGCGACTACGGTTATGTGTAACACGAGACCTGCAAATCATTGTCACTCGATACGAAATGTGAGACTTCTCTGAGATATGTTCATGTTATATTTGCGGTGTGTCGCTTTATGAGTAATATATCCGTAATGCAGAACATCGTGGAACTCTCCAAGATAACTATACAAGATAACCTTCTTGGCTGGTAATTCTCGCACTTAACGAAATTAACTTGTGTTATAGCACAGGAATAACTGCATGCAACTGCTTCCAATGGTGCATACACACTTTCTAAAGGATGTGAAACAATATTCACATATTCATATATTTTTGGATTTCCGCAAATTTCATGAAATTCTATGATGTCATAGATAATATTAATCGCATGACATCATACTATAATGCATATTATCCAAAAAGCATCGATTTGATACAATAATTTTAGAATACAATATATTATATCTTATAGATAATTATTATTTAACTTAATCAAAAACCTCATAACGCAATCCACACCTAGGCCTTATGCAAATACTTTGAACAAGAAGAGTTTATTAATTCTTTCGTGTTATTCAACGTCAATTTCAATTTTCTTCCATCAAGTCAGAGATAAAAATAACACATAAGAAAATTGGACAATTACAGTTGAGGCCATCCTTTTGCTTACTGTAGGATGCAATTGTTTATACGTATCTCGACATAGGAAGCCATGCACTAGCTTAACAAATATAGCTAGTAAACAGGAAGTGTAACGATAATAATTAGCTCTTCCAATACAATGCAAAAGCAATAATTGCAACACGATTAATCACAGAAGCTAAAAAGTCCTGTTGTACAAATAAGCATGACGCGATGTTTTGGTGATACAGAGTATGATTTTATGCAGGAATAAATAATGCCGACTTTAACTTTGATCTCCTACAGTACAGGCAATGCCTCTGTTATAATAATTTGTATATGTTAAAAACTGTTTGTTCTCAAAATAATTTAGCGTTAAGGAATGTAAAACTAAATGATTAATAGAGATTATTATTATAAAGTACTATAAAATTGTTTTGTTTGTTTGTACGAAAACATTAATCACTAATTAGTAATCACAAATATCCTGTCTTCAATTATTATTCTATGGGATTAAATAAAACTATTATTAAAGAAATAAACGACAATCTTAAGGTATAGATAAAAGCACACGAGATAAATGATTAATAACACGATTTGTTTTCTTTTTCCTTAAAATATTTTTGTATGTAAATATAAAACAATAACATAAAGGTTCCACTCACCTGATTAAACTAGCAGCATTAATCTTACAACTAGTATTTAAACGCTGATACGTGGGATCAGACAATCGTTTCGTGTTAGACTGATAATAATAAAGCTATAATGTATGGTTATGCTGTTATTCATATAGTTAGCTATCGCGAAATTTCGATCAGCCAGGCTGTCGTCGTCGAAAAACGCGCGGCGTTCGGTTCTCGCGGTGCACTGCGGTCGAATGTATTCGCAATCCGAATCGTGTTCGTGGTACGAGTGTGATTGAAGCGCGTGGGCGCTTCCCGCCAAAACAGGTTGCCTTGGTTACGCGACGCGGTGACATCATTTGTTATTCGTGCTTTTTCGCAATGTCGTTCCATTTTACTCGTTCTTTCAATAAAAAAACTTAACATGCCTCAAAAACGTAAATTACTGGAAAAATATTATAATAATGCAATACAATGGCTGTCCTTGATAGAGAATGTATAGTTAGGTTTAAAAAAATATATGTATGACTATAACAACAAAATAATTATTATACCGACTACCTCGGTGGCGTAGTTGTACTACGGTACGACTACAAAGCTGAGGTCTCGGGTTCGAGTCCTGGGTGGGGCAAAGTGATATTGGATTTTTCTATTCATTATAAGCCCGGAGTCAGGAATTTAAGCCCGATATGGCGATAGGCTCGCCCCCTATCACATCAAGGCGAAATGTGGGTGTCCTGGTAGCACCTCTGCCTGCCCCTTCTGGGAAAAAGGCATGAATATATTATGTATGTATGTAATGATTATATCAGATTTTTCTTTATTAGTTTTCGTTAGCATGCACCTTTAGACTTTTAAGTAGTCAACTTTTAAAATATATTGTGTAAATAGATGGAGTCCCAACTAAACCGCAGATTCGTAAATATTTTTGTGAATCATGATAATTATTCATGCATCATACAATTTCTTTGTTAATAAGAACGAAAACAAATAGTACGAGTTATAAATGTTAATAATTAATCTCCAATTCCCCCCGACATACGAAAAGCAAATTAGGTGACAAAATAAAATAATTACGGTATCATTGGGAATAAAAGTTAAGAGGTAATTGTATATTACGTACAATGATATTTAGCCGCAATATAATTCAGTGTATTATCTACGTTCATACTTCGAAACAAATAATGATAATTGCTATTTCTCACAATAGGAATCAAGGTAAATCTATCTATATATTCAGCTGCAGGAACTCCATTGCTGAACATAGGCCTCCCCCGGGATCTCCACATCCACCTGTTGGAAGCAGCCTGCATCCAGCGACTTCCAGCAACCAGTTAATGTAAGGTAAATATTATGTAGTAGTTAAAACACCCCACACACCTAAACAAAACACCTAACAGATACACAGTCAATACCCCTAACCAATAAAACAAAGACAGAAAAAAATAAATTATGTAGTATAACGTAATGTAGTACTCATGGTAGTTTACTGGTGGTAGGTTTCTCATATGTGAGAGGCCGCATGGGTAGGTACCACCGCTATGTCTATTTCTCCCGCCAAACAGCAGTGTAAATGCACTGTTGTGTTCCGGTTTGAAGGACATTCAACATTGTAGCCAGAGTAACTACTGGACATATCGAGACTTAACATCTTATGTCTCAGGATGGCGAGCGCAGTGGAATGCCAAGCATTGCCTTGTAACTCATGGTATTGTTTGGTTTTGCTACTGTCCATGAGCGGTCATATCGCTTACCATCAGGCGAATGGCAGGCTCGTCTCGACATTCATTGCAATAAAAAAAAGTTTTTCGCCGGTAATGCTCGTTGTAAAAGAATGAATAGGTACTTTATTTATTACTACAAAACTCTTTTTATACGGCTGTTTATATGCGAGTGCGGTTGTTTGTTATATCCTCCACCCACGATACAGGAAAAAACCACTGCCAGTTAATACTCGTACCGCTCATTATGGACATACTGCTAACTATTATTATTTGAGCAGTAATAATTACATTGATTTAGAACCTTGTCAGTGCATAATTAGATAATAACTTTTATATTACACTTTGCTTTCATTCAGTTAAATAATTTGCCGCAATGAAGTATATTTTGTTTGTATACATTTCCCTAAAAACCACGTCATTAGAAAATACCTAAATATTAAATTTTCTAAAACCCGTAGCAAAGTTGGAAAAATCCTTTCGCTCTTGATTTCAGATGCTCCAATTGAAAAACCAATGTATTTAAAACAGTTTAATCAAACAACAATTTAAACAATATTAACAATTTGGTATCATATATCGAGCATTTCGTCCATGCGTATGGAGTAGGGCACGTCGTGGACTGAAGTCCAGTTGACGGTGTTGGAGCGAGCCACCACGTCGTCCACCATCTCCTCGCGGAACTCGCGCCAACGACGCTCCTCCACGAAACTCTTGAATAACTGCTTCTTTGTAGGAATCTGGACACAAATAAATACATCCAATAGTCACATACATAATGGGTGAGATCGAGTGTTTTGTCGCGGGTATGAGAAACTACGAGACTTTTAGGTCTTACAAACACCCAGACCCGAGACAAATACCTGTAGATCACATAAACCTTAATTGTCTCGCAGCGAGAGATCCCGCGGGCTGTGTCTTCACAGCCGGCATCTAACTAATTGCGCCACGGATGTTGTCAAAGAAACAGATAAAGCTGCATTTTACTTGTTTACTTACACTTTATGCAATATCTTCAGTAGTGAACTTCCTATGGCTAATGGTGATAATTATATTTTTATATCATAGGTCCTACAATCGATAAAAGGGACATCGAAAATATATTTCGATGATGCATGATCACCGGCAAAACATTTACACTTGAGGATCGTATGCACTTTGTCGAACTTGGTTAAAAAGTAGGAAAAGTACGGAAAATTGATTGGGATTTTAAGGATTTTACTATATTTTGAGCTTTTGGTAAAACAGAAGTAAAAGACAAATTATACAGTTTGATATAAATTCATGCAACAGTGCGTTTTGAGTAATATTTATACAAACGAAATAATATCACATCTACAGAAAGAAATTTGCTGAAAAGTAATAATCAATAGTACCTACCTTTTTTTCAAGGTAGTGCTGTATGCGAGTCCAAATGTTAGCGGTGTTCCTTTGAAGAAGCCATATTTTTGGCAGCAGCATGCAATCGACCGGCGTCAGAGCCACGATGCGTCGGTCGCGCATGTTTTCGCCGAAACCAAAACTCGATCCAGGATTGAATATACATACCTGCAAAAAATCAGCTGGGAAAATCATTACTAAAATTATCGTTTAAAAACAAAATATGAATATTTTAAAAAGCTTAATGATTGAATTCCAAAAGGGTAAAAAACGAAAATGCTAGAAAATAGAATCAAATACAAGAATTCACTAAATATACGCGTAAACGTTATTCCAACTAAACTATGTTTAAAAGGTAAAAAAAAAGCAATTACTTAACAGTGAAATCTCACTAAACAAACAACCTTCTAAATATCAGTTATAAAATAAAAACCTGCATAAAATAAGTTTGTATGTTCGCTGGCCGGCACTCTACTATTCCCTCGGGAACAACACTCAATCTGAAAATAACCTCGTTTTAAATATTCATAAAGCTGCATTCAAGTACATCTAATTTGTATTCAGTCAGCTTCTATTATCACTTTAACATGGGGTACATTTCTGCGCGCTGGTGTTCATCGATTGCTATTTCCAGCTCATGTATAAAGAAAGCCACTAAATCTCGACGGTATCTTTTCGTTGCGTTTATCTCGGCATAATCGTTCAATCGAATCAGACGTATTCGGCTCACGTAGACCGCCCAATCTCGTTACAGTTTTGCAATCCTGTACCCCACATATGCCATCTTATAATAGAACACACTACACGATATTAGCAAATACCAATGCTGTGCTATAAATGCATTCCATATTGTGCACCATTTGGCTGATTAGATTTCGATGATTTAGTGGGGGGCATCTATAATGAGGTCAATATCTCTAAAATGGATTGATCTAGATTCTTGACTCTACTTATCTTCACTGTAGGGTAATAAGGTCACCTTATTTACTACATGTATTATTTACATCAGTGAAGTCGAGCTCAAACGCTACCCACGTCAGATTTAGAAGAATGTTTAGATAAAAAATAAGAGCTCCTTTTTACGTCTACTCATTCAGCAAACTTATTGACGCTATAACTAGTGCGCATTTCCTTACAGTATTTGATACATAAAAACTAATTAATAAAGTATCTGTCCCGCAATTTACCAATTAATTATTGATGTGAACATCTCTTACCTGACTGATTCCCGTGTTTGTTCAGAGGGGTGCAGTAAAACCTGCGACTTAGAGGATCCAGAAGTTAAAGTCCCTTGTTGACTACCGGCGCTGTATGTACTAGTTCTCTTAGTCTTGTCGTCACTAACCGCTATTTGCACACTTTCTCTTTGTCCCGAATATCTGGATTGTTTTATAGAACTCGGCGGCTTAAGAATACTTCCCATAGCTTTAGAATCTCGTGGGATGCTTTCTTTCGACTTTGGGATTTCTCCAGACGCTGATCCGCGACTTTCTTTACTTTCTTTGGCGTTTTTATACGCACCAAAATATTTCGCGTCGAAGTCTTGCTCGCTTTCCTCTTTTGGCACCTAAATGTTTAGTAAAAGATGTATAATTCATTAGATGTAAAAGTAATTCATTAGATGTAAAAGTATTTAACAAGTGAAATTTTCTCCACGTCATTATATTCAGCCACAGAATGCCCACTACTAAAGATAGGCCTCTCTCAGAAATTTACAGTGACCTGTAGGAAAGGACAGTGACTTCATGCAACCTTTATCAGTTCCTCAATAAATTATTAAAAAATTTATAAATCTATATCAAACAAGCGCACATTTCCGTGTTTAGAAAATAGATTTTCGTTTGCATACAAAATAGATTTCACATTACTTTCGTCACAGTTAATGAAGTCCCGGTAAATACGTACATAGGGATCGTATAGCGAGTAAAAGCTGCGTCCCAGATGCCTTTTGACGGAAACCTGCATAGTTTCGATCATCTGACAGCGGCCGGAGAGTATGAAGTAGACGAAATTGGCAATACCCACGCCATCACCGAGCAACGTCTCCGTCGGCTCGTACGACTTCATCTTGGCGACTATACAACCTTCGCGGCGAGCCACCTGGGAATAAAAACTTGGACTGGTCCAAAATACTATTATGCACTGCTATGGCTTTTATTGGAAATGTTAATATATATTGGAAAATATCAGTAACAGGTATAAGAAAAATAATACAAAATAAAATAGACCATATCAAACTCGACGCATTAGAATATAAAACCGACCCTGCAGAGCCAAAATTTACTTTTAATTGCATTTATTAAAAATATATCAACGCCAGTAACTGATACACAAATTACCTTCTTCAAATGTGACTAAATTAATAGAAACCTTTACACATATGCAAGTGTACCATTCTATCAAAACAATTACATCAGCCAAAAATCTACCTACAACTAATTACAATAATATTTACCTCATCAAGGGCATCGAAATATGTAAAGGCCACCATAGCCCGCCTTACTTCATCCCACTGCTTCTGCACCGAGGCCTGCAGAATATTCTTGAAATCGTCTTTCATTAATGCTAACAATTCGCAATGACCTAATAAAAGTAAATGAAATAATGCTTGAGAGAATTACGCGTAGCGATTGCCGACCCGTGTTGGTTCAAATACACGTTACTTGGACAACTGTTTGGTCGATAAATCACATCATATTGTCTTTACTAATTTTCTTTTGTTCTAAAACCATGTAGATTATTTCGTATGCACGAAAATTCTTAAATAGTTTTCACAAACTTGACAACTTAAAAGCACAGTGCATTACCCAATGGTTCTATACCTATCTATCCACCAACAACATCTTCAACACTGGAAGTCCACTACTGAACAAAGGCAGCTCTACATAAGGCCGATTGAGAGCAACCGCCCACGAAATGTGATTTTGCGGAATTTACAATGGGCCTCATGGATTAAGATAGATGAAACTAAAAAAAAATATTGTCCTTAAGCTCTGCCACCGGCCTAGCATCGCCCACATATCATTTTGTTTTTGTCCCGAAACTGATACCGAACGTAGACCTCCTTTTATATTTATGTTCTTATTTAATACCAATAAAAATATGATTATTTGCTCTCATTTAGAATCAACAAATCGTGCAATTATCATGTTTTAGTTTTCTTAGTAAGGACCAAAGAGGACACTCGTAAACGAAGTTCCTGCGTTTTATAAGCGCCACCTACAATCCCAGCGCTACACTTCGAGGCGACCAAAATTCAAAGTGTAGGTACTAAAAATGTAGATGGCGACTTCATGTCTTATAAACATGTATCTCTATGCTAACCTACAGTAGTAACTGTAGCAGTCCTAGGTATATTGTGCAATAAAGAAACTTCGCCAAACATGTCTCCTGACGTCATAGAGCCGACTTCAACTGACACGTTTTGTTGTAGAAGATCGTCCCAGACCATCTGACTGACGATGACGTCACCGGCCACTATAAAGTACAATGCGTGGGCCTCGTGGTGTTGGCGGACTATGGCTCGGCCAGGACCGTAATATTTGTAATAAGTTACAGATGCCAACTTCTTTTTGACGTGCTGGAAGGCAATCAGAATACATTATATTAATATAATATTTATTAAAATAATATTCTATTTCTGCACGATCTATAACTAGACTATAGAGTGTTCTACTACCTACTATTGCGTATGTAAGTATGGTAATGTCATAAATCAAGATAGTCGTTTGCATGGGATCGTATTATATCCCCAAAGGCCTAAACGATACTAAGTAGAAAAAAGCGTTTGATTTCTCTGAAGTTTCACTTAGAGAAGCACGTGCGGTTTTCACATCGAATAAATTTGACTTTCAAGTCATAGGTACTTATTTCTAAAATAGAATAAGTCATAAGATATTCTAAACAATTAAAGTGAACCGAGTTTCAACCCACGCTCTTCATATTATTTTTGTATGTACAATACAAATGAGTACTAAACAAAGTTTATCCAAGCTGCGACCGAAAATGAAGTCAGGTGGTAGTTTAATAAATTACTTAAGACACAATGTAATTAAAAATTTCGATTAAGAGGCGATTTTTTTTGAATTTTTGCCTATCAGCGTGTTTGGATGGTACATACCTACGTAGTTTTTTCTAAAATAATAATCTACATCTTTTTCGTTTTAAAAACGCAATGGTAGGAATGCGTTTAAATAATTATTTTAGCAAAAACTATGTACACCCAAACACGGCGATACGTAAAAAGTCGCTTCTTTTTTCGACATTTTTAGTTGCGTTGTGTCTTTAGTCGCTAAAACAACTTGGCTTCGGTTTCGGTCGCAGTCTGGATATACCCTGTATAATAGAGGGATTCTTAAGCGCGACTCATAAATTTTATGTTCATACCAATAGGGAACTTAAAGCTCCTCTCCTGCCTAGGCTATACAAAACTGAAAATTAAGAAAATCATTTAGTATGTTTCTTACATTTGGATAACGTTTAAAACATTTTAATCCTCCAATGATTCGGTAAATATATTTCTTCTCTTGCTCAGTACGTTCGTCGGCTGGCTTATTCAAAAGCGCTTTGTCCTAAAATATAATAAAATCAATGACACTACGTCCAATCACTTTAAAGACTGTAATAGCAATACCTATTTCTAATACGTTTTTTAATCCGAGTTATCCTATGAAAATATTTTAATAGCAGTTATGTAAGGAAAACGTCTGTAACTAATCATACGCAAATTATTAAAATAAAATAATATCTAACAGTTATCGTCAATAGTTGTTTCTTTTTCGCCTTTCCGCGCACAGCTTGCTGGACTCGTCGTTTCACATCTTCGACCCCTTCATATTGATCGACTGCTTCAATCAGCCAATACGCGTTTGCCATCACCAGGCGTCCTAATGCACGAAACAAGCATTTTGCGCGAAACTTTCTTCTCATTTGCTCCTCAGGGTCCTAAATATGATTTAAATAAAACACTGTTCCCTTAACATTGTACACCTTTTCAAAATTGTATTAAAATATAAATATTTAGCTTGTACCGCTTCTTTTTTGGCTGCTGCGCCTCCGCCACCACCACGACTCGCCATTATATATTTTTAAATATTTCTTTAACGACGATTATAAAATTACAAGGGATCAAAAATAAAATTTTCGATTTAAAAATCACAGTTGAATATATTAAAATGACATAAGTTATTTGAAAGTGCCCGCCACGTTTTTTTTTTTATTATTATTTAAATTTACGGCTATGGATACAAGTCCTTTAAGCCAATCCTTATATTATTACTGCCCGCCACGGCCACGCCAATGTTGCCATATGGTAAAATCATCAGAGGGAAAAATAACGAGAAAACTACAACAAAATGAAAACACTGGATTAAAATGATCGTTCATTTTTAATAATCAACCTTGATTTATACCATTGCATAGCCTTAACCGAGAGTAAAGCATTTACTTGCCCGTTTGAATAGATTGTCAACCATATTTTATCGTGTGGATGCAGCATCAATTGTACAAGGTTCAATTGCACCAAGTGATTCTGATGATAACTTTGACTTTAACTCTGTCAATGCGTATATTTGACATTACTAATATATGGAGTTCAATGTGTAAGTAAAAGTTATCATTAGACGTCAAAATGATAATTATATAAACATTACTGCATGTAATCCCGCCTTAAGCCATAGACAAAATAACATGTGGTGTTTATTATCTGTGACATGAATTGACAATTTTTGACATTATTTTGACATAAAATAAACGCCGCTTCACTGAGTAGTGAGTGCACAATTCTGGTGGTAATTCAACCAACATCCAGTAAATTTCTATTTTTATCAATTCCTCTAATCAAATATTAATTAAAATGGTGAGAAAACAATGACGTCTCAAAGTATTGCTTGATTTTAAAAATTCGTACAAAGTTCATAAACGTGCAATCTCATTCTAAATATTTCAGAGTTTCGGTCTGCCGTCTTTGAAAGTGAAGCCAGAGCATGGAGGAAACAACATTCCGATTCACGAAGGCCCCTTCGGGGTGCCTGACCCGATGGTGGCTGGAGTAGCCGGCACAAGACCTAAACTTGGTTTCGCACACCCACTCGAACTGTCGGAAAAGAATGTAAGCATACTGTATTTGTTTTTTAAAACTTTGTTAATTCAATTAAGACTTGATATTTCTCCGTATTAATCAATCAACAATAGCGTATCATTGTTAACATTTGGTACCATTTATTATTGAATATACAAGAATATTTCTTCAGGAAGGCCAAGTACAAATATGTCGAGATTAAAATGACAATTTGGAGAAGTAATAGTTGTGATTATTCTGATTTTAGCACTCTATCTTTATTAATATGACCCAGTAGTATGAATCCATGGGTGGCCATTGAAATTAACATTTTCAATCATGCTCAATGCATTAATCATTGTCAATAATATAGCTTAATAACACTCAATGTTAATTGTTCGTGATTTAGGAAAATTGTTATTTTGGGTGCTATACATTGGTTGTAGTACTAAAGTATAGAACTATTTGTCCCAACATCTTAGCTGCATTATTTATATAAATAAAATGCCTTTTGTATGATAACTGGATACATAATATTATGCCCAGGCTTAATATCTTAAATTACAAAAAAAAAATTACAATATCTGTTATAAAGCCCATTTGGTTGTTTATGTCTTTTTTTTATAATTTCAGTATCACCTCAATGAGGAGAAAATGAATTTGGCAATGCTCCGCAACATTCAGGGATTACATGCTCCTATGAAGATAACAATGGAAAGAAAGTTTGCTAGTAAAGTAAGTTCATACTGTGTTATTTGTACATATTAAGGAGGCTAATAGTAATTCAAATTATAATTTGTGTAATCATCATTTTGCATTATTCATTGTACTATAATATTAACTTTTAATATGATATTAAAACAGATATTACTACATTAACATTTAATATCTTAGCCCGAAAACAACTGCTGCAACACTGCACAGTTGGTTAAATAGTAGATAAATGTTTTAAATTCATGTTCTTTCAGGTTGGCCGCCTTCCATTCTTGCCAAGCTCAAATCTACAGCTTGAAGTCCTCACAGGCAGACATATTGAAATTGGCTTTGAGGACATCCTCAACACAAGAGACCTTTGTGAGGTGGCTGGACAGCCCCATGCTGTTGTTGAAAGATCTCTCGGACTATTATAAAGTATTTATAACTGTCTTAATTATGTATTTCTTAATAAACTACTAAATATCAATTTTGTTTAAATTTAATTGAATACATTAAACCTACCTAAGTTTAAACTGCAATCTGAAGTAAAAATATAGCTGTAAATAAATTTTTACTAATGCTACATTTATTTATTTATTTATTAATCCTTTATTGCACAAAAGAAACATTTACAGTAAATAAATGGCATAATAATAGTACAAGAGGCGGCCTTATCACACTAGGCAATTAGTCTAGCTACATTAGTCTTCTCCTTCTTCTTTTTCTTCTTTAAATGATAGATGGCTCCCCCGTGGAATCTGAGATTTTGCCAATGTCAAGGTATTTGATATTTTTATAGCCGAGATGATTATTTTTGTACCAGGTAAAGAGGTTAAGTTCATAAATTATGATGGCTACCCATCAGCCATACTCGTTACGAAATTAAAAAAAAAAAGGCTCTGACCATATAATTATGAAATTAGTTAGGTTAATGTATGTATTATAAAACAGCTATAAAAACAGTAGTGAAAATCTGTTACATTAGTCCATTTAAGGAATTTATTTTATACATACATATATAGGTACATAAACTCACGCCTTTATCCCTGAAGGGGTAGGCAGAGGCGCCACCAGGAAACCCACATTTCGCCTTGTATGTTCCGTCCCACAATGTGATAAGGGGCGAGCCTATCGCCATATCGGGCACAAATTCCTGACTCCGGACTGATAATAAATAGAAAAATCCTAGGTATATCACTTTGCCCGACCCGGGACTCGAACCCGTGACCTCAGCTTCGTAACCATACCGTGATACAACTACGCCACCGATGCAGGTTTCAATTTATTTTATGTAATTACCAATTTACTAGTATTTAATTTCCTGATAAATCAATAACTTGAAACTTGCACAAAAGTTTTACATTAAACCTTAAGGTGAAGTATCAGAATCTAATTGAAGCATCGTCTTGATACAACTATGGATTATTTAACAATAAAAAACGAGTATTTATTTACAAAACTTTATTGATGTTTCACAATATCATGTATTCTTAGTTTACAAATCTTCTTAACCTCTTCAATACCAATTATTACTTCTTGATCTTTGGCGTTACAATACCTTTGCTGCAAACCATCCATTATAGATTGAATCTTGTTTTCTCTCGCGCAAATTATGAATGGAAATCCAAATTTTGTTTTGTATCTGGAATACCAAATTAAAAATTATTGAGTAGTTAAGTTTCGAGTTCATGGATTTTTATTGAATACAGCGCCATCTATCAGCGTGGTAAAGAAACATTCGGGGAGCGGAGTAAGGTTGCTAACAATGTAATTTCTGATTGTGACATTTCATTACATACCACAATTTAAAGATGGCGCTAGTAACATGGGTGCCAAATTGATTTAAAAAGCTTGGTGAACTTAGCAGAGCGTACTTTTATTTAACGCCGGCCTATTGTGTTCAATTTGATAAAGCATAAGTCCGCCGGTGAGGTTTACCATAGTTTTATTTCCCGTACATCCTTGTGGAACTAGCGCTCTTCAGGGGTATTTCTGCCGATATTATCTAGGAACCTTCAATAATAGAGCCTTCACTTTCCTTAAAGACCGGCGACTTACCGACAATAATATTGTATGGTGTTGTTGGTGTTCATGGACATCGATGACTACTTACATCATCACAGCTCCTTTACCTCTTGTTCTTTATTAAAAATCGTCATACGCAATATAGAAGATACACAATATAAAATAGGTAATAATTATTTTTAAATTACGATTTTTATTACCACGTATAGTAATATAAGCAAATGTTGCCTACGCCTTATTATTAATCCTTCCTTCATAAATTCAACTGAAAGAAAAGTTAATACTTTTAGAAGGTAAAACTAGCAACTTTAAATTGTAACCTGTATCAGCCACAAGTCACTGGCTCATTTCCCTCAATGATGTGGTAAGTACTCAAATAAATGCCGCAAATAAAGAGAGTATTGCGGATTTCACATAATTTTAAGATAATTATTTAATACAAAATAAATAAAAAAGATAAAAGACCGTTTGCTGAGGGAGTTTATTCTCCCCAACTATGTACCTATACCAAGTTTTAGGGCGGTGATAATAAAAAAATTGGATGTTTTAAATTTATATCCTTACTATGCGCAGTGGCTTCATTACGCAATTAATATAATATACCCGACATATAGGTATATACGTACGACCTAATACCCGCAGTGCAAGTACCTAGTTAAATAGACATTCTTGTGCTGTGTACACAGGTATAATACATAATTCGTCATTTGAAGAGCTTAGTTGAGAGATAATTTATCTCAAGATAATCTTTCCCTGCGCGAGTTTCAGCTGTTACCAGGCCTAAATACGTTTAGGTAAGTGCTTTGAAATTTGAACGCAGCTTAGTAGGTATTTTGGGTTTACTCTTAAAACGAGTTGATTTTTATTATAGTACAAAACATCACTAATAATTCAAGGTATTTAAATTGAAACTAACTATGATCTCCTTATGTTTTTTGCCCGTCAATTCAGTTACGTAGGTACACCTACAGTAGGTAAAATGTACGTTATTTTGAGGTCTGGACGTCATTTTAGGTACATTTACATTTAGAATAACATTTTATGACGTCCCAGTTATCGTTTGCAATACACACAAATAGGAATACCTATATTTACCTGTCATTGTATTTATCGATAATATTTTTCTGTTCAGGAGTAAGTTCATGTAAGCCAGCAGCAATTTGTTCATTTGTAGATTCTTTAGTCAATCTCCCCTGCTCTGCCAGCCGGCCAGCCAAATCTGGATGCTTCTTCAATATATCTAATTTATCTATAAAAAAATGTAAAATAGTAAAATTTGCTTAAACATTATTATGTTCTATTCGGTTTAGCTTAGTACTACGCACTATTTTTTAAGAGTTATCCCTGGCGAGAGTTAACCATCGCCAGTGGAAAGCACTGGACTTAACATCAGACACATTTTAGTCACTTTGCCGTGCCGGTATAAAAAGTACAATATAGAAAATCTTTCGATGCCTTGTTTGCTTGGTCGCAAGAATAAGTGTTTATGTAGGCACAGCACAAGCAGGACCCCATTGAATCCAGGGCACATTTCTTTAATGAATAATTAAATACCTTTCATGTAAATTTTCGAATTTACCGGCTATGCTCAATAGAACAAGGTTCTAATTAGGTCATCAAAAACTGTAGTACCTAGTACCTACAAGTTAATAAGCATTACCTCTGATCTATATTCTAGTAAACAATAAGTTTTCCTATACAACAAAACAAAATAATTCACAGTACCTTCATATGTGAGGTCTTGAAGATATGTACTAAATGCATCACAAAGATCCGATACTCTTGCAAACGGTCTCATTTTCTTGACGCAGGCAGCGGCGGCTGGACATAATTCGATGACATTACCAAATAAACACTCAAACTTTTCATCTGATAAAGAATTCACATCGTGGATATTAATTTTTACAGACATATTGAAAGATACATGCACTCTCTTCAATCCAAAGGCGCAATCTGCTGTTTTACGTTATCGTCAAGTGCTATCGACGGGTTACAAGTTCAACCAATAAGAACTGTACAAATAAATATACAATTAATTTCTATACCTACACTAATATAATTTGTTCAACTATGTTTCAATGGCAATTAATTAATTATTCATTTCCGTCAAATTATTTGTGCAGTTTTAAGTGTTGATTAATAAATAATACAAATCAACAAATACGTAAATTGCGTAATAAACAAGAGTGTCTAATGAATATAGGCGTGGTTTTAAAGTTACACAGTATATCGCACCCTAATGAAAAAACAAATTAAAAAGAAGATTAATAAAAAACTATAGATATATTTTCTACATACTTTCATAATATTGGAACAAAGTTCCTTATTATTTTCTATAAACGTTCCGGCACACCTGCTGGTGCCAGAATCCGGGTTCCTATTCAATATCTACTACCTACCTAGTACCTATCTATTATTATTATATTCTGAATGCTTATTTTATTGGCCGTTTGCTTACAATCCAACATTTACTAAGCTTAGATGACAGTGTTGTATTATTCATCTTGAGAGTTCTTATCAATCCTCAAGCGATGATTTCAAGTGCTATTTATCTAAAGTATCGCAGGCTATAATTATATTTGTTCTGTACTCAAAGATTCTCGGTTTTATCTCATAATAAATATAATCTAGTTTATTCCTACAGATTACATAGATAATGTCGCTGTATTGATTTTATGAATAAAAGGAATTAGGGTAAGGGCGGACTAGACGGAAGGGCTGGGCAAGATGGAAACTTTCAATATTTCCCAAACCGTGCAACCAGTACCTCTGTCTCTAAGCACATGGACACACTAACCCCTTTTATATTTACGGACAGAAACCCAGCCCTGCTGAAGCCAGCTAGCGACTTGTTGCGGTTCTTCTTTTTGCGGCAAATTATTACGTTTACAATGATTTTTGCAGTGATATTATTAGTAGAATGTAATAAATTTTACAATTTTATTTTTATACATAATAACCATCAGGCATAGAGTTTTTATTTATATCAAAAGACAAAAAATATAAAGGATCTGTTAAATTGTTAATGTTTGTATTACCAATGGTCGTAGGGGCAAGTTGGCAAATTGAGTATGAGGGCAAGATGGAATAGTTTGTTTGAGTACATATCTGTTATTAATGGTCATCAAATTCACAAGACGAAGCAAAAAAGATTCTTGGCCTAAATTCGGTGTCAAGAAAATATGAAATTCATATCTGAACTCTACATCGAAAATTCAAAACCGACCTACACCTAGGTATCAAGCAGTTCGAGCACAGTGAATCGGCAACAGTTAGCCCGTTAAGTTGCGGACATGAACTACTAAAGGCCAGGAAGATGGTAATTTATCATGAGTCCAATATAAGAATATACCAATATAAGATATATCCTATGTATTCCATCTTACCCACAGGGTGAAGGTAAGATGGATTTTTTTCCGTTTTGCTTGGTGAGTCCTTACATAATATATATTTCGCGTTAATTATTTTTAATTAAACGTTTTTTACTTTGATAAGATCTCTTTCAAAACTGATAAAGATAAAATATTTTTAGCGCGTCGTTTATGTACTTTTTGCATCATAAAGTTAAGTCTTATATTGCCCGCCCTTGCCGTAATAACTGGCAAAACTAGGATTGTTCTCAGATCATACTAAATTTTTATACTAAAATTCCATTACTCTTTATTTACATGGTCTTATGGTTCCAGGCAACCCACACTGGAGCCTACGCAAGTAGAGTTAGTCAGTAAATTAAACTAAGCAAGCAACTTTACTTAGCAACACGCTAGAATAATTAATTATTCCGAAGCAGTAGTAACACGCTCGTAACAAGCACACAAAACTCCATCCGTGTTTGCTCTCTTAAGCAAACGTACAAAAATTACCTTACAGCCGCGCTAACTCGTGCACTTGACGCTCCCCCGGCACATAGCGGCACTAAATCGTCTGGTAAAGGGAAACAAAAGCGACATTTATGTGTCAGTTGTATCGAGCGCAGGCGGCGAGAGGTGAATAAATCAGCGGGTAGCGTTGACGCGAAATGCCGCAAACGAGGCCGCTGGGAGACCCGGCGGGCTGCTGCGGAGCGCGACAAATTGCCGCGGGGGAGAGATCGCGGTTCGCACAAATCGCGTCACAACCACGATTAGGGTAACACCACTACATTTTAAATAGACGAAAACTGACATTGAAGGCTCGTGTACTCTGGAGTGGAGACGAATTTTTGGCTAATGTAGGGCACTCTTAGGCGAGGTGTGCTGTGGGAAAAGAAGCTAGAGATTCAAGCCGGAATATCGGCGTTGATTTTAATAGGATCATGAATCATACTCGCTGTAGCATCTGCAAACCTACAAATGTGGATTGCCAGTGCCACCAGGGCGCCCCTTCCAGCCTCCTCCGAGAAATTAAAATACAAACGTAACTGATTACAGACTTATATTTTAAGAGTACATGGTCGTGAAATAAAATGTAATTAGTGTTTTAATCAAATTAATCCATTGGCATATCATTACAAAGTGTAAACAATTAGGCACGTTAAAAATTTATCAAATTATAGTGCTTTTTCTTGAGGGGCCTATAAGGTAAGGGAATATAAGGTATGGGAGATGCCTATAAATGCTCTTTGAAACGTATGTAAGATTAGAGAGGGCTGTTTTCAACAGTGGAATAATCCGCTGTTGCGCCGAAAATTAGTGGGCAGATGATAATGATAAATTATACATAATTGGATTTTTCAAGCATGATTACCGAGTCCTCCTGAAAAGTCAAATATTGAAATTTTCTTCGTTATCAAAATCGATTCGAAACAATTTCACATGATTTCTATCGTTGAGGTTGTAGAAGTACGATCATAAGAGCTTTGATAGGCCCATCAACATTCTCGCATACATCAGCGTTCATAAAACCATTAATTAACCAACCATAGATTCTAATGCCTACAAAAACACACGTCCAATCAAGCATCTATTAGCATATTTTTTCGTAAACTAGCGAAATCGTTTCCGTTGTGAATTCAAAACAACGGTGCCCCTACATTTGTTTCCGCACTGAGCATTAAATAGAATCGTTTTAACAATAATTTGAAATTTGATTCGGCTACTGTTTGTCGTGTCAATATTATATTTTCATACAATAAAATATTTATAATTTTATATTGGTTTATTATTATTGTTTTCGCTCATTTAGCTATTGTGGCACGCGTGAAATCTAATGGCCTATGTTATTGTCGCTACTTAATATTGATTTACTCTTACAATAAAATATAATTGCATGTAATTGTATATGATATATTATTATGCTTTGGCTTTAGATTTTGATTCAGTAAATATGCAAAATACCTTTGTTTAAAAAGGTAGAGATAGTTACGTCTGGTCACTAATGCATTCAAATTTTGACAGCGATATTCCCGTTTATTTCGATAACTAGGGGCAAGCTCATCTGCACAACGCAATTAAACATAAACCGGAACAAATCATTACTTGCAAATGACCGGAAAATTCCTCCAAAATTCAGCCCAATGTTAAGATTGATCTGAGGACTGTTATAAATACTTTGTTTCTCCGGAACACTCTGGGTGCTCGATGTCATTTCAGTGTTCGCCACAGTCGGTACAGACAGAAGTACAGTGGTAGGTGCGTAGGCGAGTCTTTGTAAAGTGTACCCTGTTTTATTATAAATATGAATGAATCGGATCGTTTGGTGTAGTAAGATCCACTTCTTCTTCTGACACAAGAAATTATTTACTAAAAATAGGTTGCCCCGTAAGCGGTGGCTATTCACCTTTATTAAGCCGTCGGTCCGCCTTGTTGATATATACGTCCACCACCAGAGCGCTAGTTATTGAAGTAGTTTAACAGCTTAGATTTATATCCGCGCGACATAGAGCTTGTAGGTAATCCACCTGATAGTGACTTTAGTATAAAAAGGGAATTAAAGGCAAGAGAAATTTTTACATCTTGACCGGCATGCTGGAGACCACATATAAGCTGCATAATTCCATTTCACTTTTGGGCGAAAGTACTGTAATTAACTAACCTCTACGCATAGAGAAAAAAAAACGATTTCTTAATATGATTAAGTACAATTAATGTCATAGATACTCGGTGATCATACAAGAACTGGCAATTTACCAGCTGTAAAATAGCTGCTTAAAAAAATAGCACATATACAGGGTATAACAAGACCGCGACCGAAAACGAAGCCAGGTGGTAGTATTAGTGGTTACAGACACAAAGTAACTAAAAATTTCGCAAAAAAAAATCGTCCATTTTTTTGGAAATGTTTACTTATAGTATTTGGGTGTTATATACATATTTTTCCTAAAATAATGATGTACACCTTTTTATTTTTAAAGATTCAATGGTACGTAAGGGTTTAAATTACTATTTTCGCAAAAACTAGGCACTTACCACTCAAAAATGATGATTTTTAAAAAATTGCAGAAAAAGAACTGTCGCGTTTTTTGCGAAAATTTTAATTGCATTGTGTCTGTAACCACTAAAACTACCACCTGGTTTCGTTTTCGGTCGCGGTCTTGATATACCCGGTATAAAACAAGTTGTCATTAATTCACTATCATACATAAAGAAAAATATAAATAACCTTTCTGGATCATTCAGCACCTATACGTGTTTTTGAAAAACGGTAATAATTATGGGAGATCATGACATTTCTCTAGTCCATATTCTATCTTAACAGTGCTATATTTTCCACCGGGTGTCATACAAGTATAACAAAAATATGAAACTTAAATTAAGTGTCCTGTATATCTATCAGTTTGCATGAATTTGAGATGAAACGTATAGTCTCAGCATGAAGCCCATAGAACTCCTTAGACACTTATTTAAACCTTTCCATTTAGAAACTTCCAATTTATATTATATTAAGTTCCATAAATTATATTTTAATAATCTATAAAATTATGCCGCTGGGTTTTCAATCGAGTTAAAGCGCCCACACGGCTTCTGTATTTCCGCATTTGGATGCCTATTGTAAATTATGAATGATATAAACCATAACAAAGACTTATCTAACGGCAGTAATTAGTGCAACTTGCAATTTAATAGTGCAATATTTTATGTAACGGAATTACGCTCCATATATAATCTCAAACTAATTACTTATCTACAATTTAATATGATACAAAAATGTATTTCGATACCAGACCGACGAAATGCCGTCAACAAACTTGTCAGCGAAAGTCTGAAGGTGAAAATGTTAAGAATGTTACAACAAATTCTCACTCTTTTGTGTTAAAAGTCATAACAATTCCTTTGTATATGCAATAGGCGGAGTGCGTACTACTTTGCCTAATGCATTTTACAAACGTAATAAATGCCAATAGCCGTATCATCAAAATTAATATATTAAGTGAAAACCTGAGCAATAATAATTAATAAACTCTTAATAAAGGGAGCATTCATTATCCAAACAAAACATTACGGCAGTGACACTCTGGAGAAATCAAAATGTGGTGCTTTAAAATGATATGGAAACAATAAACATAAAAGCAGCGGCGTGCGCGGCGCATGTGATTGCTGTGAATTAATTAAAGTGGTTTTCATTAGGTCCATAAATGGGCGTCGCGCCGCGCTGGTCTGGTCCGCGGTGCCGGGCGCCCGTGCCGTGTGCCGCCATCTTTGATGGTGCCGCGACACCGCTCAGGGCGGGGCCTCCACAGATAACAAAGCTCGGCGTACACCGGACGAGCGCGGACCAAAGCTACGTGCCTAACCAATACCGATACCACTGATTTTTTTGTACCTATAAGAAAAAAACATTAAGTCGATAAAGCCTCAAAAGATAAGTCTTAATGTATGCACCAGTCTCTGTATTAGTTTTTTTCCTGGTCAGTCTTTTTTACGTATGAAGGATTAGTCCGTATCTACCTTTTATCTGTGTGAATACATTAGCCGGTTTGGGGCGGATATGAGGGCATTTCTTATTGATTATGTAATGCTTGCTTTATTTCTTTGTTTATATTATGTTTAAAACTTTCAATTCAAATTATATAAAGCAAATTTTCACTCAAACAATATTTGAAATCCTTCAAAAAACAAACCGAAGTTGAACAATAAAAGTCGACTGTATCTACTTCAAAATTCAACATGTCAAATCAAAGTGAATGATTATCAAATGTCATTGGAAACTTATCTCTTCATAGGAAAACAAGTCCCACTATAAAACCCTTTACGTACGTGATGCCCCCTGATTGATTTATGGCGACAATCGTGACCATAATGTATCCCAAGTTTACATTAGACAATCCGAGACGAGGCACAATACGCCGGCAGAATTTATTTATACGAGGCTGGAAAACTAGGCACCTTTATCTCTTTGTTTGGGGAGTTTTAGGTCAGTTAAACAGATAATGTGTTTCTTTATGTATTTAGTCGTAAAATGGAATCTTTCGCGTCGGCCTCATGGGGTTGGTTATATTGCGCGTAAATCATTGCCAAAAGGGTTGGGGTTGTGCGGTGTTTAAAAATGCTACGGATAATACAAAAAATATATCTTAACAATTATCAAAATAACGTTTATCAGAAACAAAGAATACGCTGCAAGTTTTCCTGGAATCTATAGATATAGCGGTTTGATAAACAAATGATACAGTTAATACGAATTAAGCAAATGCGAGATTATACACGATAATAATCAGACAATAGTCTTCAAAGTTTATTGTACCTTATTAAAATATGTGGTTAATTTAAACTAAAATTATTTATAATAAAGAACTGTGACTGTATCAGCCCATATACGACGCACTGCAGGGCACGGGCTTGCTCTACAATCGAGAGTACGATTGAAAGGGGTTAGGCCATAGCCCACCACGCTGGTCTAGTGCAGATTGGCAAACGAACTAACCTAAAGAACTAAAAGCCTCAACATTATTTTGTGCACACATTTCGGTCTGTAAAAGATCTATATCGGGCTTAGGTAGAGAAGCATATAGTTAATTGGTCAACATTAAATTTAAACAACCCGATACATGATTTTATTGGACCAAAATAAATGCCAACATTACGATAGAAATCAATTATAAAAAAATATCGACATTGCACTTAAGATATAATGAATTATAAAGAATAGTGTGTATAGTATAGACGACGAAAGTAAGAATTTTAATTTTTTTTGTAATCACACAGACCTTATTATAGCACAAAATAATAAATACTACATGATATATTGGTCTTTACGCTATCAATTAGAACTGGATTGCAACCACAAATACAGATTTTGAGAAATATGTAGGGGAGAGTCCTACAGTACCGTCACCTTAAGGTTTATCAACAAAAAAATCAAAGTTCTTAATGTTAAATATTCAATACCTCCTGATATATTTAAAAGAACTATTGTGCTATTAATAAAAATAACAAACAACCAAATCGTTTAGACAAAATCAGCTTTATTATTGCAATTCCAAGAATAAGAAAATACAGACTAAAAAAAATAGGCCTACAGTATCGGCCACTAAGAATGTAACCATTTAGGCAATACAATAATCGCAAATATACTGATCGGATAGCTCCGATATATTTGCACAAGCCTCATGGACCCAAATTTTACAGTTTCCGCACCGTATCCAATCTTCTTCATGACATTCAGCACACAAAGGGCAAACTGTCTCTTCTTCAATCGGTCTGTGAGTAGAAGGTAGGTTTTCGATTGTATTTTTTTTTGTTTTCTTACTGACATCTCTTGCTGACAATAAAGTCTTACCTTTTCTATTACCACCTTTTCCTGAAACTGAAAACTATTTCTTTTTTTGTCTATTTTGTTTCCCTTCCAGCATCTTTTTGTACGGAAAACTCGTTATAATTTCACTTATTTCAGCTTTACGACTTCATGCAGTAACTCTTCATTTTCTCTTCACTAATTCTGTCATTCAGCGTTTTTCGGGGTATCTAATAGCTTTCTGCGGCTTGACGTGCGCTCATCTTGTTATTCAGTACCTTTTCTACAGCTTTATGCATATCTGCCGGATCTCAGGCGCCCTTTTTTGCCTCGTCCGACCATCATTTGTATCATTTGGCATTTTCGTGTATTAAGTAGTAATTTTTGCAAGTAATGCAAACCTTTTAAACTAATTTAAGGAATGGCTGGTACTGCAGGACAGCGTACTGGCCGGCACTGGAGGAAACGGAAAAAATAAGAGTTTCGATTTCAGATGAAAACAAACGTACAAAGGCTGAAATAATATTCGGTTTTTAATAGCCATATAAGCATACTAAACTTACCAGGATATATTTTTTTAAATTGAATCCCTGAACTTCGAAAATCACCTACAGAATTTTAATTACGTAGCATACATTCATCGCGCGCAACAGAAATCTTTACACTGACAGTAAACCGGTTGTGACAGGTAGACGCCGCGTGGGGCATATATTTGCACGAGGGTACCGCACTAAATAGCGTAAAACTGTCAGTGCCATCTATTATAGATTTAGAGAATTTGTAACTGGCCGGTACTGTATGCCGGCCGGTACTGTAGGACTTTCCCTTACAAATAAAAACAGTGGATTTTTTTACAATCATCCCTACCACTTGGGATGGTCGTAACAGTGTATAGGGTTGATTGTAACATTGTTAATAAAAACATAAATTGCTTTCACTTATTAATATATTTATTTTCAATTAGTCTTTTAGATATACTGCCCAAATTTTCATAAACAAAATCAAGAAAATGTTCAATTAGAAAATAATTAAAGATCTCTGGAACCTTTTGAATCTAATTTATTTTCTTCATGTTTTTGGATTTCAAACTATACGGAGTATCAGTCTTTGCTAGTTTTCTGCTTTGTCTAGTCTTTCCATAATTCCTCCTTGATTTTTGGCTATTAATACTTAGAAATATAAAACAAAAATATTATTTGTATTGAAAGTACAACTTTTTACTGTCGTCCCTATATTACATTTTCCAAATTTTGACAAACATATAACCATACCCTAAATAAATTGTAAGTAAATCGACGTAAATAATAATAACTATCATTATTTACGTCTTAATGGGAAAAGGAATAGTTGTGTTATTTCATTGAAACTTGACACATAATATTAAACTCACCGTAATGAATATAAACACAGTTGAAAAAACGGCAAAACTTTGGAATTATTATTGCAGCATCGAGCCGCTATAACTATAACCTCATGGCACGGGCCTGTGAGCGCAACTTAGGTATAGGGGGTCCGAAATAACTAAAGTCCAACCTAGCATATAAGTTTAGATAAATATTTAGATAAATCTTTTTCTTTCATAAATTAATTCGTTACTTTCGCCGCTGGTCTATCCTACTATGTGTAATATAGCGTTGGGATATTAATAAATGTAGAATTCTTTACACTCACTCATGTAATACGTTACTCATGTAGAGTCAGTGCAACATGAAAATACTATGTGTATTGCGAAGCGATTCGCCTATTGATATTATAACCTCCAGAGATTTGAGACCTTTTGAGATAACATTTTTATGTTTATTAAGTCTTAAGTTTTAATAGGTAAACAATCCCGCATGCGAATGCAAAACCTATCCGTTCATCCACGCATGCGACAATTACTCGTATTCTAAAAATTTAAAGAAAGATAATAGTATTATATTCTTCTCCTGCCGTCCATATCCTTTACGTATTTGGGGTCGGCGCAACATAACGTTTTTCATTTCGCGGAACGATTGAGCATAATATATTACAAACAGCCGCCTACCACATGACATCTAAATAACGTATTTTTGTTGATATGTTTTTACTAACCAAAACTCTATTTGAACCAATTAGTAAATTAATGACCAATTTTTACTAGGTTAAACAATCCTTCAAAACATAGATACTTCATACTAAATCATGTACCAGTATCCTGTAATATTTAATCACGATCAGATCAATAGATCTAATAAAACCAGAAGCAGCTCATATAATGAGGAGTCGTCATCACAGCCTTTAAATATCCACAATATTTAATTATCTTTGGTGCTTTACCATTGAAAATAAGGTCAATGGATAAAATGTACGAATTAGAGACCAAAAATGTAGGAGTTGCGGCATATGCGGCATTCTTACGCATCGCACGAAACGCAGTAATTAAACTATCAATTCACGTCGGCTATTAATGAGACCATAGCCCAGACGGGACGGGTCTAAACAGAGGCTTGTCTTTTTTTTTAAATAATATGTAGACTTCCTGATATCAATCAAATAAAAAATTCACCGAGAAACCAAATTTTCAGCGTTTCCAAAAATTATTGTCGTAGATATACAATCAGATGTAAATTAGTTGAAAAAACAAGGAAAAGTAATTAAAATAAGTAAAATATCGTACTTCTTCCTTAAGTTTCACACATGTATAAAAATATTTATAAAACCAAAACTTACAATACAATAACGCGTTATCATACTCTACAAATCTACATGAAATAAAAAATGAAAAAGTTTTCCCTCAAATGCCATAAGTCATCTTTATTCCCCTGGCTAAGGCTACATTAAAGTGAGCTTAAACAAAGAATATTTTCGAAGGAAAGGAATTCCTTTAAGTCTAGTTTCACTATATAATACGTATACTCTCCAATAATGAACCTTTTTAGATAAACTTTGAAAACCCATTAGCGCTTTTTTAATTATACATATTTTTTAAGCCGTCTATTCTTTATCTATTTACTGATAAAAGCATCAAAGATCCGAAACTTTGGTTTTAACAAGTAACAAGTCCTATTTCCAAGCAATCGAATCGTCCATAATGTTGCGAGAAATATTAAGCATTAGTACTTTTTAAAAATAGTCTTTATTTTTAGAAGTAGTTAAACATTGCAGCAAGTCTAAGTCTATTATTTCATATGCTAACAAGTACATAGTCGTGATGATGATGTATTGAGCTATGAGTGTACTTTTCCAACCCATGTTCATGTTGTTTTTACTCGTCCGTTGACACCCGCACGGTCGCCTCGCGCCATTAACGGCCGAATTAATTGGAAACTATTATAAATGATATGCATGGCAGTGTAGCCGGGCCACGGCACATGCAGGGTTCACACGGGGCGGGTGATTTATACCCCGGGGTCGGTGGCGTGACGCGGGCGACGGCGGCGCGGCGGCGGCGCGGCGACGAGGCGCGGGCGAGGCAGGTACGCGGCCGGCCCGCGTTTATAGCGGAACTTTAATTTACGACCGCTCTAAATTACGTGGATTTACTGCGTGCCTTTATTGGCCCGCTCCGAACGCCCCCACCGCTCTCCGCCCTTCCGACTCCCCCACTTTGAGCCCCCTCCTTTTGTACGGATAACTTCTGCTCGGAAAGTGCATTGCTAAAACTGCATAATTTAAAGCGCCGTAAAACTGATAGTGAATTCGAACTACCTAACTCGTAAATCCAATAATGTAGATCCAGTAGCATGAAATATGTACACGCAGTTATTATGAATAATAAAAATTAAATTTAAACATCGGGACGCGACGGATTCGTGTGCACCGTTTAATTACGTCAATAAACATAAAGACCGGTGAGCGCTAGGAATGTAAATTTTAGGCGCAGGATGATGAAAATGGCCAGTAATTCCATTCATAAATGAGTCACACGTTTTTATCCCTGGCTCGGAATTTGTCGAGTAATCGTGAAAAGCGCTCTCCAGGCCCGCGCCGCTCCAAGGCCACGTCACATCCGGCGTTATCTACAAGGAGAAAGCGGATGCTGCTCGCAGGCGGTGACTTCAAACACTAGCGGCCCTTTGTCGGCCATCGTCCTTAATTGCTCTTGCAAAAGTAAATGTTTATTACCTCGTAATTAAGATATAAGTAAAACTTATTTAAATTTTAAAGGCAAAGGAGTTTTGAGGAAAAATGCAAACGTGGGCGTTGCGCAACCCTCTACCTGACGATTGTGTTAAGACTTCCAAAAAAATTAACAAATAAAGCGAATATTTTTTTAATAAATATCCTACAAACGTTTTGCAATCACGCACAAAAGATTGTAAATTGTATATATTTCGAAACAAGTCGGACGAAGTGTTGATCAATTTTAAAAGTTTACAGATTTAAATTTAGACACACAAGTTTTTGTACATAATAAACATGTGTAAATAATATAAAGCATGTTTTCAACGGTGGATACGAATTATTTCTCTAATGAGAGCTAATCCATGTACCCATGTCCTGAGAACCATTTAATGGCCGCGCGGCCCACGGCCCGGCTTTTAACTTCTAATCTAAGCCTATTAAACATCACGAAACCCTCTCGGATTTCTTGTGAATGCATTTCCAAGTAACCAAGCCGATATAATTGTAAAAAATAAAACTCGGGATGGACAACAAACACGTTTTACCTAAGCATAATTTGCATTCGGTTCAGCCGATTGTAATATATTTATTATTTTGTTGACAGGGATGTGGGCTTACTTCCAAGTGAGGTAGAGGCGATTTTCGTGTGGGTGCTACGGCGTATACGTCGTATGGTGTTAAATAAAAGTTTTATAGCGTTGGCGGCTGGGCAGTAATTGGAAGCGAGGATGCGCGGGCGCAGTAAAGCGGCAATTGACCAGAAAATAACGAGCCCTCGCCTTTGGCTATAGTTATAGCTCGCATATGCCTCTTATGTACAGCTGCCGTGTGCCGAAATATTTATTGGTCAGTTTTTGTGTACTTGAGTAAATATGTAGAGTTAACGCTTTGTGTTTATCTATCGTGTTAGCCATATTCAGCAAGTCAATTTCTCGCATACACTGTTCACTACTGCTCAGGTGCAAGTGTGAATTGTGTGACAGAATTGAATGGATTGATAAGAATAAAAGTGTCAAGCTCTATTTCTATTGATCCTGTCTATTCTCGCAATCAAGCATTGCTCCGACGTGCGCATTATTCATGAATATAATTAGCGAAAACGAGGCTTGCTCCATGCATATGATTATGGCGTAACACATACGCCAATATTATATCGCAGTCAATCAAATCTCTATATTAAATGTGATTTATTTGAAATGATGTTACAGGTCAATTACACCTGCCACACCTCTCCGTAAACGAAAATTGAGTTGTTTGATATTTTTACAACCGCATAAAAAGAAAACCGTTGCCTTAACAAGTGTAAATAAATGTGTATCAAAATACAATCCGTAATGGTTATGGACCCACGCTGCGAACGAATAGAGGAGTCCATACAACTCGATGATGATTCCATAAATTTATACAGTGCACAATAAAAAGGCTGTTCGGAACAAAACGGCGTCACCTCAGTTTATGGAGTGGCGTTCGCCGGCCGCCGCACGCGCACTGAGCGCGCAGCATTGTTCATGAACAGCTAGAACAATCAGCCGGCGGCGTCGAGCCTAATTACCCGCCGTGAAATTGGTGAATGACCAACTTTATTGGGTTTTAGCGACTCAATATTGAACCCGATTAGTTGGAGGCAAACACCGTAAACAGATATTCGCCTTGACACAAATGGCCGCGTCGCGTCGGCCATATACGAGCTCCGCGACCCGACCGTGTTGACGTACCGGTGCTAATTAAACACCTATAAAAACTCTATTAAAATGGCCAAATATGGATGCTTTCGACGGTACATTTACGAGTCGGCGTTACACAATTATGTATATAATAAAATAACGTTGACATGTAAAAAGCGTGGAGTGACGTTATAATTTATTGGATATTTTGGACCGTTATTCAATCGCGCAGCGCGGTTCACATGGGCGTGAACAACACAGCGTTACACATATTACGTAATTTCCATATAATCCACTAGCACATGGTTTGCTTTTAGAACAATAAATCTTGTGATATATTTGTTCGTAAGTGCGCGTGTCTACGTGCCTACGAGTCGTAGCGCGTAGGCGGAGTCAGTACTACGGCGGGCGCGGCACGAACTAGCGCGGGCGGCGGATTAAACTCGGACAAAGGCGACACATGAAACGCGCCGCCGAATCTGCTTATCACACCTTATTGTTTGTTGCCCGCTCGCGGTAATATTACCCTCTACATATCAACACTCACGTGGACATCATACGTGTTTACGTAATGATAATCCACGAGTACGTATCAAATCCCCATCCAGGGGTAATCACTCCACCCAAACCATAGCCCGCTATAAATAACATGGATCATCGAGGAAGTAATTGTAAGCTACATACAACGTCTATTTAATTAATAGCTGTTTAAATGTAATGATGTCTGAACAATTCCGAAGCGCCCAAAAATATAACGAAAAGAGCGACAAATATTTTAGAACAGTATTGTGAATGCAGATTGCACCTACGATTTTAAATCAACTTTAAATTTTAAGTTCAGTATGGATTAATAACTTCTGACTTGTGGAATGACTACACAATTTTAAATTTCAACATTTTCTTCCATCTGCATAACGCAAACTGCTTGAGACACCACTTTTTCGCAGGATTACTGAAGCGACGTGCAATCGGCAATATCTCGAAAGCTTTTACGTATGTCTTCGTATAATCTTCTAAATAACGAAGAAAAAATAAGTTAAGAATGAACCCTGTATTGAATAAAAAAAATCAATATTATTACATAATGATTACCTGATCTGCATGTCACAAACCCCATATCCGTATTTATAAATCTAACCTGGCTTAGGTACAGTTGAGGTTGCACGTCCTCCTACAGTCATTTTATATTCAACATCTACTTGATAATCATCCCTCGCCGATGGATGATATATCATATGGATTACACTGCGCTTGCCATCAGGTGAGTTTCTTTGTTACAAATATTAACTCAAAAATAATATTGCCACGAGCGTTAAGAGTGCTATTTGTACTTTTTATGTGCGTGATTAATCATTATTTTTTGTTTTGTGCAATTAAGTTTATTTAAATAATAAATAAATACACCCAACAGTCACATACATAATCCTGGCCCCACTGGATCTAGTCTTGTGTGGTGGGTATCAGGAACTACGACTGAGTTTCCGTTCTCACAAACACCCAGACCCGAAACAAATACCTGTAGATCACACAAATATTTGTTGCGGTGCGGGGACCGAACCCGCAGCCTCACTTTTCACAGCCGGCGTCTAACCAACTGTGCCACGGGGTCTGTAAAATAACCACTTTATTTTCGGAAATCTACTTGAGATATTCTTAAATTGCTAGGAGTTGTGACTTACGAGTATATGTGATGGTGAGTATTATTATAAGCATTAACAACACCATTATATAGTTTGCTAATGCTAGAATATTCGTAAGTATCCAGATAGCGATTACCGTACGGCGTACTGACATATCCGCGAAGGGAGATACACTTTCTGGACTTGTATTTAGCTTAGCATCAGAATGTGCGTTGACCACTGTTTTATATAACATAACCGTAGTTTAACGGTTTCTTAGATTTACGCGAATGTTACACATAAACATTTATTACGGGTTTTATCACGGTTTAGTTCATTTTTATATTTTGTAACTTCCCGATGTTTCGATTGTTTTACAGCTTACGTGGTCACGGGCGGATGACTGTAGTTGTTAAAATTGTGTGTATGTTCTTAATGATACAATAAAACACTGTTACCAACGGGTCCAGTCATTGCAATTAACCTGAGCTGCGGCACAAGGTTTACAACATACACAATGTAACTGTCTCGCTATCATCTATGCTTCAATACTAACCTATATCTATAATACTACAATGTATAGGAAACGTTACATTTTGTATCATTTTGAACTGCATTTTATAGCTGGCTCTGTATGGCTGACTGTGTACCGGACTCCTGTATTAAACGAAAGTTATATAATTAATTTCTTAGCTTTTAAATTAATATCGATATTGATCGGTTATATGTCCAATCGAATAATATATTTACCTATAGTGGATTGCCAATATAGAAAAGTTAGAATGCAAATAAAGACATATAATAACCATTTGGATTTTCATTTAGATTTATGCAGCGATATAATATTCGTGAGTGTCACTAAGTACTGGTGACTTTTCTACAAGAAGTAATTGCTTTGAGTCTGGCTCTACGTTCCGAAAGAATATTGTATTATATAGAAAAATATCTGATAATATATGAAATCAATAATATGTGACGTGTAATACCTTTTAAAATAAATTCCGGTTATCCTACTTTTAGCCATTATCAATTTATTTTACAAATAATGGCCAACTACATGATATAATAATTGTATGTAGTTAGAAAGATGTACATACTCACGGCGAAATATTCCTTCAATGATGTTATTTTCTAAAAATTGGTCTGGAATACCAATTTGGTCATAATACACACCCATATATTTCATGGTGTAATTTCTAACATCGACTAGAGGCTACCATGTAAATACTTTCTATATTTCACCACATATTATTTATTTTACAGTCATGTAACAGCCTTCTCGATAGGAATTTGTAACTCCACTGAGCTGGGATAAAACGGGTTCAGAATACCGACAAAGCTGTGCCAAACAGTGTCAAACATGAATACCTCAGATTTCTATGAAAAACTATGAATATTCAGTCTATATTCAATTTTGATACTAAACACACGAAGCTGTCTTCTGGAGAGCGACGCTAAAGAAAGCAACTATTTATGATTGAGGAACTGTTGCAACGAAAGGCCGAACAAAATTAATTTAAATGTTTAGAAAAACACATGCTATATTTGACATGTGAGTGACTAATTTTTATTCCCAAGCCTGAAGAAGTGGCTGAAAGAGATTTGACTCCAATGATGAGATCATCTCACAAACAAATACCTATTTTGAGGACCTCCCGAAATCCTATATTTGGAAGGGATACAAAAAATTGGAGAAGCGTTGGATGAAGTGTGTAGAGCTGAAAGGTAACTACGTTGAAAAATAACATAAATTTTATCGAATAGCCTGTGTTTCATTCAAAATATCACAGACTTATTGACCAACCCTCGAACTTACATGGATTTACTAAAGAAAATATTCAAATCCTTATATAACAAAGTGGTTACGTTATTTTGTACACGTCGATAGTAAATATAGATAAAATTTCCCCATCATTAACATCACGTATTAGGTATATTGACGTATAAAACGTATTTGTAAAGCTCGTAACACATTGAAAGCATATTCCAATGTTTTTGAAGCCTTCGTGGTGCTCTAGTCAAAACGTAAGTAGTGAAGAAATCCGTACAGTCGAATTGAGAACCTGCGCCTTTTCTTGAAGTCGGTTAAAAAGAGAAGCCGTAGGCTTAGTCCTCGTTTCAAGACAACTTCATTTTAATGTGGGGCCACGAATATAAATTTATTTTCGTGTATTGTGGAGCCGAAAATTCATAGGGCCTTTTGATACTTACTACAAAAAACAGATACGTGTACTGTGTGGTAGAGCCTTGTTATACATAGCTAATAAATGCTACATTAAGAATTGTTCGCCACGACCAGGGTAGGATGATAAAAACCGACGTGAGCTGTGATGTTGCGTTTCGTATGGCAAATAAGATTGCCGGAGATCCTAATGAAAGGATAGTCTGACAAGACTCTTATGTTAGTGTTAGGTCAGAACTATGTATGTAACTGTAGGCTGTATTTATATTTTTTATTTATTTGTATTTACAGCAACCCATAGCAAGTGGCCTTCAAAGTGCAGCTTCGTTCAGCCTTCAGCTGGACGGCTGTATACCTTGTGGGTGACATTAATACGCTGCGATGCATCCTTTTTTGGTTGCTTCGATCGTCTGTCCTTCACGGTATGTACCCTGCTTCTTTTACTTGCTATGTAGTAATATAATTATTTGAATACCATAATGCTTGTAGACGTCGTTCGAACTTAAATTCAGCACAACTAAGGATAGAAAAGAATTTCCTCACAAGAAGAGAACCTCACAGATTTGTTTATACCGCTCGTTTCGGTTGTATTTAGTATACATTACTATCGTAAGGTCATATTATTGTACCCATGTTGGTTGGTATGTATATATTCCATAATACTTAAAATTTGGCTTCCTCGGCATGTTTCTATATCTATGAATGTAAGTCTAATGTATGTATATGACTTCCGATTTCTTAACTTACTCTTACTTTATTAATTTTCTTTTTGATTAATTTCCTTGCGAGTAAAAGACATATTCTGAGAACTGGTCGACCTTCGATGCTTTGTGCTTTTTAAGTGTATCATTCTTGTGATTTGAAGTGATGATTAGGTACGTAAGCGAGACGGTCCCGATGGTGGACATTTAGAAATGGTAGTGAATAACGTCAATAGTTTTAAAAACACTTTTACATGATGAGAACGATATAAAACGCTTGAAGTAGACATAATAAAAATTGGTAAATGAAATTATGGGATAAAATATTATACATTGTCCTCTGATTTTCAATTACTCTTTAAATACATTGTAATAATATTTTAGTTAATGTAATTAATTATTTTTTTAAGTATGACGAAAGTAAATAAACTATATCTGAAAAATGCAATTATAATCATGACTAAGACTTCTTTTAACTATCAGTTAAAATAATCTTATCTTCTCAATTTTAGTAAAAATATTCCCAGATTTGTTTTTCCTCGTAGTGTCAATATGGTTTTTCTGATAATATATTTCTTGTATTCATAAGTTATTTATAATTATCAACAACTAAATAACTATTATCATGATGAGGATGAAGTAACTTCACATATTGCACTGCATGTTCTCAAACTACTCGCAGGGTTGCATAACAACAGCGCTGTAGATGTCGCTACTTATGCTTAATCCACGGCATAACATTTATTTCTTAAGCAATAGTAATAAGGCAGTAGTTTTCTACGTCACACGGCGGCTAAATCGGAAACCTTTTAAAATTGAAACACATTATTACGTAAGGGTTGGCTGCGATTTGTGTTTACGAGCACGAAGCACTGCCTAGTGCACGCACGTACACCAGACCCCGCAAATTGCCCATCGTCAGGGAACCCGGCTAACTACATATTTACAGCTTTTTATGGCACATAATCGCTGCTCTTATTAAAACTTAAGTGGTTTCCTTTCCTAACGTAACTGCCGGTAAATGGATCTGTGTATATACCCGTATCTACCAGTAAATAATCACGTATATTTGTGCAACTTTCACAGCCGTTGGAGAAATCTGGCAATACTTACTAAGGCTGCACATGTTAATATTAATATTATAAAACTCATTTTACATTTAAGATCGTTAATCCTATTTAGAGAAGTGAGATATAACCATCCCGTGATAGTTGATTCCCTGTTACTATAGAAAGTCCACACAAAAACACTAGTTGTAGTCTTGTGCAGTGACATCTCTGTACATTATAATCTTTGGAGATTTATCCTAGTTATTAGCAGACCGGTTTCACAAATCAGATGTCGGGGGTAGAGTCACGTATCCCTGCCTCTTCAAAGGTGCGCATGTACATATTTTTAGTTTTCGCGTACTTTTACAACAAGAGTACTTTTATATATTATTTTTTGCTTATACTTGAGATATTTGGACCTTAATTTCAATTGTATTTTAATTCGTGCAACCAGCACGATACCAGCGTGATGGATTAACTCCAATGCATAATTAATTAATTTAAAAATATATTCAAAATTTTTGTTTTAGCTTATTTAAAACTTTACATGAATGCTCAGATGTTAAACTGCCCACTCGTTAATTTATGCTTTGGTATTTCTATCTGACGATATCGACTTATAGATATTATTTTGAAATCGTGGAGCGTGGGATGATCCGTTTAACACATAAGCTTTCAAAAATATTGCTCGCTAATTTTTTCATGGAGTAGGCTTTTGTATTCATTTAAATGTATTTCGGTCAATATGCTTTGCCATGTATGCCATGCACACATCGGAATTAAAAATATATGTATGACTTGTTGTAAATCGTAGATTAGTTTTTGTTAATAAATCTATTCACTTTATGCAATATACCTCTACTTAACTTTGTAGTCTCATAGGAGCTTAACATACAGATATGGACTCGACAAAATATATTTAATGAGTGGTATGTGTGTCAGCTCTGCCTACTCTGTCGAGGTTATAGACGTAAGCATATTCAGCCATTTTTTTACGTTTGCTGAGCTTTCAAAATTGATACCAACAGATTGTCGTTTTCAATTACTTTTAAGTTAGATGCTTAGGTACCAGTCTTAATACTATTAGTTCATATAAGTCGTAGGTAAATTTTACTTTATTCATGGCAAGTATCATATAATTTTATACAATGCATATTATCGGCATCAAAAAACCTTTTCCTTCATATAACAACCAATTTTAAATTGCTTATAAAGCAACAAAATCAAAGAAAAGAACAAAAGGCCATATCATCAGTATTCCATATATTTTAATATTTTAGAGACTTATAAAAATGATCAGCAGCAAACTGTGTACTTTATAAATAATACAAGAAAAAAATATTTACTGTACCTACATCGTATGAATGAAATAAAGCCTTTGCTATTCCACAAAGATGACGTCAATATACATTTATACGATATATTAATTAACCTAGGATTAGTGTAAGTTGGTATAGTGTTAGATCATGTTAAATTAAAGCATTTAGGGGAATAGTCGAAGCCACATTCTACAGCCCAGGTATCACTATTTTACCCACTAACTCAACTGGAATTTTCTGGGAGAGGGTAAGAGGGTAGTTCAACTAGGTTGAAACCGATTTCGACACCAATTTGATAGGCCGGCAACATCCATGATCCAGCGTGGTGGGTATTCATGGGCGGCAGTGATCACTTAACATAAGTGGACTTGTTTGCTCGTTTGCCAGACCTATGCAATAAAAAATGATAACTATCCTGTATTGCTATACGTTCAACCTACAGTACAGTACAGTTGTATACTACACGGACCTTGTGGAGACTAGGAAGAATTTCCGTGCTTTCCGGCGATTTTGCCATACCTATTATTGGAATCAAGTATAACAGCTTACATAATAGGTCCCATTTAAATGTAATAATGACTAATCCGTGGTGCTTTACAGCTGGCTTCTCTGGCTGTAAATGTCTTTATGCGAGGTTATTTACCTCTTTAGTTCATTGTTTTGTCACCCGCTTTATTAGGGAGTGAAGTGGACAATCATTTATTTCCAACTCCTCCTATTAATTTAACTTTTTGATTGATTTCGTTGCGGGTTAAAGACAAGTTAGACATTCCCGGAGACTCGCTGAGCTTCAATGCTCGGTATCATTAAAATGCGTGCCACTGTTGATCCTGGCTTACAAGAGTTGCAGTGGCGGGTGTGAGGGCGGGACAGTCTCCATATACGTTCAACCTATGTAGTATGAATTATTAAATAAAATACACCTAACAGTCACATACATAGTCCCACACTAAGATCGAGTCTTGTGTCGTGGGTGTCAGAATCTACGAGAGACTTTTTGGTCTCACAAACACCCAGACCTGAAACAAATACCTGTGGATCACACAAATATTTGTTTGCGGGGATCGAACCCGCGGCCTCTCGTTTCACAGGCTAACCAACTGCGCCACGGAGGCTGTCAAAATATATAAGAGTTTTCTAAAGACTCGTTCGCCATACCGATGTCTTTATGTCTTCCTGGTCCGTGTCCAATTTTTAATAAGCTTTAAGCTTTCAGTCCAAGTAGATTAACTGATATTAACACTACACTCAATGTCAATGTCATCATAACGTAACCACCAAATAAATATTTCTTGTCATTATCTCGGCCAATAAAATAAAAATATACAATCATACGTTTCTTTTTATGTTGACAATAAAGATAAGTCGATACGTACGTATTGTAGGCTCTCATTGATGTACGTAATTGTGAAAACCCATGCGAATGTACCCACATAATATTTAGTAAGATAAAAAATTAGATTTTTTTTTAATTCTTGGTCATCTTAATTTTGCATAAACCTGCTTTGCTCCATTTCTGCTTCACCCAAAGGTAGACTGTTATAGAATGCCTCTGGCATTAAGTCAGCCTGTATACATTTTAGTATATAAAGCAAACAAAAAAAAATAAATGGAGCCTTGTATTTTGAACATGGATTTTCAGTAAATGGCTCTTTCAATACACGTGACGATTATATTTATTGATTTGAAATATAGGTTATTTGGCAAAATATTTTTTATGACGCGAATTTTATTTTACCTGTATAAATACAATTTTGTTATTTTAGAATGATCACAAAACGAAATAAACAAGCACCTTATTTTCAAAATAAATTAATGAAAAGACTCTTTAAACTGATATCTGTATATTCGTACTACTTACATATATGCATAATAATGATTGATATAGCACATATATTTTTGGTAGTCTACATTTGATTACCATTATCTAAAGTTCCTCTTTGATTAGGTATTAAAGTAGTACCACCTCGTGTGAGCCGATTTATTAATACTGTAGGTTTCACAATTCACAGCGAGGATCTAGCACTTCTATAGTGATCAGGGATGATCAATATTTGTAAAAAAACATTGCTATCTATTGGCTGGCTACTTATGCTCCTGGTTACTATTTCCGTCATGCTGAGCATGGAAATTAAAATTCAGGAATGTTTCAAGATTGTGAAAGTTAACAAGAAAATAAAACAGTACCTACATGAAACCAAATTCCAGGAAATTGTATTTCATGACTTATTTGTCATTTCCTTTTTATTAAATCCCTACCAATACTAAACACAAATTCATGTTCAATGAGCAACCATATTTCATGTTCGGCTTAACACAACCAGATTTCGCTTAATCCTATTAAATCCGTAAATCGGCACTCAGAACTGCTTAATAAAATCGGCACTGGAATACGCTTGCACCATTGTTTGTGGTACTAAAAGTGTTGTTTAAGTTGAATGCGGAACAATAATTCAATTATCTGTTTCGTTGCTGATAACGAAGACTTCCCCGACAGTTTAGTACGTTATTGTATCGGCCCCTTTGAGGCGTTAATACAATAGATTTTTGAAGCCGTAAAGGGATTTTCCTGTAGTTCGCCCTTAGACAATGATGTTTGGACCTGACTTCACAGGCGCGGTCACAACAATAAGCCGACTTTTGTAAGAACCGACGGAAACAAGTAATGCAGGTAGCAAAGATGTTTTTCACTGTGCCAGGTTTTAGAATTGAATAAATTACAGTAATACTCTTATTTTTCTCCAAATAGTCAATATCGGAAAAGAGGCAATGTGTAATATTATAATTTTATATTAAAGTATATTTAAATAGCATTCGTTATCCTATATTATCAATAATGCATAATAGTATTATTTTTTCAGCCTTACATGAGCTCTTATGGGCTTTATTAAGCAAACTTATTAGTAAGACTAAGAAAAATTCTGTTAGTTTATTTTTGGAGAAGCCTAATAAATGCAAAAGTCTATTTTACTCTCTATAAACACTTTACTGAAAAACTAAATTATTCAATCATGGAAAGGTTACGATCGTGTTACTAGTAATATTCCTTTAATTCTTCGTTTACACTTATTTTAAAGTGTAAACATGGTATATTTACCACATGAAAAATAATTATAAACTCTTTATTTAAAGAACCTCATAAACCAAACAAGATATTACTTGTATTGTCTCTATAAACTGTTATTCTTTTTTTATTGTGTAAAATAAAGAACTAAATAAATAAATGAATACTTTTAACTAATTAAAAATGGCTTTTTAAAATAATTTAATGCTAAAATAATTTACATGTGATTAAACCATATTTTCAATTAGGATATTTAAAGAAGTACATATTTAAGAAAGCATATCATAATTATTTATTTCGTACATGTTATTTACTAGTTGCATATTTTATTTTTAAGTGATAATTTTAAGCTTCACTAAATCCACATAGAAATACCGGGATAAACTTAATTCTCAAAATGATTTACTCATTCGTTCGCTTTTATAAAAAGTCTACGATTTCTCAGAAATATTATACAGTCGGTAGAAGGTCCGTCTAATAAATATTTTCGATGAATTTTGCATTTACCCACATACCTAATTTAATATACATTCGTAAGAGGGCAGCACTGCCGCCGAGCTACGTTTATTGACCGAGTCGTGGACAAAGACGCTGATTTTACGATGTCGTAAAACTATTGTTCGGACCAATCCCGGTCGAAATGCAGCCGAGCTTATTGTTAATACTTAAATAAGATATCCATTTTTTATAGTTTAGGCCATTATGGACCGGGTTTGTACATATTTTGACTCGCTTCGACGCCTATTGAATTTAAATTCCCTTTGAATTTTGCCGACTTTTTAGGTTTCGCAAAATGATCACGTGTTGATGTTGCGCCCATTTCGAACGGACAGTTATTAGGTGTTGGCATTGTTTAATTTCCAATGTTGTTTTCATTATCTCCCGTTTGTCTAAAACAATGCTGTGAACGAACCGTTAAACTTCTCGGTTATATTTCGCCGAAACATTGTTCCACGTGCAAACATTTTTTTACATCGAATACAGGAAGATATTGAAGGTCATTACTAGACACGCGCTGTGATGTCTGCACCAACCTAAACCCACGTCACTATATATCGATATGTTGCCTCCATACAATATAACACATATATACGAGCTCGCTTTGAACACGAAACATCGTCCCTGGCACACAGCTATCGACAGACTCGGCGTTTTTTACAACGGTCTATAAATTAAAAGTGCTATAAATATAAATCTCTGTGCGCGTCAAATCGCATCACATATTCATGCCTGAGCGTTATTAAAACCTAAACAACCGATGCCACTTAAGAACTGATCAGTTTGTAAAAAAAACACAATGATTAATATCATTTTCATTTTGGTACAAGGAATATTTTTGTATACGATAAACTTATTATATACATAACACTTAGTTATATATCATTTGACATTGGTAAATATTTAGGAAATTATTTTTTTAAAGTCATACCTGTTTCCTTCTATGATTAGTTGCTTGTAGTTTCCATTTTGAAATCAATGGAGTGATTGAAATATGTGTTAATTTACATGACATTATAATAAATTATGGCATTATGTGAATTAAAAGACTTGCCAGATGCGTTCAACTTTATATAATACATATTTTAGTGTTTTGAAGAGCCGAATAACGCGCGAGTATTTTCCAGTCTTGTTTTTGGAAACCTACTATAAGCTTGTTAAATAATAAATACATGTATTCATACATTGTTAGTTGTCCATTATTTAGTTAATATTTTTTTGTGAATGAGGATGATAATGAAATATCATTAATTATTATTATGAAATAATAATAGGGGAGACCAGGGACCAAATTACGCGGACCGAATGTAACAAATGAATTTTTGAAAAAAAAAAAGTTATCTACATTGATGTGGTGTATGGCGGATATGACTTATATTGAACCCCCCATATAGGTACATAAGTTGCGCTCACAGCGCTGTGCCATCGGGTTTTAGTTGTAGCGAGCCGGTGCTCCAAACTAAGCCCCTTAAATCTGTAATAGTCGTTGGAATGAAGTCGGTGTTTATAGATATCCGAAAGACCAATATTTCATACTAGTTTCTGCCCGCAAACTTCGTCTGCGTGATTAACTTTATTTTTAAATATATTTTATTGGAATTTCCCATCCCGTCCCATTATATCCCGCCCGTCCCATCTCATTCTCACTCAAGGCATGTAATCCAGTCCCATCCTTTCATCACTTTGAGTATAAAAAGTAACAAATATACCGGAATTCCTTCCTCATCCCACGAGAACACTATATTTTTCAGGATAAAAAGTAGCCTAAATGTTAATCCAGGGTGTCAGCTACCTCTATACCAAATTTCGTCGAAATCCGATAAGCCGTTTCTAAGTTTATCGCGCACAACCGCACAGACAAACAAACAAAAATTCCAAAAATCATTGTCTTAGGTTCTATTACGTTAATACGGACCCCACATATTAGTTTTCTCATTTATCTTCCATGTACAGACATCGATCGGTTACAAATTTATTATATGTATGGAATAGATGTATAATAAACTTAGTATTTTCAATTTTGTAACCTAATAAGATTTATAAGATATAACAAGAAAACTGAAGATCGTTAGATACTTTCGTCCCTGGTCTCCCCTAACTTTTTTGAATAAGTGCGACGTTAACCCTGTAAAACTGGTGGAGAATGCAATTTATTCTAACACAGGATATTAATTGTAACCAACTTCAAATATCAGTATCAACCAAAGGCAAAGCATAACATACAGATTAACACAATATTATTGCCACTTACTATATAAGGTATTGTATAGACGGTGACACATTAGAGTACAACCGATGAGCTTTGGCACCAAAAAATCGCCGAAGTTAATATCCGTAACAAATTGTACGTATTTATTTAAACACACAAATATTCTGATGCATAAAAATGATTTTTTTTTCCAGACATTTCGCAGAATAATGTAATTGTATAAACCCGTCGTTTCGTGATTGAACAGAAAGCCCTTCTAATCCTTTTATATGCTTTATGTATTTGAAACAATATAAGTTGTATTTAGGTATGTGATTTAAAGTACCGGAGGCATTTCAAGAATTAATTTAAAAGACTTAACGAATGAATTATGACACATTATCAGTTCCCATTTACCTACACGTATTCGATGACTTCATAAAATTCGGTGCTGATAATTATATTTATGGTGTTTACGCCATTTGTTCTGTATTATATTAAAAATGGACAAAATATGAATAATATAAAATGCATGGATGGCCAAATCTATATGGAATGGCGAAAAATACTAAAGGGAGTCACGAGTCTGATTTGAATGACAACTAAACCTGCATACTTGAATTTCAGAAAAATTAACATTCCTAGCGAGGAATCGAACCCGGTGATTATGAAAATAAAACACATGCGTTATTATTACACCATTCGATAATGTTACTAATAAAAATGAAATTCTGGGAAGATATTATAAACGGCAAACTAAAGAAGAGGTCATTTTTAGCCAAATTATTTTGTTCCTCCATTGCCTTAACACCTAGTTTCTCTGCGTTGGTAGATAGCGCAATTATCGGGAAATAACTCAAAATTGCTCAGGACAATTATTTCTGACGCTTCAATACAAATGTCTGGTACTTTGATATTGCTTGAATTGCTTAATATATTAAAAATAGAACTCATTACCCACAAAGATTTTTGGTGTTTGGTGATAGCGTGGTAACATTGATTTCTGCCTATAAACTGTTATGCCAGTGTTCAACAGTAAAATGTAAAACATTTTTTCATGAAAATCAATTTTGATGACTCATAAGTTATTTTGTTTATTGTGGTTTACAATTAATTGTTTGTACTCATAAAAACAATGACATTAATAAACAAAACAGATTACATGTAAGGACATCAACCACTAATAAAGAAATAATGTTCACATCGCAATTCTTTGAGGAATAACTACAATGGCTAATTCTACTCGCACTCCATCTATCTGAACTTAGGTTGTATATTTATGTGGACTATATGATGTATAAAGATCATCCAGGTACTAATATTATTTATTAAAGTGAAACTTCTTCTTTAATCCACCATTGCAATCTATGCTAGTACAGATGGCTGTACGATTGGACATCCAGGAACAAAGCTTGGCGTTTCTATTGTGATAACCAACTTATTTACCAAATGAGTGCACAATGAAATAAAAATTAAAAATTAATCTTGCCAAATTTTAGAACAACCTGTTGAAACCGGTCTACCTCCAGCGATCTTTATCGCGTTGTAGGTGGACTTCTTACACCGCACCGCCGATGATGAAGATGATAAGTATTCATCACTCTAGCATATAATCTAAACTAGATACTATAATCTACAAAAAGCGGCGAAACAAAGGCAGCTTGGTACTTTACAAGGCCATATTTCAAATTTTACAACATTTTACAAGCACAATAATCATATTATTAACAATATCTTTACAAACTTCGGACGTAATTTTTGAATAAATTGTCTTGTCTATCAGCTTGTGGTTGTCGGCAGTTGGTTGATATCGTACGACGACGCGGTATCGCGTACTTTGTGCCTGCCCGGCGCGCAGCCAAGATATGGACAAGCAACGGAGGGAAAGCTGGATTAAAAATTAATTTAGCCGCTTTCATGTTCGCCGATAATCCTGACTTTATCAAGATATCAAATCATGAGGATTAACCCACCTAGTTAAATACATTGCACGCGATAACGACTGATTACCGGTTATACGCATTTAAAGTACATTTAGCACGCTAATACTCCTTGTGTTCAAGAAACGCCGTCTATAAATTTTATCTATACTTATTCTAGCAATGGCGCTGCGGTATCACAGGCATATTAAACATCATTTTGAGGTTGAACCCCTACCTTCTAAATTTCGTTGATAGAATACGTATTGCTTGATCGTTATCATCATCAGCCCGTTGCAGTCCACTGCTGGACATAGGCCTCTCTCAAGGTACGCCACAGAGCCCGGTCTGCTGCTTTATGCATCCAGTCGCTGCATGCCCTCTTGTGCAAGTATTGTTTACAAAACGTTTTTTTGGACGCCGTAATAGGTGACGCCCAAATTTTCTGATTCACAAATTAATAAATGATAGTCCTTGTAAGAAGGTTAATGTAATATGATTGTAGAAGTAGTTCTACACATACCTACATGCTAACTAGCCTATAATGTAAAATGGCAAATGGACAACGAAAATTTGGTGTAGCCCACCATGGTGCAATTTAGTGTTATAAGTATTATAAGTATATAATAATTAAATTTTATGTTAAAATTATTTTTACCTTTATCGACATGAAGCGGCGGCAAACTTCGTAGTCGTGTTGATTTCATATCTTTGTTCTTTTATCAAGAGAACGTCATCCATCATGCGAGTTGGTCCCTGTTATAAGTAACTTAAAAATCTTCGCTTGACTGTCGGTAATGTAAGCTCTTAGTGACATAAATTACTACTGCAATTGGACTGCAATTGGTTATTGCAGACTGAGCAAACTGCAAGATGTTTGTTAATTGATATTGTTACAATATTTAGTCATATGACTCCACCGAAACGGTTTATGTATTTTCAATATATAAATAAATACACCCAATAGTCACATACATAGTCCTGACCCTACACTAAGATCGAGTCATGTGTCGTGGGTATCAGAATCTACGAGATACACCCAAACCCGAAACAAATATCTGTGAATCACACAAACATTTGTTTCGGTGCGAGGATGAAACCCGCGGCCTCTCGTTTTACAGCCAGCATCAAAACAACTGCGCCACGGCGGCTGTCTAGAATAGAATAATTTCTTATCAATTTTTTTTATAAACAAACATACGACTAATACGTTTTTAATTTCAAGATTTTTGACTTTGAAGTCATAATAGTTCAGTGTTAAAACTGTTTGGTATATGGGGTATTTAAGACCAATGTTTGAACTTTGGACAAAAAAGCAACTGTTTCAAAAATAGATAATTTGATATGTTACTACAACTATAAGCTGCACAATATTTTTTTTCTATAATCCTCAGTACCTACACAACAAGCATTTATCAACCGTTAACATCCTTAGTCACGTTGAATCATTGTTCACTTGTGTACTTAAAGTGGACTTTGAAGGTTATATTTACAATAGTTCAGCAAGTATTTCCGGCCGGAGTGCATGTTTACATTATTTAATGACGTGAGTGATGATTTAATGTAATGAGTGTGGCGGGTCGGCTGTATCCTCCAGTTAGCCGTGACGTGTTAACGACCTGTGAGACTGCTGTCAAAGGGCAAACATAGCCAGGGAAAGGGTAAACACGTGAAGCCGTGTTTGCGGAGCGCCGGGCCCCTGTGTGGTGATCACAGCGCGACGCGGTGGTCGGACGCGCCGACAAAAACGTTGTTTACCGCCCTTGTGTCGCAGCTTAAAACAATTGCTTTGGTAATAAAATATTCTTACTGTACACACTGTATTTTTTATAGATAGGTCTAAAGGGCGTTTAAGCGCGTAATTATGATAATCCGCTTTTGCTTAGAAATATATTCTGATAAATGAACGTAGAACGGAAATAATAAAATTAGAATTGCAATATTTATCCGATAACGACAAGAAATTATAAATTAATTATAAGTTAGAGCTACCTATTTTATTAAAACTTAAAAATTTAAAAACTTGCAGTAATCGGATAGAATTTCTAGCGAAGTTTTGACAGAATTTATACATTCATTTCATATTACAAATTTATTATGTACATAGATTTGAGAAACAAACGAAAATATTAAGTATAAATACAAACGATTGTATCTTCAATAAAAAAAAATACATCTAACAATCATTATGTAGGTACATAGTTCTGTATGACTGTGACTCCCCACTAAGAACGAGTCTTGGGTCGTGGGTATCAGAAACTACGAGAAAGGAGATGTTTCATTTTGGGCCGTATTGTGTACGTCTAGTACAAATACTAGAAAAAAATGTGGAATTCAAATAAAATACATTTAGATTTCTTGGACAACGGGGGGCTTTATACAAAAATGTGATTGTTTTAGTACAGAAGCAATATTTTCTTCGTTAATCTGTCTTCCATGATGCCTAATTGTCATATCGTTCAAAAATGCGCAAACCCATTATCTTTTACTTGAATATAATATGTCTTATTTTTAAAAAACCGCTACTTATTATAATTGTTTTCTATATATTTATCTGTTGATACTATAGTCCATACGTTGTCAAAAGTTGATATACATTGTTAAAAGCGTCACTTTTATTATTATATTTATATTTTATGATTTCAGTTAAAGAACGAAAATGTTTGACATGCTGCAATTCCAAAACAATATGGCCGTTATTGTCGCCATATTGCTTGTAGTGTTGCTGTTCTTGGCTTGATATTTATTTTTGTATAAAGTTAATAAGCAACGCTTAACAGTAATTAATACGGAAATCGAAAGCCAATTTCACGAACTATATTTCATGTACTGTACAGCACTATGGCCCAAGGTCCATACATTTCTGGACCATCTCCTTTGCGGTCTCACAAACACCCAGACCCGAAACAAATACTTAGTAAATAATTGTCTCTGTGCGGGAATCGAACCCCCTCTAGTTCCACAGCCGGCGTCTAACCAGCTGCGCCACGGAGGCTGTCAAGAGATTTCAACAAAATCAGTTACAATGTACCATATTAATTTAATCATTGTCATACCTCTGTATGTGTGCTATTAAACATCAGTCTTTTTCAGGATTTACAGTGTTTTAAAGCGGTTGCATACACAAGGCAATTCATCTTAACTTAATAGACAAGTTTTACTGCTGTAAACACACTATTAGTGAAAGAAACTTTGCACTGCCTGCCTGGAGCCAATTGAAATTATATTTAGCTTAAATATAATTAATATCCAACGAAACATAACAAGCTGCTAATTAAAATATTACTCCCTTGTGTATTCCATAGTTTATGAGATTTAACTGTACATGAAAACTACACAATATATTTTCTAAATTACCGCTTTGATGATAAAACATTTCATTTTCATGCATTTTTCTTTTCATGTAGTGAAATACTTACTTGAAAAAAAGATTGAAGAAGTCTTATCCATGCCAAATTATCTATAGCGTTGTTCACTTCGTCCATACCTTTAATGTACCTAAAACTGGTTACATATTTGAATTACAACTATAAAAAGATGAGGCTTACTAATTGTTAAAAGCCTCTTGTCGAACCTTTATTAGAATTCAAAAACATATAATATTAAGATAAAATTCCCGTGGCTTAACCATACTGACGACGGTTATTCCGCCATTTTAGTCGAACCTTAAAACTTCGTCCGTTTGCTAGCAGGATACACCGCAAGCAGGTGAAGCTGCCTTGGATCCCGAAAGGTGTTTATTGGACCAACTTAAACCCAAAAATCACCCTTCCCAAAAGCATAAAAAAGTCATGTAATCAACTTACATTTTTTAAAACAAGTTTTGCTTCAGCATTATTTAATTGAAATACTTCCCATAAGTTTAATCATTTGATTTGCTTTTATTACTCTTTACATCCTTGTGAGGCCATGTCATCACAATTTATAAGACCTAAATTAGAGCGAACGTTCCAAATAGTGTGTGCATAAAAAATATTTCATTAATGTTCAAGTCAAAACTAATGAACAACCTGAATATTAATTGAAAGTAGTCTCCAATACTTATTGATTTTGAACAAATTAGCATTTGAATCAATGTTTTTTGTAGCCGTTCGATTTAATCATTTATACCTACAAGTAGTATACAAATTAGATTTGATGAACTTAGAGTAATAAAATTATTAATCTACTAATAAATTTTATTATGAGCTTCTGTTGTTTCTATTATTTCGCAATAAAATCACGGTGTATCTGTAAAAATTGTTTTATTGACCATTTTAATGTATCTTTTCTCTAACTTCGATGCAATTTGTGCAACTCAATTGTTTAATTATAACAAAAGTAATGAATGTACAGTTCAATGTTTTATTATTCATTAATAATATATCGTATTAATATTAATTCAAATACAGCTAAGTTTTTAGGTACGAACCTAGGATATTAACTGAGTCTTTAATGGTAACCAATGCCTATTTTGATAAAAACGATAGGTAATATTTCTGCTTAATTTTATTTTGCAAGGTTTCCTTTATAATTCCCTCCCACTACCTGTGTGGCAAAAAATAAAATTAATAAAAATAATATCACATCACCAACGACTAAGTTACTTCCACGTTCAATATTTCAGTGTTCTTGAATGTTCTTCTTTTTCGTAACTCATTTAATATTGTATAAGAAAAAGTTTTTAGAATTAAAAGTGTTCCGCCGCCGAGTTGGAAATTTATAATAAACTTACTTTATTTTATGACATCGGTCACGCGAGTTGTGCCCAAATGATAAAGCTTCTATTTCAGAAAGCGCAACTTGTCACGCAAGTTTCCTTTATACTTGGATATATTATTATTGATTAGGACCTCGATGTAAACTGAAAATAAATATTTCAGTAGGTATTGTTTTTTATTGCTGTAGTAGGCAGACGAGCAAGCGTCCCGTGTGATGATGAGCGGCTACCGCTGCTCACAGGCTCTTCAATGCCAGGGGCACAGTGAAGCCGCTTCCTATCAGAGGAGATAATAAGGAAGAAAGGCTATCTCACCCACCGAACGAAAGAGCAGAACAATTATTTGACGCTGGTGTCCTGTGAGTGAGTGTATAAAAAAACCACTACGCACAAGTAAGAGTTAATTTTTCAAAGTTTTTTAGAGTAAGAAACAAAATATACACAGTCCATGATTTGGGTAGGATTGGGATTCAATACATAGGTTGAAAAATATAGTCTGTTGGCGTAGTTTTTCACACTCCTTCATCTAGTAAATTACATTTTAAAATAGAGTTAATTGTGTCCTTCTATTGCGTTCGGTAGTAGCAAAATGTCAAGTCCATTCCACTGAAATGTAGGCCATCTGAATACTGTAGTATTTAGAGCTATCAGTGAGGAGTGCTAAGCTGACGACGCAATCAATAATGTGTATGTGGAGCGCGGCGCTGTACCCGATGACGGCCGTGGCGGTGGGCGGCGAGATGCAAGGCGGCGGCGCCTTTCAACCTGCCCTCAAATGCTCTCAATAAGCATCGGTTTGCTCAGCGTTTAGCGCATTCACATTCCTTCCTGCGCCTACTGGCTGCGTTAGGGTTCGTCCCGCTAGAATATTTAGTTTCTTACAAGTATTTTCTTTTTGTTTTATTGTCTGCCTGACTAGAGGAATGCCACATTTTTTTTTATTATAATGAATTAAATATCAGTGTTGAAATTTGAAAGTGGATACATTTCATTTATAAAAATAGGTACTTGCTTCATTTTCAAATGAGCACCGCATTTATAATTACAGGCGGTATTGATCACTTATGAAGTAATATTCAATTGTACCACGTATTTACTAGCCAATGTATGCAATCAAATTCAAATATATGAAAACAGCGCCTTTTGTGGTAATACAATTTCCTAATACATATAATAAAAATTTGCAGTTAAGAAGAATAAGATAGCCTCCGTGGCGCAGTTGGTTAGACGCCGCCTGTGAAACGTGAGGCCGCGGGTTCGATCCCCGCACCGAAACAAATATTTGTGTGGACCACAGGTATTTGTTTCGGGTCTGGGTGTTTGTGAGACCGAAAAGTCTCTCGTAGTTTCTGATACCCACGACACAAGACTCGATCTTAGTGTGGGGTCAGAACTATGTATGTGACTGTTGGGTGTATTTATTTATTTATTTATTTATTTATCTCTACAGTTTTTGTAGTAACGTATTCTTCGTCCATATTTTCCGTCTTATATCTAAAATAGAGTTATCTTATATTAATTAGAGTATTAAAAGCATTCAGTTGAAAATAAAAAAATAATGTTAACTGAAATAAATTCAGGAATCCCTACTTTACGCTCAACCCTACATGGTTCCTCAATATGGACCAATGTTTAGTTACTATTATGGCTCTAATTTCTAACTAAGCGTTTGTTTCTTCGTCGTGTCGTTCACGTTTCCGGTGTTAAGGAAATTCGAGATTTGTTTCATGAAAACCTATAAAACTTTTTAAGACTATGTCAAATTCCATTTGACTTTTACCACACATTAAACAAAATGTTTCAAGAATTTTCCAAATGCATTATTGTCTTTTATATTTTTGGAATTCTTTCTAGCACTTAGGCTATATCGGTGAGTTTTGATAGAGTACTAAGGGCCATGGGGAAAAGTACCTGTTATCGTAGGTTTCGTCTAAATTTCTTCTCGTTGTAGGATGTTAGAGCCTAAAGTACTATACACACACTTCTTTAACTTTTCACTGTTACATGTCAACTTTGTCAGTCACTTCATCGTAGAAAGATAATATCCCAAGAAAACCTCCATACCTGAGATAAAACTACAAGAATTTTAATTTTGTAGGAAGTCTCTCAACCCCTACTACCCTCCTAGCTACTACCTATCCTGCTCCTCGCTACCTAGACTCGCATAGTGGAGTTGGTAGTTAGATAGAGATTGGAGGAGAAAGCTCTATAACTAATATATTAGGTAATTATTAAAGTTTTGCAAGGGACTCGCTCATAAAAAGTAAACTAAATTGGTGAATATATAAAATGAAAAATAAACAAAATTTAAATTCGATTAACATGGATTTATTTAGTTTATCAAATGTGTTTCGTGATAGTGCTGCATACATCTAACAGTTCAAGTGTTACAAACGACTTTCAAAACATCAACACAACATCTTACATACAATTACAAAAACCATTTCGACGAACACTTACTTTACAAAGCGGAATGTCAATTGTCTTAATCGAATTATTCGAATACTGTTAGCACCACAATGTACACCAGACGCCTCACAAAACAAAAGATAAACGAAATCGTTGCCGTGGACTGCGAATCAATAAATAATATACTGTAAAACATTATTAACAACTCAATCGGAATTAACTGTAGACATTACATACCCTTCTCTATTTACCAAAGTTATACAAAGTTAATTAAACTGTGAATTGAGTGTTTTGTCCTGTGTTAATGCTACATATACTGGCATAGCAATAATTTAATCTAGGATTTAATGTATTATTTACAGAACAATTATAACTAGGAATAATCTCATTCAACGTAAAAAAATTATCGCACCCATTTCTCAATGCTACAAATGCAATTTCCTCTTTTTGTTGAATCTTTTAGCGTACTTATGTATGAGATTCTTATGATGTTATATTAAAGATAAAATAAAGGGAACAAACACGTCATCATAATAAAATATAATTTCATTAAAATTTCACAATACATTTGAATGTACCTGACCAGTATATAAATCCGATACGAGCTTTTGTAGCATTGAGAAATCAATTAACCACTTAAAATAAAATTATTAATACTTAATTATTATATTAATAATATAAAAATATAGTAATCTATATATACAGTCAAAGGACAAAATTCATAATATTAAAATTAACCACACTTTCCGTCGAAAGTGGTAAAATTGCTATAAGGCGTGAACACTTAGACATTACTTTTAGCACTAAATTAAAGGCCAAATAGAGCGGTTCTGATAAAACGACTTTTCCCATTAATGGTTTTAGAAATCGGTGGTGATTTGAATCTCAGTTTCTCATTAACGAAAGAGCCTTGATACCAGAACTTTACAAGTGCCAGCGCTTACAGCTGTTAGGTAACTACCAAAGTAGCGCCTAAGAGTATTTAATTAATAGTTATAATTTATGATGATGTTAAATCGACACGCATATTCCCACGAGATTGCACTAAAATCACACATAATAAGGTCATATCGTAATCATATTAAATGTCCGTATTAAGCCGTTAAATTCAATAATCACTGGTGTGGGTCGCTACGCGAAATCACTGTGGTCACAGTAGTCCAGGTGTTGCGGTCACAGCAGCGGGACTGGTGGTACCCCGGGGACCAGCGGCTCGGGGACTCCCTGCAGGACGCCTTGGTGGTAGTGGTGGTGGTGCATCATGCCGTTCATCATCTGCTGGTGGTGCAACATGGTGGCGTGGTGCAGTTGCGCGTGCTGGAGGGACGCGTGGTCACCCTTCTCTTTCATTACCACTTCTTCGCGCTTCTTCACCTGTTTCCTTTCCTTGGCTCGTCTGTTTTGGAACCATATTTTAACCTGCAACAATCGTGTTATTTGTTATTGCTACAGACCTTAAAATTAAATTGCATTATTAGATGCTTGATCTTCAAGTGTACGTAATACGTATGGAGGAGTCATGGTTCTGTTACATCGAGCAAAATTCATAAGAATATCTTAACTTTGTTCTGCATTAACTTTTGTCGCAATTTTCGTTGAAATTTCTTTTGTGAAAATCTCTTAACAGCGATATAGTTTACTACGCTGATCTTATGTCATTTAACAACCTTACATGTTTTCTATAAACTATAACGTCAATACCTACGAGTGCATTAAATATTTTTATTAATTGCAATGCATTCACATACAGCGTCGAATTTGAGCTGTCCTATCATAATTAGCCTTGACTAATTCATTAGACAGAACGTATTGGCAATTCTCACCTGTCGTTCGGAAAGGCCAAGGCTGACGGCGAGCTCGGCCTTGCGTCGGATGGTGATGTACCGGCTGTAGTGGAACTCCTTCTCCAGCTCCAGCCTCTGGTGGTCGGTGTACACCACCCTGTATTTGTCTTTTGTGCGCGTTTTACCTACAACAATAGAAATCCATTTTGATAATAGGGACTGATGGAGACTGAAACTTGAAATTACACACGGCTTGTTGAAATTTTATATGTGTAGTGGTATATTATGTTATACTATTCCATATAATAATATCATATATATAAGAATCTTTGTGCCGTTAATAGGATGTATATAGGTAATAAATAAATACTTTAAAATATGTAGTATGAACGAACTAATCCAGTTTAAATCATTTTGTCAGCGAAATCCTCTGACAAACATTCTTTAACAATTAAATATTTTGACGTCGTCGCAATAAATCTTCCCTTCATACTATAACGCATACGAAATCCGTATGAAGCTGAAAAACACTAAAATACATATATTTTTGTCAATACCAAAATATAACCAAACATTTTCCCGCAATAATGCAAAAGCTTATAGGTTACTTTACTAGGATGATATTCGTCGGTTTACTGTTTGAAAGGTGTTTTATATTCCCGTAACGAGGCACGTATTCGGAGTGTAAGAGGGGGGTGGAGGTCCCGGGGGCTCGATAAGGTAAATCCAGGCGGCGGGCATCACAGGCGCCGCGCGCACCCGGATTAGCGCACGGATTTACTCGGGACCACACCTAGCGATCCTGCTAAACAAATATACCCTTTTAAAACGCATCTATTTTGTTTATAATATATGTGTTTTTGGTGTCTATTATAAATTACTTCAAGAAAGGCAGTTTTGATATTCTCACTGGTTAACTGAGGGTCACTGCTTGATGTAAATAAAATTTGTGCCGTTGTCGATTACAGATAACAGGAATTGCAGTGACGGGGATGAACGCGGGATATTGAAACTCTACTGGTGTCTGCTTTGTATAATTATATGAGTGTGCCTAGAGATATTATGGTCAAGTGATAAAAAAAACACAATAATATATAATAATTTTAGCAAAATATGCGTGAGATTTAATACAGCAAACTAATAGGCCAAATAAGAGCAATGGATAGAGCAAGGTTTGAACTAATGTTAATGGCGAAGTTTGAGTAGGAAACGGAACCAGCGCCGATCCTCATAACGACAGATAGAAAGAAAATTGTATGAAGTTACATAATATAACAGGGCCTCTCCCTATGTAAAAATTGGCAGGCAAGTGTATGCGAGACATAGCGCGTATAAACGTTTCGTCTCTCTCTAAATTGATCACCTCTGATTTTTTTTCTATTGCGCCGTGCGTGTTTAATATAAAAACATAGCTACAATGTAGATTTAAATGTCATTGTTTTCGAGTCGTGGTGATAACACCAAACGCTTATTGATGAGAAATATTGCTAGGAGGCGTGATGTGTGGCGAAGAGTCACCTTATCCGATGTATAATATATAGTTTTAGCAGCGCCTTTGTCTAAAATAGGATGTTATTTTCCTTGTTGTTTTGCAATTAAAACCCAAGCGTTAAACACGTGTAAATTCTAGATCTGTACAAATTCTTAAATGTACAATGATTAAAAGCATTGCTCATAGTTAACTCTCATTAAATACAAGCAAATGTATGCAGGGTGAGTAATTTTCGATCTGATAACTGTCTCGTTTACATACCGCCGAGCCGAAACTTAAAAACCCATTATCACATGATAGTGGATTTTTAACGCCATTTACGTTTTAACTTTAGTGTGTTAATGTAGTCAGACAGATTAAGAGTTAAAGCAGCATCAAATAGGGAATTCCATTGGAATTCTGCTCTCAAATTTTCAAAAAGGCACGTAAACTTTATTTACTATCATATCTGTGTTTTAGATGTCTCAACGAGTAAAATTACCTACATACGTATATCTATGTACATAACACTAAGACAGAGCTGAGGTGTCTGCTTGTGTACCTACCCACTCAGTGTGTAAATATCCCTTATCTCGGTATTAAGGACTTCATAAATTATGTTTGTCACATACGAGAGAATCAGATGGTATTAAATGTTTTACGTAACTTTAAAACCACGACCGCTTCGCACCACTAATAATTTTATTTCCATTTCATTTTTTATCAAGAATTATCTCTGAATATCGCGAATCTCAAACATATTAAATCTGTGGACGAGATGCGTTTGCCTTGCTACGTAACTCTGATGCTTACACAATATTAGGAGTATTACAACAATGAAGTGATGAAAATTAATATTTCAACCGCGATACTCTATAATACAGCGGGTCAAAAGTCAACAACGTGACATGTTGTCCTACTCGAGTTCGAGGCGGTGTCTATGCGAGATAAAGTCTTTAGGTTCAAATGACAGAAAAATTACAACTTAAATAAATTTCCTGTTAGCGAAGTAAACAAATGGAGATGCCGGAGAACCTTTAGGGTAAACAGAGGAATTCTGTCTATAGACATTATAGGCAACGAAGTGTTTGATAGCGGGCGCTAATATGAAGAGTAAACATTGGTCAGACAGTACTGAGGCGCGCGGCATGCGGCTCGTGGGCGCGTCGCGTCGAGTCCGTCGCGGCGCCACTACGCGTTGCTCCTAATAATTCAATTACACTCGCGTCTTGCAAAGCAGACGATCAATGTCAACGGTTTAAAACAAAGCAAACTATGTTAAATCAAAATTAACGCGTCACTTGTTAAAATAGATGTAGATGATGTCATATGACCTATATCACATGAAATACCTTTGGTACATTTCAAGTGTTGTTTTAGCTCCAATATAATGCATCCAAAATATAACTAAATATTACACTGTATACTTTTTTGAAGATTTTAATCATTATGATTATAGATGTGAAATAAATGATAATAAATATGTTTCAAATGTTGAGATTTTATGTTTTTATTAGGGAAGCATGACCATTGACCATACATTGATGACAGGACATCTTCACACAAAATTCTCAGTTCTTACAAATGAGTACCAAGCCTTTCTTTCAAGCCCCTAAATAGCATTATACTGAGTGTTATCACGTTGCGTTTTCACAAAAAAATGCCTAGTTGTTTGTGCGACGTAAACATGGCGGGCGGGTGCAGCGGGGCGGCGGGCGGGGAGGGGGCAGGAGGGGGGTGTTCTAGGGCGGCGTACCCGTGTTTAGTGAGCGGTTATCATGGACAAATAGATACTCAGATACGTGCCAGATAAACCCAACCATCGTTAGGATGCACACCATCGTTGCACTGCATACAGCCTTCACATGTCGAATGTTTTCTTTTTTGTCTTTTTAAATCGACGAGTCTGGTATATAAATGCTTTGGTTACTGTAAAGCTACTTTTAAATGTAAATGTATGTGATCACAGCATGGATTTAAATCTAAATGTTACCGTCAGTTAAACCGTATTAAAATTCGTTTAAGAGACCAGAAATACCGAAATATCTTAGGTGTTTTGTCTATGATGATTAATGTAACCTATTATGTACTTGTCATGATCATTAAATATAGCCACTAGTGGACCACTGCTGAACATGACCTCACCTAAGAATTACCACAGTGACCTTTTGAAAACAACCAATATATTAATGCAGTAGCAACAAACAAAATATAAATCACAATATTCGCATAAATAACAGGTGCAGTTCCTCCGTTTGTTATTATAATAAATCATTTCAGCCAAACATAATAAATAGCTTGCGCATTATAAAGACTACAACACTTATTACTATTACAATATAGTAATTATGATAACAGGACACTCATTCATTTACTCGTTTGTAAATGTCGATAAAACTGTAGAGGTTGCACTAAATAATGAACTTGCGATTGGGAAATAATGGACCCTTGTAAAAAATTCACTGCCTATGAGCAGGATTGGTGATAAAATGTGATGAGAAAATAATAGCTTTTGGTACTTTAATCCCTACTTTTTAAACTTGTTTCTTTATGTCCAGCTAGAGGAAGTAACGACCGGTATCCTAAGGGTTTCCACTACGACCTATTGTGCTTACTCTATGCGTTTCTCAACCGTCAACCGTCTATGGTTTGTCGTATATTCGTTTATGGACGTGTCACCAACATTTTGTAAAATTGTTACTTACGCATTAACTATGATTTATCGCCGATAAAGATAGATTATCGCATGTGTAAATTCTAACGCTCCGTACCTACGGTAAACACCTTAATACAATCATTTTCGCAAGTAATCCGCAATAGTTAGGTACTGACCATATTGGCTAAATTGGCATTGGTCTACAAATAGCTTTCTTTTGCGGTTCTAGTTAATAATTATAATGGATTTTATTAAGCTCTCTCTCCACATTCCTCAAGCTTGAAGGAAAATTGTAATAAATTCTTTAGTTGAGGAGAAACCACCAATTTGATTTTAGTACCTACAGCTTATTGCAAAGAAGTCGAGTCAATACATTTATGAACAATAATGTATTCACATTTATAACTTAAGCAACTTTAAAGTACATGATACGAAAGACGCTATTGACCTATTACCTAAAAATCTTCAACGCGATGAATTCCAGAGTCACTAGATATCAATAAAGAGATATTTTCTCGCGTTAACATAATATATTAAGCAGATTACACGTGTATCACTTGTAATATCAGGGATTGCTTGTCGAACATGTACTTAGGGCAGGCATTATGAAAGGAAACCGATTAATCGGTTGGTTATCAGCGGCCGCGGCTTTGTCGGCCTGCCGAAATACAACTTTCAGTTACCGCGCGATAATCGCAACTCGCCAGCGATAGCGGCGCCTTTGAACGTGTTGATTCAGCGCCGTGTCGTATCACACGGATGCCTTCTTGTAACCGCTTGTAATGTGCTTTTGATGGACGAGGGGCGTGTGATACCAAGTGCCGACTATCACGCCGATAACGCACTCCACGAGAACGCTTCCGATGCATTCTAGATGTACTTGATCCCATCTCGATTGCCTCACTAAGATTCAATCTCGAACGCAACTTGTTCAATATCTAATGTTTGCTCGAGGTTTTGAGTCAATTGGAAAACAACAATGGTGATAAGATTAATTCATATCCATAGGTATTATTTACACGCCATTGTCACGGCGGTTGACTGTGCATGATAACATGCATATCCAGGGAACTTTCCATTTTACCGGGAAAACTCTGTGGTAGGTACTCTGCCGTGAATTAGAATCATTTAACTTACTATAAACAACACGACCTAATAATTTTTATTTCATTTATTCTATCACGCGCTAAGAGAGGTAGTACGTGTTTCGGTTTTCCAATTGTCAATTAAGCAACACGAACTAACGTAATGTAAATATTTATCGTCGAAAAGAAAACAAAATATTGACACCAAGAAGAACCAAACTACGTCAGACAACATACAGAAAGCTAATTAATTATATCGTGTGATTTTGTAATGCTGATGAGCCGAGACATTACGCAATTGACTCCCAGTGATGGATTGAAGACATCGTACGAAGCGTCATAGTCACGTGTCGTCAACTTGTTAATTATCTGCACCCGAGCCCAGCGTGACGTCCAAACTTCTACATGACAATTGACAACAAACAAAAGACGACGATAGAAAGCACCAATTAGTTACAAGAAGAAATGATAACAAATAATAATCGCCACCTACTGCCAGCTTCTGAGATTTTTTGCGAGTCCCAAACCCCCTGCGGCGCGGCAACCACAGATGAGAACATTCACTGTCCCAATTCGTTATGAGACCCCTATTCATACAAATAGTTACTGACGACATTTCGATACAAGTTAGTGAGCGTGAAATGTGCCCAGCACCCCGCCGCGCGTGCTCGGATTGGTGAATGTAGACAAATAGAGATTTATTTCTCCGAACGCCAGGTTTGTGCAAACAGCTCGAAGATAAATAGTGGTTTTGTACACAGAGCCGGCCGGGAAGGACGTTGTAGACACAACTAACAATACAAACACGGTGTTACATGTGTCAACTTCACATTGTATCGATGTGACATAATGTGGTGACAGTTTGACGGATGTAACAATGACAAAATGGGGAGATTCGGAATTAGTAGCGTGATATGCAAGTCCTTTATTATATAGGTACTCAATTATTTCTTTTGTTTCATTATATTGTATGAAAACATACATTAATTAGAATAATACTGGAAATAAAATAATTTTACGTTAAGTCTCGTGATGATAATGATGATTCTCTAAAATATTTCAGATGTAACTAATTAATTTCTATCCATCTTAGTCTAGTGGCAGTACAAATTGACTGAACTGTGAAATCACGAATTCGAGAAAATCTACTAAAGATTGTATTATTTCACAAAAGACATGGCAGTTGGGACGACAATCTATCGATAATTATAAGTCATTTTTTTCTGAAATTTATTATGAAAAAATATTATATATAGGTCGGTACCTAGGATCCAGTGTTCCTAATCGTTGCTATTTAAGCCCCATAAATGCATTTTATAAAATTACCACGACATTTATTAATTCTTTCTCTTGTTATACAGGGTATATCAAGACTGGGACCGAAAACGAAGTCAGGTGGTAGTATTAGTGACTTCAGAAACAACGCAAGTAAAAATTTCGCAAAAAAAATCGACAACTTTTTTTTTTTGTATATTTTTACTTAAACATTCTAAAAACGTATCTATCACTGTTTTGGCGAAATTTTTATTTGCATCGTGTTTGTAACCACTAAAACTACCACCTGGCTTCGTTTTCTGTCGCAGTCTTGATATACCCGGTATAAATATAATGAAATATTACTATTACCGCTTAGGTGCATTTCAATAGCGACAGTCATCAAGTCTGAGAACTTACATTGAATAGTCTTCTTATTACTTGTATAATATTATTCTGAACTACCATTTCAATGTTATAAAGTTACTCAAATTTCCAAGCAATTCAACACAAATGCAATGCGGCAGTTTAAATCAAAATTGTAACTTCTCTCCAACAGCAACAATACAGGGAGTAAGTTTGCAAAGATTTAACTTGTTCTACGGAGTCCCGAGGGCGCCGTTGAGCGTGATTGTCGCCGCGAGCATCCCCCGCTATCCCGACCTCGCCGCGTCCCGGGATTGCGGGATTAATTGCTTACACCATGCACTCGCTCCCAGGGCACGCGTTAACTTAACTGTTCCAGTAAATGCAAAATAATGCGGACCCAATCATCAACGCCACGGTTGACAATTTAAATGTTAATTAATGTGTACTGGCTCTAAATGTTTAATTACAAATGACTGGTTCAAAAATACAGGGTTGTAAAATTATTAATTGAATGTTGTAAATGTACGAACTATATTTTATGTCTCTGCTAAAAGTATCTAAGTATAATTGTCGAACATACAAGAGTAATTGTATTATAAAACATTAACGTTAGGTGTTTAAGACCTAATTGAAATATTTAATGTGCATAACATTTTCACAAATGAATACAAAATTAAATTATAATTATTTTTTGAAGAATTATATGCTTCAAATGTTGGTATTCATTGGTTGAACACAATTCACTTTATGCTAATTTGATTCACAAGTTTTTGCCTGAAGACGTTAAATTCTTCTATTGTTAGGAATCATTTCGTAAGTAATGTAACTTCAAACAATGCCGCGAAAACCGTAAAATGAGTTTGATGTAAAAAAGCTGCACCTCTCAGCTTATGAAGGTTATACATCTTTGATTACTGTTTACAAAACATACATAAGGCATGAAAGAAAACACCAAGGGTCTAATAAAGAAATTACTGACTTACCTATTTACGTTAAAATTAGCTTGCCATTATAGTAACATCGAAAATAAACACAAATTGTTCCAAGTGTTTTTATGTTAGATATTTTTAACAACTCACAAAGAAAAATTGATTACAACAAATCTGAATATTATATCGTCAGTCAGTTATTTTTCTTTAAAGTTGATTTTAAACTGCGTAAACGGGCTGTGAAACGGTGCCGACTTTGTATGATAAATTTTGCTTTATCATTTAATTATAATATAGGTATAGGGTAAAAGCCGGATAGTTGCCTCGGACGGATACATGCCTCAGTTTCAAATGCTCTATGTTAGACGTATTGACAGTGTTTCTTTTTGATCATAATTAAAAGAGTCCCCCGCGCAGGCTTCAGTGCCGCATAAGCCGTTGAAGTAGGCGCACTTGTTTTGTCCGTATGAGAAAACATCTTCCGCGGCGATACTTTGACGAGCGCCAGAATTATATTGGTAAGTAATCTCTGTTAAATATTTTTATAACTGATTGCGATTTCAGTCAAAAATATATTTCTTTGAGTGCATTAGAGTTTAAATTGCACTGCTTATTAGGTTTTATTGTTAAATATGTTTTATATAATTCATAAATGAAAAGGGCAAGTATCCGCATCAAATCGGATAGTTGCCCTACTGTCTTTTGCGGATTGTTGCCCTGCGGCAACTATCCATAACTATACATTTTTAACAAACAAAGACAGATTTTTTTCTTAGTTATTTTTTTTGTCATTTGCTTTTACTATTTTTTCTTGGTGATTTTTTATTGGGTTTTACTATAGTTTATCTTAAATAAAATAAATACTCAACAGCAAACTGCCTCGCAAGTATAAACGAAAGCCAGGCGTGGTGCCGCGCCACATCAACTGGACAGAAGATAGTTTAACACTTGCGTTCGAAGAACTAAATAAAAAACAAAAAGTATCAACGAAAGGGCTAAACAATCAGCAGAAATTTTAAACTCAAATGATAAAATAATCGAGAAGAAGAAAAAAACTGAGAAAGTAAAGAAAACAAGCGTAATGAAACAAACGAAAGAAACAAAAAACAAACCAGTTGGTAGCAAAGAAAAGATTAAGAAGAAAAAAGGGCGACTACAAAAAAATAAAAAATCAAAACAATATAGAGATGTTACTAGCAGTGAATCTGAATCAGATAGCACAGATTTTATTGAACTGACTGAAGGAAGGGCTCTAAGGAAAAGAAAAATTCGTATCTACAGTTCTAGCAGCGAAAATGAAGAAAATGTTATAAGTTCAAAAATATCTAAAGGAAAAGCAACTAAAGGGCTACTAACTTACAATTTAAAACCTTAGTATTTTTAAGTGTTGATTAGATAATAATTTAACTTCTCTTAGTACTTAGTACATAATAAAGGATCTCAGTAAGTTATAAAGACTGAATACTTACATAGTAGAGGCTAATGCCAAAGTTAATTCTAATTTTGTTTATTGTTCTCTCTTCAAAATAAATAATAACATTACATTTTTATTTTGGACTCTTATTTACTATTTTGGAATCTATTATTGTTATAATTTTATAATTCTAATTTAACTTTAATTAATACTTAATAAAAGATTGTATTTAATAATAAAAACGGATTATTTAAATTAATATAAGTTCATCTTTATTTGAAAAAAAAAAACATACGAGCATCTATCCTCACATTGGGCAAGTATCCCCCCAACCATTTTTAACGTTAGGCTAGTATCCGCTATAGTTGGCAACTATCCTCTTTTTTAGAGGTCATATTAAACTGGATTTACTTAAAATTTATAATATTTAATTTTTTTTTATAGATAGGGTATGTTAGAGGATTAATGAACTATGTTTGAGAATACACTTTGAATAAGAAATGTATTAAAACACATTTTTAAAAGGAGCTTTTTAAAAAGTGTGGCAACTATCCGGCTTTTACCCTACAGCTTGGTGCTTGAGTGCTTGGTGGCCTGTTGGTAACGGACCAGATGCGGCTGCCTACATGTTCTCGGTGATCGCGGGTTCAAATCCCAGGGCACACCTCTGACTTTTCGGAGTTATGTGTGTATTGATACTCAATCACCACGCACTTTAACGGTGAAGGAAAACATCGTGAGGAAACCTGCATACCGTAGCGATTTTAAAGAATTTCTACGGTATGTAAGTCCGCCAACCCGCACTAGGCCAGCGTGGTGGACTATATAGCCTAACCACTCTCAATCGATTCTCTCGATTGTAGAGTAGGCCCGTGCCCTGCAGTGGGACGTATATGGGCTGATATAGATATAGATAGGTATAGAGCACGAGAAAGAGACTGCAGTAGGTATACCTACCTAATGTCAGATATTGTGTCGTTGACATGTACCAATTGGGCCAAATTTGGTGTTCCAGCGTTTCTATTCCATTTCCATGTCTGTATCGACCCATTTACTAATCATTACAGAACTAGGCTGTCTTCGACACCATCTAAGGTTTTCGAGCCTCGGATTTTTTATTAGAGATTTATAAGTGCCAGAATTTGTACACCAGTCATTAGCTATTTAAGATATGAATTAGCGCTGTAGTACTGCTTAGGCTGTGCTGCAGTAAGCAGCTGAATGAGGGTTCCTGTTGTTGGCACAATAAGTAAATATTAATTGGCCTATGAAAGTTATAGCTGTAGTATTATTTGTCAGTCTTTTTTCCTCATGATCAGTTATACTACCAAGTAAGATACGTCCCCTTACTTGTACGCAAATAATTACTAAGGTATCTGAAAATTGTCATAATAAGCACTTGCTATTTATTAAACAACTATATTCAAGTACATGTATACGTATGTTATACTTCCTTTATCAGAATGAATACCTCTGACTGCCAACTATACAATGGTTTGAATGTAGAGTCCATTGTTTTATTTTATTGCTTGTCGCAAAACTATTTAACTTAAAATTTAGTTATGGTTCGAAACCAAACGTTAAAACTTAATACAAATTACAATTAATCAACTCATAAAATGCCAAGCTTTATAAATTTTTCTCGGAATATAATTTCCCCAGCCTGCATATTTTTATATGCATATATTTTAATACAGTTGCGACAATCTAGTACAAATATAATATACAAAAATAATATTAATATATATAAAATTTATCAATAAGCATGAATAATGTTCGCTCAACACGATTTCAATAGACCTTCGATTACTTCTATAGCAAAATGAAGGAAGCATAGGTAATCCATGCAGCCTCGGTCACGTTGCAAAACATGAAGAATTAATATATATGCACTATGTAGATAGTTAAGTTAATGCTAAATGGAAACAATATTATGTTTATTCATTATTGTTATATACTTATTCCAACATCAACTTAACTTTATGGTGCCGTTCGCAGAGTCAATTAAAAAATATGTATTGCTTTCTGTCTCTCTCTCTCTCTTCAGCCGCAGGAAGTCCACTGCTGAACATAGGCCTCCCCCAAAGGTCACCATCAAAACCTGTCAGAAGCGGCCTGCATCCAGCAACTATTATAATATTATTATTTATTCCTAATTGATTATAATGGTCTAATACCATTCAAATGACAGAATTGTATGAAATTTCAAGCACAATACACGTTTAGACCAATTAAAATGTTGTAAAAAAATAAAATTATAATTTATCATACATTGCTGGAAAAAGTAATCGAAAGTTTTCATGCTTATTAAATGATCGCAATGTTTTCTAAGACTGTTCCGTTGTAAAATTTGCTTAGTTTCAATTTCTATGTTAGCAAATGTCACTCGCGAGCCATAATATAGCTTGAAAATTCTTATCACACAACTCATGGTGGTCAGAAAAAAATAATAAGTGTCAAAAGACAGACTCAACCTGACTTAACACGATAACGATACCTACGCATTCGTGAATTAAATATATATATATGATTTAATTTTAAAAGGGCCAAATTTATAAACGGCACGGTACATTTCATTCTTTGAATATTGGTGTCTGTGTGGCTTCTATAAACCACAAGTTATAACTAGCTATGGAAACTCGGCAATAAACTTACGACCTTAACCAAAGATAATTTAAAAACCTATTTGTGTTCTCGATTGTTTTGTCTTCTTCGCTCAAACTGAATTCAAAAGTCGTTCGAAAGGGACAAAACATTCGATAACTAAAATAGGTTTTGAAAATGTCTATGAATAAGGCCATTAGTGTCTAGATAATGCATTAAAGTAATTTTTAGGCCCAGTTCCATCAGGTGACTTTGGCTATAATATTAGCCATGTCAAAGCCATACAATTGATATGCCAAATGTCTGGGGTTGACATGGTTATGTCAAAGTTGATCAATGTTAATCGCAACGAGAGCATAAACATACTCGTCATATTGTGTGATTCATAATAAACATGTTCTAATTGCAGATAATGACAAATAACTATGAGAATTATATTATGTTTTATAATAATAAAAGTACCATCAAATATATTGTAATAGACTTTCATCCACAGGATTAATGATACACTTATGGATCACGGCTAGTTACTTAATTTTCAAAAATTATCTATTATTAGACTGTTATAGTGAGCTTAATACCGGAGGCATTATTTATCAGTGAAACCTATTTATACATCTGTATCAGCTTATATATCTCGCACTGCAGGGCACCGGCCTTTTGTACAATGGACAGTGCAATGTGAGAGGGGTGAGGCCGTATAGTCCACCACGCTGGCCTAATGCGGGTTGGCGGATTTTTGCATACCATAGAAATTCTTTCGATACGTCATGGTATGCAGCTTTCGTACATATAACAACTAACGGCAAAATAAAGATAAAATACTATTATAATATGTATATTTATCAACGAAGAAATTTTTCAAGAAATTCATTCGATACTTGCCTTTGCATTAGATAAAACTTGAAATAAAATCCGTAAGAAATAGTTTTATTTCAATGTGTAACATTCGCGTAAATCTAAGAAACCATTATAGAAATAAGATTTTCTGTAAGTAGTTTACAAGTCGAAGTAGGTAGTTTATAAATGAGCTTTTTAAATGCGCTATTAAAATAGTATTAAAATGTAAGTCTGCAGAACTGGCTGTGAATGCAAACGACAGCAAATAGTATTTTTTATTAAAAAAATATTAATATTAATGGGCTCCAAAAACCCGCGGTTTCGTCTAATTTAGTTTTTATTTATTAATACAGGCACTAAAGATAAAGGGCTAATCTGTAAGTAATGGAACTGACCACATAATTACTTTTGCATCTACTTAGTCTGACAAAACCGACTCTTATTCTCTGCAGATTAATTAATTTAATCGATTTGTTTTCCGCAAAACATCGGAATTTGTCATAGTTTAATTAGATGTTTAATTCTAAAATAGAAGTTCTGTATCGCTTTGTTACCTTCGTGGTTCGAGCCGCATCGTCTTTTCGTAATAGCATGTTTATATTCTTAATTCATTTTAATAGTAAAACATCGAAGGTTTTGAAGTGATAAGAATTGTGAAGTCCATCCAAGTAGAATTAAACAGCATGGTATGAAAATACCCACACATTTAAGGAGTTGATGTGATGGAGATTAAGACATTACTTCTGCAACTAATGAACTTATTTTGTCACAATTAGCGATGATTTGGGTTTTTAAGCTTTTTGACAAAAATAAAGCAGTATTTTAATACAGAAATACTACAAATTACATAAATATTCTACTGCGGCACAAGTGTCCGTACATCGAGTACGTTTCGCGTGAATGTTGACAATATTGGCAAAGACATAAAACTCGATTTTGTCACGGTGCTGTCTCCGGTGATTACAATGATTAAATCTAATTATTTGAATGTCTCCAAGCGTCAGTGGTGTAACGGCATCTCAAGAATCTGACCGGTTGTTTCACGGTGACTTATGCGATGGGACAAAGTAATACAGAAGTTATGAGTATTGTGTATGTTTGAAGATATGTTGCTATGCAATGCGCTTTTAAAGTTTTGTGATTGAATGAAGTACAAAATATTAGTTGGGTCATTACAAGATTTGTACTATATAAATATCTATATCTTCGATAGATTAAGCTGTCCTTGTGAGATGTGCCGATAGCTAAAATCTGCTACTCACTACTCAGGTTATAAATAATTAATAATTAATTTACAATAACTCCATAGGTTTCCACGGCGACCTTTTGGTTGCTCCCTACATCCAGTGACTTTCTGCAACCTTTATTCACCTGGAAGTCGTTGAGAGTAGCCAGATCCCAAGAAAGAACTTATCTTACAAAATCAATAATTGCGCTCTGATTTTGGTGACTGGTGAGTAGTGGTTCGGCTGATAATACAAAGCTGATATTTGAAATTTCTCTACTTACCAATTGTAATTTCAAATTATTTACTGAATGTTTAAAAAAACAAAAACGATATGGCATGGCGATAGGCGCCTCCTATCACATCATGGGACGGAACATACAAGGCGAAATGTGGGTGTCCTGGTAGCACCTCTCCCTACCCCTTCTGGGAAAAAGGCGTGAGTTTATGTATGTATGTATGTTTTAAAAAAACTAAGCTTCCAATAAAATATGAGACCTGATCTCTGAAAAGGCGAACATCTTGTGGTTCATCCAGGCACATTCGAACCTAATAAAGGAACACTTGCTTGTGCATAATATCAGAAATCACGAAGAACGTTTCCATACTACAACAGCCGAAGCAATTTTAAGAAAAGACAGAAAGAAAACTTGTTGTACACAGATTGTAATCGAGATCAAACGCCGGTTTGCCACTGCGCAACCTGAGCTATCAAATATGTTTATTACAGCTATAAAGTCATTGTTTAACTTAACAACAATTATAAGTGAGGATATTACTTATTTACAATATTTGTTAATTACCAATTTAGGTAACAAAACTGGGCGACTATTGTCATGTTACGATCATAATAGCTACAGGTAACCAAATCAGGCTTACTGACCACTGACACTTTGAGCAGTGGACCAAAGTTGTTAGAATTTACTACTATACTACTATATTTATTATTATCATTATTCATAAGTCAGACCTCAAAACTTATGTAAATATATAAAATATGCTTCTTAGAACAGCGTGAGGGATTTTGCTCTTTTATGAATTCTCAAACCCAAGTACTTTAACCCGACTGGAGTAATAAATTATATAAGCTCATGATGTAAATATATTTCAATTAAACTTCTTTTTTTTTTAATTATAATTAAAATTGCTACCAAGAGCGTTGGAAGAAACAGAGTACCAATAGAACTTTTCGAGTAGTTTATTTGCCCTCTCGTGAATATTTATTTTGATGATTGATATAATTAGTTTAAATGATGAATATAATTGGTTGTTGTATTAATGAGCAAAATATAAAACTTATGTGTATATTTTAAGAAATGTTGTCGTTCTTAGTGCTAAGCGAATTTTGTGTTGTAGAAAATTCCCTAAAATTCTGACCCCCTGGGCCCTGAAGGTTCATCGGATCATCATTCCATATTTTCTTTATTTGAAGTAGATATTATTTTTATACCGATTTCGTTAGAGCTTTAGTCTTAACTAAATTATCAGATAGTTTTTGTATGTTTCTACTTCCTATTATCATATAATAAAACCGTAAAATATTTATTGTACCTACTTCATATACGATTCTATGTAATTACTTCTACTTCTATTTAATTAGTTTACTTTAATAACAAAACACAGTATCACAGTGTAATCAATATAGACCGAAATGTCAAATAATAAACTATATTAAAGACTTATTTCTCTGTTATTGTTGTGTTCCGCGAATATTCCTTGCGCACATTTTTAACTATATTGGCTAGTGTCCAAAAATTTTCAGGGCAAACTTTAGTTGGAATTATAGCCTGAAATCCTGGTTTTGGCAAAAACGAACAAACACATCAGTCAAATTTATTTTCTGCATTAAGAGACCTACAATATATGTATGTACCTATTTGGAATCTGTTTTTCGTCATAAATGCAGCAGTTATATTATTTCAGAATTATTTAAACAGTGGTCACAACACTAGAACATAATACAACAATAATAATTTATACACAAATATTTTAATTGGTTTTATTTTATATTTGGTTTTGTCGATTGTTGATTATGTGGCGCAGTAACGCATTATAAAATTTCAATTTCCTAGATTATTTCTATGCTTTGTCAAAATTCAAACGATTGATCGTCACTTTTGTTCAAGTAATACCGATTTTTTTTAAACCGTGGTCACAGTTAATATTCTAATAGGCTTCCTAATATATGATGTTTAACTTTATACGTAAGTTAATAATAATACTTTTAATTTGCCGCTTATGGGAAAATGTATAACTGATCTAACTAACTATATCCGCCTTTTGGACGATCTTAGTGCGCGTTGCATGTGTCATGTGTGTGCCTCGGTTCAGGTTCAGTCTGTGGTATATGTGGGTACGGACAGGCCGGCATAATAGGCGAGACGAATGATTTTCAAATTATATTCTAAAATATGGGCACACATTTATTATATACGAAAAAATCTATATTTCAAGAATTAACAAAGGCTTAACACAGTTTTAAGCCATTTTTCTAATAATTTTTCAATAGTGCACAAAAAACGCTAGTAGGTGTCATGGCGCCCGCTTTGATGTCACTACTAGGTAAACATGTCATTGCGTACTACTAAATCTGTGGTCTATGCGCAGCGAATGCGTCATTTTTACATAGGCGTGACGTCATGCGTTGTGAAGAGCGTTTTTGTCAAAATGGCCGATTGCTATATTTTGTACTTTGATATTATTTAAAATCTTATTAATCTCCAAGTATAGATTAAAACTGAATTATCATTTGAAATCCTTGTAATACGTATTTTCCCTTAAAAACATAAAATCTTTAATTTTTTGATACTGTCGTCTCGCCTATTATAGCTACCGACAAGAGATAAACATGAATGTAATGAATACTCAATTTCGATTGTCCTGCACTTATCGTAAGGTGTTTTGTATTCAGTTTGTCGAGGCGGTACCAAAAAATAATTAAAAATCACAGACACATAATATAAATGATACAGGTAATGCACCTAAAAGCAATAAGTTAATAAAATTAAGTGAACATCCGGATTTAATAGAACTTGCTTTTGTATAAACAAGTTACATAATATTCATAAAAGCAATAAAACAATTTATTTCATGGCCATATTAATTTCGCTTCTTGCGCGATTTTATTTGTGTTTTATAAGCGTGGTAATGGATTTAAAACTGCGCTTTGAATCACAATGAGTTTCGACTAAACCGTGTTTGTATACACAGAACGAAAAGCCATCAAATCTTTTTCACAACCAAATATTTTAGTTGATATAAAACGACAAAATGCAAGCTTAAGAAAATAATGTTTTCCTGCCCGACTGTAAAACATACGGGGGTCCGACGAAAGATAAGACTATAAAGGTAGGTATAACATGTCTGAACCTGGTTAAAGTATGCAAGGACTAGAGTTTTAATTCTAGAACGACATAGAAGGGAAAATTAAGGACTAAAGTGGACCCTGGCATGCGTCGGGGTAACGTTAGGGACAATGAATTAAATGCATAACTAATAACTTAGCGGCCAGTTTATATGCCTATTACACATTTCAGCAAATCATGACGCATATTCTACATACGTATGAGTAATAAATTTAAGAAAAAATTCACACTAGATTGGGCCTCAGCACTGTGTAAATGATGTCGGGGGTATATGCTGTGATTGCTGTAAACCTAGCACATAAACAAATAAAACATATAATCAATTTAACTCACAATAAAATACATTAGACCAAATCTTAAGTATGATGTATGATGAATATAAAATACCATTCCATCATTGCAATAACCGGCGGCGCTTTGAAGGTGATATGATTAAATATTTAAAGCTGGTTTTGTGGTTATCTCAGCATTTAAATCCACGAAATTGTATTGTAAGACTTAATTATCTTTTAATTATCAACTGCGCCATAAATTTCCTTATATTTGCTTCTCTTTCATATGTTATTATTTTGGTTGGAAACATGTATTATATGTATGTTTAAATAAATAATAACAATTGCCTGTGACTGCGTGTTATTGTTTATAAATATTATAAAGGTGGGTAGGTACTTGAACTATAATAACATTGCAATGAGGAACTGACAGCAGCAAAACAAATATGAAGCTATTGTCTCTGAACTTAAATTAATAAAAAAATACGCTAGTTAATATACCTACAACAAAAGAAAATAAAATCAATTACCAATTTTTTACCGCCTTCTTGTACATTTTATGGAAGTAAAACTCCGAATTACATACTAAGATGTGTAGGTAGATAGAAAAAATAGATACCTGGGTTAGGTTGTGTCTGATAATTGGGTTTTTTCATCCACTCATATGGGGACCTCGGCGGCGCTGGCGGCTGCGACGGCCGCGACCCCGAGCTCGGCGACCCTTCCGCAGGACTCGCCAGGTCTCCTCGTGCCGGGGACGGCATGTCTGCTATCTCTCGTTCTCCCGGTTCCCTCTTGGGAAAGTGATGTGGATCTGGCGCCCATTCTCCTCCCGCCGGCGCGCCGTTCCACGCGCACCACTGCTGCTCCTCGAAGTTCTGATGCTGCCAGCCGTACCAGCCACCGCCGTACTGCCCGCCTTTGCCTTGGTACATGGCGAGCGGATTGACGTAATTCACCATGCTTCGATCACCGTCCGAGCATCGCACACACACTCGCCGTCACAATAACACCACCGTTCCGTTCACGAGATACACTACGGGCAACGCGGCTATCGCGACTGAGCAAAACGAACGATACGAGTTGAGCAAGCGGCGAGCAAAACGGGAGGGGCGAGCACGGAACCGTGGGGCGGCGCCTCCCGCGGCCAATGAGGCTCGGGGCTGCGCGGCCCGCCTCGGCGTCGCCCGGCCTCGCCCGCGCCGCCGCCGCGCGAGCCTGCCGCGCCGCGCACTCCGCGCTATCATTTAATTTGCCTAATTACAACAAAAATAATGAACACCATAATGAAGCCGGCCTCTTATGAGAATTCTTCACCGGAATTTATATAAATTATGGCGAATGATTCACGGGTAAGGTTTTGCTTTATTTATATTTTCGTTTCCCTTCCTACATGTTAATCTTAAATTGTGATGTAATCAATTTAATCTACATACTTCAAAGCACACAACACATGAGTACCTAAAATATAAGCAATATCATATTAATGCTATCAAGCAACTAATAAAATATCGAATAAGTAATATTACTGTAAATCCCACTTCATGGTTTATAAACCAGTAAGTATATTTTTTTTATAATTATATGTTTTATTTTACTTACAGTGCACACTATGTTACTAAGGTCGCGGTCGTTTGTAATTACCTGCATAATAAGTTTGTATTCAGACAAGCTTAATGCGAGGTGGTAGAGTCACTGCCAGAGTGATTTCACTGTCTCACAGCTTTGCCACTGCATTTTAGTCAGTGAGATTTTACGGAAACACTAGCTGAAGGGATTAATATATACTCTTTATTGTATATCTCATGATCCATAGTGATATAACAAATAAAAATGAAATGGCATGTTGAGCATATCGCATTGGTAAGCATATCGCATTGAGCGATTCCTTGTTGTTTTTGATTTCTTGGTATGTTCATATTAGCTCGACTTAGACTATCATACAGCCTACAGGGTAGTGGAGAACCCATCATGACTTACGCAAGTGTCGAGTTTCGGGTTCATCCATCCAACAAGAACAAGAAAGCATTATTATATCTGCAGGCGAAAAATTACCCTTTCACGCCGTTGTGTATATGGTCGCTTTTTTGTAATAAAAACCAGATTGAAAATAAATCTTGAATTTAAATTCACAATTCTTTTACTAATTGTAATTTCTCCTTCTCTTAAATCCATCCCATGGTTGTCTGTAAGATGTCTATAAGATAAGACTGCCATTTGTACTTTTTTTTCTGTTTCTGTATGTTATTTTACTGTGTACAATAAAGATTTAAATAAATAATTAGCTTAATAGTTATTTATCTTACACATCGGGTATATTTATTTAAATAAGCACGTACATAAGCATTTGCGGATATCTGTAATATAACAACATAACATAAAGTAGTAGTATCCGTTTACAAATTACATTTAAATCAATTAACAGTATGTTCCAACAACATGTAACATAAACGGTTGTTCCTTTCGTTAATTACATTCAGCTTGTGCCATACAAATATTTAAAATATACATTTATTTATTTAAGACTTAAGTAATAAAAATACATATTGAAGTAATAGTAGCGGACAATTTCGGTCTAACAATAAAATATTTTGTCGGTACTTCATACTTCGATAGCATCAGAAACTATGAGGACCTTATCGTCCCAGTTTCCTAACAAATATTGAATGACCATACAAACACTTGACTCAATCGGATCGAACCCGCGGCCGCTCGACTATAACATTCTACTCTGTGTCAAAATTCTTCATGTCTGTCAAATACATCATACCTACATATTCATTATTTTCTGAACTATGTTCCGTCAAACTTCTCTTTGTTGGGCAAAAATGCTGTAACATTGTACAATACAAATGGTAAATATAAATATTGTTCTATTATCGCAAATAATATCTAAAAATGGTTATAACTTATTAGTATCACAAGTTTTAAGTATTCAAAAAATATGTATTTCTTGAACACTTGCCGTCGGTAGCAGTGCTTCTCAAAGTGGAAGATAACGCCCCTTTGCAGGCGTTAAAAGCTTTTATCTATAGAACCTTTAATAATAAAAAGCACAGATAATATTAAGGGTTGTATGGGGCGACAATAGACTATTTTTATTTATAAAAGTCTAGTTTTAAATCGCTCTACCACAGAGAATGTAGAGCTCTCAGTAGGTTCAACGCTATAAAGATTGGTACTCTCATATAGCGATTCTGACACGAAGGTGTAAAACCGGGTATAGTGTTCCATAGATGTACCACATTCCTAGTTCAATATGAAAGTTTCTAGTTATGAAGAAGCTGGCCGTTAAAGTTTTTACTGCAAAATAAATTAATTTCTCTTAAATTTCATAGAGAACTACCATTGTCTATCACTGTCCACTATTACCTAAGTACATGTGATTGAAGTCATATTTCGAACCAACAAAAAAGGAAAATCAGTATTGTACAATAAAATATCGAGAAACTACTTGGTCTATAAGGTCATTGATACGACTTTGTACACCTATTTTAAGTTTTTAAAGTTTCACATTGGTTGTTAACGGACGAAATTAATAAGCAATCCCAATACCTATCTGAGGATCGATCCCGAAAATAGTCCAATCAGAACACATCAAATGTGAGCGCGTCGACAATACCTTGAGCCCATTGGTCTATTTTCGCGATCGATCTTTAGATAAACATGAAGATCGGTTATTTATCTCGGCCATAAGTAATTTATTTAGTCCCGTTTTGAATACTACGAATACGGAACCCTAAAACCTTGTTATTCTTGATTAGAAATAATAATCCTTCACAAACTACGTCAGACAATAAAGTCGACATTGACCGATCAAAGTTGATGTGAACTGGCATACAACTTGATGCAATACAAAGTCACCTCAGTTATCAGCTACTTAATAACTTGAATTGTCTTCTTTGTAGATATAATTGAGGTGTTATAAATAAGTACATGAAGTAAATAAATACACATACATACGATTCTAAAATAAATACAAATACAATGTGGTGGACTATATGGCCTAACCGGTAACCCCTCTCAATCGTACTGTCGTTTGTAAAGGAGGCCCATTCAGGCTCATTATCTGCAGTGGGACAGTACCTACAGTACATATCATGTTGGTTAGAAGTGTAAATCCGGTTTAGGGAATTCTGGCATTATTGTCTTCCCGGCGAAGGATACTCTCTCTAGTATGTACTCCAGTTAACACGCATATTATTGTCACTTTTTCATCTTCATAAATAAAACAACCCATGATAATATAGAAGATTTCGTTAATAGTCCATCTGCTATCACCCTGGTAGATTGTGCGGCGGCGAACATCACATACTATTTTAGAGATAACTATGTTTTACAGGTTGTCTCGCGATGTTTTCTTTACGAATATACATGACTGCCAAAAATCAGAAGTACATTTCCTGGAAATGAATTTGCGGTCTCCTTATTAGTGAAACTGGTAAACCATTTTTAGAATTATTGTTTTTTTACACTTTGTTCCTAAAAACTTACTATGTGTCATAATTCGTTTCATCTATGGCGATGAAACAGTGTGAGCTCATAACTTATTTATTATATTTGATAATATCTGCCGGGATGAAAAACTAACGCTCATCGCTTAAGCGCCACCGACAAAAACAATTGTATGACTAACAAATACTTGTTTACATTACACAAACTTATTTATTAATTTGTTTATTTATTCTGCCTCGGTGGCGTAATTGTACTACGGTACGACTGCAAAGCTGAGGTCTCGGGTTCGAGTCCCGGGTCGGGCAAAGTGATATTGGATTTTTCTATTCATTATCAGTCCGGAGTCAGGAATTTGCGCCCGATATGGATTATGGCGATAGGCCCCCTATCACATCGTGGGACGGAACATACAAGGCGAAATGTCGGTGTCCTGGTGGCGCCTCTGCCTACCCCTTCGGGGATAAAGGCGTGAGTTTATGTATGTATGTTTATTTATTAGTATGGTTATACCAATTACACTAATTAACAACATACATCTATATTATAAGGTTTAAAATAAAATAACAAAAATAAAATATTTGACTTACAACTAACATACAAAATATAAGACTAAAAATATCAACAACATAATATTACAAAATAATAAACAGGTATACATATATACATCACGCATTCAACTCACAGAAACACAGAAATTCCGATAAAGTCATCTTCCATTCATCAGTAAATAAATTAAAGTGTGGTGCGTCAATATGTAAATGAATTTATACTTAGGTATTGTGGGTTCCAAGCGTCCCACCCTTAGAAACTATATCAAAGTAATTTCTTATACCTAAGCTATAAAACTCGGTTCTAATATTATGTTAGGGTTATATATGTCCCTTGGGAGTATATGCTTATTTTGCGGGTCCTATTCATGTGGGAATCATAATCCAATGTCGGCAAGTCGGTCATTAGGTAAATATCAAGGGTATAAGCCTTATGGGAGTTGTTCTTTTTTGACGCGGCAATGTGCATTACAACTAAAGATAATTGTAATGTAGTCCAGATTAAACAGACTTAGTACCACAATTGAAGTTAATCTTTTACAACCTTGAGCAAAAAGGCACTAGCGGTAGTTCGCCGACACCTAACCCAGATTCTATGCAAAAAGCATATCATAAACTACCACATGGCAAACGGGTAAATTTAACTTAGTTGCAAATATTTTATTATTCTCCAATAGTTATTGTAGCGGTACAAATCTTTTGTCGGTGTGTTCGAGAAAGAACCAACACAGAACAGTAAAGACAAATACAATAAAATCCGAGCCGACGCAAAAAGAGGATTAAGAAAAGTTTACGTCTAAAAAATGATACAATAAACTAAAATATCTTCCTTGATTTTCTATTTGCTTAGCAATAGTCGTAAAAAGGAAGTGTAAGTTAGTTAAAATTCATTAACAAAAAGGATTATTATCTATTGAATAAAAATTAATGCGCCATTTTTTATGGACATAATCCAGGTGATTTGGTTACCAAACTTTAGCCGTATTGCTAATACAGCAATAACCAAAATCAAAGCGGCATAGTACAATACATCATGTTTCATTGAATGATATTTCGTTAGAAGAACAGAAATAGACCCTTTTACCCGATCCGTCTGGGTTCAAATGCCGCTATCTAATTGCTGTCTATGCTCCTATTACCAATCTCAGCATAAATTCTCAAATGTTCAAATTTGGAATGAAACTAATTATTTATTTTTCTCTTTCTCTCTTTAAAAGTTTCTTTAAAAGCATATTGTCAATACCAAGGACATTCAAAAGCAGCATCAAAGTTATGCTTAGATACTCATAAAAAGCTATAAAGAGAACATGGTCGTCATGTAGAAATATCACGGATTGAAAGAAACGCAACAGAACAGTGTTTGTTGACATCACCCGTATTCTAAGACGTTTCCTCCAATCTTCCTCAACCTTATCTTAGTCGAGGTGACTTTACAAATGAATTAGAGGGATCCTCGAAAATGGTATGCTTAGTTAAAAATATACCTTTACTAAAGGTTCCTCGAGTGAGGTTGAGTCAAGGAAAAACGTCATCAAATACGTCATTGATGTATAGAGAAAGTAGAGATTTAACAAAAAATATTTGAAAATAGTCTATGATCACTTGAAAAGTGACAGTCAAATGTCATGTCAAAGTGTTTACATAGAATAATATATAATTATTGAACTCAAAATCTTCGGGATTGTGACTGGAAGACAAATATTTAGTGAGTCGGAGAAAATAACGCATGCAGACAGGAGGAGGGTCATACCATCCAACCCGGAAATTTCGAAGGATATTCTTATGGATGAATCGTCGTTCGGGATATTCGTACGGAGTATCGTACAAGTATTACAGGAACTGTTGGAAATCTTTAATAACTTGTTTAAAATAATAAACACTGTTTCCAAACCAAAAATCTTTTATTAAATGAAATAAAGAGTAATGTTTGTATCATTCACTAGGAAAACGTGTAAATCGTGTAGAGGCACCCACCTCAAAAAATTGTTGGCATATTTAGGTATTTAACACCCATATTCTAAGACGTTTTCTCGACTCCACTTGACGTTACTAGAGGAAATCCGTATTCTTAGTAGAAAAAAATCTCCTCCACTCAACGTCACTCAAAAAAATTCCTGTCTCGAGGAAAGGAATCAACTGTCAAACTCAAGGTACGTCGCGACCTACCTTAAGGAAGAAATAAAAGAAATAATCCTACTTTAAAATTGTAATTTAAAAGAGAGAAATAAAGTTTACCTTTTAAAATTCTTAAATACCTAAATATGCCAACAATTTTTTGAGGTGGGTGCATCTACACGATTTACACGTTTTCGTAGTGAATGATACAAACATTACTCTTTATTTCATTTAATAAAAGATTTTTGGTTTGGAAACAGTGTTTATTATTTTAAACGAGTTATTAAAGATTTCCAGCAGTTCCTGTAATACTTGTACGATACTCCGTACGAATATCCCGAACGACGATTCATCCATAAGAATATCCTTCGAAATTTCCGGGTTGGATGGTATGACCCTCCTCCTGTCTGCATGCGTTTTTTTCTCCGACTCACTAAATATTTGTCTTCCAGTCACAATCCCGAAGATTTTGAGTTCAATAATTATATATTATTCTATGTAAACACTCTGACATGACATTTGACTGTCACTTTTCAAGTGATCATAGACTATTTTCAAAGGTTTTTTGTTAAATCTCTACTTTATCTATACATCAATGACGTAATTAATGACGTTTTTCCTTGACTCAACCTCACTCGAGGAACCTTTAGTAAAGGTATATTTTTAACTAAGTATACCATTTTTGAGGGTCCCTCCAATTCATTTGTAAAGTCACCTCGACTAAGATAAGGTTGAGGAAGATTGGAGGACACGTCTTAGAATACGGGTGTAAGAATTTTAAAAGGTAAACTTTATTTCTCTCTTTTAAATTACAATTTTAAAGTAGGATTATTTATTTCATTTCTTCCTTAAGGTAGGTCGCGACGTACCTTGAGTTTGACAGTTGATTCCTTTCCTCGAGACAGGAAAAATTTTGAGTGACGTTGAGTGGTGGAGATTTTTTTCATCTAAGAATACGGATTTCCTCTAGTAACGTCAAGTGGAGTCGAGAAAACGTCTTAGAATATGGGTGATAGATACTTTGTGACAAGTGGTATAGCACCGGTTAAACCGGTGTCTATGCTTGCTGTGCATCCATGGCATTAGAATCAACGTTAATAGCAATAAAACTAATTATTTGCGCCACACCTTTGCGACATTTTAATTAATTAATGTGCATATTCACCTGCTTAAACTTTTAGAAAGTTAAAAAATACATTTTCCAAATATTTTCTATTCGATTGTTCAATAAAGTTAATGCAAAAAATGGGTACATATTTGTTGAATTGCCACCATTACAATACCACCAACTACTTATTTGCGTCACTTCATACAAAGTTGAAGTTTGTACGTTTTTACGTGTATGTAGGTCTAAAGTAGAGAATTAAATGTAAATATGTACCTACTGGCTAAATATACGAGTAGATAAAGCCTTCTAAAAGCATGATCTCGCAAATTATTTTGTTTAATAACTAGGTAAGCCAACTTGTATCATTATAATCATCAGTAAAATGTTTGTATCGAAGTTGCGCCTCTCCTTACCCCAACCTTGCGAATTTTCACGCTGCAATAACATTCACCTCGTGATTCCACGACTAACCGCCTCTCTGAGTTCTGATGTCATCTATTTCAATTAACTCGTTTATTTTAGGAAACGAGCATGCATTTAACCTATTTTTATTTTTTAGAGTATTAGTGAAGCACTTGGGAATCATAATAGGCTACTAAACTTTTGAAAATGAAAAGAGTAGAGACAAGATAAATGTATGAGCAATTCAGACTTATTGGCATAGGTACATATATGTATGTATACTCGCTCGCCAAACTATAGCCATCAAAGAATTAGCTACATGACATCATAGCAGTGCAGTCGAGGGAAGCTGCCGCCAAATCTTGTCGCAAAATGACTCTCCCATGCGGTATGCACAATGTCTACACTCGTGTAGGTAAGTAACGTTATGAAAATCTAACCCCAAGGATTCAAAAGTTCACAGTCTTTTAACGCATATAAAGCATTACAGTTTAGAACAAGCACTATTCAGCAAAATTCGGGTACTTCTAATGGCATAATAGGGTATTTGATTATGATAGATTTCTCATTATTTTGCGTATAAACACACATACCATTAAAATAAAACATTTCTTTCAAATCAGTATTAAAGCAGCTTCTAATATGAGGCAAATATTGTTACCCTGTACCATTGAGGTTTGTCATACCTCAATGTCCTGTACCCTATTGTATTTCCCATATACAAAAATAAAGGCTCGCTACTTTCTGATTTTCTTTTACTTTAGCCTTTTTTACAATGTTTGCAGTTATAAGATATTACTGTATCGCTGAATACGATTGAAAAGAGGTCGTTTTGGGTTACCTAATCCTTATAAAAATTAAAAGGATTCAACGCAAGTTATATCTAACACGGTCGACATGACTCATTCCTACAGTAGTCCAAGCTGGCTATAGTGCGGCTCTATCATTTTCATGTTACAAATAATGCACCCAACAGTCTTATACATAGTCCTTACCCCACATTAAGATCGATTTAATCATGTGTCGTGGGTATTAATAGCTTCGAGAGGTCGGGAATATTTTTGCGGCACGCAAACAATTGTATCGGTGCGGGGATCGAACCTATGGCCTCTCGTTTCACATCTGTTGTGTACGGAACTGCCCCACGGAGACTGTCAAACGTTATTTATTTCAACATTAATATAATTAAAATCTTATTTTTGATAAAACGAAAATCCTCATTAGGCACCTAGTAGGTACCTACTAACGTGCATTCTTTACAAACGTGATAAGTTATTAAAAAGGCAATAAAAGTAGATAGTGATTTATCTTGCCTTATCACAGACTACAAAGGCCTTCTTAAACCGAACAACTTTTGGATATAAATTATTGACATTTAAAATCTTTGTTTTTTTGTTATTTTACATATACAGGGTATATCAAGACTGCGACCGAAAACGAAGCCAGGTGGTAGTATTAGTGACTTCAGAGACAATGCAACAAAAAATTTCGTATAAAAAATCGTCAACTTTTTTTTGGTATTTCTTTACTTATTGTCGTATTTGGGTGATAAATACATAGTTTTCCTAAAATAATGATGTACACCTTTTTATTTTTTAAGACGCAATGGTACGTGAATTATTATTTTCGCAAAAACTAGGTTATTACCATTACATTACTAGGTTATTAAACAAGATTTTTTTTTAAAAATTCTAAAAAAAATCTGTCGCTGTTTTGGTGAATTTTTTATTTGCATTGTGTCTGTAACCACAAAAACTACCACCCGGCTTCGTTTTCGGTCGCAGTCTTGATATACCCGGTATATATGCATAGACTTACACCTTTTTCCCAGAAGAGGTAGGCAGAGATGCTACCAGAACATCTACATTTCGCCTTGTTCCGTTCCACGATGTGATAAAGGCGAGCCTATCGCCATATCGGGCACAAATTTCTGACTCCGGGCTGATAATGAATAGAAAAATCCATTATCACTTTGCCCGACCCGGGATTCGAACCCGAGACCTCAGCTTTGTAATCGTACCGAAGTACAACTACGCCTCCGTTCCATTGTTATTTTGGTGTAGGTATATTGAAAAATTATGATAAAAGGATTTTAAAACGTCATCTCATAATACTTATCGACTATTTTCTAGTAAGTAACTTAGTACTATGAATGATTAACTATTTCTAGAGAATCATTGAGCTTGCAATGTAGAAGACCAAGGAATAACGATTTTCAATGTCTAAGTAGAAAATAATAATTATACCTACTCATAACAATAAACCAGTGCAGAGGTGGAATAACATACATGTTTGTGGACCTTACTTAGCAAGAGGCTGTGAAATTAAAGCTACATGGATTTTTCATTGATTATTATTTGGGAGTCACACATTAGAATTTGAAATAGTAATAATTTTGTCAATCACATGGTCAGAAATAATTCCTATAACTAGAACAAAATTTATTTATTCAATGAAATTTGTCGTTAGCCTATACTCGTGATCATGGAACTTATCTTTCATGCCGGAGAACTTTACTTGACCTCAGTTTATAACATTTACCGAAACCTTCGAATAGGCTAAGACGAAAAAACCTTAGGCAGTGGCCCATCGCCCACATCGCCCACGCCTCACACCGCTTCTGGTGAAGACTTTAATATAACCAACATTGTCGATATGAACTTGAACCTGTTCTGTTACTAAATAGAAAAGAAGACCATAAAATAATAAAACTACGGTACATAAACGCTCATAAATGTGGAATAAGCTTGTTTCAGCTCCGTCGGTAAACTGCTAGCTACGCATTTTCTGGAATCGCGCAAGAAAATTTCTAACTATATTTCCTATTACCCTATCAGTAGGATAATATTACTATAGTAAAAAGAAATAGGAAAATGATTGTTTTTACCCACAACTATTTAATTTATTGAGTACCTACTAATTCAATCTACCAATATTTACCAATAATTATTTATCCAACCCGACGCGACGTGCCTGGATCGGAATATAATACCTATACACAAAAAATATGTTACATATCAACAGAGCATCTCTTTCAGCATCTCACATCTCTTTAGGATATACTTAGTTTATCAGGTTGACCCATTGCGAATTGGCATCTTCCACATAGTTTTGTGAATAATTGTTAAAATCCTTAGTGATGGACGTATCCAAGTTCTGGCCCGGAGGGCGGACACATCAAAGAGATCCGGGTACCATTTTTTTTTCTATTTATTTATTTTTATAATTGCGTTGAACGGCGAGACGAGCATGCCATTCACCTGATGGTACTGCGATAGGACTGCTCATGGACAGTAGAAAACCAAACAATACCATGAATTACAATGCATTGCTTGGTATTCCTGTGCGCTCGCCATGTTGAGACATAAGTCTCAATATATCCAGTAGTTACTCTGGCTACAATGTCCTTCAAACCGGAACACAACAGTGCATTTACACTGCTGTTCGGCGGGCGGCGGCTGCATGGCGGTGGTACCTATGCTTGTTTCTATAAACATGCAGTTGGTTACGACGCAGGCTTAGAGATTCACGCACCGAGCCTCATGGACAAGAGATCCACACCAAAGAACTTATTCAACATTGCTATAGGCCAGTAAAAGCTACCTAATAATTAATGGTAATTTCGCCCATATTGTGTAGGTAGTGAATTTGTTTGCGACTATAATAAATTTAACTCTACTAAAATTAACAGTATGTACACACTGACATAATTTATCAGTATACTAGCAGAGTGTTTAGCTGGATATAAACAAATGCAGCCGAAACCATCTTAAAGCTCAGAATTGAAGTTTTGGTGAACAAAGTTGGCCATCAATATTATATTAAATCATTAAAAGTTTCATCTTCAAATGCTGAGTCGTACATCAAAAAGTAAAAGCTCGCCAAAATAGCGCTGATGTTTTTTTTTTTTTTGATAGTTCGTTGAAATGACTTACGGTAATAAAACTATTCTAAGATTGAATTATAATCATGGACGTATTATACTAATACGTCCATGGTCATAATGGAAAAGATTTTTATTTGATTCGCTACCCAAGTGTTTGATAAGCATTCACGCTTTCTTTAAAATATACCCTTTTGCGTCCATAGCGCCATCTTAATTTTTAAGGAGCGGAGAGAATTTAAGGAGCTAGTGGTCTATTTTTTTATATGGAGAAACGTGTTTCTATTCTCCATGAATTATGATCGTGTCTTCAAATTAGGTTGGCGTGCGGCGAAATTTAAAACTTCAAAAGAAAAAAATAGATATGTTTTAATGCATACTGTAAGCATTTAAACTTGTAGTTGTGGGTTTTCTCAATTGTCTTTAACAGTATATTATTTTGTGGTAACTCAATCTTACAACAAAATTATTTAAATTCAATAGCAAAGCAAATTGTATAATGTGGAAGTGGCTTTAGAGCTAAAGCATTTTTTTTCTTGGCAACATAAAAGTTATGTGACCATAGATTTTAAAACAATGGACCAAGGAACTTATACTCTAACTGGAATGCTCACGAGCACTTCAAAAGCGTTCCGAAGAGTTCAAGATTCAACAAGGTAGCCGTGTCCCTTTCTACTAGTGTGACCATACAAATGTATACAATAGGACATTTCCATAATAGGTTTAAAAAATATAAGTATATTAACAATTTACATGTTTAAACTAAATGAATGGGAAGACTGATGGATTGTCAAGTCAGAGATCCTGAATTCGACCCTACGCTTGAGACGACAGCATTATTTTTACTACCTTTTTTTAAATTTTGCCGCCTGCTCTCAAAACCCGCTCCTAACTTATACCACTGAGTGGATGCGTATTTACAATCTTAATTTACACCCACTCATAGATGAAGGAATATGGACATACACAATAGAAGTTCTCTGTAGTGCTCTTGAAGTAAGGAGAAGTTTTTTTTAAATTAATAGGTCCAGGCAAACGAGCAAACATGTCACCTGTTCGTAAGTGATCTCTGCCGCCCATGAACTTCCATAACGCTTTGATCGTAGATGTGTTGCAGGACCATCAAATCGAGAGCGGAGCGGGTATGAGAAAGAATGGGGAGAAAAAAGGGATACGGGGTATCCGGCAATCTCACTCACCGAACGAAACAAGACAGCAAGTCTGTCATTTCTCGTCGATTTCCTGTGAGACAAGGGTACTACGGATAAGCCTGCTCATACATGCTGAGTCATTACTGACAACCTTGCTTTACCACTTCCAGAAGTCACTTTTCATAGTGGAAGTTTGAATAAAATAAAAACCATTTAAACATTTCTAATTAATTTATTTGTAATATTACACAACAGCATGTGTCCGCGACTTTGTCTGCGTTTATACATACAATCAATTCTGTTTCAAAGTACCAGTCTTATTTTCATTAACTAATTATGAACTATTATGACTTTTTATTACAATGAGTTCTGTTATAAAGTAACAAAAAAATAACTAAACAAACTTTCATCTCAAACATAGTTGTAATTTTAAATTACATACAGATAAACAGCCTTTTCTCATACTGATTATGAAATATAAATACTTTTTATCACCTCATTGTTATGTTATAAAATAAAAAAAAACAACTTATTAATCTTTCTTCTAACGGCCTTATTCATAGACAGTTTTAAAACTTATTTTAGGCATCGAATATTTTAGTCTTCTTCGCTCAAACTGAATTGAAAAGTCGTTCGAAAGGGACATAACATTCGATAACTAAAATAGATTTTAAAACTGTCTATGAATAAATAAATCAATACACCCAACAGTCACACACATAGTCCTGACCCCACACTAAGATTGAATCTTGTGTCGTGGGTATTAGAAACAACGAGAGACTTTTCGGTCTCACAAACACTTATTGTTGAGTGTAAATATGCCACACCGTCAAAATGTATTACTTCAAAAAATACCTTTCAAGGAATGTAAAATTTTACGAACAATAGACTATATTTCTCGGTAACATAAAAAACATTCAGCAACGATTATTCGATCATAAAAAAATAGAGCTATTTGAACTGAATATGTGCAGTTCTAAAATAAGTACAATAAAAATATTTAATATTTTTTGAACAAATTCATAATAGGAAATAATATAGATGTTGGTAAATATCTCAATAAAATTTAAAATGGGCAAATGGCAAGGTTGCAAATTTCGAGAGAAAATGCATATAATCCGGTCCCAAGTTATAACACAATTATTGTCACCTTACTCCATTCTATGGTTTTATCGCATCGGCCATTGCTCATTGACATAGACAGCTAAGTGTTGCCATGTGTTATACAAAAAATATTACTTAATTCTTCCATTTCGCAAATAAAATATTTTTATTTACAAAATATTAAAAAAATAAATGAAATAAGTGTGCTATTAATTCAGGGTTAATGTTATAAATTATGTTTATGCTTATTTGGGTATCAAGGCTCAAGAAGGTGTTTATTACAAGGCTATCCTAAAGAATGTAAAAACTACTATTTGTTCCTTTTTTTACTAGTGACAAGCTGTTAGAAAGAGACATCCACCCTTGGCCCGGAACGTTTTTCCTTCTGGAAATATTCACGCAAATATAAAACTTATTGCGCTTGAAATAAAGTATAATTTACAATGTGTATTATTGTGTCGTGAGCATTCCAGTTAGAGTATAAGCATAGATATAATAAAATAACAAGATTGCGCACTTAACAATAATGTATGTGCAAATATAAACCTTGTGTCCAATGCATAAAAACTATATTCAACTGCATTTTTACGCAAGCGAATTTCGGTCCTGACTTTCTCGCTCTGGCATAAGGTAAAGCTATCTCTGTCTAAGTATACCAATTATATTTTCTTTCAACGTAGTAGAAAGTACAATATACTTTCTAAAATTCAAATAATCTTTTAAGCGTGATTTCTTACCTACATTAATAAGTAATTTAGTGTTTGATAAGTTTATAATTCATAAGTAAGTTTTCTGTCATATTTCGTAATTCGTCATTGTTTCTACCATATTTCTACTAACAAAATAGTAGATTTATATATTGATTATTGGCAACACCACTAAATTGTAAACATCTTGTTAAGAGGTTATGTTACAACCGAATCTAAAATCCCACACAAAATAATCACACGTTGCTTGGATAAGTTAGTTTATTTTTAAAATGGTGCAAAGTTGTTGTGTGCATTCGTGCCATAATGAATTTCGCCCCGATTCCGGAATTTCGTTTCATAGGTAAGCAATTTTGTTTGTTTATATTATGGCTGTAATATGCTGTCCACAATTTGTGTAGGAAAATCGAAACAAAATGTTATTAAATTGCAATATCCCGGTGGTGAAATTAAAAAAATGAAACAATGGAAGCCATGGATCTGTGTTTTAATTTTTATTGTAATAATATAATGAAAATTATATTACATTAATAAGATTTTGAAATTGGACACCCGAATAATTCATTTTAGTTTCTTTAAATTGCCAACCTCCGTGGGGCAATTGATTAGACGCCAGTTGTGAAACGAAATGCGCGGGTTCGATCCCAAGATCAGAATAAAATAAGTTTGAGTGATGCACTGTTATTTATTTCGGGTCTAGGTGTATGTGAAACGTAAAAATCTCTCGTAGTTTCTGATACCCATGATACTGTAATATACTTCGCTTGCGTCTTAATTTACTAATTAAATTAAAATAAAATACTGTCTTGTAAATAATCTTGTAATTGGCGGGAAACAGGAAAAAGGAATGAACAACCAACATAAAAATTTTAAAGTTAACTTTGAACCATAGAGTAAAATGTAAACTCTATTAAAACATACTAATAATTTCATGCATACACCACAGATACAAGACTCAATCTTAGTGCGGGGCCAGGACTATGTATGTTATTGGGTGTATTTTGTGCCATACATTATACAACTTCATATTTTCAGGATACCAACAGATTCAAAACGTAGACAAGAGTGGCTAGCGGTGTTACCGGGAAATGTCAAAAAGTATTCAGTTGTATGCAGTAATCATTTCAAACCAGATGATTTTCTAAATCACACCGCACGACGAACATTAAAGAAAAGCGCTGTCCCGTCTATTTTTCCTTTCGTGGTAAGATCCCATAAGCTTATTTCCATTAGATACCTGCTAATGTAATTCAGTTATATGTTATTCTGTGTATATATATTATATATTTTCCAGCTAGAAGAAGACAATATTAACATTGTTTCACAATTGACAATTAAAGCTACTGAAGAGAACATTATGTCAATTGAAACTTATAAGAAGCATGATGCTATCACTGATGAACCATGTGTTAAAAAATCGAGACTTGATACAAGAGAGGTAAGTTACAACTCACAATTTATGTTTTATGTAAAATAAACGTCATACTGACGTTTATTTTTATTACTCTCAAGTCTCAAATAATAATTATTACTGTTTTTTTATGTTTCAGACTAAAATACCTTCTTTTTACAATGAAAAAGAAAACTATGAGCCTCAAGCTGGAACATCCAAAGATACGTTACAACTATGTTGTAAACCCCAATACAAAAATACAGCTATTCAAACAAGAAGAACTTCCACCCCAGAAACAATAAATTTAAGAAGAAAAGTAAAAATTCTTGGGCAAAAGCTACATAGAAGAAAAATTAGAATAGATAGTTTACAACAACTATTAATTTCTATTAAAAAAAAATGTGGCAATAATTTTTATGAGGTAAAGTCAATGATGCATAATAATTTTTTGAATATTCATAAAAAATTAGAATTTACTAAAAACAAAAAAGGTATTAGATATAACGACGATGTCAGACAATTTTCTCTGTCATTATATTATTATTCGTCGAAAGCGTATAATTTCTTACGTAATTATGTAGCACTTCCTCATCCCGCAACTTTGCGAAAACTTTTAGCGTCAAATAATTGTAATGTCGGATTTATGACGGAAGTGTTTGAATTTTTAAAAAGTAAAGCACTTATTGATGACACTCTACGAGATGTTGCATTAATATTTGATTCTATGGCAATAAGGTCCGAATTAACTTACGAGAAACATGGTGACAAATATTGGGGCTACTTAGATTATGGTGGCATTGTCACCGTTGATTCTGAGACTTTGGCAGGGGATGTGTTAGTATTTCAAATAGTCTCATTTAAAAAAAAATTCAAGTGTCCCATAGGATATTTTTTTATAAATAAAACCGTACCAGCCAATATTCAAGCTGAGTTAATTTTAACAGCTATAAGGCTGTTAAGTGAAATAAATATCACAGTCAGATCACTGACATGTGATGGAACAAATGTAAATTTATCAACGTACGAGATATTAGGTTGTAATTTTTTTAAGAGCCCTATGAAAACTTCGTTTAGGCATCCTATAAAAAATATTAATGTTTATTGTATATTTGATCCCCCTCATATGTTAAAGTTAGCTCGTAACGTTTTTGCTGAAACCAACTTATCTTACAAAAAAATGCCAATAAAATTTGATTACGTCCGCAGTTTACATGAACTGCAAAAAGCAGAAGGCTTAAGATTGGCCAATAAATTGTGTGATGGCCATATTAATTTTTTTAACAAAAAAATGAACGTCAGGTTAGCGACACAATTACTAAGCAGTTCAGTTGCAAATGCGATCGACTTTTTAAGAGCAAGCGGTGATATGAAATTCAAAGGTAGTGAAGCCACTGTCACATATATAAGAATGTGCGACAGAATATTTGACATTTTTAATGCTAAGGATCCAAGAGCCACGGGTTTTAAATCTCCATTGCGTCTATCCAATAAAGATTATTGGGCAAATATTTTAAAGGATACTAGGGAATATTTAATGGGATTACAAATTGATGACCAAAATGTTTTACAACACCGCCGTAAAATGTCTGTTTTAGGTTTAGTTATTAATACATATTCCTTTGAAGGGTTAGCAGTAGATCTTTTATCTAGTAAAGAGCCACTAAAATATTTTTTACCCTACAAATGCTCTCAAGACAATTTAGAAATGTTTTTCTCATGTATAAGAGCTCAAGGGCGCGGTAATAATAATCCAAGTGCATTAGAATTTAGATATAGAATAAGAAAGTTAATGTATAGAAATAGTATAACACCATCAATACATGCGAATTGTACGGACGATTCGTTTGAATTAACTCCCATTTTAGAATATAGAACTGCAAAAAGAAGCTTCCTTCCAACATCGAGCGATACAATAGAAGATTCCATGCAGTTTGCTGCTCTAATTAAAAATTTGGAAAACTCGGTTCTGTCGGAGTATAAAAATAACATTGTTTATTATATAGCCGGATTCGTAGTAAGAAAAATAATTGATAAGTTGTCGTGTAAGTTTTGTTATGCTGTTTTACTTAAACAAAATAATATTGATCACGATTATATTATTGATGTTAGTAATTTTTCGGCATTCACGGCATTCATAGATAAAGGTGGATTATTATATGTTTCAAAATTTGCGTTCGAGGTATTAAAAGAAACTGAAAACATTTTTGTAGTTGTATCGAAATATCAAAAGTCGGTAGAAAGAAAAAGAATTATTATGATACTCACACAACTCTTTTATACAAAATTGTGCAAACTTATACATCCTCCACATCCTTTACAATGTTTTAATGTAGAAGAACACCACGAGATGCAACTGGTAAAATCAATAGCAAATTGTTATTTAAGTTTCCGTTTGTCCCATCATTCTAGGCTACAAACAGTTAGAGCGCTAGGCAACAAAATTGGATTAAGGCAAAAATTAAATAAAACTATCCTTTTTAGCAATTGCTGAGCAGATGATTTTATCATTTTTTATTATTATTCGTTTACAACTGGTATGAGCCTAAAAACTTTTCGGTTTTCGTCTATGTCTATTTCTTAAATTAGGTGAGATTCACCACCATCCGAAACAGTTAGCTACCGTGGGTAAATCTTTCTTTCAGAGAGCACAAGGAATCTGTGACGAGAAACACCTGGCAACTGAGCTGCAACACGTTCAAGCAAGTACTGCGAGACAACAAGCTCCAAATTCCACGCCGCCGTCACAGAAATCGAGTGAAACCAGCCACAGTTGAACGGGTCTCGGTTATATTACCATACATAAAAGGAGTCACGGACAAGATAGGCTACATCCTGAAGCGTGCTTCTATTAAAACGTACTACAAGCCGCCTAAGAAGATTAGTCAATTCTTACCACCTGTCAAGTGTCAGATACCTTTACAAGAACTGGGAGTATACAAAATAGATTGCGACTGTGGCCTCTCTTACATCGGCCAAACCAAACGAAGCATAGGGACCCGCGTAAAAGAACACATAGCTGACGTCAAACACCGACGCTCAACGAAGTCTGCAGTTGCTGAACACATAGAGGAAGGCTCCAAGCTCCTTCGCTTTGACAAGCCCCAAATCCTCGCTAAAGAACACCGTTTCCTGCCCAGGATGTTTCGCGAGGCTATTGAAATTAAAAAACATCCAAACTTCAATAGAGAAGATGGCTTGAAGCTTGCACCATCATGGCATCCAATTCTACATTTAATTAAATCGGATCCCAAAAGACCAACTGCCAGACCTCAAGACACAGTGAGCTCCTTCTGCGTAGATCGGATCGCAAATACTAGTTAACTTTTTAAATTAACTTTTTAATTTAATAATTGTAAATTAAGGGTAGTTAAATTGTAACAGTCACTGAGCGGATGACTAATACCTCAGTCCGCCGCGTGACCACGAAAGCTGTAAAGTAATCGAAACGTCGGGAAGTTAAAAAATGTAAAAATTAAACCAAATCGCGATAAAATCCGTATAAAATAGTTTTATTTCTATTACAAAGATTTCAGAAAGACAAACAAATTTCTTTAGAAATTAATAGTTTAATGTATTATTTGTGACACCCGCAAAAGGGACGCTGCTGGTTTTTAGTACGTGTAGATTATTTTTGCTATACGCCACTAGACGCACATTGATATGGCGTTGTTTGTACTTGTAAAACTTATTTTTGTAAAATGTATTTTTTTTTAAATAATTAATGTAAATTAAAAACAATAATAATATAACTGAATGTTTTATTTTATGTAGATTTTTTGTTACTTAATTTTATTATAATATCGCCCATGTTATTTTATTATTTCGGATTATGTGAAGTTAACAGATCGCATGCGACATATTAAGCAATAAGCATTTTTTTCCTTGTAGAAAAAAATATTGAATGTTTTTGAAATTTTACGGACGTACTTTACAACGAGTAGCATAAAATATGCAAAACAATAAAGTAAATATTGCGTTGACAATTATAAAATCATGGTCAACCTACTAGACAAGGACCGAACTACCGCCTAACGAGTTTCTCGCTCGGACCGTTTTTTAGCCATCAGTGCGCAATCCTGTTTACTTGTTAGATCCATGAGTATAAGTTCCTTGCAATGGACAATTTATTGTTGCATCTGTGCTCTATGGTCTGTGAGTAGAAAATTGAAACGAGTGACCTAAGTAATCTGTGTTGAAACGCAAAGTTGTGGTTTGTGGTGCTTGAGTGCCCTTTAACTTGGTATTTATAATTCAATTCAATTTGTGTTAATTGGTGCTGTAACTTAACCAGTATTCACGGAAATCATAATATGACAACAATGTCAGCGGATAACATAGAAAAATTATACCAAAATTATGGTGTATTGGCAGACGCCAAAGAAGACATTTCAAAGGTAACCTAACTTTTGTTCATAATTAATATTTTCCGAAATTACAAGCTTTACCTTAAATACGCTTCTTTTTTCGTAGCATGAAAAGGAATATTTGGAGATATTGGCTGCAGTGAAAGGATCTGACAAGGAGAAACGTTTAGCCTCTCAGTTTATTGCGAAATTTTTCAACAGCTTTCCCAACCTTGCAGAACAAGCAATTGAAGCTCAATTCGATTTGTGTGAGGATGATGATGTTGCGGTAAGTCTTATTATTTGATGTATCCAACATTAAGATTATGGTATAATTTGGCTTATTTTATCGTAAACTAAATAATTTAGCTACAGTGTAAACTACAATTGAGTCACGAATCGCTTCACTAATGACCGGCGTGTTAATTTCGTACTATGTCTAAATTAATTATACTTGCAGAATATCTTACTGTTAAATAATATTTTTGAATATTGTCTTATAAATACTAAATTCTATTAAAAGTAATCCCTATTTATGAAGTTATGTTTTCATTCTGTAGATTCGCAAACAAGCCATCAAAGATTTACCAACCCTATGCAAAGACCATAAGGAGCACACACAAAGGGTTGCAGACATACTCTCTCAACTTCTACAGTCTGATGATGTCACTGAAATAAATCTTGTATCCAACTCACTGCTCACAATTATAAAAGGAGATGCAAAGAATGCACTTGTGGGCTTATTTTCACAAATACATCAGAATGCTGAGAGTGAGGTCACCAATGACATTGTTAGAGAGAGGTGTATTAAGTTTCTGGCAACTAAAGTTAAGCAGCTAGGAAGGGATATTATCAACAAGGAGGCAGAGGATCTCATCATAGCTGAATGCAAGAAAATTCTTGAGGTAAGCTCTATGAAAAAAGACTATCTTTGAGCAGATTTCTTAAATCAGTTTCTGTACTGATTTTAAATATTTATGAGGTCTCTAGAGAGTATCAACACTAACACATGCACAATAACTAATACATATGTTATTGCATGTCTGCATTATAGTGATTCTGTCACATCAAGCTATTTAATTATGCTTGTTAAAATTTAAAACTTAGATTATTGTTTGTTCTATTTCACTGTAGCTTGGTGGGTGGTTAGTGTTCACCATTTTGCTAGATCTGCGGCATTCTAAATTGTATAACTATTGCTATCATATTTTGAACAAATCAATCCAGTGCTTTTTTGGCTCACCAGGCCTTGATCCTACAATAATGAAGCCTTGGTCAATGTAGCCAACAGACTTTGGCAGTGTGTAACATACATTATTTCTATTACAATATATCATAATTATGTAAATAACTGCTTTAATAGGCGAGACGAATGATTTTCAAATTATATTCTAAAATATGGGCACACATTTATTATATACGAATAAAACTATATTTCAAGAATTAACAAAGGCTTAACACAGTTTTAAGCCATTTTTCTAATAATTTTTCAATAGTGCACAAAAAACGCTAGTAGGTGTCATGGCGTCCACTTTGATGTCACTACTAGGTAAACATGTCATTGCGTACTACTAAATCTGTGGTCTATGCGCAGCGAATGCGTCATTTTTACATAGGCGTGACATCATGCGTTGTGAAGAGCGTTTTTGTCAAAATGGCCGATTGCTATATTTTGTACTTTGATTTTATTTAAAATCTTATTAATCTCCAAGTATAGATTAAAACTGAATTATCATTTGAAATCCTTGTAATACGTATTTTCCCTTAAAAACATAAAATCTTTAATTTTTTGATACTGTCGTCTCGCCTATTCCTCCTAATTAATTTATTTTACTTAGGATGTTGCTGCAGAAGAGTTTGAACACATTATGGAATTATTAACATGGTCTAGACTTGGCAAAACTCCAGCAGGGAAGAAGGAACTAATTCAGATGATAGCAACTTTGGCTTTCACCCCTGGAGATTGGCACCCTGAAGACCCAGAATACATTGATAGGTTGATACAATGCACGCAGCATGCTGTGCCTTTATTTTCGGTAAGTTATTACAATGTGTCATGAAAATACATTTTGCACAAAATCTAAAAATTCTCAAATTCAACTGATTTTCTTCATGAAGGGAGAAGATGGCTGAGCAATTGGACATTGAGGTTTTAATATCAACCCTTACTTGTTACCTATATACTATATTTATCTTTCAAGTTGTTTTTTTTTTGTCATTACCTAATAATATCTTGGCAGAAATTATGACTGCTTGTGGCTTGATGAAAACCTAATATGACAACAAACATATCTGTTTTCAAAATATACTTTCCTTTACAGTCTCTGGTTGAATCAAACACATTTGTTGACATCTATTGTTCCCATGTGTTAACAAGATGGGATGATATAGTAACCATTGAAGGAGGAACTGATACAAAACTGGAATTATTGAAACTGTTTGCTGAAATCACTGAACATTGTGGTGATTTGGAGAATATAGAGCAAAAAATAAATGTAGCTTATGACCTTCTCATGGTAAGTAATCTAAATACATAAAAATTACAATCATGCCTCTTCTAGCATATAATATTTTATAATGGCTTTAAGTCTTCATATTCAAACCTTAAATTACAAATTAAGAGATGACAATGATAGCCCTCTTATGATCATTACGGGGTTTACTTGTATGTGTAAATTTTTAGTGCTTTTTCTTTCCAAATATTTATTTTGGTCCTCTAACCTTAAAATTTTCATGGGATTATATGATAAACATGAAAAATGTATTTCAAAACAATATGTAACCTACAATGAAGTAGTAGTTATTTAGTAAGGTAATAGTTCTTTATTATTACAGAAATATTTGCCTGAGGCACCAATTGAAGGTGAAGATAATACTAAAAGTACAGAAGAAAAGTCAGAAGATACCAAATCTGCACCTTCACTTCAATTCTCGCATGTTGAATGTGCATTATTTGCACTGCACTCTTTATGTCGTAAATCTCCAGAAGCTCTTAGCGCTAATGCTGCTAATTTAAAATCATTACGTCTACGTCTTCAATACACAGCTCGACTCACACAAGGATACATAAAAAAATTAAAAGAAGTTACACAGGTACATAGCAAATAAAATTTATTGAAATATATTGTAAATAATAGTTAATCTATTTACTTATACTTATATAATTTTTAATTGCAGGGTTCAAAAGGAGAGGATGACAGTTCTGAAGAAAATAAATTGAAAATTGCTGCATTAAAGACAACATCTAATATTAATTCTTTGATAAGGGACATTTTCCGCACACCACCTAGCTTTAAAAGCAAAGTACAACTGTCATTAAAAAATACAAAGGTTGAGAAAGAGGTAATTTATTTTTACATAATAGTTGCTCTATCTATCAATTGTCAAATTTTAGTATAAAATATAATAACCAGACATTCTTAAGAAACATATAGATCCAATTGCCATCAAAACTTGCTTTCATTCATAATTCAATTAACTGAGAGCATTGTGGCATTTATTCATTTTATTATTAATATATTGTGTTTACTGGTATTTGTAACGTATCTATAATTCTTTTAGGAAAAACAGTCTTCGAATTCTGATGAACCAGAAAAACAGTCTCCACAGAAACGACATCGCCCCATTACATTCGACAATGGCGATGTTAAAGGGTCTCCTGAAAAACGCGCGCGAAGTGGTGATAGGAATATGAAAATGTACATGCCACCTTCCGGAAAATATAGTTCAAGGCTTAATAATAGTGGGCGTTTTCCATCTTCAAACACAAACAGGGGTAGGGGTGGATACCCTAGACGTGACTTCAGAGGCAATGGGGCACCATTTAGGAGGCGGAATTACTGAAATATATATCACAATCTGACTTAAAAATGTAATGACATTCTGAGATGCTGAAGACTTTAACAAATGTTTTTTATACCTGGGAAGCCAAAACATCACATAAATATTCCTAATGAAAGAGCAGCAATAAAGAAAAAAAATGGCACAGACCAAGCATTCTTAATGCCTCCTGGTATTATGAATAATTTAGAAGATTTTTTGTCATACAGTTTTGTAGGTTTCTCTATTTATTGTCCTTTACAAACATAGGTGTCCCAAGTTGCAGATTCTGCAGGTAGTTCTTAGTCTAGTTTGTTTATGGAAGCAGTGATGGAGCAACAGCAGAATTGGTTATTTTCAGATATTCTTTCGATTCCAGTTGATTCCAGAATGCAACAAAAGTGTGAGTGTGGTCTTAAATTTTATTCAATATTAGGTGTTTTTGGAGCATTTGGATCCTGATTTTATCATCAATTTCAAAATGTAAGTATGAAATATATGTAAGATTTTAACATAATAAATAATAGCAAGCAAAATGGTCTAAATTGAATCTATTGGCAGTCCCAGAAGAAAAAGGTGAAATGGCGAAATACACTACGTAATTCTACATTTTCGAAGTAAGTATATTGATATTTAATTATAATGTCTAGCTCCTAGTGTCCAGGTCCAGGCAACTCCAGACAAAATTTGTTACTATGCTATGGTATAGTGTCTAGTTCTTGTTTCAGAAGTTCTTTACTAAAGAGGAGTACCTCCAATGGATAAATGGCAATACATGGATTTTATTACTTCAATAAATGATTTCTTTTAAAAAATTGTCTTTTTATTCATAGAGATGGTAATTTTGCCTAAGTTTTAATTTAACAATACCAATGGTCATTGTTAAACAGTTAATAATTTTCAGTTCAGTTCAGTTCAGTTCTTGATAATTTGGCTTTTGCGGTGTTGCCATACCCCAATTCTGCCAATGTCACGTATTAATACCAGCCGAAACAGAATTTCCAGTTGTTAGCTTGAAAAATTACATAATATAAATGAGACAAAGTACAGATTAGCAAAAAAATGTAAAAATAAATGGAGGCGCCACTGAGCTGTTTATATGGCATCCCCGTATAGTTCAGTTTTTAGTTTTGATACTAAGTTTAAAATAAGATAAAAACATTCAATTAAATATAATTCAATCAAATTAAATTATTTAATAGCGGATAATGAACTAAAATGTTAACTTGAATAGTCACTATAAAAACGTATAAAGATCGAACTCGATCGAAAATCGACTCTTGATTTTAATTTAAGACTGAATGTTGGTAGGTTTATATAAAATGATTATATAAAATATTACTTTAATTATTTGGGTGTTATGTTTACAGTTTGTCATACGAGTTATGATAAAGGTGTGTTTGTCTTATAAAAAAATAAACCAAAATTTATTCAGTTTGTTAGTTTATTTAGAACTTTAGTAACAACATTGTAATTTTCAGATAAAACATTTCTCAGTGTGTCTTTTAGTCTGAGCAACTCTTCTAAATATTCGATATCCGAACAGATCGATTCAGAACTTTTCTCAGAATAAGTTTTCGACTTCCATTGAAATTCAGTTTGTCCCTTGCCACCGGAAAAATTTCGCAATTTTAGGACCTGAAAATAAAGTAAATACTTAGCTATAGAAAATATTTATATTTATCCAACAACATAGCAATTGAATACAAAGTTATTATTCCTCTTTATTTTAACTCTTAGTTTTTTTACATATTTTTATATTTAAAAAAACTAAGATTATAAATACCAAATGCATATAAAAATATTATTATTATAAACTATAATATACAAGAAAGATTACAACTTCAAGCTAAATTACATTAAAGTAGTACCTGTTTTCTCACTGTGTAGAGGAACTGAACTTTTTGCCTGATGGCACATAAATCAAAGTTTCTTTTTCGGACGACCTTGTTTATGTTTTCCAGGTGTGGATAATACACCCTTATTTAGTTGCTCTTCACGAGCAATTTTTCTAACAGTATTGACGGATTAACCTGAAAATTATGTAGAAATTAACACATCATTGATTAAAAAGAATTATCAGCCTCTGTAGCGCAATTGATTATACGCCGGCTGTGAAACGCGAGGTCACGGATTCGATCCCGAGCACCGAGATTTTTTTTTTGTGTAATCCACAGGCATTTGTTTCGGGTCTGGGTGTTTGTGAGACGAAAAATATGACGTAGTTTCTGACGCCCACAACAGAACACAAGATTCGATCTTAGTGTGGGGTCAGGACTATGTATGTGACTGTTGGGTGTATTTACTATTATTAAGATAAAAACCTCCACTTTTTAAATCAGAAATAGTGTTCAAAGATATAACTAATTATTGGTGAATCAAGCAAAAAAGTATCAAGTTGTGGTAGTCAATCTCTAAACTGATTCTATCACTTGAATGTAAACATAACCTAAAGGCTTGATAATAATATTGCTAATTATGAGAGAATACGTAGAACAAGAATTAAAAACCACTCTATATCCATAGAATAATATAAGATTAACTGAAATATAACAAAATAAACTTCCACTTACCAGTCATATCGGCGGTTCTTTGGTAAATATCATCGAGGTCCGATAAACTTGTTTTTGCTTAATATTCTGCAAGATAGCGTGAGTAAACTTTATAAATAATTTCCCTTGCGGAACTCCTAATAGTTTTATTCATTTTGTATCACTAGTCGCTTCAAATAAAGGTTCTCACTGCAAGTATTTGACTAAAAACGAAAACTTCAGCGCGGAATCCAATGAAAATACACAAATGTCAAAGATGTTACAATGTAGCCACGTGAAATAAAGGATTAGTTCCATTTTTACACTTTCTTGCCAAGCAATTATTATTATATCAATATTAATTCTAAATGTTAAAACAAGTAAAAATTACGAAAAATGAGGTGAAATTCATTTAAAGATATTAAATAAAATAAAATATAATAAGCTTACAATTTAATACTATTAACCCTTATACATTTACACAAGAGGTGTATAAATGGGGAAAAGGTGAGACTAAGTAGGGTTTTCATGTTAGTGGCACAGATTACTTAGGTCACTGTTAGTGGGTCGAGGCATAGAGTAAGTAATCACTACGTTCTAGGTCGAGGGATTTCGGGAGGAAGAATGTCATATAGGGAAAGAATTAAATTGGGACAGTTGAAAAAAATGTGGTCAAGATTACCCTCGTCCAGACCGCATTCACATAGGGAATGATCCCGCACTCTGATTTTAGCCAGGTGAACTGGAGTGCAACAATGATTAAGGCGAATTCTGCAGACTGTAGACGAAACAGATTTATCAATTGTTTGAAACACTGAAAACCAAGGTTTTGATGGAATGTCTGGTTGGATGCTACCGTAAAATTTTCCTTTTCTTTTTCTTGTGATGTGCCATTCTTTATTCCAAGCGACCATCATAGAATGTTTCATGTTAGAGCAGATATCGAGAGGATTAATTTTAAAATGATCTAAAATACCAATGTTTATGGCCTGTTTGGCGCAGGAGTCTGCTGTTTCATTCCCTGTTATACCAGAGTGACCGGGTATCCAGGCTAGCACAACGTTTATATTGAGTTGATGACATATAAACAGAGCCTCTTTAATTTTCAGGATGACAGGGTATCTGGATTTTGCTTTGAACGGGTTGGAAATTATGCATTGTAAGCAGCTTTTGGAGTCGGTTAAAATTATAGAATTTGTTAATTTATGGGAAGTTACGAATTTAATCGCTTCTAGAATAGCAATGGCCTCTCCAGAAAAGATTGTGGTAATGGAGGGGCATTTATAACTTAAAATAATTTTGAAACTAGGGATCCAAACTGCAGATCCTACAATACCATCATTTGAAAGTTTAGAAGCGTCAGTAAAAAGTGGAATCCAACCTGGAAATTCCGAGGATAACTTGTCTTTTACCATTTTGTCTGCTCCTACAGAATATTTCTGAACACCAAAGTCCAAAAATACCCTTGGAGAAAAAGTTAAAACATTATAGGGAAGGGAAAAAATAAAATTAGAGGGAAATTGTAAGATTGTGTCTGAAAGGCGAGAGAATTTAATGAAGCTGCGGACTAGGCAAGGCAAATCGAAGATAGATTGATATCCTTTCCTTTCTATCAAAGAAAAAAGAAAGTTGAGTTTATTAAGGAGGGGATTAATAATTTTCATTAATAAAATGTTATGATTTAAGTTTTGTGTAACATTGACATTGATGGTGTGTACCACATGTATTTGCTTCAGGTCTGGGTGGACTCTTAAGAAAGTCTCTTGTACTTCCAGATACTCACGACTAGGTCTTAGTTTGGCGTCAGGAGACTGGACTATGTATGTGACATGTTACTGTTAGGAGTATTTAATTGTTATTTGTATTTATTTCAAGAGAAATACAAGAAAACTAACTTAAAAATGTTCAAATAGACAACTATTTGAATCAATATTATTTATATACATATTACTACATCTCAATATCACCAAAAGATTGCACCATGATTGTAGTATGGTTATGTTCGTATATTTTGTTTTTAATCAGTATGTGTATTTAATACTAGTATCTTCGTACATTAAAAAGGAAGGTTCAGCTACTTTGTAATTTTACACATTCAAAGTCACAGGCAACATTAGTAAAAGTATAAGAAAAAATACATATTGGGTTTTACAGATCCCACATAAAAAAATGAGCTTATCTAGTTCAGATAAAGAGAACTTTTAATCCTATATATTCTGTATTTGAAGCATTAAATTTATAACTTATATACAATTTTATCCATGGATTATCTCATATTATCAACAACATTGCACATAATTCTATCAAGATCGTAGCATGGGTCAATAATGGAAGTATCATTGGTGCTGCACTCCATTTGCTCTAGCATCTCTACTGGGATCTTGAAGTTGGATTCAATTTCGTTTTGATCTGGCAAGCTTTGAAGGGCATTTTGCAGTATGTCTTGTACTTTATCTAAGTGTTTTTTAAACCTGTAAAAAAAGCATTATAATATTTACAAATAGCTCGTAATATACTCATATAAGTTGTTTGTGTCTAAAATTAAGTGTTATTTTTACTATATGGTGATTAAAAGCTCATGGTACTTAAAACTATGATCATATTTATTGTATACACATATTGTATAAGTAAAAACCATAGGTTTGTGCGAAATATGTGTGGCACTAGTGACTAGTAACACATTTGCCTGTTTTGAAAGGTACTAAAATGGCCTACTATTCTACTAAACAAGAAATAATACGGAAAAAAATATTAATACCTAGTAGCAGTTTCCACTCGCTGACGCTTCTGTAGTTCCATCATAACTCTTAAAGTTTCTCTTGCCTGATGAGGCCTGAATTCATTCAGCAGATGATGAATGTGGATGAATAACAAACTTAAGTCTTCAACCTTTTCGGCACGCTTTGGAGAATCTGGACAATGTACTAGCAAGTCAAGTAAATCTAGAAAGTTTGCTAGTAAAGAATGATTTAATTTCTTCAATTCCCTCCTCCTTTCAAAGTGCATGGGATAAAGCCGCCTGAATCCCTATAAATAAGAGTATGTTTTTAAAATTTAATATCAAGTTTCTGTAACTTATTCGTTGATGTTTCTCACCTGGCTCTCTAAAGATCTGATGATGGCATCGTCAGCATTAAAGGAGTGTCCAAACATAGAATAAGAATCATGTATAGGACGCGGCGGCAGCGGGGCTCTATTTCGTCGCACATTATCATCGGTGTAAAAGTTTATGTATTGCATAGGTGGCAATGGCAACGAACTGACTTGAGCAGTTTCCGAAGACGACATTTTAGTGGTAAATTAATAAACGTGGAGTATAAAGTATATTAATCACAGAACTTTAAGCCATATAGACCTTATTTAAAACAAAATGCTCAAAATACGATACGAGAACAATAAACAAGAGTTGACAGTTGCGAAGCTAACAACCATAGACACTAGACAGTAGATTCTTGTGCCAAAAACCATGGACTTAATAAATAAACAGAACACATAAACTTGCTTATACTGAAAATATTTATACTTTATATTTATACTACTGTTGGGTCATGAAAAATTTCAGAAAATTTTCCAAATGAAATTTTTCAATTTTTCAGAAAAATATGAAAAATTTCAGAATATTTTTCCGATATTTTTCCATTTTTAAATTTCGAACAAAACGTAACTTCCTGAAAAACGGGGTGAATCGAAACTCAGGGAGAAATAGAAAAAAAGTGATTGTTTGTTTTATCATGTTTTATGAACCAAATTAATTATGTTTTATTTATAATTAATGGTTTATGACTCTTTTTACCAAATTGCAGCCATTATATTTAATCCCTACCTTGAATTTGGACTTTACAGTATTACAAATGTATGTATTTTTACTGTATTAGCAGGTTTATTACGAATATAAAAGAATAAAATAAATTTTACGATTAAAAACCTACAATTAAGTTAAATAATCGAATTTTTCCATTATTTTTCCAATTTGAAATTTTTCCGAAAAATTTCCTGAAATTTTTCCGAAAAATAGAATTTTTCCGAAAATTACACAACACTAATTTATACAACATTTATATACTGGCGTGAAAATCATTTTAACCTTAGTAAATAAGAGTTTTATACTTGTAACTGGAATCAAGTATTTATACATAACATAGACTTTTTTCTTTTTATCGATCGTGTTGTCATTTTGTGTATCTAATATAGTTTGGTCAATACAATTCATAGATGGCACTATTTTACGGAAGGTGATACATTTATCTACGTGCTTGTCATGAACATGCAAGATTGTTTTCTGTCTATTACGTTCATATGACAATTTGACATTTTTTAGTGACAGCAACAAAAACTTAGAATTCCTTTACATAGATTGGAATGTCCGAACTTTTAAAATAAATGTTTTTTTAACTAGCTGCATTGATGACTAATCCAAGGGATCCCGACATGATAAGGTTTAATTAAATGTTGAAAACAATTGTGTACAAATGAATTAGATACGGCCTATCATCAATTTTCGACCGAGTGTTGTTTTTTACACCGTATCACCGATTTATGATACCAATCGTTTAGGAAGTCTTTGTTTTGGTTTGTACGTAATACTTCTTATTATTGTGTGAATGTGTTATTGTTGATTTTGTGTTTTTATTATACAATTGGGATTATTGATAAGTGATTGTTTTTTTATCCTATTTTCTAGTGTAACATGGCCGGCAAAGACGATGATGAGGTAATACTGCAAACTTTTATGGTGAAGAGGTCCCTGAATAAGAAGTTGTTTACGCCGGTGAATTTCAAAGAGCGTTGGCTGGTGTTAACACGACGGGCACTTATTTATTATGACTCTGATGGAGAGGTGAATAATTATTTATATTCAATAACATGCATGCAGTATGTTAAACTAAATGCCTATTAAAGATAGTTCTACTCGTGCTAATAATTATAGAACATTCATTATGGTTTATTACAAGCTGTTGTACACAAGAGGTGTTGAATTCAAATTTTCAGTAAATTCCTACATTATAACATTCAACACTAGCCACATATGACCCATTATGGAACATTTTCTTAGTAAACATTCCTTATCCTAATATTGTTAACTGTATCATCAATACACAGAATCAACAGGTTTTTACAAAAATGCATATAGGTACAAACAATGGGACATATTTTACATGATTAGTCCAGGATTAAATACATAATGGTTTAAATCATCCTAAAACATTATTTAGACATTTTTTGTCATATTCCTTTGAAATGAAGTACCTATATACAATTAGAACATAATATACATGAACTTAGAAACAAGTAGACCTCCACAACAAGACCTAAATGAACATTTAAGACATAAATAATGATTTAACATTGTATTTTATTCTGCACATAATATGTAGTTGTACTAAAATAACAGTATATTAAATAATATTTTTCACAAAATACCAGTTATTTGTTAATGATTGTGATGAAAAGTTTACCATTCCTCATAAGTTCTTCAACACAATATTGAAAGGAGATAATAATTAGATAATTATTTATTTTTGGAAAGTGAAACAAACCATGCCGTTTCAAATGTAATGTATTGTGTTTTTAATCACATAAGATATTGGTGTATGTGAGAAATATGGCTATGATGTGCATATTTATTTTATTATTGAGGTGCTTATTTTACTACATAATCATTACAAAGTTCTAACAACCATCAATCATTCCTATTTTTCATTAGTGATACATGTGGGGCATGCTTAGCATTGAGAAATATTTACTTTGTAAGTACTAACTCATTAGATCTAAAGTTAATATGCAATGATCTATGAGAAATTACAATATACAAAAACATATATAATCAGGTTTCACCTTACAGAACAATAATAAATTTTATTTTTTTACAATATTTATCAGGTTTATTGAAATAAGACAGAGCTTCCTAATTTACATTACAAACATACAAATAGATTAAAAAAAAATTGCATAGATTTAATTTTATGATTAAATGAAAACTATCAAAATATCAAGTATCTACTTCTATTTTATTTTGTGTGATTAAGTTGTATTAATAATTATGTTTCATGCTTGCAAAGGATTTATAAAGGTAAGTTAAATGTGTAGAAGTTGTACTTTCATAATCACAAGCGGATAGTATCAATTTAATATTTCCTGAGTATAGATTTTCTTTATAATATCTACAGTAGGTAATGATGTGATTAACAATACATGTAGCTCAGTGCAGCTGTCAGTTTACTGTTACCATAATTAAGTAATTATTTAGTTTTTAACCTCCTCTCTGTAGATGAGGAGAGCTGTGAACTGTGGTGGAATGCATATTGTCTGATGAAAATAGAAGTTTTAATTAATACTTTCTAAAGAATTTGGTTTACCTATTTATTGTCAAACAAATTACCTATACATTATTATTAATTGGCCATGTCATAATAGAGTTGTAACAATCAACTAATATTGATAACAAGATCAATGTTATATTCTTTGCGATAATGAATTTTTTTTTTCTGGTAATAAACTGTTTCATAATAAAATAGTAAACCCATACAAACCTTAGATTTGAAGTAAAAAGGATATAAAGATCAATAGAATGAAACAAGAAAGCTATTTGAATAAGAGCTGGTCAAGGTGAGCTGATACAACAAGAGAAGTTAATGTCCCTAAGATACCAGTCGAGTTCCGGTGCTTAGTATTAATTCTTTGGGCGCCACTTTTTTTTATTATAGTAAAATACTAGGCCTTCCGACCCGGCTTCGCCTAGGTGCTGATACATTTTGAGTCCAGTTCACATCAGCAGCATATTATTTCTTTTATATTATTTCGTCTTCTGAAAATCATGATTCTATGAATATACAAACTGCTTTACCCCTCCCGTCCTATTACTGTCGTCCTGTCAAGTTTTATTCTGTCCCATGACTCAAGGCATGTAATCTTGTCCTTTTCTGTCGGAATTCATCCCTTTGGGTTTGAATGAGTAATGATATATTTTAATTCCTTGTTCATCCCACGGGAACTCTATATGTTTTTAAAACTAGCTTATGTGTTTATCCAGAGTGTCAGCCCCTCCACTACCAAATTTAAGCGAAATTCGATCAGCCGTTTCTGAGATTAGCGCGCAAAAATAGAACAAACAGACAAAAATTCCAATAATCATTGTTTTAGGAAAGTACAATACCTTTATACATATGTACATCCATAAACTCACACCTTTTCCACCCAGGGGGTAAGCAGAGGTGCTGCTAGAACACCCCTCTTTCGCCTTGTGTGTTCCGTTCCACGGTGTGATAGAGGGCGAGCTTATCGCCATATCGGGCACAAATTCCTGACTTCGATCTGACAGTGAATAGAAAAATCCAGTATCACTTTCCGCGACCCGGGATTCGAACCCCCGACCTTAGCGTCATAATCGTACTGTAGTACAACTGCGCCACCGAGGCATTCGTACATAGTATACATATTACGGCCTACTCGATACTAAGCACTTCACATTTAACAATGCTAGGAAAACAAAATAACGCGCTTCCATTTATATCCACGTAACTCACATCTAGGTGTACTAAATACATTTCATTCATTATTTTATTCTAAATATCACCGTTCTGGAATTTCTTGATTTCTCCTGCGTCATGAAGTAATTCAATAGATATTTCATTCTGTATAATCCTTTTTGCGTGACGAGGTAACAAACGGCTCTAGGTAAAAGACGCCTCCAAAGTCCAAACATAATATATTTTCATTACATTGTTTTCATTATATTAAAATATATTATATGTTGAGGAAAATTATATGTATATAAGTATAGTGCGTGATGGCTTGTTGGTAACGTATTGAACGCAAAAAGCGAGAGAAAGGTCACAAGCTCGAATCCCGGGACACGCTTCTAGCTTTTCAGAGCCACGTGTATATTATTATTCAATTACCATTAACCACGCATTTCTTCTTGATGAAATAAAACATCGTGAAAGAAATGTTTATACCAGATATTTTCACAAGAATTTTAATGATATGTGAGATTTGTTAACTCGGAATAGGTTTGCGTGGTGGACTATAGTCTGAGCCTTCTCAATCGAGGTTTCGATTGGAGAGAAATCCCTTGTTCAGTTGTAGGCCGTTGTTGGCCTACAAAAATTATTTCAGATCTTTTTCTGGTTATGTGATGACTGATGAGGTAATTTTCAAATAGCCTTAATATACCGGGTATATCAAGACTGCGACCGAAAACGAAGCCAGGTGGTAGTTTTAGTGGTTACAAACACGATGAAAATAAAAATGTCGCCAAAACAGTGTCAGATATTTTTCTAACTTTTTTTAAAATCATCATTTTTGGGTGTTAAATACCTAGTTCTTGCAAAAATACTAACTTAAACCCTTACGTACCTTACGTATTATTTTAGGAAAACTATGTATATATAACCCAAATACGAAGATATGAAAAAATTACAAAAAAAAGATGATGATATTTTTCGAAATTTTTACTTCTATTGTGTCTGAAGTCACCAATACTACCACCTGGCCTCGTTTTCGGTCGCGGTCTTGATATATCCTGTATTTTACTTTACAAGCAAACTAGAGATGAGAATTTAGTAACCCCAGGAAGTGGTTTATTTATGACTTGAGTTGTAGTTGAAAGATTTATATCATCAACGCAGGCAAGGTGTCATGTACATTATTGGCTCGTCTATGATGACACTTGCACTCTGCTGAAGATATCGGTATCACGGTTGGCAGTGCAGTTAAATTTCCACCGTCCTTTAAGTAATGAAGTAGGAAATCGTGCTAAGGATGAATATTGTAGGGTGTAGGGTGTGCGCGCATGCGCCGACTGGGTGTGTCTGCCGCCCGGCGCAACTCCCGGCGACGACAGCGGCAGTTCCGCAAAGTCGTTCGTCCATTATCCGCACCTGCTCGCACTGCATTCATTGGTAACTATCAATCACATAAATCTTTCACAAGTTTCTTTTAGCACGCACTTATTAGTTTTTTCGCCTCCACTTGAGTTTTGCCGCTGACATAACCTATCTACCCAATAATTTTCGAGTCATCGCACTGATTACTAGATTTATACGTATTCCTTTTTCCACGTCAACCCACACAGAAACGGCTTTATGTCTAAATGCCTAGCCCTTTAAGGCATACATTTTTTCTAAATTGGGGACTTGACCGGCGTGACTTTTAGTGCTTTTGCTAACGTTTCATGTATTTAACTGTGTGTAAATCAATCTGATTAAGTATATTAGTTTGTATTTCTAATGTTATAGATTTTTATGGAATGTTATACACATATTGTTCTTTGATATATTTTATTTATCATCAATAAATATAGCTTTTAATTTAAATTGTATTGAAAGTGTATTCTAAATGCAATTAACTTATTTTCAAAGCTATACTTCGATGACAACATCAGTTTATAATAATAGTTTGTACAAAGATAAAGTCTATATATTTATCTAGCATTTAAATTGGGTATATTTTGGTTTCAATTTTAATACAGATTTGTTCCAATCATTGTTAAGGACACTCCATACTTAAATAATGTTCGAAATTTAAAACAGTGAGTGTTTTTTGAAGTTGAACAATGTGTGCATTGCAATCTATCCCCACAATAGGGACGGGGACAACCCTCGTTCACGACCCACTATGTATGTGTAGTCATGCCCGGTGTGCCGTGGTTGTATGAGCAGTTTTAATAGAGAGCCCTTCTCGACTCGCATTAATTGTTTGAAAAAGGCTAACTCCACCCTGTTTTTACCAGAACTACTGTTTTTGTTTTTTAAACGTGCATGTAGGTGTGATGCTCTTTTTTAAATTCTTTTGTGTCTAGATGCTTCACATCCCCATTTTCCACTAGATTAAAAGTCGCGGTAGTTTCACGGTTAAATATGTTTAGATTTTATTTAATGAAGATAATGTATAGTTCAATAAATACAACAAAATGTTTCTCGATGTCATTAATTAAATATTTTGTGTTTTTGACATTAACTAATGCAATTAATGTCCTATTCATGTACTTCACAATGCAATTAGCAGTAATTTTATGACAACCTGTCCCTTTTCGATGGTATCAAAATGATATTAAAATCCGATTAAATATTAATTTTTTGTTATAAATACTAGATGAAAAGATACCAGTATTTTATAGACATGTATAAAGTATACATACCATTATTTTTCGTAAAGTTGAACGAAGTTTTAACACGGTTCGTGAGTTCTAACACAATCGGAAATTGCACGGCAGCGGATTTGTTATCGATGCTCGTTGGTTTCAAACCGGTAATCGTTTTTGCGGTGTGATTTGCTTGCTCTCCGAGATGTTGTGATCGTGAGACGCAAGCCGGATAGGATTGATGAATACAGATAATTAACCCGATGCTAACTTCTTTCATCCTGTCTACTTAGTACTTACCTACATTTACTTTTTTATGTTGTGAACTGTAGGAAAGATAGATTGTGTTTTTGCTTTTTTTTCCAAATTAAACATAAAAAATTAAACAAATAGAAATATGGGTATAAGGTACCATTGTTATCCTTTTTAATTTATGAAAAGTATTGGTTACCCAAAAAAAGAAGAAATTTGTTACTGCTCAATTCTTAGAATCAACTACTTATGTTAAAATTGTTAACGCTTTCAAAGAGCAATACATTCTTCATAATAAACAGATGCACGTAGCGTGTTCGTGCATCTTGCGTGGATTATAATTTCTTTAATAAAAATTCACAAAACAATATATTCAATTTATTCCACTCACCGAAATACGTATTGCATTATAATTGGCGCCCATGTTTCGTTAACCAGTTTGCTTGCGTGAGTTTATTTAATTTACTTACACTTGTACACATTGGCGGCGCAAATTTTTGTCAATATTTATACACGAGTACGAATTCAGCTGGGCAATTTGATAACGTTGTGTTGTTGGTAGTTTCCCGTTCGTATTTGCCTGATGTGTGGGGCAGGGGTATTGGCAGACAGCCAGAAAGGCGGTTGCCCTTATCTCGGGCTGTTACCCCCAGGCATGACCAGTGCCATGCACATTACGATACGAGCTTGTCAATTATATTATAATCTACAAGGTTTGCACTTTGCAGTGTCACCAATATTTACATGAAAATACAGTATGTAAAAAATGCAACTTTTATTTGGTAATTTTTCCTAATGGCATTCATAAATAACGAAAATAGTAATTTATAAGAGTTTAAATATTTATGTGATTGTATTTAAAGCTAAAAAAATGTTTCTTGTGTAACAATATTAGAGCTAACTAATTCTACTTACCTATGCTAGTATGGGAGAATGGAGGATTCAATTCGACCGGAAAATGTGGGCGCTCCCAGACAATATAAGGTTTAATGTTCGCTCGATTGAACACATAGATTATAGCGTCCACTGTATTACATAACCGATACTAAATATAAGAAACATCGAGCGTAGGCCGGAAATATTTTCATTCAGTATTTTTTATTGTAGGCGTCTTTGAATGCAACAGTTCAATAAAAGAAAATTTAGATATTCGCGCCACAAGTGTTTTGTGATCACTATGGTTGTATATATTTTATAGTTATTTGGTTAAACTATTGTATTTAAATTTAAGAAAGGTGGTGGTCTCAACGATGTGCGGAATTAATAATTTACATAGCCTTCGCTTTATTTGCTTCTTTTTTGTTATCGAGATCATCGAAATCGTTGCGTCGGTGTTGTGAGACCGAAAAGTTTCGTGTAGTTTCTGACAGCCCCCCGATACAAGATTTTGTGTGTGCGGTCAATATAATTTTTGTAGATTATAATTGCGTACCTACGGCGTTTCACGTTCATAATTTTTTAGAATTATTTATTACTGACTACCTTTTTAAATACAAACATTGCACCGCGGTTTCGACTAAATGTCCTGCTGTATACCAGTGTTAAGGTAGGGCGCGGTTAGTCGACTACCTAGGGCGTCAGAAATGAAGGGGGGGCGTCAATATTTATTTTGTTACTATTTCTTGCAAGTGTTTGAAGGGGTGATAGAGTGCGCGTAGCAAACTTGCTGGGACCACAGCAATCTCTCGTAGAACGCCGCGCCGGTAGTGCTTTAGTTTGAACTGTCATTCGTTAGTTTACCAAACCTTTTTAGACCAAACTCGATTTGATCCCTATTACAACATATTGCAGCAGTGTTCAAGTCTTGTTGTGTAAGGCTTCGATCAACAATACAATAAATCAAAGGTGTAAGGCTAGATATGTATGTATATGTATTCATGCGACCATGCGACATTTACCGCTAATGACTCTTCAAAACAGAGTTGAAATAGGTGTTCAGGAAGTCATAGGTCTATTTCGTTCACTGATTTTATGATGCATGCCGGTGCAAGTGAATTAAAAAAAAGTCGTACGTCACCGGTAGGAATTGACAAAATATTCAGTGGCTTCAATTTCGACGAATTCAATTTGTTGCAACTGAAGCGTGAATTGCTTTTCGTTTTATTGCCCTTTGTAGTGTGTTAATTAAAATTTTATTCTACTACCAAGTGTTTTCTTATTTAAAAAATGTGTAAAATTTTAATGTTGTTACTAATTTTACTATTTTAACTAAATTCTGATCTAATATAAACAAACAGGTACAGACCTATCGTGACCAGTGAGATTTCATGTTTAATTGACAAATTTTAATTTACTATTTTTTCATGTTTTTCATGTAAATTATGTTCAATGTGTTTAGATACTAAAAATATACTACAAATAACCTTATAATTGTAGTATTTTTTAAATATCGAGAATAAGGACAGGGTTTCCTCCGTTTTATTACGCCATTTTTTGAACATTGATTAAATGTTTCACAATATTTTGTAAATCAATTTCTTACGTTATGAATTAATTGAAAGGAATAAAATATTCCACATTCTTATTTTGTTTTTATTGGTTAAATATTATGCTAAGTAAGGTCTGTTGAACGACGTCGACTGCAGAAAAATACACTTTAATATATTGTTTAGACTTTAGACAACTCAATACATCGGGCCTCCTAAGGAAAAATACAGGCAAAGGAATGTATCAACATAACAGGGACCTTAAGATTAGTTGCTCACTAAAATGTTTTGAAAATAAAAATAATTCTTAGCATTTATATTACAAATATAAATCATATTGAATTTGAAACATTTCATAGTGGAATTATAATTTAGTATTTTTTATGAAATCCTGAATTTTTATATTAAATTCGTTTTTCTTTGTTTTATATGCGACAGAAAAGGAAAGAAAGAGGCCGTATTAAGACCGAGACAGTTCATACTGTAGAACAAGCACAACTAGGGGAGTTGAGTAAACAAATACCAGAAGGCGACGGAGAAAAGAGTCCCACGTACCGTTACCCTTTCCAGGTAAGTTGGTTATTCCGTAAATGTATGTATTTCCGGATGCATTTCCATGTGGTGCAATTACGTTGATAGCAGATTGTTTGTAGGTGGGGTACACGGAACAGAACGTAGATTATACGTTATATTTAATAGCCGGTGACCACACTGAGCGTTTACAATGGATCCACACACTCAGGTCTGGTACGTAACGTTAAATATTTTTTTATAAATGCCCATGTCTATGCTCCACTGTCAGAAACACTCTGGTATTATAACCCAGGACCCCAAGGTCCACAGCTATACTGCTGAGATTGGACTAGTAAGAGGCCTGGCCCGGTCGTAATATCCGGAAGAGTGCTGGCTTGGAAGGCCAGTGACACCAACATATCCCTTCTGGACTTCTCCGAAGGGTACAAAAAATGGTTCGCAGCTATACGCTACCACTAGACTAATATTAATAAAATATTTTTTTAATAATCAGTATAAGGGTTATAACGAGCATATGAAACTCTCGGCTGACATTAATGAGTTGTATTATTAAATTTCCTTATTGGTATAATTAATGTAACTACGTAAATGTCCCTCCCCATCGTCGGTTTTCATTATGACGCATGTTCATCGTTCTATTTGCCTTTTTCAGTCATTAAGTATAGTAGATGACACGTGTGTTGATTTCCAACAAGTTAGTGATGATGAAGGAGTCGTTGCTGAAGGTGCAAGTTGAATCTGTTGTTGTAGTGTGCGTGTGTAATGTGAGACGTAGAAGGTACCACCCGGCGGTGTGGTCGGCTCGGCGCTGGAACTGCTGCGACGCGGAGAGGCGCTCGGCGTCGGGCTGCGCTCTGGCCGCTGTCTGGCCCGTCAGCGAGCCCGAGATAGAGCTCCTGCCGCAGCTGCAAGACAACAGGTCTTCCGAGGACGGATCCTGTACGTATACTATTGTTGAATTATGCTGACAATTTAAAATGTTGACATCCAAGAATTTAACTTTATTCAACGGAAATATTAATCGGTTTTTTTAATTAGTGACTGCATTGGATTTCGTCTTTGCCAGTCTATGGCGCCTTTTGTGGATAATGTAATCGATTTCTCTTGTTACTTTTTCAATTATTTATTCAAACACAATTACGATCACGTTTTATGAAAACTTATAGGTACTAACTATTTTTAATTCGCGAGTATTTTTGCTTACTATTGTTCCGCGAAATTTTGATTGGATGTGTACTTGTAGTTCAACAATAGGTTTTGTTATTTTGAACAGAAAGCTTCATCAAGAAGCACGGAAATACAACTGAGAGAATAATTTGAGTTTTTTGTCAGCTCTAAAAAGATTTGGTTATATTTTATTGAATAAAAAGAAATCAATTTGTAACAAACAATAGAAATTATAAAAGACACGTGATACATAAGAAGAATAAAAGGATCTGTCTTTCGTAGATGGTTTAATTTAGTACCTACTATATTGTGCTAATGAAGCTCAAAGGAATGATTCTGAAAATACACCCAGATGAGCATACTTGACTTAATACAGACGTCTTTTTCTTTTATCTGTCATTTCTCCTGCTTGGTGTCAAAGCGCCATTTATTTTTATTAGTCGTTGTGCAAAATATGTTTAACGTTCACTGGCTTTCTAAAATGTAAACTTTATAGAAAATCTCTAAATCAAAGGTTTATAATTCAGTTGATCGCTAAGTTGAACAGTAACCCCGTGTAGATACAAAATGTATTTCTAAATGTAAGCGTTCGTTTATAGATCGCATCTTGTGAGCTTTTTTGCATTGCGCCGAGAGTAACGATGTCTTTCACCTTGTACCCGCACGGTCTCGACTTTGCAAATTATTGTTTATGCCATTTCGAGGGTAATCAACTCGGACCGGCAATTTTTTTTACAGATATAGTGTCTTGGCGAGCATATTAGTTTTACCAAATCTCACGATGCTAATGTTTTAGTAAAAATTTAAATGTGGTATATTTTATATCAATATTTTTCTCATTCGTTTTTACCGTCTCACTTGAGAAGTTAGGTATTTAAAAAAATGCTACGTTCTGCTGCAATAGGTCTACATAAGAAATTAATCAACCTTGTTTAAAATTAAAGTATTTGTAGGAGTAATACCGTAGCTACATAATATATTTTTATTGTGGAATATGATAATCAGATTTTTTTGTAAATTAAAGTACTAATTTTAGAAGGTAAAAAATAAACTAAAAGCTTCGTGTTACCTGACATATATTTTGCTTTTATCTTTATGTGTTCAGTTTTTTACACTAAAGATGTTTACGAGCAGACACGATCGCGAGGCTTCCGTTTGAAGGATGGTATAATGTCTAACGCGAATCAGTCGATTGGCGTTGGTGACGTACACACAATCTTTTGTCACCTTCTAACTAGTTGGGTTACGCATAGCCGAAAGGGGGACCGCAGGCTTGCGCCCGCGCATCGAATGGTGAATGTAGGCCGCGACCATCTTTGTAGCCCTCGCACCTCGTCTCGACAACTATAAAGCCTCGTTCATGGTATCGCTACCACGCAGCTATGACGTACTATATGCATCGCCGTGTCAACGCTCTTGCTTGACTAATTTAATTTGGTATTACGTCGGTTACATCAAACGCTTGGCTATTATTGAGTATTGTTTTTATGGAAATCCTTACTTCATGTTTTGTATTAATGTTTATATTTTGTGATCGTTTATTTCGAAATAGAATTTGAGATATTTTACTATTTGTGTCGGCATATATTATTATCAAAAAAAAGTAATAATGTAATGTCAAACGCTCAGTCCTTTTAAAGGACACAACTCCGATTTTGAATTAGTGTCTGCGTCATTATGTTAATAAGCTTAATATCTATAAGCGTAGAGACCGCAATAGTATCAATATCAACGTATACATATTCTAAGATCAATTCGTATAAAAAATGATGAATAGTTAGTAGTGTTTGAGGCGGAAATGTAAAAATGTAATAAGAACAAAGATTTGCACGTTGTACGTGCGGTATCGGCGGCAGTGTGCATAACGGTTTACCTTCGCCGGTATCGGTACTTGAGCACAGTAGACAGTCGCCGTCGGAGTGTCGTGCGTGACGTCCGGCCTCTGCCGCAAGTCCCGATGTTGCCCAACAAACCTGACGACGAACCTATAGTGACCAAGAAGAAATCCAAGATACCATGTCTGTCGTTGTCGTCGTTCCTGCCGGCTCTAGAGGGTACGGTAAACCTGTGACCTCTATTCGTGGCCTCGCCGCCTCAGTGCTCGTCGCCTCACCGCCTCGCCGCCTCACCGCGCCACCGGTTGCACTCACTTTCTTGTCTTGGTCAGGTGTAATGTAATGCGTTTGTGTAATGCCCGCAAAAGTGATGTTGTACAGTGATTTGGATAATGCAGTGCCGGATCACAGTGATTTCAATATAGTTACGAGGAAATCCTTGATTCTACCGACGACAATGGAACCGTTGATGTCGCTAATCTGTAATTATCTTCGTAATGGAAAGCTTTCTGACCACCAGTGAGATATTATTCCTTATAACATTTTAAAACCAGTTAAGGCATGGCTAAACGTATAATGTGTATTTTTAACCGACTTCAGAGGAGGTTATCATACAGTTATTGTATTCCAAATTGGTGTAAGGTTTTAACAAATTCTAACATTTTATATTCGATTCAATGTCACGTTTTTGATGATAAATTTGACAAAAACAATCGACGGTCGTGATATTTACTTACGTTATACATTCAGTGGCCCTGTGTTGAAATGTACGACAAGTATTTAAAAGTTGTTTACCTACTTAAATTCGTATTCAATGTTGTTGCCTTAAAAGGGGCAATTTGACTGTAACTATAAAATAGGTACGTATTTATACGGCATCTTAGTTTCACAAACTTTTTTTATTGATTCAACAAAACAAGTAAACATGTCAGTGACGTCTGAATTGGTCACAACGATGGTTTAAATAATGTTATTATTATACGGTTTGGTCGGTCGTTTTGGTTGTAAAGCAATACTTTAAAAAATGCTATATTCTAACAACAACACTTTTATCAATTATCGTGCCGGTGGTTGGGAGGTTGCGGGAGATTTTGAAAGCGAAAAATAATAAATTCTCATTCGGGCAATGCTAAGGACTTTCATAAATAAACAAGTAGAGGATTAATGACCTATAAGAAATTTGAGGGAAATTACCTGTATACCAATATTATTTCATTCAACAATGTTAATTGTGAGAAGTATAAAACTGTAGTCAAAATTCACAGCATGTGCGCAGGAACTGGATGTCACGCTGTCAACTTCCTCGTTCACAAGGACCCTGAACATTTAAAGACAAATTGTATATTGGCAACAGTTAACGATGTTTCCATTTGAGTTTAAAATCAACTTGTAATGTCGATACGACGACACTTTTTGAACGAAAATATTGTGTATTGAAAGATGAAATATGGAAACGAAGCATTACAAACACAAACGGATAAATAACAATACTGCATCCAGGAACCAGTACGTGATTGACATACCAAGCATCGCTAAATCAGAAACATTCCTTCCTTATGATTCTTTATAGATTTCGTTCAAAGATAATAATACGTCCTTAGACTTAGTGGTCACATGCATTATTGAAACTTTAATATTAATGTATGTTAATATTGTGTGAGTGTAGCGAAGTTTGAATGTGATAATAACTAGAAGTTGTCCGTACAGCTGTGACGGCGGCGGTCACGATGCCCGGGGGAGGCGGAGCCCCTCCCGGCACTCCGTCTGCAAAACCAAAGGTACCTTTTATGTTTTTATCATATATCTACTTGTTTATATTTACGAATATGTATGTTTCTTATCTGTTTGCTTTAGTCGATCTTTAAGTTCATTGCTTACAGTGGAAATCTGATATGAATAATTTAATATTTAAGGGAGGCTAAACAGAACTTCTTTTTTTTATAAAACGTATGAAGTATGATTTAACACCCTTTAAAACTAAATTTATCAAGGTGGTGGTAGATGGCAGATGTTTAATATGATATGTATGCCAATATCAATCATAATGTATTAAAAAATGTCACTTACCAAATACAGCACTTTTAATTGACGTGAAGATATAATTTATAAACGATTCAGCATGTCCAATGTATGATGTACGGTTAAACTGGGCAAAAGTAAACAGTACTAACTATACTCGTAATAGTATGAACATGTCTTATTATTCTTCAGTTGTTCTAGACTGAGGTACTGAAAGCTTTGATAACATTGTAGTTTATCTATTGGTTGTTATTGTGATGTAAATAAGTGCATAAGAAACTGAAAATTGTAAAAAATAGTAATGTTTACAGAGAAGAGAATAAAATAGGGGTTCACACATAACTTTTTAAAAATACCACAGACTACAGAAGGTTCTTATTTTAAATGTTACAACATCTATCAATCTCTATCTATCAGCCCACTGCTGGGTATAGGCCTCATCATTTGCACGCCATATTTTTCTGTCCTGTGCCAAGCGAATCCACTGTTTTCCTGCGATTCTCACGATGTCATCTGACCACCTGTACCTGTAGTTTATACCTACGTGTTACTAAAAGAACGAGACATTTTCCCCGTGCCCTGGATCGGCCTATTATTTTATATTTTTAGAAAAGTAATGAATAGCCCTCCGGCATCCTCAAACCCCTCCTCTCGCCCCAATATGGAATGGTCTTGCGGTAAAACGTTTAATAGTTGACGTAATTGTTTACAGCAAATATTATATTTTCTTCAATTTGTACCAGTTACATAGAGTTGTTTGTACAGTTCGTCGGTTCCTCAAAATGTATTTTCCGTGCTCGTTAGAATTGACTTTTTACAAAAAAGTGAAGACATTTTTTGTTTGTTTCCAGGAAAAACAAAGACCCAAAGTAGTAGTCGCGCTCTACCCATTCAGAGCAATTGAAAGTGGCGACCTATCGTTGGAAAAGGTGTGATTTTTCATATTTTTGTGTTTAAATATTGTAAATCTATATTTAAATTAGCGTATACCTCAGAGGTTTGGTGCCATATTAATTATAATCTTTTTATGTTAAGGGCGCTGAATATGAAGTTATAGACGATTCGCAAGACCACTGGTGGAAAGTAAAGGATGAGCATGGGTATGTATATTTTTGCTAATATAATTGGTGTCTGAAATAGACGATTGATAATTATGATAACCTTTTTAAAAAATCCTTTTTACATATTATGTAACTAAAATTCATCTGTATCGATAGAACAGAAAATACTCTTCTACTCAAATGTTTAATGTTGATTACCTAAATTCAATATTCAATACGAATATTAATGTACACGTTGCACAAATAATTTTAAAATGATAAACGTAATAAATATCTACTATCGAATCAATGTATAGGTATTACTCCGTAACTTTTTGTACCTAATGGCGTGCAAACGCAGTCATTAATAACAGATCATGTTCTATGCTCAACATTTGAATATCAACACACACGTAACGTTTGTCACGATGGAAGTGCATTTACCTTTTATTATTACGTACAACTTTTCAACCTCTATTATTGAAAAAATACGCCATCTACACCAAGCTCTATTTTGTTGGTCCTATTGTCGTGCAAAAAATGTTCTGTTCTTGATGATGATGCTGCAACAACTGTGATCTATCATATCTAAATAAACGCTGACGAGGCCTTTAGAATACCCAAGGACACAAAATGTACAGGGGTGTTGCATTTAGAGATACAGGGGGATACCTCTAGGCACAGCCCACAGGGAAAATATTATTACTATGGCTCTACCTGTAGTCCGACTCATAGAAATCGTTTAGTAAAATATTTGTCTTATGTGACATCAACTAAAATTTACACATCAGACTTCCCTATGCCCAGTTGTGGATAACTGTTGTCAGCTGGCGTTGTAATAAGTATGTCTGTAATAGCATTATTACTCATCAAACGATAAGTGTGTTCCACTTCCAAATAGGCATTAAAATGACTGGATTAAAACATTTAATTATTATTAGTTTCAATCATTTATTTTCTCCTGTCTGGAAATTAAATACGTGTTGTTAATGTCGTAGATTTTATTCAATAATATTTTTGCAGTTGCTTATTATTCCGTTTTATAAATTATATAATGTGTTTTGGTTTTCGAATAGTTTTTATTTGTAGCAAAACATTTTGTTTTAGCTCCGTGGGGTACATACCGAGCAATTACGTCAAAGAAAAGGAAACGATCGGCTTAGAAAAATATGAGTAAGTATTTTGCTTTTGAAAGCATGTCATTGTTTTTCAACAGACTCCTGTAATCGCCTATTTACTGTACGTATCGTCATGTATAATACCAATTTGTTTAGTTCTCTTTATGATTGATTTTTTTTGTTTATTGTGTTAGGACTACATAAACATGATAATCATATACTTAACAAAAAGTAGGCCTCACAATAAGTGTTCAGTGTACCTATTTATGAAAAGTAAATTACCTTCATTATAACATTTTATAAATTCTATATATTTGTAGTATTATATATCCTTTTAGTTAAAATATAATTTGTATTCGTGTAATTTCTAGTCGATAAGCTCCAGCTGATACTTAACGTGCATTAGATAATATTAGATAATAATCCATAAATATTTACCATCGCAGTTATTATAGTGAAATTAAGGCTTAGTTAGGAATTTCGTATATGTCCGAATTGTGGAGTTATATTGGTGCAAATGTTTGTCCTGTTGGTAATGTGTGTGGGCTGGTGCTTGCAGATGGTTCGTGGGCGACATGTCCCGGCAGAGGGCCGAGTCGCTACTCACGCAGGAGGACAAGGAAGGATGCTTCGTAGTGCGAAACTCCTCCACGAAAGGAATGTACACACTATCGCTTTATACCAAAGTGTAAGTATATAATGCGTTTTTCCTGATTAATATAGTTTCATGGCACATACATTTTCCCCATCTGTATAATTCTTATATGTGTTTTATTCTATATTTAATTATAGTTTGCTCCCGTCTTCGCTCCCGTGTTTGAAATACTTGAGAACAGATGTTCCTTTTCAAGATATTACATTATCGCCTTAAAAAAAAAATGATAATTAGCTCAATTACAACTGCTCACGTCCCCGTGACGTCATGTCGCCTTCCCTTTCTGACCGCTATTTGACCAGACCTTTAGATTTGAATTACTGTACTTTATCACCCTATAATCGTCCACGCCTAAGCAAGTAATTCTACAACCGAAAGTTTGATTGAAAATCATCAACAGTACATCTTGCATTTTAAATAGACCAAAAATTTCAAGCTATTCTAATACTACCTAATAATACCATGATGTGGCGTCAAATATTTCAGTATATCAAAATTAGTCATCGACGCACTTACGTGGTTATAGTTTATTAAAACAGTTTTAAATATTTCGAGTCTGGTATGTACGGTTGGTGACGCGAATAAGTTTGACTATCACCACAGTTACTTAATCTTATTCATTAAAATTGAAGGGACTCATAGTTACTAGGTTTGTTTATATTATTGAAATAAAACTATTTTATACGGATTTTATCGCGATTTGGTTTAATTTTACATTTTTTAACTTCCCGACGTTTCGATTGCTTTTCAGCTTTCGTGGTCACGGGGCAGACCAGACAGTGAGTCTGCCCCGTGACCACGAAAGCTGAAAAGCAATCGAAACGTCGGGAAGTTAAAAAATGTAAAATTAAACCAAATCGCGATAAAATCCGTATAAAATAGTTTTATTTCAATGTGTAACATTCGCGTAAATCTAAGAAACCATTGTTTATATTATGTATTGTTTACGAAATACTGACAATAAAAATAAATAATTGGCCTAATCAATAACGCATAAGTGTAGGTTTTTTAGCTTTATATTAGAAGACTATTTGACATGATTAGAGTAATACTATATTTCAATTCAATTTTAAAATAATACTTTATTAAAAAGACGATATATCCTTCCACTATTTCATCTCCCGTTTTCGTTCGTTAAATCGTTATGATGTTTAAATGTACTCCGATAAACCTATGATGATGATTACATATTACTTTTCACTTTCCATCCTTAAAATATACCGATACCGAAATCGGAAAATTGAAATCGGCCCAGACCTTACGGAGACGCCTGTTAAAGACAAGAACCACCATGCGATAAAAAAAAACAAATATTAATTCCAGTAATCACCCGCACTCGAAACACTACCACATAAAGCAGAACAGTCGCGGCGAGTTCTACCTGTCGGACAAGCACTGCTGCGCCAGCATCCCCGAGCTCATCAACTACCACAAGCACAACAGCGGCGGGCTCTGCTCGCGACTCAAAACCACCCCCTGCGACCGACCCGCGCCGCCCACCGCGGGACTCTCGCACGGTACCTGACTTACTATTTTTTTTTTTATTATCTTTATTTTTATGGGCCTTAGTCAGTAGTTACTATGTGACTATTTTATTTATTTATGCTTTTTATACAAATACTGCCTCCGTGGCGTAGTTTTATTACGGTACGGTTACAAAGCTGAGGTCTCGGGTTCGAGTCCCGGGTCGGGCAAAGTGATATTGGATTTTTCTATTCATTATCAGTCCGGAGTCAGGAATTTGTGCCCGATATGGCGACAGGATCGCCACCTATCATATCGTGGGACTGAACATACAAGGCGAAATGTGGGTGTCCTGGTGGCGCCTCTGCCTACCCCTTCGGGGATAAAGGCGTGAGTTTATGTATGTATGTGTAAAGGCAGAGAATCTATCATAGCGTACCGTTACTGTAGTCTGGTTAACTTTACTATCTCTATAGTCTATCTAAACTAAGAGGTTCCATTTGACGTTTCATACTTTTAACGTAAATAACTTTGTGCAGACGTAACCCACACAATTTCAATAACACTTTCCGTAAATCCATGGAATTATGAATTTTATCACTAGATATACAAACCATAATCACTAAATTTAAACTAGAATCCTTTAAATAAAGCAAAATAACCATTTTAAACAACATATTTTACTTCTAAACGTCATTGCAAAGTCACCTCGTTAGGTCTTTTACCGGTAGAGTCGAGACTATTCAAACGCATTTGTATACGCATAATCGGTAAAAATATTTAAATAATCGAGCAGATATAAAACAGTTGTTTTTTAATTTTTTAAAATACTGAACTTACAGCTAATAATAGGTATGCTGTCAAAGAACATACATCAACAAATAGTGAAATAATAATATTAATATAAATTAATTTATTATTAATTAATAGATTTGGATATTACAATGAAAATGAAGGCGGTATTAGGAGTAGTATATAGATAGATAGTAGGATACACCACACATAGTGAGGAGGTCCCTCACTTTGGAGTATATGTATTGTATGTATGGATCATGTGTTCATAAGCATGTGCGTGATGTGGACTGGACTCAAAAAGTGTCTGCACCCGGGTGAAGCCGGGCCGGGCCGCTAGTAATAGATAAATCACTCCTTTTGTTCCTAAATAGTAAAGTGACATGCAATTGTTGATTTCTCATTAGAATAAAAAGGTTCATGAAAAAATAAACGAAATGATGTAAACTGAAAATATAAACTGTAATCGATTAAGAAATACAAACAAATATTATCGTTATATCCAAATAATCGGATATTGTAAGAACCGATTTATTTGACAGCATCCCTATTTCCCAATGTCAAATGGAACTTCTTAGTTTAGATAGAGTATAGTGTGGATTGGTATAAGACATTTAATGTATCTACTATTCGTTAGCTCTGGGTAGAATAACTTCAAGCATAAAGCGGATTGATGTCTCCTGATTATTAGATTGTCTAGCTTTAGTTTACTTTTTAATAGAACTTAATCCGCTTGTGGTCGCCTTTAGTCCAGCGTACCATTTATTTGGTAATAACTTTACTCATCATAAAAGTTCCAAGTAATTTGTCCCAAGTCATTTAAATTTAAACAATTATAAAATAATGACAGTTTTGTATAATATTTGTAATAATCTATTTATTTATTTAAATATATTAATAAATAGATTATTACAAAAAATGTATAAAATAAAATATAATTATTAAATCAAATATTGTATAAAATATTTGACATATTAATACTTGTAGTTTTCTGGCACTGTATAATTAGAATGAAAAGTTGTCACTGGTAACATTACGTGGCTTCGAATGTTGTTAGATAAATGGGAGATCGACCCCAGCGAGCTGGTCCTGATGGAGGTGCTGGGCATGGGGCAGTTCGGCGTGGTGCGCCACGGCATCTGGCGCGGACGCATCGACACCGCCGTCAAGATGATGAAGGAGGGCACCATGTCTGAGGACGACTTCATCGACGAGGCCAAGGTCATGACGTCAGTATCCACCACCATTACTTATACTTTTACATCATTTCATTGCCAATGCTAGCATAAGTCATTCTGATAATAGTCGTACCAAAGATGATAAAGGGGGCACCATGTTCGAGGACGACTTTATCGACGAAGCCAAGGTCATGACCTCAGTAACCACCACTACATATACCAATACCTTTAATTTCATTTACCAATGCTATAAGTCGTGCTGAAAATAGTCCTACTAATGTCGAGACTTTGACACTGAAAAATTGCACAGAAAATATTTTTCTCCTACCTCGCCTTCCCAGTAGATTGAAGCTTGATTCTCGCATTCGGCGATATTAAACACAGACCGGTTAGGTATTTTCTAATTGTTATGTTATTGTCATGCGACGCGCAAACACACTAATCCTAGCAGTCACTTGTACGCGAACGCCGGTCGCGACAGCGTGCCCACTGGCCAGTATTTCTAAATCTGTCATTTTTGTTAGCCTTCATGAATTATATGTTTGTCTTCAGAAAACTTCAACACCAAAACTTAGTGCAACTATACGGCGTGTGTTCGAAGCACCGTCCCATCTACATAGTGACGGAGTACATGCGGCACGGCTCGCTGTTCAACTACCTGCGCCGCACCGCGCCCGACCAGCTCGGACACGCCGTGCTGCTCGACATGTGCATACAGGTACACACTCAGTACTGCTGGTCTCATATGTGAGAAGCCGTCTGGGTAGCTACCACCGCAATGTCTACTTCTCCCGCCATACACCAGTGTGAATCTGTTCTGTTCCGGTTTGAAGGACATTGTAACCAGAGTAACTATATATTTTGAGACAGAACATCTTGTCTCAAGATTACGAGCGCAGTGGAAAGCCAAGCCTTGTAATTCATGGTGTTGTTCTCGGTTTGGCTGTCCATGAGCGGTCGTATATAATAAAAACAAAAGAACACTGCCCTACATCCGTAAATATAACGTATAGCGCATTTACATTAAGTTGGCGTGTGGCGAAATTAAGAACAACAAATAAAAAAAAATGTGTTTAATGCTTTGTTTGAAATGTGCTTTCATAATTACAATAACGAGCATTTATACTCGTAATCTAATAGTATTAACATATCCAATGTAGTAAAAATGTAAAAAGTGAAAAACTATTTTAATTACTTTGCACTACAGCTCTTTCGGGCGACAAAAGATCGTAAATGATTTATACACGTATAGAATGGCGCCATATTGTGTGCCGGCATATTGCATCACCAAATCAAAGCGATATTAGCGCCTCTTAGGTAGATAATTAATGTAAACTTTACAAAATGACCAATCGTTTTTAGTAATTTTATGATAATCGTTAAACGATGATCAGACCAGCGGGAACTTTTCTATTTCATTCATTGTTCATATACATTTTCGTACCCGTCGTAATCGTGGATTAAGGATACATACATACATAAACTCACGCCTTTATCCTAGAAGGGGTAGGCAGAGGCGTCACCAGGACACCCACATTTCGCCTTGTATGTTTCGTCCCACGATGTGATAGGGAGCGAGCCTATCGCCATATCGGGCACAAATTCCTGACCCCGGACTGATAATGAATAGAAAAATCCAATATCACTTTGCCCGACCCTGGACTCGAACCCGAGACCTCAGCTTTGTAACCGTACCGTAATAAAACTACGCCACCGAGGCAGTCGATTAAGGATATAAGACCGCAATTATACATATCCGCTATTTATATTCCAGGTTTGCCGAGGAATGGCGTATTTAGAAAGGCATAACTACATTCATCGAGACCTAGCTGCAAGAAATTGTTTAGTTGGTGACGAAAAAGTAGTAAAGGTAGGTTATCAAATCTACAAATTATTATAATTTATTATATGTTGGAATTTCTACCAGACGTATAGTGACAAAAAATCAAATAATTTATTATATCTATTATTAAAAATATTATATTAACCTGTATGCTCTATCAATTTCGCAACAAACTTATGGCTATACTGAGTTTTATAGAGGTTTTAAGTTTATCGGGGAACTTATTGAAAGTGGATATGAAGTATTTTAGTACAAAATATGGCAAACATTTTAATTATAAATTTAACAGCTGACAATCAGCTAAGAAACAGCTGACGATTTCTAAGAACGAGCTCGCTTGTGCCTAAGCCCCGCCCCTTTCCTTTGTGTTGGATGCGCCGGCCGTTGACCGCGCGATACGGGGCAGTATAGTCGCACAAAGGTCATTGACGTGACCATTGAAATAGGTCAAGTATGTCCTGGGCCCAAATTATTGTTTCAACGTACATTTTTATTACTTTCTAGTACGTATGAATACTATGAACTATCTCATATTTCAATTAGTTGCTTGCTTTAATAATCACGTGTTTTTTTAAGTTACTTCTCATTAAACCAGGATGAATGTATTCTTTACTCCAGTAATGGATATAACGTAATTGTGTTTCATAGTCAATTAACCTTTTCTACGTTTTCTTAGGTCGCAGACTTTGGACTAGCCCGGTACGTTTTAGATGACCAATATACAAGTTCGGGAGGTACGAAATTTCCCATCAAGTGGGCGCCGCCCGAGGTACTAAATTTCACGCGCTTCTCTTCCAAATCGGACGTGTGGGCCTTTGGTAAGTAGAACAGTTATGCATTTTCCTGTCTTATATGTACGGGTAACAATAATTTATTAATATAATGTCTTTCGCCATCGGCAGGAGTGCTAATGTGGGAGGTGTTCACGTGCGGTAAAGTTCCATACGGCCGGTTAACGAACTCCGAAGTGGTTGACAAGGTTCAGCGCGGCCAAGTCCTCGAGAAACCAAAAGGGTGTATAAATGAAATATACAATGTGAGTACATTTGCGTGCAAAATATTACTTTTCGATTCAATATAGACACGTTGTTCACTAAGCAGTATACTCATGATGTATGGTGATATTATAGACGATGTTGCCACTGCGCCGTTGCCGGTGCCTTACTTTGTATATCCGGTGTACAATAAAGCCTTAAATAAATAAATAAATAGTATTGCTTGCGGCTTCGCCCGCTTATTTTTTTCGTCGCGTATACGTAGCCGCGTCGATTTATGACATTGCGTTATGCGTTTCGATCACAAGACCAAAGGCTTACACTGGGTGGGTTACTCTATTTTCTGAAACGAAGTTCGAATGTTCGGCATCCGAAGTAAGTTATAAGTTTTCCATTTCTAAAAATCAGCACCATTCTCTATGACACTTATCATTCACTCCGAACTTAGTGTATGGTTGCGACGTACGATAGAGGATTATAAAATTTTGTGGATTACTTAGGCACATTCGTATAGTTTTACGTACGACGTCCGAACATGCGAAATTAGTTTCGGATTATAGAGTAACCCCACAGAGGTTCCGAAGCGGCGTGTACACGAGTCATGACGCGTGTGTGTGACGCGTGTGTATGCAGGTGATGCGCGCGTGCTGGGGCCACACGCCTGAGGAGCGGCCGTCGTTCCGTGTGCTGAAGGACCAGCTGGCCGTGATCTCGCAGAGCGTGCTGGCCGATTGACTGCGCCTGCTGCTGCAGCTACTGCGCGTGCCCCCCGCGCCGCCCGCGCCCCCCGCCGCGCCCGTCTGACCCCCGCCCTGACTCTACTGCGCGCGAGTGTGTGTGTGTATGTGTGTGTTGCGGGACTTGTCTTACACGTTGGACCGACTGATCGCTCGATTTTAATGACGTGACGCACAAATGTTTTGCTGTCTTAATGTAATCGGGATCATTTTGTGACGTGAAGCTTCGATATCGCGGTGAGACTTTTTCCAGATACTCCACCCCGCGAGTCGCTACGAAGATCGACATTACATGTGTGTTGCCGTTTTCATACTTTTATATTTTTACATAAAAAGCTCACACAGCTTTGTTGTCCAGACAGTGTACGAGTGGGCCGGGTGTTCATTGATGGCGTCATTCATTGTGTGCGTTAGTTGTCGCAACTATTCAGTTTCTACGGGTCGGCAGTGCTCGGATGTTAAAAAATGACAATATTGATGAAGAAAACAAAATCAATCAGTATAAACTAAAAAAATACTTATTTTCAATAAGTTATTTCGGCTTTATGTAAAATTTATCCAAACCTCATTCAAATATTCTATGATGAAGGTTGTGTGTCGTTAGACGGATTTAAAATTACAATGTCAACAAAAAACAGCCATCGAATGTAGACAATAAGAAATGAAATTGACGTTTTGCGGAATTGGTATATTATGCTGCGTATTAGAATTTCTACCAGTTTTTATTAGATCTCTGTCACACTACCGTCCACTGCCATTCAAAGCTATCACTAGTTTCTACGTCATTTAGTTTTTTATCAATCACATTTAATGTACTTAGCAAAATGATTGATTGTACAGTGACGGCCTTATTCATAGACAGTTTTAAAACCTATTTTAATGAGACATGAGAAGATGGCAAGCAAATAAAAAGTTAAACTATAAATTGCTCACTAATTACTTGATGATGTACATTCCAGAATTTCCAAAAATTATGTTATTTTTATTAAAAAGAAGCTTAGTAATATCGCAATTAGAGCTGCTTGCTGTCGTTTTGTTTCCTGAATGCTTAGATCAGGTTATAAGTACAACACAATGCTACTTTACAGCCAAGTGCACCATTCTGAAAAGTAATTATATGATTATACGTTTATAAGACAAGAATCTCGGCTACATGTAGATTACAAATATTAATTTTATCATCCGCATATCATTAATCATATAGTTATTGTTGTATATAAATAGTATAGAACTTTATTATACTAGTCGTTAGATACATGCGACACAGTACGTGCAGTCATTATTCTTTTACGCACTTTACATTGATTACGTATAGTGTTATTGCATACACGTAAACCCGGCGAAATAATGTTAAATATATCTTAGATTTAACGAAAACATTGTCACTGCTGTTGTAAGGTTTTGGTCGACTGGTGATTGTTACTGTGAGTGAGCGGTACACAGTCGATGCTACTTTAACAAATGACTGATGAGGCATTCCTTGTAAATGAGACTAGTCACGTGTCAGTGACAAAAAACACAACATTCCATGTGGATTTGAAATTAGCCAAGTAATGACCGAGAATATTTTTGGATGTATGGCATTTGCACATAATTAGACAATGAATGTCAGCGGTGACACACGAACGTGCCAATTATTCCGAACGCATAATGTTTATACGTTTACAAAGATAAAGTTAATTTTTTAATTTTTTTCAATCCGACTAAAAGTTCACTTTGGTATTAGATGAAAGGAACGGATTTATGTTGTATACATAATTTAAAGTGTGTATGTTGTAAGAATTTGACTTTTGCATGCAATAGGTTACAGGAAAACGGGTATCTTTTTCCTGCAGACTATAAAGAATATCGCATGTAAATGTGTTTTGTGATAAATATTGAATGCTTGGTTATATTAGTAACTATATATTGCAGTCTCAAATTAAGTAGTACAGTTAAACATGAAATCATTTGTATTCAATAGAAGTACACATATTATGCGAGTACTGCGTTGAAATAGTAATCTTTACGGAATTGTACAGCAATTTATTTGTATAACAATTTTGTAAAACTATTAAGCCAAGTAAAATAATTTTATTGTGAAAGTGTTGTTTTATTTTACTGTGTGTATTGGCGATAAATTGGGAGTGTGCGCGCGGGAAAAATTAGAACTCGTGTTGAAGTCATAGAATTTTGCCGACTTAATAGATTTGCCCATAGATTTACCATTAAAGACTAATTTTTCAATCTTGAATTCGCTGTTGTTGCAGAAATAACTTTGCTATATAGACAGCTTATACAATTCCACGTATGTACTAATTTAATGTCATTGAAATTTAATTAAAACTGGGTAAATACTTTATGTCTATAATTCTAACATATTTAATCAATCCTATAAAAAGAAAATATAATTCCAAGCCTTAAAATTATACTACAGGCTGTCGACTGCGTGATCAAAAGAGTTACTCCAATTGCTATAGGTAGCTGCCACAATTCTCATTTTTGTGAAGTTTATAATTTTCATATAGCTTGCAACATTAGAAGCGCCTTCCGTCGCCCGCACAATTATCTGGCGAGGAGTCTACCTAATCAGCTGGCATTCTGCATTAAAACTAAGTTTGACAATCGAAATTAATTTTTGTGTGATGTATGTAAAAGAAAAGAATTTATTATGTATATGAACTTTTCATAATTCCTTTCATTTCAATAGGTTATTGTTTTTACAAAAAGTTTGTTATAAATAATTAAGAGTTGTTGGTAGTTCAATAAAACTTAAAAATCAATGCTTGGTTATTAATTTATTTAGTATTACTAAAGCTTATACATATAATAATGAAAATATAAAATTTCAACAGAATGACACTGGCTATAAGGGAAACTTAGTATAATAGTGTGTTTTTTCGGTGGATTTGACTTTAACAAACATATTATTTTAATAAGAATAGGAAAATATTAAATTTAACAATTTAATCAACAGTAAGTTTTGGATTTATAGTCAAATGTGATTTATTTAGTAGCAATATAGATTTACAATGTGGAAAATCCCTTAGGTCGTTTCTCCGTATTAAAATCGACATTAACACAATACGCTAATCTCAAATCTGAGATAAAATATAATGATAAAAAAATAATTTTGGGGCTAAATAATTAACCTCTGCAAAAACCGATGACACGGAACGGAAAACGAAGCTGCATTTTGACCAAAATTATGATTTACCATGAAAAATACATTTTCTCTTGAATTTCTTAGACTTTATCAGGTTACTTATGAAAGAGAATTGCCCTCACTGACCAGTGATGGCTAAATGATTATGTGGCGACGAGGACGACAAAATTGTATTATACAATTTTTGTATTGGCCAATCCATTTACTTGTTATACAGGGTATATCAAGACTGCGACCGAAAACGAAGCCAGGTGGTAGTATTAGTGACTTCAGACATAATGCAACTAAAAATTTCGCAAAAGAAATCGTCAACTATTTTTTGGTAATTTTTTACTTATCGTCGTATCTGGGTGATAAAAACATAGTTTTCCTAAAATAATGATGTATACCTTTTTATTTTTTTAGGCACAATGATACGATAGGGTTTAAATTACTATTTTCACAATAACTAGGTATTTACTACCCAAACACAATGATTTTTAAAGTATTGCAAAAAAAAATATGTCACTTATTTTGCGAAATTTTTATTAGCATTGTGTCTGTAACCACTAAAACCACCACCCGGCATCGTTTTCGGTCGCAGTCTTGATATACCCGGTATTATTGACACGTTATAATTGTTACTTTTATACATACATAAATAAAACAAGGCAACTTTTAGGGCATACAACAAAATTATTATACTATTCGTAATACAAGCATAGCACTTTCAAAATATTTTTGTTATTAAATGCATAAAAACAATATTTATTAATAACATTTAAGTCAATAATAATGTAAAATATCAAATTGAATTAATAACATTAAATGATTGCCTAATAGCATAAGTCATTTGATAATAAAATGAATTTGGCGTTAACGATGGTTAGGTCAACCGCACAAGAATGCTGGTAATATAAGTAGGTACATTATACTACAATATTCAATACATTTATAGTGATTCAGTATTATTTATAAGTAATGCTTAAAACTTATTCGTAATATTTTAATTTTTAAGCTTGGTAAGTACAAACAAATAAAAACAATTTTATACGACAGTTTAAAAAATCATATGCATCTGTTGCACATTTGAATATTTATCCACACATATATCAATGATAAAGCTCAAGTGTTTTTCAATTCTTGTTGCCCAGTAGTTAAACTGTTAAGTTTTAACTTTTATACATACTTTAATAGCACGAGCGATAATCCATAAAATTCCTAGTGTAACCATAACAAGTGACCCTGTACTTTGATCAGGATTTTGAATCACGAAGCTTAAAGATAAAATAACACTTATAAATAAAATATAATTCGTTTATAAGCGCTTAATGACTAGAAAACGAAATTAGTATGAACATTGATATCTAGGCAATAAGGACCAGAGTGCTGTGTTCAAAATGGATTCATATAGAAAATACAAGGATTTTTGAAAGAAATTATTCCGAATTGTGAATTTGGTAAGGAGTTTCCATTTTCTACAGGTTGTTATGCGTGCAATGTAAATTGATAATTCCTTCCATTTTAGTTTGTTAATAATTTTGATACTCTAGTTTTCATTGCGTCAATAAATACTTTAATTAACAACATTGTATTATTTTCGCCATGGCTAGAGATAAACTGACATTGCATAATTTAGACGATTACAAAATCATCGCTCGTTAAATTGTCCATAAACACATTAAAACTATAACATCAATAAACTACAACGCCTAGTTACAATAAAAAAGATACATTTTGCAATGTATATTTTTAAATGGAGTTTGGTTATCGTTTTGCCTTAACAAATATAGTGAGGTGAGTGAAAGGTTTAATTTATAGCATTCCAGCCTATTCATAATAGATTATTATTACACTAAATTAAAAGCAAATATTACCCAAGCAAATATTAAACATATTAACTACTATTAAAAATCTTTAAATGTCATCTAAGTTGATACAATTAACACTAATTAGGTACATATTGTTTAGTAACGAATGCTAGTTATATAGTAGGCTATTAAAAATAGTTAATTAATTTTAAACAAAAAATATTACAATAAAGTCATGTTTTAAGTAATTGACTAATTTGGTGTTTTTAATGACGGCAATAATACGGTATTATTTAAGATGTATAACACTATTTGGCCAAAAAGAGAATGAACTCGCAAAATATAAAACTGACATTATGTACTTTGAAAAATGCAAACAACACTTTCAACATTGCAAATTCAAGCAAATTGCTCATAAATTCTTGCCAATATTACATATTTGAGTATAGAACAGATAATGACGATAAAAATGTTTTTTTTTCTACTTAAATTATATACCTATGTAGGTGACGTTTTCAAGTGGGCGTAGATGGCCAAACAATGAGGAATAGCGAAGAATATAGAAGTCGCGAGTCCATTTTTGATGATAACTAAAACTGCATACTTGTATTTCTGAAAAATCAATATTCCTGGCAAGGAACCGAACCTGGAGGATTTCTACGTAGCACGATATTCGTTATATCGTGCTATTTATCGTATTGGGGGTAATGATCCTTTGAGTATTTTTCGCTATTTCTCATGGTTTCGTATTTGGCCATCCACGGCCAATTGAAAAATCACCTTTTATAATATTAAGTCAATGAACACTTTATAGAACAGATTAATTATTTCGGGAATGCTTTAATGACACATATTTTAAAATGCAATATTTGTATAGACATAATTTATCATTAGTATTAAAATTTTATTTTATTAAAATATCAAAAATATTATTTTTTAGGATGATTTAAGAGACGGATAATATTCTGTATATTCGTGCGCGAAAAGTTGACAATTCGGGTCTAATGCGATTCTACGCTCAACTCAGCGAGGGTCGGTTGCATCAAGCAGCTAATATTACCGATAATATTGATTTAGACAATGTCAAAACCTTACACATGCCATTCACATGCCTAATGTTTATGTCGAAGGCGCATTGTATAATCCGCTGTATTAATTAACGGCTGGTCAGATTGAAAAACGTCGCTTTGTTATGCGTTTTCTTAACATTCAGACTATTTGCAATCCGACTGAAATAATTTACATACATACATAAACTCACGCCTTTATAGGGTAGGCAAAAGTGCAACCAGGACACCCACGTTTCGCCTTGTATTTTCCGTCCCACGACGTGATAAGGGGCAGGCCTATCGCCATATCGGGAACGAATTCCTGACTCCGGGCTGATAATGAATAGAAAAATCCAATATCACTTTGCCCAAATCGGGATGCGAACTCGTGATAGGTATAAGTATTGGACAATTAATCAGATTATTTCTTATAAAATATCAAACAATATCGAAAATGTCAAAAAATGGGCCTACAACATTCTTTAATCATGCTATGAATTTATCAGGCTAAAATATTCTTTGACATAATTTATTAATGACAAAACAATTGAAAAATGCAGACAGATTAATACCAGTAACAGAATTGTCTAGTCACCAGTGCGTACTTGTTAGTGTTCCATAGTATGTAGTTACAATTTATATTTTTAAATAAAACTAATTTTTACGGATTTTATCGCGGATATGGTTAAATTTTTTAACTTCCCGACGTTTCGATTACTTTACAGCTTTCGTGGTCACGGGGCGGACTGTCAGGTGAATGTTTCAAATGGGCGTGGGTGTGGAACAGCGAAAAATGCTGAATGCTAAACCGAAAAACTAAAACTGCATACTTGTATTTGTAAAAAGTCAATATTCTTAGCGAGGAATCGATCCTGATGTTTATGTAAGTACAGAATTTGATTAGCAAAATTATCGAATGGTATAATAATATAGCATGTGTTATTTTTTTCAAAATCATTGCATTCAATTCCTCGCTAGAAATAGTAATTTATCAAAAATCCAAGTATGCAGTTCTTGGTTTTTCATTAAAATCGGGTTCGTGAATTCTTTCAGTATTTTTTGCTATTCCTCACAGTTTCGGATTTAGCCAACCACACCCACTTGGAAAATTCACCCTGTATATTAAAGGCGCACGGTTATTGTGTTTAATCTCTTTTTTATATTTAAGTTTCCATTGATTATTTACACACATATGTCTAACATTATTGTTATAATATAAACATTTTATTAAATAGACACAAAGTATACATACTTAATCTAGATGTGTAGATATTTGATAAGATTGTTGTTGTTTATCTAATCAGTTATATATTATCAGGTAAGATATCAGGTATTAAGTACTTGCATAAGTCCATCTCAGAGTTTACAAATGTGACTTTTCCAGCCGTGTTTTCATCCAACCTGAAAAAATAGCACATGAACTGTTAAATAAGTTAAAAATGTATATAATAACCCACAAATGCAGTTAATTGATTTAATTTTTTTATTAAGTTCCATAATATTATATTTGAGATTTCAAATATATAATATTCATTATATAAATCTTAGCTGCTTTAAATGATAGCCAAAAAAAAAAAATAGCTTAGTCTCAAATATATGTGACTCAACAAAAAATACAAACATATTGTTACTGAGTTTAAGAAGTATTGTGTGAGAACAAGAAATGCAATATGGAAGAAAATTACTACTAACAACTATGATAATCAACAGCTTGTATCAATCCCAGACTGCAAGTTAATTAACATAATATTTCTAAATAAGTTTTTGTAAGGAATTCTATCAGTTCACTCTAAGATAATGCATCCATAGTAACTAATCAATTAAATTGAGTTCAAAGGTTATAGTTATCAGTGTTCTTGAATTATAATATTACAAATACATATCTTATAAGATAAGGGAACAAAAAATTACAAAACATAGCATAAATTAAACATTAAATTATGTTATTTAATGTTCTAAGGGAAAGCTAGTAACGGGTAATGTTGTACATACTTAGGATTATGATTTTAATATAAAATTTTAACAAATTGACTGAGGCATCAAATCAATAAAATATCAAACTCTCTGCATGGTATTTTTTTCTATGTCATTACTAACCTGGTCTATGATAGCTATTGGCAGCTATAGCTATAGCACTAGAAATAAAATCGAAATAAGTGTGTGCTACATGCAATGTGTTGATATAAATATATTTTTTACATACCATCCTTTTATAACCGCCCAACATCCTGAGAAAAATGTTGGTGCATTAATTATGAGACACACACCAAGCCTCTCTGGGTAGTGTCTGCTCAGGAGCCAGATTAAATTCTTCAGAACTTGGTAGTCCATGCATGACAATGTAAAGTTGTTTAGATCAAAAACTATACATAAGTTGTCAACTACCTCTTCAAAACATTTTTTGCTTGCATCTTCCTGTAAATATTAATAATTATATGAAAATTAACATCGGTACTGAGGACCATTAGGTACAGTGGCCGTGCCGGTTTCAACATTTATGATTTTAGATTTGCCCAACATATAATCTTTGCAGAGTGACTGTTTTAGATTGGATAAGAGAAGGATCTAGTTTGCTCATTATAAGCCAATGGGCTATTATATATGATAAATAAACATATTTCATTACATTTAAACACAGTCTCTGTAAGGTATTATCTAATTGTAGAATCACAAGTGGAAATGTTAACTGTGCCATTCATTAAAATACCACATTCCGTTATAAATTTTATATAATAGTTATGTAGATGAACATTATGCTGAATGTGGAGGCTGCATAATTATTAGATATTGATTCCTTCTAATTATAATTTTATATATTTCATAAGTTAATTACTACATTTTCATTATGAATTGACAATATATTTTAAATGATTGCAGTATTTATTCATTTGTTAGTAATTATGTTTGGTATTGGTGGAATGTTACAAGCACCAGACTTGTTATTAAATGTCAGTACCTATTTAGAAAAATACTTACCAAACAATAAACAATGAACTTGGTTAGTTCATCAATGTTTCTCTCGCTAGAGCTATGGTTCCTGGCTGGTATATATACTATGGGCCTCCCGACAAGATCTCTGTGTCGGAGCACCCTGGCTTTATTGGCATATTTGGCTATAAGCTCTTTGTCATTTTGTAGATCAGCGACTCCATATTCTACTCGCCATTTATTAGTTTTTATTATTGCCTGTAAATGTAATTAAACTATGTACTTATTCAAATTGTAGGTATAATAATTTTTATATCGAACTTAAGTGTTTTGGGGAAGAACTTTTACTTTAATACATAGACTTACCTGAAACGCGGCATCGACAGTTTTGAACGCCCTCAAATACCGTTTCAGCGAAAAATCATTGTGATATTGTGCTGGATCTGCACTAACGATTAGATTCATGCGCTCTTTTAGCTGTTTTAAGTCTTCTCCGTTAACTGGTTTGAGTTCTTCGGCCATGGTTCGTTTTAACAATTCTATTGACAAAAGATTTTATCTTAATCTACGAAGCACTCACTTAACTGAATAAAAATATGTGCTTGGTAGTAAAACAAAACCAAATAAATAATTAGATAAGTAAATGTTATCGAAAATGATAACCAAAAATGTTCTTTTTATTGCTGTACAACTTTTTAAAACTAATTGAATTGAATCGAGAAAGGAAATATAGTCCATACAGCCTTGTCACTTAGAATCTTTTGAATATGTTTTATGACGTAACCTTGGATGATCATGATGGACGTAATATTGTACGTCCATGCATATATCATACAATACAAAATATAATACTGTCCAGCAAAGACGTTTTTTTACATAATGATAGTCATTGTTCTGAGGGTAAGCCCCGCAATTGTCACACTAACGTCCATGTAACGTCAGCTGCTATTAAGGTAAGGCTAAGTACATAATATAAATGTTATATTTGTATCTTATTTATTTTACTATGTTATTTCAAATTATTACAATTAAAGTTAGTTATATATAAGTAGATGCATTTAAACATTATTGAAGTGAAACTTCTTTAGAATCGTTGTGATTTCAAACCAGATGCAACGGAGAAACCGAAAGGTAAGACACACAAATACAAAAATGTGTAGGATGAAGCCGGCAAAGAATGAGACAGAAACTCAGACTAAATACTCTATAGACGTAGCCATCACTGAACCACCAGTGGTAAGAGTGAGACTGAGACAGCAAGTTACAACTTTAGTGTGCGAAAAAGAGGCAGAAGATAATTTTTTATCCTTGTCACCGTGGCCGGTATTATTTGCTTGGCAAACAGCGCAGTTAGCCAACCAAATGAACGTCATTCAGTTTTACCGAGATTTTAATAGTTTTGGATAGTGTAGAGCAGCGATTTATACAAATATTAGTGACTATAGTGTATGTGTAATGGTGGGTTGTAGTATTTTAGGCTGCAAAAGCCGCAGTGAACGAAAAATTGATGGAATAACATTTTACTCGTAAGTTACTCATTTATGTTACTTTATAATGTTTAAGTTGTTTATTGGTAATAATGTCGTATTTTAATGTCAATTCAAATTGTTTTACTGTGAGAAATATCGATTACATTAATAATTTCTACAAATAATATAACATAACCTCAATTTGTTGAAAGTTTAGTGTTACTATGGTAAGAAAATAGATTTACCCTAGATAATACTTGCATTAAGTAATATGTAGCGTAATTCATACGCACAAAAATAAAATTATTTCTTATTTTAGGTTTCCTACTAATAGTGAAATCAGAATGGTATCAGTATGTTTATATGAAATCAGTATGTTAATACAGACCTCACATATTAGTTTTTCTCATTGATCTCCCATGTACAGACCTCGATCGGTTACAAATCGTGCGATTCGCAACGCTGATGTAAGACTGTGTTTATTTACCACCAAAAATAGGAAAATTTCCCAACATGGTCACACTGAAGAAATATATATCTGTCTCATGTGCGGCCATGGCTTGGCTACGTCTATAGGTACTTAGTCTGAGGACAGAAATATACATACTATTTTCTATTATCGGTCTCTCCTCTTTGTGCCATGCTTCGTAGCATCCCCACTCCTGTCTTCTAAGCATAGTCGCCTGTAATCTGTGCCTGTAATTAGTGATAGTGAGCCAGAGCGAGAGAGCAAAATATGTCGGTGTGTATGTATATTGCACACTGTTTAATACTTGCTTGTATTTGAGCATTTAACGTGTGTTAGTATATTATGTGAAAAGTACGTGAGCCTTCCTTTGATTGAGTTTCTCGATACTACATTTAATTTAAAAATGTACAATCGCACTCAATCAACTATGAGATAAAAACGGTAATTGATGCAGTATTCCAAAGATATATCAACCAAATTAAAACTAAAACATTTTTATCGTATTTTAGTTATCATAAGCCTCTTGTATTATTTGTTGAAACTGAAAATATGGAACTTGAGCAATAAATTATGTAACATAATTAAGTTAAATAAAAAATAAAATATATTTTAAAATTAATCAAAATACTTTCATTTTTAAACAATTAAACTTTGTAATTACCTTACCCTTGTTATACCTATATATTCATTTCATTGTTTTGTCGATTTACTGAAGTTTCACTTCTATTTTATTTTAACTATTTTCCTATCATTATTAAATTAAAGCTATACAATATAATAAATTTGTAACTGACTAAAACTATTATAGGGGGACGGTATAAACGTAATAGAATCCAAAACAATGATTTTTGTCTGTTTATCTGTGCCGTTGGGCGCGATGATCTTAGCAACGGCTAAACGGATTTCGATAAAGATAGCTGACACCCTGGAATCTGTATTAACTTATAGGTTACTCTTATTCCAGAAAAATGTATTCTTCCCGTGGGATGATCAAAGGGTTCAGAATATATTTGTAACTTTTTTAAACTCGAAAGGGATAATATGGGACAGGATTACATGCCTCGTTAAGTTACATATGTATGTAAAATCGTAAATAGAACATCGATAAGGCAGGAGTACCTACCTAACAGAAAATTGTGCAAATACACATCCTTCTACTCTAAACATTCTTCTTCTATTTTTTCTGTTCAGTCGCCTGTTCTATCCACAGACTAAGCAGTAAAGTTCTATCCCTTCAAATATCTCGTCGATAAAAATAAAAGAAACTTTGGAACTAAATCCTTCATAGCATTGATATTTATATTTTTGCTATATCGGAAGAGTGAAGCCTTCTGAGGTTCTGACACAGGTTTCATAATACAAGTACTTGTTCGTATTGCCTATTGGACTATGCGCAATACTGTATTTTTTATTTTCTCATTGAAGAAAGTAGGGAGTAGAGACACACAAAACCATTGTTAAAATAAAAGATAGAGCGATTTTTATGAAACGAACATATTTCACAGTTACGGCTCTGGGGACTCGTGTAATTATTGTAGAATAACTATAGGGAATATTTTGTCTGAGACTGCATGCCGGCCTGAAAATTGCAAGAGATTTAAGACTCTTTCTATTTAAGTAGTGTTCAAAAGTTTACAAACGCACGCTTTGAAACTAAACAGGGAGGACATAAAATATTATAAAAGACAATATTAATAGCAAGTATACACGTATTGTGTAAATAAAAACAACGAAATCAATTTATCACCTCGTTTATTCCATTTCTATTCTAAGGTAATATTTTAACAAATTCAGCGTTATTCAATCTTAATATTTGGGACCAGCTGCGCCCCGCGATTTTTCCCGCGTAGTTCGTAGCGTGATGTTTAATAGCTTAAAGTCTTCCAGCTGGCACCAACCTCAAAAAATAGTTGGCATGTTTAGGTATTTTAGAACTTCAAATATTAATTTTATTTATCTCTTTTTGATTAAAATTTGAAGTGGTTTTATTTTTTCATTTATTTTTTATTTATTACCTACGCCTGCAGATGAGTTAGAGCCTGATGGATTTCTGCAATGTCAAAAGCGCAGTTACCCAAGTAGAAATTGAACGTTCTCGTAGTAAAATCATTTGAAGTATATTTGAGACAATATCTTTATTTACATTCATCTGTATATGGTATTGTAGTTTAAGGTCGGATGCATTGGTTGGATGAGTTTATTGAATGTTTGTACAATAGATTAAAATGAGGAAATTATTCTTATAATTCTTAATTTTATATCAATATTATACACAGGTACATTTATAATGGACTAGGTCTACTCATCCTACAGCATTTGCGCCATATAACGTAGAGTTTAGTTATGCAGAAAATTACATATCCTTAATAATTTACGACAGCAGTCCATTAACAGTAAAGCTAGGTAAATGTGGCACTACTCTTCTGAAGTCGTCGACGGTGCAGCAGAAGCTGTATCCGATGTCGATGCGGTCTGGCTGCCAGCCGATCCAGTTGAAGGCGGCGTTGTTGCGGCAGCGGTCAGTGCAGAACTGCAGGCTTCTCACCTTAGCTTCGGTGTAGTGTGGGTTGTTGATGCCGACGAATGCGGTCCCAAGACGGCGCGATGCGTCGTACACAACCTGAATATACATACATACATAAATGCATGCCCATTTCCTAGAAGGGATAAACAGAGGTACTACCAGGTCACCCACATTTCGCCTTTTGGGTATGTTCCTTCCCACGATGTGATAGGGGGCGAGCCTATCACTATATCTGGCACAAATTCCTGACTCCGGACTGACCGGAGTTAAATCTTAATGAGGGGTCAGGATTATGTCTGTGACTGTTGAGTGTGTTTACTTAATTGTATTTGTTCATTTGAGCGGCATTACAAGGACCCATTGGCTCTCCTAAGAACTCTACGGATATTTTGAGTAAAATGGAAATAAGCTATTATTTGACTTCTTAAATCCTAATATAATATAAACGTCGACAAGCGAAGTCAACAAACCGCGCATCCTCACAGACAATCAAAATCACAGAATCATAACAACAATTAAGAAAACTTCTAACCCTCAATAACTGCTGTCGATTTTTAGCGAATGTATGTTAAATGTATGTATAGATAGGTACTGTTCAAGACGATGCCTTAATGGGGCATCATTCCTTGATACTGTGTAACGCAATACATATGCGATGTCAACCCAATCAAATCTGTTATCACATACGCCATGCAACGTTACGGAATTATCAGCAATCGCGGTGTTTCTGATTCTGTAATGATAGTTTGTGTCGGTACGTAAGTTAAGGCATAATGAAAATTCACCTAATTATGGTGTTGCCGGATTTGATAACAATAATTAAACGTCTGAATCGCCTAATAAGAGTTATTTAAAACTGAAATTATCATTTAATATTTTACCATTACTTCATCCAACAGTAATATCAGCACACGAAGCAAGTTAATGCAACTCGAGAACAAGTAACAAGCAAGTATTTATTATGTATAGAGTTAAAACTTCATAATATTAATGCGTACCTAATCTTATAACAGCACATTGTGCGGTCGCGAAGTTACAACTCAAACTTTACATTGTGAACTGTTTTCAGTATTCATATCCATTGGCCCACATCTACATCAATTATGCCATGTTTTACATTTGCTTGCAGTTTGTAAAATTATATATTATCATAAGAGTCGTGTTACCTCTCACCTTTTGAATTGGGACGTTTTAAATCGAATAACCTATGAACTATCATTAATTACATCCTATCTAATGTGATTGCAGTCCTGCGTTCAAATCATTTATTGAGGACACACACTAGTAAAACGTACTTACATACATACATAAACTCAAGCCTTTTTCCCAGAAGGGGTAGGCAAAGGTGCTACCAGGACACCCCCATTTCGCCTTATATGTTTCGGCCCACGATGTAATAGGGGGCGAGCCTATCGCCATATCGTGCACAAATTCCCGACTCCGGGCTGATAATAATTAATAGAAAAATCCAATATCACTTTGCCCGACCCGGGATTCGAACCCGAGACTTCAGCTTTGTAATTGTACCATAGTACAACTACGCCACCGCGGCAGTCGACAGTAGTAGAAACGTCTACAGTAAATATTGCGTTAGTTCATATGCGTCATGTAATTTCTACTTGTGACCCACGCTTGACAATGAACGACTTATTGTTGAACAATTACAATGGTTGTCTCAACATTTATTTATTTTCATATTATTTATTGCAGATTTGCGACAAGCAAGAAATTTCTACAAACTTTTCGAGTTACGTGCTTGGTGTCATTTGACATTTTGTAGTTTGCCATTATCAGCTTACTTGACCTGTTGTGTAGTGTGTGGGCGGGATACTCGAAAATTGAATTTGTTTACATTGAATGCTCAATAGGTAGCATCTATAGGTACCGCAATATATTTAAGACAATTATTTAGTCGGGAGGTTCACTAGCGTTAAGAACCTTCTCGGTATATTTAGTAGAGTGTGTGTAAATTGCGCGGTTCGGTACTCTCCGACCCTTTCGTATCAATCTCGCCCGTCCCGAGCTAAAAAAGTTTAAGGTCAAAGGTCTAAAAAGTTAGTCTTGCCGGTTTTGATTTCTCCTAATTATGTGTGATACCAAAATATTATGTATATTTGTATTAAGCTTTAAATATCATAATTCCCGCTATCGACTATTTTCTCGTCAAGTTCTAGTATATATCATTTATTTTAATTCCTTATGACTTTATGTACTTTTCGTCAAGACTTATTTCTAAATCCGTTTTGATAGATGATCCTTTCAAATATGATTAAGTAGCGTACAAAAACCCATTCATACGAATAATATCTTAGGGTTTTATGTGTGACATTTTGTAGTACCTATTGTAGATACCTACTTTTATAATTCAGTCCGTTTACGCTTGGCAAAATTTAGTGGTGACGTCAAAACGAAGACGCCCGGGGTATAAAATCTAATCACGGTCTATATTATTGTACCTCTACAATTCTGCCTCCGTCAAAATGTTGAAGAATTGTCGTGGAAGAAAAAAGGCTGATCCAAGTTTTTATGTGCAAAAATATTAACTGCTAATGACTATTATCTATTATACGAGTAGTATTGAGCAATGTTATTAATTTTAATTAATGTTTCCTGGGTGTACCCAGGTGTGTTTTACCTTTATCGCGCCGCGCCACCTTTGTTTTTTTTATATATGTGATAGGTATTGTAATTTGTGGAAACTGTTGTGGATAATGTACTGTTTGATTGTATTTTAATATAAGTGCTATAGATTTTTTCCTATTGTTTACAACATAAAGAAAAAATAAAAAAAATAACTAAACGTAATAGATTGTTACCTTGTAGTAGTAGAGCGAAAGTTCCTGTGTACACCGTGGTATGGTAACCAGCCACTCCAATGCGAGCACGGAGATTCTGTAATCAGAATATACAAACTGGTTGTAAAGTTATAGCAGTAGCCATTTTCTTTATTAATATTTTATAGACCATCGCCAGAAAAAATATAATTGTAAAAGTACTTCTGGTAAATATCACAGAGCAGTTGAATATGGTGTAAATATAATAAAAAACAAATTGTTGTAAAGTTTTACTGTAAATAATAGCGAGAAAAAAATTATAGTTTAATTAATTAATTAAATAACTAATATATGTCGATTTTACATAAATCTACAAAATATTAAATCTGCAACAAAATGATTTCAAATACAGTTTTTACAGAGGACCTTTAACTGTTTAAATATTTGCACTAACTGATTAGGTGGCTGTTATACACAATTCAGTTATATCTAGGTTTCGTCCTTGATGTAACTGACTTGTTCAAGCCAGTTCTAGTTGCCAGCGTTGAAAGGTTGCCACTGAGGCGCAGTGTTAATGAAGTAGAATGTAGCGCGTTGTCCTGTCGCGTAAATGAAATCAGTCTTAGCAGCAAGATGGCCGCGTGCGAGGAATTGTGTGCTCGTTACGTATTTATCAGCCAATGCAGAGCCTACCAGCCGAGCGATAGACGCCTTTTGTTGAACTTGAGTGTACATGGTATTCACTACCACGCCAGGGAAGAAACTACCCGCTAAAACATAATTTTAACTTGAGAAAACAAATCGAGAGGAAAAAGTTTAAAGTGCACTTAATAAGCAAATCGAACCAGACTCGTTGTGCTTAATTCTTTTAATTTGAAAAGTTGTTGTTGCCAACTAGTTATTTTGTTATTCTGGTGTTTTATTGCTAGTTGAGTTAATGATACTAATATTGCGTTCTCAGGTTTGTACAAAAATAAATTTATTTTTTCTTACCTAACCAACTGGGACGGTCCACGTTCGATTGGTGAACAGCATTTTGTGGGTTCTGTTCATACTACACATACAACACTTCCAATCGGTTCTGGTCAAAGCATGACCAGTACAGCGGATAGAAAATACCATCTACTATGAAACCCACCCTGCAACAATACAAACATGTTTCATGAATGAAACGTAAAGAAATATCTATCATAATTAATTTACTGATTTTGATTTAATCATAGGAACAATTTGCCAACATCGTTATATAATGAATAATGAATTTGCCAATTACCAGCCGATATCAATCTATGAATCTTCAAATAATATACAAATACAAAGCTTTTCAATTATTAATTGAAGATAACATGGGTGGGTCCGTGTGAACCGTGGGTCACGTCAAATACTGTGCAATTTTCCAGGGGAATGTAATCTAACTACAACGCTCCACAAAAAAAAAGTTTGTCACAACCGAAATGGCCTGCATTAAAATATTTCTCTATGTAACACAGAATCTCTGGCAAATATATCAACCCTTTGGAAGCATGTTGATAAATGGCCCTACTTGTCAATTAACGACAACCATTAAATCATTTCAGAAACCCGAAAGTCCCATCAATTTAATTCAGAGACAGATGACGGTCGTAGGTCTAAACACTTTGTTAAACACCTGCTAGCTTGTTTTTGCTGTAAAACATTCCAATCTATTCACGTTAAGTCGAATATGTTTTACAAAAATCATATAAATTTATCAATTAATAAATGCATTCGCAATCGCACATAGTCTTAGCACCATAACAAGAGACATGTTTTGTTTCATGGATATCAGACTTTACATACAATACCAACACTAAATACATATTTAACATCGATTAAAATAACTTCTATGGAATGGTATTTCAGCCGTGATTTTAAAACATGTGATGAGATTGCCGGATGCCTTATAAGGGGTGGGGTATTCCCATCTTCTTCCCATTTTTTTCCTTTCCCCGCTCCCTTCGCGATTTATGGTACGGGAACATATTTTTATGTATCTATGATCCAAGCGTTGTGGATGATCATGGGCAGTGATCATTTACCATCAGATCACCTACTTGCTCGGCTGCCCGAAGTATCGAATTAAAAAACGTCTCGTATTCTACGAAAGTTTGTAACATCCTTGTCGTAACGTCTACATTTACTAAAACCGTTTGCGCTTGGCCGAAACCCGCACGTCAATTTTTGTTAGCTTTCACATGGAGATGCATTCAGCATTACTTTTAAAATAAATATTAATCATACATATTTTTGTGTTTTATATACCTTAGGGTTTCTCAGATTTATCCAGAGATATGTTGTCCTAAAAGTGTTACTTAGCTAATAAAATATTTGTGTATGTGTATCACTTACCGTATGACTAGATTGTTATTGTAGCATCTGGTGCCTCCGCATCATGGAATGAGTCTGCGGAACACGTTATCTGCCCAAATTCTCCATTTCCGTTTAACCAGCCCGAGCCGGAAACTAACGAATTACTCACACATGTTGCATTCTGAAATTTAAAAAAAGTTATTAGGTAGATCCATTTTAGTATTTTTTCTTTATAACATTTTCCACGATAAATAAAGTCCTATCGTGTTTGCTTGACGTACCCACTTTACTTAACAGGGTCTAACAACGAGGATCTAAATTCTAAAGGATCGTTGAATTTAGGATTTGTATGTACTTAATATGTTGTAAAAATCACAGACTTTTTTGTGAATACCGATAGTAATGGACTAGGGATAAAGACGCTAGAGTTGCAACAAACATTGTTACCTTCATTAGATACCTAGTGCTCATCAAAATCAAAATATTCTTTATTCAAGTAGCTGTTTGAAAGATCTTTAAATCGTTAGGTAAAACCTATAACTGCCTTTAAAAGTGTTATACTGTAAAGAATAAAGTTGTAGATTTACATTACACGATATTTGTGTTTAATTATTGTCATTATTAATACAAGAAGATAAACGGTTCATTCAGCGTTTTTGATTTTTCGTCTCGACTTAAAAAATATACTATATGAAATATGGGTTTCATTTGGTAATCGCATAGAAAATTAAATATCATCGTAAAAATAGAACTAGATCTATTTACAAGTACAATGATGCGACGATAAATTCTGAAATTACCAATAAGAGCCCCTGAAAGAAAATGATGTGACAATCGAGCATTTGCACTGTGTCTACCCTTTGGGAAATAGTATATAGTTTAATTGAGTAAGAATGAGCTTTTACAGACAATGTTAATTTATTTGCTAAAAGGTCAGTACTTACGCCAGTAGCCCTAGATGAGGCGATGTTAGGATGCACTATAGTGCGGCCGGATCCAATACATGCTATGTACACCTGTTCTCCAGTGTTGAGATGGATTACTCCAGTGCTACCAGTAGGCACAACATAATTGTGGTTTCTTAAGTGAACAGGCTGGGGTTGACCAAGATCTCCATTTACCCTAAATAAACATCCTAAAAATAAATAAAAAAACTATAGAATATAATTCCAGACTTCATGGTAGATACAGTAGGGGAGACCAGGGACGATAGTAACACTAAACAAAAGTAACAAATGAATTTGTGAAAAAGTATGTTATCTACACTGATATGCTGTAAGGCAGACTTTAAGAAATTTTGATATTTTATTTTATTTACAATGTTACAACCATCCCTTTACGCTATTACAACCAATCCTAGGGGTAGGGAAGATTGTAACAAATTACATTCTAATAGCACTTGCAAACAAGTTGGTATTCAAGGATAGCCGAAAGACCAATATACAATATGTAGTAATTATCAATTTGTTAACTAATAAGGTCTGTGTGATACGAGTATGGTCTGGTCTCCCCTAAATGTTAGTATATGACAGTATTTTACCACTGCGAGGCGAGATGCTCGACACGTTTCCCCATTTTCTTTATTCAATTTCTAGCCAGCTATCCAAGTAGTCTTCAAAGTCATCTTCGTTAAACACCAAGGCTAGGTGACCGGGCTCGGGTAACTCAGCGGGTAAAGCATATGCGGCCACTATAACACTCAAAATAAAGGCCGGTAATCGCATCATTTTAACACTACACAATGTACCACCTCAAAACAAATTTGGTGTATATAAATAGATTTTATCACGTTTGGTTTATAAGATTATGCTAAATTATTAAGCGCGATACTTTAACTTCTAGAAAATCAACTAGCCCATTTGCAGAATCGATGTATAATATCTGGTTAATTGTAATCAGCATCAATATGTGCCGTGACGTAATTATTTCGCCTCCCTCTGAAGTGTGCTGATTACAGACGTGGGTTTACCCATTTGTGTTTGTTGTAATTATGTTTCGTTGTTTGTTGTCACAGTTTCATTTGTTTGAGCCACTTGAAATGGATTGCGGCCGTGATAAGATTGCTATCTAAAATTCACATTTGATAAGCTATATCGAAGTATTGAGTGGTGATTCGAAATACCCATATTATGTGAGTAAAATAATTTAATCTTTTTGGTCTTTAAAAATGAACTATATTTTAACGTATGGTATCTCTTAGTAGTAAACTTTATTTTTTTTGCATAGTACTTAATCATTTAAGCTTAGCAAAATGCTATCAGCAAGATATTACAAATCTTATCCCTAAATTCGCCAATTATTGCTCAACATAAAATCTCGCATTCGCGCGTGATTCACATTTCCGTTTCTAGAAAAATGTTTAACCTGGTAAAGTAATTTGGCGCGATTCATAAGCAATAAAGTCAATCAACTGTTTTCAGAATTGTTCACTTTAGTTAGAAATTTAATATTGTAAGAAACTCGCCATAATTATATCTGAATTGCACCAATTACGAAGTCTGAGAGCCGCTATTAACGATATTTACTCCAGAAGTCAATACCGCGTAAAAGAGATCAAATTAATGATGTAGGCATTACGGTTTCCATTTCTTTCTTATTAAATAAGGAAAGAAATCTAAACATAGAATGTTTATCTGCGATTTATTTTTAATTACCCAATAAACTGAAGATTAATAAGGATCCACATAAACTATGATGCATGTTCGTAGGTGTGTGACGCAAGTAGGTGGAACAAGAAAAATAACAAAATGTTACGTAAAATGGAGGACTGAAACAATATCAATATAATTAATGACTGTTAAAGAAAACTCGTTCCACTAAAAGCTGTGTTTGTTGAATAAGTTATTTGCAAGGTTATTATCGGAGCAGACAAACTTCTTAAACTGCAGCTATTGATTGATCCTACGCTGCTCATGAAGTATGAATAGTGAAACTTTTAGATAATCACGAGATGTAACAAGTTTTCCATTACTGAAATGAGGACAAAGGCGGAACAGACTGGCGGAATATTAATTGGCTACCAGATTTATGCTATTATCAATGCTACTATTAATTTGCAAATCTAAAGGATCTGCCGATATTATGATTAGTGTATATATTTAGAATATTTTTTATTATTCACATCTTATTTTGGGTTTGTTTATCGTACCTATTGGAAATACCAGATTTTGAAAATTTAAAATATTCCTATTATGTTTGCCCTGATCAAATGCAGTGGGTATCTGCAATCTTATAATTTTGGTCCATCCAAAGGTTGCCCGACAAAAACTTTTTTTTATTGCAATGAATGGCGAGACGAGCATACCATTCGACTGATGGTAAGCGATACGACTGCTCATGGACAGCAAAACCAAACAACACCATGAATTACAAATCAATGCTTGGCATTCCACTGCGCTCGCAATACTGAGAAAAATGGTGTTAAGTCTGATTATGTTTAGTTGTTGTTCTGTAAACAAAGTCCTTCAAACCGGAACACAACAGTGCATTTAGACAGCTGTTTGAGGGGGACAAATAGACATTGCGGTGGTACATACCACCTCAATGCGATAAGGGCGACTGTTGTAAAATAATGTAATTGGTACCTATTATTTTTCTTAAAAGACTGTTTATGGGATACCATATAACAAAAAATAAATTAGACGTTTTGATAAGATTGGTCGCCCAAGTAATTCATTCTAGTAGTAAATCTAAAATAAAAGTCTGTTTACTTGGATACTCGTAAGAGTAATGACGTCAAACACTCAGCTGATTGACGGACAATAACTAAGTTATGCTGTGGGCGTACCAATGGATGACGATGTCGTTAACCATAAAATGAAAAGACTTTGCACCAACCAATGATTAAAATTCAGATAAACTGCTTTTTGCTGGCCAATCAGGGAATAGAGTAACGTTTTTAGCCACTTGGGTGAAATTTCTATGGCTGCTCTACCAGCCATCTAAGCCCATGTGATTAACATTAAAACTAGACGTCCAGTGCCCCTTTATAGCTGTCGCTTTAATACTTCGTCGTATCGTACTCTATCCTACGGCTCTATTGAACGGAATAACTACAAAAAATCTTTGAAAAATAGTGACTGCTGAATTCACTCTATTTATATTGATTGTAATTAATTATAATTGATAACGTCATTACCGATAATATTTACCTAATGAGTGATAAACGGCAGATAATTAATCATCTAGTCTGCCGTTATATAATATCACAGAATATGCATGCCTGCGGTTCTCCTCAACATTATGTGCATATGTAATTTTATAGCTATGTGGGTACTAGATATGCGCTATTACAACACAAAGCACAATATTTAAATTGAGGTTTAATATACAATGTTCTAAATATCTATTGTTATCAATATATGTCTTATTTATATAATATATGTACATGAATTTATACAACAAAATGAATTTGTCAAATAAATCTTTAATTTTACTGTGTAAAGAATATTATACGCATGTGAGTTCATAAAAATACTTGGAAATCTTATAATAAATTCTCATGAAATGTCTTATCAAATTATTGTTTGTAGCAGAAAATTCTGAATCACAATTTTTATGAACTAGCTTGGGGACGAAAATCAAATTTATTTCTTTCCTTACCTCTATAAAAACCATCTGACTAAATGTCGGATAAGTACGAGGATTCCGTAGCTTGTCCTTATGCAATAATTACATAGAATACCTAGATTTTGTTTTATAACGTAATAGAGCCCAAAACAATGATTTTAAGATTTTTTGTCTGTTTGTCTGTGTATATGGTTGTCTGTGCGATTGTGAGCGATGAACTCAGCAACGGCTAAACGGCTTTCGATGAAATTTAGTGTGGAGGTTAGCTGACACTCTGGATTAACACTATGGCTACTTTTTATTCCGAAAATTTAGTGTTCTCGTGGGATGAGAAAGGAATTCCGATGGTCAGTCAAATTTTAACTACAATAATTAGATATGATCTTAAACATGTGATAGAAAGACAAACTAACACACGGACATCGGCTTAATTCAGTAATAAGAAACAGTATGCTTATCTTAGAAGATAACATTGCGTTGATAAAATACATATATCAATGGTTCATTGACAAAAAATTTCGAATACTACAACGTTACTAAAATTTGAAATTTGAATATGGATCCTATGATAATAATATTAGGGGTGACGTATCGGCCCGATTGCCCTGTACCACTACATAATTGTCAATCTATATGCAAGCTCGGTTTTTGTCAAAAGTTTATCAAGGGAAACTTTTTATTTTTTCCTGATTTACATTGTTATTAGGTTTTGACGTAGTTTGTGCGCATATTACGTATACACACATGCCTATGTATTAACGTCGCTTACGGTATATAAAAATTAGTGGAGATGTTTTTTACATTGTTTTCCATTTAAATAAAACTAATTTTTACGGATTTTAACGCGGACTTGGTATAATTTTTCCTTTTTTTTTTATTTCCCAACGTTTCGATTGTTTTACAGCTTTCTTAGTCACGGGGCGGAAATTAGTTTTATTTCAAAGTGTAGCAATCACGTAAATCTAAGAAACCATTATTGTTTTCCATTATTGACAGCCGTTTTCCGTGGCGCAGTTGGTTAGCCGCCGGCTGTGAAACGAGAGGCCGCGGATTCTATCCCCGCACCGAGACAAATGTTTGTGTGAACCACAAGTATTTGTTTCGGGTCTGGGTGTTTGTGAGACCGAAAAGTCTCTCGTATTTTCTGATACCCACGACACAAGACTCGATCAAATGTGGGGTCATGACTATGTATATGACTGTTGGGTGTATAAGAATAACAATTATTATTATTAAACTGATTTCGCATCAATTTGTAACGCAGGAAGAATAACTTATGTACATATTGAGGAAAAATACTCGTGATAATAGTCTGCAGTACATTATTAACTTTGCTGTTCATAATCCGTTTTAATTCCTGTATTATCGTTTCTGACGTCACAGACAATAATTCATGTACAAATGCGTCGATCGTACTCGCCCCGCCCAAAAAAATAAATTCCGACATATTGATGATTGATTTTTAATTCGGTGTAGATTAGGAAAACCGACGGCGAATGATTAATATCGATATGACATTGCAGATTACCGTTGTTAGGGATTATTCCATAATATGTAAAATATAAAAGTATAAAAGTATTTTCACTACATCATGAAAGCGTGTCAAATAACTTTGGACATATTATTGGTTTCTACAATAATAATTAAAGGATCGAAATTAAATGTAATCAAATATTTTATTTTCCTTAGTTCGTACTGCCCACGTATTAGAGATCCGCAAAATATGTTACAATATGCAACTAATATTTCATTTTACAGTTTTAATTTTTTTCAATATCCAAATCTGGATATTATATTCAGTTTAAAAATAAACACTCGAAATGGACACAACGATAGCTAAACTTGTAAGCGTTTAATGCCAATCATAATTTCGTTCTAAATAGTGCCAATGAAAATTTGCCTAACAATTATAGATAACAATCGAACTAAGTATATTATTTCTTCAAATCATAATGAAATAATTTAATTCGCTATTCTGACCTCTGAAACTCAGCCACATAGCCAATTTAGTTTGCCGGTAATTTAAATTTTAATCATTCATAGAAGTTCAAAATAGGCCAGTGCGGTTAGTTTAACGATTCAATTCATGCAAGTCGCTACTCGCTAAGCCGGTTAACGTTTTATTCCCCATGATCCTTACCTATAACCTTAAACAAAATTGAACTCAATATTGATCACATTATGGTACCACAATATGTTAACAAAATTGGTATGTCAAATTGAAATATAAGAAATTATAAAATAAATATAGTTAGCGCACACGCTGACACAGCTGCAAAGCATGCGAACCACAATATATAAAACAAGCAACTTTACCAACAAGCTATGATGTAGTCATGGAATAACATTCGAAACATTGCCACTCTCTTAATTTTTTTTTTAAATATGTTTATACTGGTATATTGCACTGTTACCGACAGGCCACCAGGGCCTGTCGATAACGGACCAGATGCGTCTGCCAACATTTTCGCGGTGGTCGTGGGTTCAAATACCAGGGCACAGCTCTGACTTTTCGGAGTCATGTGTGTATTGATAGTCAATCACCACGCACTATAAAGGCGAAGGAGGAACATTGAGAGGAAGCCTGCAAGCGATTTGTAAAGAATTTCTATGGTATGTCAAGTCCGGCAACCCGCACTAGCGTAGTGGACTATATGGTCTAACCCCTCTTAATCATATTCTCGATTGTAGAGTAGGTCCGTGCCTTGCAGTAGCACGTATATTGGCTAATGCAATACAAATACATTGCAGTGTCTACAAAGCATATAATGTTAAGTACAGTCAAGATACCAAGTGGTTCGAGATAGTTGTATCTTACTGGTTCTCTATCGACACAATTATGACGGACGCCCGAAATCGTATATATATAAATGTTTTATATATATAAAATATTTATTTGTGTATATATATTTCAGTTTCAGTATTTCAATTTTTTTCTCTATTTAGGCGGAATCCAACATGCCACGACACAAAGAAAATAAGAAAATGGGTTTGGTGGGACCGTGGGACAATTCAAACAGTACAAACGGGAGTGAACATTGTAAATTGCGGTGATGTGACGACAGGCCCGATTCCCCTTATTGTTAAAGTTTGTGATAACCGGAGGTAAGATAGCCATCATAACTTAAATAGTTTATTTTAGTTTCGCTCAGCCTGGAAGGATTTATGTACGTTAATTAGTTTCCCTACATCGATCTCCTGCTACACGTATCTTATTTATTAGCAAAATCTGCATACGACCCTCGTAAAAGCGTCTGGGCCGGGTTAATTAATATGTAGAATTCTAATACGATGTGTTATATTGCAACTATATACACACCTAAACAGGGTAGCTGATTCAATATTCTATATTGTTTAAAAACACATTTTAAATACCGAACTTCCTCTTTCTACAAAGTATATTTATTCTCGTTATATTTCAATGCGATTTACTCTTGTGTCTAAAATGAAACTTGGGAAACTACTCCATCGGGTAGATGACTTATTAAAATTACTGAACCCGTTTCAAAAGACTCATTTAATAATATAATTAGATTTTATCGGCGTTTATTTTAATATCATTATGCACTACACGTGTATACGATTTTTGAACAAAACAATAGGTACAAGAATGATGTAATGGTCTATATGAGGCTCCATAAGGTATTGGTAGATTGTGTGAAGAAAAATTGGGTTCTAATCAAGCAAAAATGTAACTAACAATTCTAGCATTAATCTCATCGTTACAAATTCCTATTTCTAAGTAAAATTTTACCGTTAACTATTCTTGTGACGTTTGTTCCCTCGGCAAAAGCCACGTGATAAGAAGAAGATCTCGTTTTGAAGTCAACGTCGTGACTACTAATTACTTAGCAAGCGACACACCTCTCCGCAGCATGATACATATTTATGACTCGGACGTGCTCTCAAACCTCGAACAACGACGAAGTGGTGGCATCGACGTGATCTCAAAACAATGGCAAACATGTCAACCCGACACTAACTGCGGTTTATAACGAAAAACAAATTAAAATGCATACATGAATACAAATTTAGATTAAATGACAACTTTTATGTAAATTGGCAGAGCCACCAAATTGAGTCGATTTTTAATAATATTAATATTTGAGTACTTATTCCAGTAATTGAATAAGGATGATAAGGATTTATGTTCAGGGATCGGATTTGTTTCATTTCAATCAGATCACCGGCGATACAAAATTAATTATGTATTAACAGAGGTTTAATATGATCTAATAGAACATGACATTGCTGTTTGTTACGGGGGAGACTGCAAAATCATGTAATATCTTTGGGGAATCATTCAGAGAACCTTTTTCATATCTTATTGTTATATTGGGTTAGACGGTTAGAGTTTCTCTCTTCTGTGGTTCAGACCTGAAAATAAGGTTGTGTTTATCTACTTCTGTCTTAATACGTTTAAACTTTAAATACGTAAAAAAATTATATATCAGTAAGTTGTTAGACAATGTCAACAGTCAGTTGGGAGGCTTACAAGGGATGTTGATAGTAATGAGGGTGTAAATTTTAGTCCTCTGGTTATTTACATATTTCGTGAGATTTTAATCAATCAAACACAGTATTGGATTGTTTTCCGCAAGAGTGGACATCAGGTTTGTAGTCAAATTTAAAGTTATAAATAAAATCTTTCAGTAAAATGCATAATCAAAAGGTTTTTTGTCGACTTCAAGCGTAGAATATGAAAAACAGATATTCGTAACGAACCTACATCCTGTAGGTAAGTGTAATGTATGTACCTACTAGGAATCATAATTTATCTGCTCTTTCGTTCAAAAAATAGGAATTGATTCAACTTTAAAAGCAATTTCTGTAGGTAAGTCATTAATGCATTTGTTTTACCATAGATATAATTAAGTAGTTAATTAGTGTTTGTTAATGAAGAAACTGTGGTTACGTTGCTAATATATCGGATAGAACAGTGTTTTATTTATTTTTTGAGGAAAACACCCAATATTATAGTTCAAGATTCATAGAAATTATAGTCTAGAGAGAATCGCGCAGACACACGACGTTTCGAAGTTATGTTTCTATTCGTACCTAGTTAATTATTTAATATACACTAGACCTCAAATGAAAATGAATAGGTATTCACGAAAGGCTAAAATGAAACCAAATCATAATGAACCACGGAAAAATAAAACAGTCCATGTAACTTGTAAGCGTATAATATTAACAGCCAGAAGGAGTTATGACTGCATCTTTAAGCAGTGTCTTACAATTACATGTTGCTCTAACATTCATATTACATATTCAAAGAGTTAACTACACTTCAGTAAACACAATATCTCCTCGGGATGTGAAATTAAAATAGTTTTGAAAAAGCTTTGGAATAGTAAAACAATTTTTTCGGAAATTTCGAGTGCTAGGAAAATTGAGTTAGCTACATTCGTCAGGCACTTACTGAATAAAACAAATATTTTAAACGGTAGGCAATATTTTTTTATGTTTCGAATAAAATATCACATTATATTTTGGGACACTTGGAAATTTATAAGCGTAAAATTCCAGCCCACGCACACCGATATCGAAAAAGCGACATAAAGAAGTTAGCTGTAAACTGTCTGTCAAATTTCCGTGACAAGTTATAACTATATTCAAAGCAGTTTCTTAAAAATGTATAAATCAACAACACGTGTTTTATTTCCCACAATTTGGGCAGATGTGTCATCCCGTAATATAAGACGCATAGTGTTCATCCTGAAAATTATGTAATTTATTGAATGTGTGTTAAGTGTAGTGTTAGTTGGAGACCAACAAATAAAATATCTGTAGAGATAATAAAAATTTGTATTTATTCCTAAATATAAATGTGTGTATGTGATGTTCAATTATTTACGGTAGCGAATTGTAAAAATTCGTGCTAAAAGTGACTTTTATTTGGCTTAGCGTTGCTTCCATACTGCTTAAAGAATTGTATGTAAATTCGGATGTAAGTAATTTAACAGTATAAGTAATATTAGTTTTGATATAACGCGATGACTCCTCAGGCGGTGGCAAGCAGATCGCAACCTGTATCTTAAGCTAAAGTTAATGGTTAACTGTTATTTAATTATGTTAAATCGATTCAGGAAGAAACGAATGTACTGTAATGTCATTATTAAATCATTATAGCATGAAGATATAAATTATTCTTTAATTATATTGTCCATAAAGTATCGTAACGTAAGTCCGCCAACCCGCACTCGGCCAGCGTGGTGGATTATATTATGGTCCAACCCTTCTTAATCGTACTCCCGTTTGTAGAGGAAGGCCCTGCAGTGGAATGTATAAGGGTTGATACAGATACAGATTGTCACGTTATGTTACATACAACAAATAGAGACAGGTATAGTGGTGTATGTAGGCACTATTCTTGTCTTTAGTTCTTATTCTTTGCGACTTTTATGTGATAATATTTTAGTTATTGTATGATATGTGTGTTGAATGGTATGTTTATATTCTTTTTGCAGGAAATAAGCCTGAAGATGTACATTTTATTGGTATTCACTTTTCTTTCGACGGTAAATGGCCATGTCTTCAATTGCTCCGTTGAATCGCACCCTGACGCACAAATTACTAGTGCTAAGTGTTACAACGGCAACGATGTTATTCGGTATGAATTAATTATTATGTCGCTATCCCGCCTCAATAGTTTGAGAAAATTGGTTTCACTCATAAAAATATTGGCTAGATTCATAAATGTCAGAGAACACCATTAAATATTCGACTTATTACAAAATGACATATCCCTTTCAGTAGCAAGAATCTCGTACCAAACAACTCATGAATACTTTAAAATTTAAATGAGATAGAACATTGCAAAATTCTTGATCATCGTCATAGCCATAGACAGTTTACTGCTTAACATAAACCTCCCCCGGGATTAGAATAGCGGCCTTAATCCTGCAACTTATTGTAACCTTTATATTATCATTCGTTTACCTTAAAAAGACTTGCGTAGATACCTTCACTATCCAAATTATCTGGTTTAAATCACAGTTTTGCATTACGTTGCCACAGTCTCTGATGCCTGACTAATGTTGTATTTTAGAATGGGTAATATCGTTAATGGCAGCTATCGACCTCTCTACTGGTCTTGCTTCAACCGAACCCGTTTGGAAGTTTTGTACGTGAAGTATGAACAAAACCCAGAGAACGCTCACCCTCAACGTGACGGTGGTGAGCGCCCCGGTTGGTTGGGTTAGTAATATCATGTTTCATTGTTATTTTAACTGCTTTTATACTGGTATGTAAATGTATATTTTGTTATCAGCTGGAAATTTCTTCCCTGGAGTAGTGGTTGGCAAAGTCTACACTAGAATCGTGCAGAAGAAAACTATTGCTGGTATCGTCGGAACTGCGTTAGCTAATAAATATATTACTAATACTCAGTTTTTAGCGCGCGGTCACTTGGCCGCCAGATCAGACTTTATTTTACCAACTGATCAGTGCGCCACATTCCATTTTATCAACGTTGCTCCTCAATGGCAGCCATTAAACGAGGGTAACTGGAACTCGCTTGAAAAAGTATGTATTACTTCTCTACGAACACTGAATGTCACAGGTTCTGAATATTGCATGAAATATTATATGATCCATGTACAGGGTATATCAAGACTGCGACTGAAAACGAAGCCAGGTTGTAGTTTTAGTGACTTCAGGCATAAAGCAACTAAAAGTTTCTTTTTGAATTTCTTACTTATCGTCTGTATTTGGGTGGTAAATACATACATAATAATTTTCTTAAAATAATAATGCAAACCTTTTTATTTTTAAAGACGCAATATAACGCAAGGCTTTAAATCAATATTTTCTCAAAAAAAACTAGGTATATACCACCGAAAAAAAATTGCAAACAGAAACTGACGCTTTTTTTTTGCAAAATTTTTTGTTGCCTGGCTTCGTTTTCGGTCGAAGTCTTGTTATACCCGGTATATTATTTTACTTTACTCATTTAGCATGCGATATTTTAATGTATTTTCAGAACCTGCGCAGACGAATCAAGGCCGCTGGTTACCACACCACTATTTACACGGGAACCTTCGGTGTATCCCAACTTCGCAACCAAAAAAATAGACTAGTTGATCTTTTCCTTCATCGTGCGGCCGATGGCGCCCTAATGATTCCGGTCCCTCTTTATTACTATAAGGTGACTATGTTAAATACTAATAGAATTTGCGCTGATTGTCATGTTGTCATGGTTTCATTGGCTAACAAGTAACTAAGCTTTGACTCAATATAGCAAGTTCTACCTAATCTTTCAGTTGTGTTTATACTTAATGGTCCGCTAATGATGATCCCATTTTAATTATATATTACTTGAATAAAAATGACTGTTAAGTCAAGCATAAACTACAATACATAAGATACTAACGCTTTATCATCTTATTAATGACTTCATGTATGTACATTTACATAGGTGGTACATGACGCATCACGCCGTCTCGGGACTGCATTCGTCAGCATCAACAACCCATATTACACCGAAGCTGAGGTGAGGAGCCTGCAGTTCTGTACTGACCGCTGCCGCAACAACACCGTATTCAACTGGATCGGCTGGCAGCCAGACCGCATCGACATCGGATACAGCTTTTGTTGCACCGTCGATGACTTCAGAAGAACAATTCCCCACCTTCCCGCTTTCACCGTTAAGGGTCTTTTAATATAAACAAAGCATGTGCCACCATATTTACATAATATGCATTTTGTCTCCAAGGATAAGCTCACCTGAAATAATGTTCTAAAATTTAACTTTTAAATAATAGTACTTTTTCCATTATATCTATTTGATCGAAGATTATATCTAAATATGGCTTAAAGTTTGCTAAATTTATACAAATTGATATTTTTTATTTACTTTCTTTTGCCTCTCTTTACCCCACACATTTATGAGGTGGGCACCATGTGACTTTCTCTATGTTGGTTAATGATTTGAATTAAAATTTTACGGCTGGTCGCATGCCTGATATAATAAATACATACCAAAGAAATCAACATTCTTTCGATTCGCTATAGCGGTAGGCTCGCCTCCTATCACATCGTGGGACGTTCCATACAAGTGGAAATGAGGGTGTCCTGGGAGCACCTCTACCTATCTCTTCTGAGAGAAAGGCGTGGGTTTATGTAAGTATGTATGTACATATGTTTGGCCTGTTGGTAATGGTCGAGAAACGGCTTACAACATGTTTTCGATGGTCGCGGCTTAAAATCCCAGGGCACACCTCTGAATTTTCGCATTTGTGCAGTGATAGTCAATGGGTGCTAACAAAGAATTAAAATTGTATCCTAATAATATATTAATTGTTAAGATCTTTTTAAATTCGTTTCCATCCGAACTCGGACCGGTACATTTACGAGTAGCAGTGATCGCGGAAAGTATTAAAATATGCAGTCATGTACGGAACATGCTCGCTGGCGGAGGCGTATCGCCGGGGCAGGAACTTGACAACATTATGAGTTCTTTATGAGTATGCCATGCCATATCAAAATCCAAATCTGCGCTTTTTATTTTCTTTCTAACATGATGAACAATTATGTCACTTCCATCATAATTCTAAATAAGAAATAGTATACATTAAATAAAGTATATAGTTTTCTAAAGAAGATTTATCATTATTTCCAAGCGGCTAATGCTTACATTTGTAACTATGTGAATTATTGTGATGTTAAAAAAAGAGTTATATATTTTTAATGAGTTTTGTTAAAGAATTATCACATTATAGTTTGACAGACTGAATTAATTTGCTGTACCTGAATGTTGCACAGACTATCGGCATGAAGGAAGTAAAGGTGTTACCGTAGCTCTCCATGCAGTAAGTCAAATAACTATAACCTCGCGAACCTCGTACTTTATCGATAAACGATTTTTGTTCGTTTTCTGATGAAGGGATGGCGGTGGTAGTATGTGATCTGTACGACAGTCAGTTTGCATTGCGCTGTATTTTATGCAGGAAAGTCAAAATCTTATAGAACATCCACGGGCAAGAGATGGTGACCACTCGTCGGTCGACACATTTATACTAGCCTGCTTCACACCTCATATAACATAGCAAACTTGCGTCGACCTTCATGACGAATTTTTCAGACCAAATTGGTCTCTGTGGCCGTTTGTGGACGGGTACGACTATTATTCTATTTCTATTTAAATAATGTCTATCAAAAATAGACGTGGGTGTCCAAAAAAATATTTGAAAATAAAAAAATATAAAAAATCTATATCAGCCCATATACGTCCCACTGCAGGGCACGGGCCTACTCTACAATCGAGGGAATCGATTGAGAGTGGTTAGGCCATATAGTCCACCACGCTGGCCTTGTGCGGGTTGGCATAAAATATTTTAATGTATTTAATAATCGACTGCCTCGGTGGCGCAGTTGTACTACGGTACGATTACAACGCCGAGGTCTCGGGTTCGAATCCCGTGTCGGGATCGTGATGTCGCAGTTAGGAATTTTTGACCAATATTGCGATATGCCCGCCCCCTATCACATCGTGGGTCACGACGCACAAGGCGAAATGGGTCTCCTGGTAGCACCTCTGCTTATCCCTTCTGGGAAAAAGCCTGATGTTTGTATGTGTTCGACTATTAACTATATTGTATCCCAGAAATGTAAGTCTTCTTTTCTGCCTTTCCTTATCTCTTGCCTATGTGATGTTGGCGCGTTATGATTTATACCCATGTTACACAATGCTTATAATTTCAGGGCCGGCTACCTGCCTGAAATCTTCCTTTTTCGGTAAAGGGTTTTTGCGTCTATCACACGGACAGACTTCGAGTACCTTCAGAATTCTCAACAAGAAGTTTCAGGTTTTATAACGAACGCTTGCACTAAATGAAATCTGATAACATATTTATAACGCTAAATGAAGTAACTACTAGGCACAATTTAGTACTTACTAGATACTCTGCCAATCTACAAATGAATCCACATGAATTTATTTTAAATGTTTTAATCGTATTATTAGTATCTTATCGCTCACAAAATCAATAATAATTAAGAACAGTTTTATCGCATTAATCTATTTGCCTCATCAATCAACTTCCACGCGTAGATCATGCAAGTGTCGACTTTGATGTGTTATTCTGCATGTTGGTGTCACTAATTATATCATGCCCACATTATTAGCATGATATTAATTAATCGTGTCCTATGCTAAATCATTGCTTCTGTGATAACTGATTTAAGGCATCAAGGCTCATTTAAGGCAAGGATTAAGGTTAAAATTTACTATAAACTTTAGGTAAAATCCAGGTACATAATTTCTCGTGATTTTTATGGTCAATTTAAGACGTGTTTACCTAGTTATTTCTAAGTAAAATCGTTCATCCCGTATAGCGTTGGTGGGATCGAATGAAATATACGAATACAATACGAAAAAAGAAAAGAGCTTCTTCAATCTTCTAAAAACTCAACGTAGATTTTAGATAAACAACTAGATAAACTAACTATTAAAATAAATCATGACCTGACCGACGAGAATGCATGAACAGATTGATGAAAGTAGCCAAAACGAAAATAGTATCTCAGAATCAGTATATTCATAGTCTCGGCCTACCCCTATGGGATACTGCGTAACATGTATGTATGTGTGTAAAATAAATCCACTTGAAAGAACCAATTCCGCATTAAAACCCGTCCATGTATTTAATAGTTATTAAAATATACTCGTATATCATCATCATATGCAGAAAAAAGCTTCTTATGTTTAAAACAATTCCTCGCGTTCATATTTTTTATATGAATATTTTCTTGCTAGATAATTTAGGCAGTAGTTATATACTTTAGTTTATAATCCCTATTCAATATGTCAATTGTTAATCACATTTTTATCTTTTCTTATTTCATTTGAGGATTAATAGATTCAAACCACATGTTTATCTCCATGATTAATGTTATGTTTGTTCGTATTAGGGGCTAGTTCCAACTCACGGTAAAAACATTTTTACCAATAGGCCCAATACTAAAGAGCGTGCTCAAAATATTGTCACAAAAACCTCACAACCTGTGTGTTGGCGACTTACTTGAACCGAAGTGCAAGTGTTAATGACCTTTACGTGCAGGCACATAATCGCGATTCACGTAGTCGGCAGCCGCGCCGGCGCAACACGAAAGAAAGGGAAGCGGCTTCCCGGCGTGCTAGGTTGTATTCAAGAACCATTGACTGTTTTTTCTCCTTATGAATAAAGATTCACTGAGTCTTCTGCTTTCCTACTGAATCATCACCATTTGCATCCTCGGTTGTAAGTATGTATATTAACAGCTCGTAGAGATGTCTGGCTTATTTCCATAAGGAGCTCAATATCCAGAAATAACAATGTATTCTCAATGATTTATACGCCAAGAATCAGGATGGGCACATTAATACGGACTGTCCTGACCCTCGGCTCAACAGTACTTTTAGGTAAATCCTAAGTCGTGGAATAACAAAGCGTATTGCTTTGAATTAGACCTTTTTATTTCGTGGCTTATTGTTGTTGATATAAAGAAAATTAAACATTAAATACTAACGACGATTATATTTACATTGCAGGAAAAACATAAACTAAAGCTTTAAAAGGCGTGGCGTGCGCTCTGCTAGCCTAACAATGACGACATCAGAGGTACTAACTACTACATGCATAGATAGCTGAAAGTAGGAAGGACAGCCATGGAAAAGAAAGCACTGAACAATTTACATAAAACATTAAGAATATGTAACGGAAACTTTAGAGAAAAAGTCGACAAAGGAAATCTACGGAACACCGGTTGCGATGGCTTTAATCCATGTCTAATTGATTATGCGTAACTCATGATGATCGCTTCTGTCCTGATAACAGATAGATAGTCCACAATTATAAATAATGCCATTTGGTAAATTGGGCAGCAGTGGCAGGTGACTATCCTAAAGATGCGTATTTTGCTCGTATTACCGGCTCTGTTGGCAGCAGTAGCGGCTTTGCCTTTTGAACTGCCCGAGCCTGGTAAATTAGCATTTGTTTTAAACGAGGATGACTTTGAAGATTACCTGGACACTTGGCTCGCTGCTGAACAGAGGAAATACGCCAATGAAAGCGAACAATTCGGCCCTCAGCAACGAAGCGGTAAAGTACTTTTACCTTTTGCTTAGTGTTTCATGTGCAGTGTGAATTTATTTAGAAAATGTCGCCGTTAAGAATCTAAAAACTCACCTCAACACATTATTTTTTAGGGTGCACATTCAGGGTGAATGGTGACTTAGGTCAACCTCAGCCAGTGTACTTGCACAGGAATACGTATATTTCTCCGACCGGCACCACTGGCCAAATCCGTCTTAACACTGGTGAACAAGTGTTGGTTGCCTGCACTGGTTCAGGCCGAACCATCGTCCATCCTAATATCGCCGCCAGCAGAGCATCTGCCGTAAGTCTTTACAAAGTGTTTAGGAGGTGGAATATTTTTATAGCCAAAACATGTCCAAATATCGTATAAGTTAATTATTATATCATCGATGTAACTCTTACCTTCAGGTACCATAAAAAATAGTGCAAGGTCTACCATGTAGACCCAAAATATGGGAGAACTTATCCCACTGCCTCGGTAGCGCAGTTGTATTATGGTACGATTATGACGCTGAGGTTTCGGGTTCGAATCCCGGGTCGGGTAAAGTAATATCGTGGTTTGGAGCATACGAGCCGAAAGGTGGGCGTCCGGTGGCGCCTCTGCTTGCCCCTTCTGGGAAAAAGAGTGAGTTTATGTATGTACCTCTCTCACAAAATAAATCAATAATCTCTTCTAAAGACAATAATAGCGGACTTTTCGGTTTATCATAAATAATCCAACGCCTATCACTGAACTGATTAATAAGTACCTTACATCCCATTTCTTGTAATCGTTTTTGTGATGTTACAATATTTATTTTATATTTTCAGACTGCTACCTGCGTTAGTAACAACCTTGTTTCTGGATCTGGTTGGTTAAATGGAAACAGGGCTTTCGGTCAACTCACTTGCTCGTCTCATTCTCACCATGAGGCACAAGCTACTAATACCAGATGTTTCAACAACAATCTCGTTATTCGGTATATTCTAATTTTTAATCGTTAAATGCAGTTTTCATTGTATCCGAGGTTACTGACGTCATATTATTCTTTATTTTAGAGTTGGTTTCATCGTTAACAACGTTTTCCACCCTCTGTTCTGGTCTTGCTTCAACCAAGCCCGTTTGGAAGTTTTGTATGTGTGGTATGAACAAAATCCTCCGAATGCTGTGTTTCAATCTGGCGTTGATCGCCCCAGTTGGCTCCGTTAGTAATATTTTACTTGCATATTATTTGATACTAATAATCGAATTGAAATTAATTCTGATCGTTTTCTTCTAATAATAGCGGGCAGCTTCTTCCCTGGAGTTGCTGTTAACAACGCCTACACTCAAAACTCGCAGAGGAATATGATTGCAACGTTCGTCGGAACTAATCTAGCTAATAGATATGTAACCTCTACACAGTTCTTGGCACGTGGTCACTTGGCCGCCAGGACTGACTTTATTTTCGCGACCGGCCAGCGTGCAACATTCTACTTTATCAACGCCGCACCTCAGTGGCAACCATTCAACGCTGGCAACTGGAACTGGCTTGAACAAGTAAAAATTTTTTTACAAAAATGTTAGTATGTGTTTTGAATATTGTATTAATAAATGTGTTTCCCGGATTTTACAGAACCTTCGTAGGCGTATCGGTGCTGCTGGCTACCGCACCACTATTTACACTGGAACTTTCGGCGTAACCCAACTTCGCAACCAACAAAATAGACTAGTTGACATCTTCCTTCATCGTGCCTCCAACGGCGCTCTTCAGATCCCCGTCCCACTTTACTTCTACAAGGTGATTACGATAAGCATAATTAGTTCAAGTTGTATAGGATATTATCCAATATCTAGTACCAACAATTAACGTTCCGTCGCAGTTGAGTTTTTGCTATTATGTCGTTATGGAAATCTTTGGGTGAGGCCAATGAGGAGTTCCTTTGGCTGAAGATTCTTATGACTATGGTCTCTGATTAAGACTATTACCTATAGCTGTCCTCATAAAGTAGATCATAGACCTGTCATGGCTAGCCAATATCTATTATAATTTTTAGGGCCTTATTTATAGACAGTTTTAAATCCTATTTTAGTTATATAATCTTTGTATTTCTCGCTCACACTAAATTCAAAAGTCGTTCGAAAATAAAAAATATATATTTAATATAATATTTAAGGCTGTTAATTATTAACGAACATTTAAAAACTCAAATATTCTCAAAACAATTTTTTTTTAATGTGAGTGCTTCGATTAATGTGTGAATGTTATATCCAAGAAAAAATCGATCTCTATACGCAGGAGTCTAGGAGTCGTTAATTTACAAAATTAGGAGTACAATATTATTGATTTTTAGTGTTACATTCATGAAATTATTTCATTAATATCATTGATCTTGTTTTCAGTTTTAAGAATTGTTTTTGTGCTCGATGATGTGGAATTCATAACAGTATAAATAGCATTTTAGTGTTGCCGAATCTAAAATCTCGTAAGTTTAAATGGACAACAATGATAGTCTCTTATTGTCAGCGTCCAGAACATTTATTGGAAGATCCTGTTTATCCCGTTGTCCTGATTATCTTTATCGCCACAAAACTCGTGGGCGGTCCTTTCACTCTTAATGTTCGTTTTCTTATTAAGGTGGTGTACGACGCCTCCCGTCGCCTGGGTACCGCTTTCATCAGTATCAATAACCCTTACTATACATTGAGTGAGGCAAGGAACTTGCAGTTCTGCACTGACCGCTGCCGCAACAACAACGCCTTCAACTGGATCGGATGGCAGCCAGACCGCATCGACCTCGGATATAGCTTCTGCTGCACCGTCGCCGACTTCAGAAGAAGAATTCCCCACCTCCCCTCTTTCACTGTTAACGGTCTTCTTACATAAACAGAAGTAGCACGTGCTACACGCATAATAATTTATGTTTTCTGGGATAAACGAAAAAAATAAACATCTAAAATATCTAAAAATAAACATCTTTTTCTACACTGACGTCATATTACAATGATTTTGCTTGAAATTGTACTAAATATCAAAATTTTTATATTATCTATAAATTTTTGAATTTATGTTAATTGAAAAGATTTTGTTTAGATAATAATATTAGCCTATAACGGTGAAGGAAAACATCGTGAGGAAACCTGCATACCGTAGCGATTTTAAAGAATTTCTACGGTATGTAAGTCCGCCAACCCGCATTAGGCCAGCGTGGTGGACTATATGGCCTAACCACTCTCAATCGATTCCCTCGCTTGTAGAGTAGGCCCGTGCCCTGCAGTGGGACGTATATGGGCTGATATAGATTAGCCTATAATCTTGACTCTAGTTACATAGAAATTATATTAAGGGTTTGGGGGCTGAGGTCTTTGATGTAATATCCAGACAAGATCGACTGGCGAGCAATGATGATCACTTGCCGGTCGACACAATATTGCCAGCCTGCTCGAACTGGAAGTTCAGTGGGCAGGATATGGTGCCTGTGCTTAGGCGGCGTGAGAATTTCGCCTTAAGCGACCTGCTCGTCGTATGAGACTGAGCAAACTTGATATAGATAGGTAAAGTGCGCCTCCAGTTTTTGCGCCTCTAATATGGGTGATAGAGTGCTCGGCCTTGTATGTGTCACAGATGACCAAAACACTTTAATGTTCATGAACTGTTGTTAAATGGAAGGAAGTAATAGTAATGCGTAGAGCGGTCACGAGTAACAAAATTAAACTGCTTTCCTTTCTATTTCTTTCTGGGCTATTCTATCTACTTATATTATGTCGTCCATACATAATGCTTGTTTCTTTCCTTAAAAAAAACACGCGAATTATGTAGTCAGCCAATTAAATAATGATTGGTAGCGTTTTAATTCAAAAAGGTCATTCTATTCGTATTATTATTATTTAACAGCACAGACAGCCCGGAGGCTGTAACCAACTGCGCCACGGATGGCGCAGTTGGTTAGACGCCGCCTGTGAAACGAGAGGCCACGGGTTCGATCCCCGCACCGAGACAAATATTTGTGAGAACCACAAGTATTTTTATCGGGTCTGGGTGTTTGTGAGACCGAAAAGTCTCTGGTAGTTCCTGATACCCAAGACACAAGACTCGATCTTAGTGTGGGGTCAGGACTATGTATGTGACTGTTGGTTATATTTATTTATTTATTAATCTTTTATAAAATTGATTGTTGTTACGAATATAACGTTATCATATAAATCTATAAGTGCAATCGATCACATTAGTACGCTCACACAATGTGAGCATGGACTTTGTGTGTTTTGTACGCTTCGTGTGGATGTCACTGCTAGCATTATAATTTTAATCCCGATATGAATTAATCGTCTGGTTTCACCAAATCTTTCTTCATGCGATAATGGGTGTTGAGGATTATAATCTATGAAAAATAAGTGATTAAAAAAATAAATTAAATACCGTAAACGTTACAAAACGATTTTATATTGCGTTTGATTGGTTAGATTTCATGCCAAAGGTGCGCAATCGCCATGTTGCGTTATGGAAATGTTATAAAACATAGTTTTCGTAGAATAGAACCTTTACAGTCTAAATAAAGAAGCGTGATCTATCAACAACATTGACAATTGATCCGACGAATCACCGGCTTCCATTAGTTCAATCATAAAATGCAGTACAGCGAGCTGATCCACTTGCGCCCTCCACTCGGTTGTTGGTTATTTAACGAATCCCTTTGATTGTTACTATACGTATCAAATTCAAGTGTTTTGAAATGGCTCGGACACACGCGCACAGAATTTTTTAAACAATACACCACACATTACCCTTTATTGTAAAACAATACAAAAAACATGGTATTATCCAGTTCCAGTTTGTTAAAACACAAAAGAAGGTTCCTTTGTTTCAGCCATTAGATGAAGTGATAGCGATATAGTTAAAAGCGTGTGGTATCAATTAATAGGCAAATGTCGTAATGTAAAAAGTAGAACATTAACTATTATGTATTCAAAAATAAAATGTTAGGTCAACCATTACTGTCTCAAAAATAAAAACTGTAATATTGATTCATTGAATCGAGGGTTTCTTAGTTTAGAACATTTATTTGCATACTTCTGTGGAGGCTGACGTAGGTAACGTAGTATCATCGATTCAATTTAGTGCCGTCACCGTACTTTGGGTTAATTACCCCTTTATTACTTTGCTTGGAGACCCAAAATTAGGGAGTATATAGCAGATACTAGACTATGCTCTTCAGGAGGAAAATCAGAGTGAGTATTTTTGACGGAGAACCATCTTTCCAGTGCGGCCAGCGATATCTACGTTTTGATTTTGTACTAGCACGACTGAAATGACTTAAATGCACCTGATGGTAAGAGCTATGCAATTCAATAGGGTATTAGATAAGGGAAGACTATGTCGCGCCGGTGAACACAGATATCCCAGCTTGGTCAGAACAGGATATGCATACACTGAATTCAAAACCCGACACACTTAAGCCCTATTTACACGGGGAGAGTTTCTAGCCTCGAAGATACGATTATCGTAAGGATATAAAAAAGTTACATCGTGTAAACATTGTCAGAACACGACAATCTATGGCGGTTATGTCATGCGATAATCGCATACGATTCTCGCCGCGAGAAACTGTCCTCGTGTAAATGGCGTTTAACGTACCTACATACATTACAAGTTTTTTACCTATCGTGTATGACGGTCGATAAGCGAGCAGTTCATGAATGTATTACCACCAGGCCTTGGACTGCCTCTTATGACATGCAGTAGAGATGATGATAGATTTCATGCAACTTGTTACTACTGGTTGGAGGCCTATATAGTTTAAGGTTAACTGAATACACATGAAATAGTTAGTAAATGCCAATATTATTGGCTGAATAAAAAAATATCAAAACCTATTTTAGGGTACTAGTTATGTTTAGTATAATAATATAAAACGCGTTGGAGCCATAGCTTTCATTTATTTGTTCGTGATTAATATTTTACACGTGCTATGAACATATTATATATAAAATCGACATAGCAAGTACATTCATAAATCAACATGTATAAAGGTGCTTCTGATTTGGTACTTGCCAGTATATTGATATTATCAATAATTATGATATTCGGAGAAAATGCATGACAGCTAGAGGAATCTAGGGTGGCCATGGAAGAAACACACGAATATAAAATTGAAGAGAGCTCCAACACCAGATAGCTTAGCAAAGGCTTTGAATGAATGGATAAATGAATTGATGAACACAAATTTAAAAGCTACGGAGCACTGGTCCGACTACTTCAGCACAACTAATTGATTAGGCGTAACACATGGAGATCGCTATTTGTTCTGATAACAGAGATATAGTCCACACTTATAAATAATGTAAGCGTATAGTTGGAGCAGCAGTGGCGGGGTAAAATCTTTAAGATGCGTCTTTTGCTCGTATTGCCTACTCTGGTGGCGGCAGTGGCAGCTCTGCCTTTTGATCTGCCAGAGCCTGGGAATTTAGCCTTCGTTTTAGACGAGGATGATTTTGAAGAGTACCTGGACACCTGGCTGGAACAGAGATACGCCAATGAAACCGCACAGTTCGGTCCCCAACCACGAAGCGGTAACATACCTTCATTACTTCGCGTTCAGTGTTTCCTGTGTTCATAGTAGTGTGAATTTATTCAATCTTGAATAAAATGGCAACGAAGATAAATAATTGTTTGCTATACTCGTATTTAGGTCTCTTTATTATTTATTGTAGGTTGCACATTCAGGGTGAACGGTGACTTGGGTCAACCTCAGCCGGTGTACTTGCACAGAAACACATATCTCGTGGCAAATGGTAACACTGGTCAAATCCGTCTCAACACTGGTGAACAAGTGGTAATAGCTTGCACTGGATCAGGACGCCTCATCCGCTACCCTAACATCGCCGCCAACACAGCGACTGCTGTGAGTATATGCAGAATATAGAGAAGTTGGAATTATTTTTATGGACGTGTTTAAATATTTCATTTATCAATATTTAGTAGCCTCCACAGCAGATAGAGCAGTTGATTATGAGCCGGCAGTGTAACGTGAAACTGCGGGTTCTATTCAACATAATGTTTGTGTGGCTCACAAATATTTATTATGGGTCTGGGTTTTCTGAGACCATAAATACCTGCTAGTTTCTGATGCTGACAGCAGAAAATTGATATCTTACTGTGTGTTTAAGAATATGTGTAGCTGATATTTTTACTATTGTAATTATGACATCATTGTCTAGCACCCTGAAATATGTAGAAAAAGGTTCCACACGTGATATCGTTCTATTCAATTATGATTCATCATCTCATGTACCTAATGGTTGTGTGCCTTCCGCTTTATTAAATGTAATTCCAACCGCATCAGTTTAGTGATTGTAAAATATTTTATATGCAATTTGGGGTGACCGTTCTCGTGATGCTATGTTATACCGGGTATATCAAGACTGCGACCGAAAATGAAGCCAGGTGGTAGTTTTAGTTTTTAGTAAAAATTTCGCCAAAACAGTGACAGCTATTTCTTTAGAAATTTTTAAAAATCGTCTTGTTTGGGTGGTAAATACCTGGTTTTTGCGAAAATACTAATTAAAACCCTTACCTACATACCATTGCGTGTTTAAAAATAAAGAGGTGTACATCTTTATTTTAGAAAAACTATGTATATATCACCCAAATACGATGATAAGTAAAAAATTCTTATTTTTGCGAAATTTTTAATTGCATTGTGTCTGAAGTCACTAATACCACCACCTGGCTTCGTTTTCGGTCGCGGTCTTGATATACCCTGTATATGTAACTTTTCAGACTGCGACCTGCGTTAACAACAACCTTGTTTCTGGCGCCGGCTGGTTGAATGGAAATGGAGCATTCGGTCAGCTTACTTGCTCAACTCATGCTTATCATGACGCCCAAGCCACTGCCACTAGGTGTTTCAACAACAATATCGTTATTCGGTACGTACTGTTATTTTTTCATATTGCAGTGGTATAATGTGTGTATTGAATTCATGCTCTAATATTTATATCATATTTTAGAGTTGGTTTCATCGTCAACAACGTGTTCCACCCTCTCTACTGGTCCTGCTTCAACCAAGCCCGTTTGGAAGTTTTGTATGTATGGTATCCACAAAATCCCCCGAATGCCGTTCACCAGTCTGGTGTGGACCGTCCCAGTTGGCTCGGTTAGTCACATTTATCTTTATTATTTTTTATATCTGTACTAAACTGGTTCTAACCATTATCTTTATATTAGCTGGCAGCTTTTACCCTGGAGTTGCCGTTAACACCGCCTACACCCAAGTGTCTCAGAAGAACATGATTGCTGGTTTCGTTGGAACTGCCTTAGCTGACAGATATGTAACCAGTACACAGTTCTTGGCGCGTGGTCACTTGGCCGCCAAAACTGATTTCGTTTTCGCGACCGGCCAGCGTGCGACATTCTACTTTATCAACGCTGCACCTCAGTGGCAACCATTCAACGCTGGCAACTGGAACTGGCTTGAACAAGTGAGTATTACTTCATTGCAAATATTGCGTGTATTAAGTTCTGAATAATATATGAAATTTTGAGTATGCTATAGATTCAGGTTATAAATAAAATACAATATTATTTTTACAGAATCTGCGCAGGCGTATCGGTGCTGCTGGCTACCACACCACAGTTTACACTGGAACCTTCGGTGTCAGTCAACTTCGCGACCAAAACAACAAACTTGTTGACATCTTCCTTCATCGTACAGCCAACGGCGTCCTCCAGATCCCCGTCCCACTTTACTACTACAAGGTGATTATGATACACTATCGTAGACTCACACTCTCACAGAGTATCTCTGACTGAATACTTACATAGCACTAACACAGACGTTTAGTCGTGCTTTGAAATGGAAGCATTTGATGACAACACAATAGTAATCAGTATATTATATACAATAGTAATTAATACATCAATAGTAGTAGCTGCTTACAACGAACGATACCTCAGTAATTTTCATATTATCAAACAGCTTTCTCATTAGAAAGATGGACTCTCTTGTCACATGTTGAAGACGTTATAAAAGCCACTAGAACTAAACGTAATCTTGGTATTAAAAATGTTATTGTTATGAAAAACATGTTGGTGTAGACTATTTACACTTTTACTATAGAGGCTCTCTATAAAATCAAACACTAAAGTCTAACGAAAAAAAACATTCTCCAATGAACCAATTTCCCGTAACTTTAACCGGATGATCATAATGCGAGAATAAAAACAATTTTCAATATCTTATATTTAATCTTCAGGTTGTCTATGATGCTTCTCGTCGTCTCGGTACCGCTTTCGTTAGTATCAACAACCCTTACTACACGTTGAACGAAGTGAGGAGCCTGCAGTTCTGCACTGACCGCTGCCGCAACAACGCCGCCTTCAACTGGATCGGCTGGCAGCCAGACCGCATCGACATCGGATACAGCTTCTGCTGCACTGTCGACGACTTCAGAAGATTTGTTCCCCACCTCCCCGCCTTCACCGCTAATGGTCTTCTAGCATAAGCGGAAGCACGGCCCACGCTGTATAGGTATGTACATATAAATATTGTTTCAAAATAACCGCTAAAGAAATAAACATCTCAATCAAACATTATAAAATAGTTTTATATATTTTAGTGTGAATAATGATAAGTATATTTTAGAATGGATCCATCCATACTTGTATTATAAATGCGAAGGTACCTAACTTAATTTATTAGGTTATCTCTTCTAACCGCTGAACCGATCGTTATGAAATTTCACTTTCCTGTCACTTTATCGCAGCATGCGAGCAAGCCGCCATAATATTATAGTTGTCCGATGAAAGATCATATTTACATTAGTTCGATCCCCCCACCGAGACAAATATTTGTGTGGTCCGTAGGTATTTATTTGGGTACTGGGTATTTCTGAGATCGAAAAGTCTGTCGTAGTTTCTTTCTCTCTCTCCCCGGCTACGAGGGTATCCGCGCTTGCGCCGTTACTCTGTGCAATCTATCAGTTGCTCCGAGGTAAATATCCAGCACAAAAAAAATTTGGTCAGAATTCGGCGCCTTTAGAAATAATTTAACCATTTTCAGTTTCCACATGTCCGTTTTGTCTGATTTTTACCCTGCAACATCCGCCCCGCTAAAACTCGTTTCACTATGAAAGAAGGTTTGCGTTGAATGCATTGACTTATATTCTACCGATAGACGAGACACGTCAAAGAAATAAAGTGTCCCCGTATTTTATAAGCACACTGCAATATTACATATCTCTTACCTGGTATTTTATTAAAATATTGTAACTTCAGACGATTTGCTTTCGGTTTGACGGCGAAACATTCATTTATTACTTTTAAACGCATGCGATAAGGCGTACTTCACTGTCACTGTCACGAAGCAAACTGAATCATGTGTGGTGCATAAACCGCAAGTAGGTGGGACACATTTTTTGTACTGAATGTCTTATCTAGTGTAACATTGATATCGATGGTTGAATGCATTCACGGCGCCTTTTCCACTCATGGCGGCGACCCCGTTGATTTATCTATATTTTGTGGAAGGTTGACTGGGAAACATTTTGTGACCAAAACGAATTTACTTGTACGTGAAAAATTACTTTGTTTGGCTGGTAAGGCTTTTCTTTGAGCTCCTGCAACTGTTATATACACTATTAATAACCCCAGCAGAGTCACGATTCGTCGAGACATAACAAAAATATTCTAATGAAAGATGCCATTGAATGAATGAATGTAATGCTAGACAACCTCCGTGGTGTAGTTACTTAGACGCCGAATTTGAAACGTGAGGCCGAGGGTTCGAACTCATATCGAGGCAAATATTAGTGTGATTCACAGGTATTTGTTTCGGGTCTGGTTGTTTGTGAGACCAAAAAATCTTGCGCAGTTTCTGATATCCATGATAGAAGAGTCGTACTTAGTGTGGGATCAAGACCGTAAATGAATGTTCGGTGTATATATTTATTTATCAAATTTACGTTTAATCTATATTAATACTAATACATCCCAAACAAGTTACACCCATCCACTTACAGTATTACTCATTTATGACTCTTAACAAGTACGTAAAAAGTGGTGATATTTTCCCATTAATGCACGGCAGGTAAGGTTTTACGACGTGGGACAAGATTTAATAACGGCCACGTACAAGGTTGCCGTGACATGTGCGCTATTCGACATTTACACAGTCGCGATCTCATAAGCAGGACGTAACTCAGAGAAATAAAAAAGTACTAAAACGTATATTGTATATCTTATTGTTGCTTGAAATACTTGTCAAATCATACTTAAGCATTTGATTTCGATTTGTTAATGCAATTGTACAGTTAGTTCCACAGCGAATGCTCCGGTTTTAATTAATAATCATAATTAATATTCGCGAACGCAATGAAGAATTATTCTACCTTATCCCTTCCTCTCTTACTTGGCAGAATCACGCGTGACGGTTTGCGAAGCCACAGTTTGGTCAACTCACCAACTCTTATATTTATTTATTTTTATTTATATTTATTTATATCCTTTATTGTACACTATATTTAAGCTTACACTACATTATTTAATTAACTATTTACTACATTATTTAATTAACGAACGGTTTACCGGTCCATATGTTCCCCCTTTCTTCAATCCTGAGTCCTTTCTCCAATCATATTATTCAACTCCAGAACCCGTGCTAGATAGATTGAAGCGGTCATGCCTTGCTGGCATGGTGGTGTTAGTATTTTGTAGAACCTATTTATAGTAATACCTTGCTGTTGTGATTTGTTCAGTTAGTACCTATCGTTGCAGAAGACCTGTTATTCGTATTCTTGCGGATATTGCTGTGGGATATTGACCATTGTACATCGTTGACAAGTCACGTCATAGTAACTCATACACTACTCACAAAAATTAAAGACAAAACAAAAACAAAAACATCAGAAGTTCTTTGAAATTCAGCGAAGCCAGTTGCAAGGACATGATAATAAAACACAAATTAAGACATATTTTATTTATTGTTCTTTCAGTGTATTTGATTTAAATAACTTTATTTAAAATAGTGACTTTATTAAGTGCAAAAATAAGTATGTTCTTACAATGAAACTAGTGCTCTGAAAATACCATTAAAACGTTTCATTACACACTTTTTAGGAATTTAAGTTAAATTATTCTGTGCCTAAAGAGTGAATTTAGGTAATTTTTTTAAAGTGATTACGCGTAATTAAATTTATCTCATTATCATATCAAAGTCTGATAATTTTCTTAGAAAACCCATTGTTTTATAACGAGTTTTCATTATTATTTAATTTATCTTTTTATTTTGTCACAATAATGAGATAAATAAAAATATTTGCATAAACTTAATTCTCAGTGTATTTATATCCTCTATAATTGTTGAATTTGTCTTTTGCAAGATCTTTCAACTCTTCAGTCACATTTTGACGCGAAAAGCAAAAAGATTATGTTGGTCATTGACGAACAATGTTACAGTCGATGGAAGTAAAGTATTTCAGTATCACAAAACACGTTAATTACTCGCCTAGTGCACTTCAGTTTGCAGTGTAGACAGACTTCCTAATTCTTACTATCAATAATCAAATATCATCATAATATTAACATGAAAGATTACAATAAAATATTCAACAATGAAATTACATAAGGTTGCAATTGCGGCGGATATTATTGAACAACAATGGTTAATAATCAAGTAGACAAAATAGTCTAATTCATCCAAATTGATCTACTTTAGCTACTGTAGAATGGTTAAATTTATTATAGTACAGCTACATGAAATGACGTGTACGTGTGCTCTCAGGAGTCGCGGGGTAGGTAGTACAGTAAGTCACCACGAGTGGTGCTACGTGGAAATCTTTATTCTACGAGATTGCTGTTTTATACTTTTATTCCTAATTATTCTACTTTCAAAACCCGATATGATATAATGACGAAAAAGGATAAAAATAATTACATTTCAAATGGAATGCGTTCTAAGTGTATCATAAGTGCCACTTTGTGAAAATCCACCAATCATGTAAGTTTAAAAATGCACTGAAATGTCAAATCAAGTGTTCGTAAATTATTTTCAGATCACATACCGCATATCTTACACGTTAAAAAGTACATATTAGAAAAAATATCTCACGTGCACGAGTCGTAGTAACATCATAAGGGACATGCAAAAACTTCGTTACGAATAAAATTGATCCAATATTCAACATAGACAGCGTTTGCTATTGGAACAAACGTTCGATCAAAAAGCACATTTTCATATCAATACTTGTATTCTAACCTAATGATATTTACTTTTTAAAGATAGCAATTGGTCTCGAAATATACATATACAAGAGAATATATAGTACACTACTGAATGAAGGCCTCTGATATAATATGTACATACATATAAAGACTAAGTAATATCTCAGTGAAAAAGTATCACTTATAAGTGTAAAGGGTAGGCGTTTGATGTAGACTTTCCACTTGAAACTTGACCTACGAGGTTAGAGTACCTAGGGTTCTATTGTTAAGCCCGCGTGGCTGAGGCGGTAGGGCGGGTAGTGGCGGCGTATGGGGCGCGGGACCGGCGAACCTCACACGTTCTACTATTTACTTATCACTCTTACATTACTAAACACCTAAACATTGCGTCTCATTTCTATAAACTCGGAATATTCAAAATCCCGAATTCAGCTTTAACGTGAAATACAGTCAATAGCGTCTTTTCACTTGGTGTGTGTATTGTTTCAGTGAACGGTTCGCCAGGATGTGGGCTAGGCATTGTCATTCCCTACGTGGAACAACAATCCAATTCGTTACAATAATCGTTCGCTTAGTATACTCGCTCAGGGTTCGCGTCGCGATGGGCGTCACTAATGCGAAATTCGGTTCCTCAACGCAAATTTCACATTATACTAACCTTATACATCACGAAACAGCAAATTGGTACGTGTACATCTTTTCGCTTACGATAAAAAGAACTTACTTTTTACATTAAGACCAAAATTCTCACAGCTTTGTCTTTCATTGTTCGCTATAACAGCGAGTAGTACGAGTAAATTCGTTACACACTAATCTATAAGGTACAATACGTAGAGGTAATGGCATTACAGTCATAAATAACACTAACTATTACAATTCGTAGGAGTTAAATGACGCAAATCATTGGAAACACACATCGACGTGACAATAAATAACAATAGACGCGGGAGAAGGTCGAGGAAGGAGGTGTGTAATTCCAGCGGTTGGGAGACAATTTAGTTGTTAAGCGGTCGCTACACGAAGATGAGAACTAACTACGGTACAAAGCTTCTTAATAACAACACTCCACCTGTGATAACAAACCAACACAATAAATAAGCCCCATTAAATACATTTCATATTACAGAAACACAATATAAATTATCATTACAATGTTTAACAAACCTTGAGATCATAATAGAAACTACGCCGACTCTATCAGCAAAATACAAATTAATATTAGCTCAAATATATTTCTAATACATAGTTTATTGCCGAATAATTAACGCAGGCGAATACTTACAAGTTTCATCACTTGCAATCTTGCAACATACAATCTATTAAGTATTTAGGCCTAATATTTTAATAGTCAATGTGATGTAGGCACGCAGATACTACAGTGCCAGTCAAACTATTCAAATCTAAACGTATTGACGTAAGTTGTCTTAACTTCACTAGAATACTGTAATAAAAGCTAAATGCTAAACAAAGCAGTTTTTACATTGCAACCACGATTACCGACAAGATCACTTAGATGATGTTTATAAAGTTTACAATGAATAAAATAATGGAATCGCAAGATTAAAAAAAACACAAACATGCTCACTGTCGGGCCACAACAAAAAAAACCTTATATTAATCGCATTACACGTTCATTAGTATTTTACGGTTCAAGAATTTTGTTCAATATTGCTAACGCTACATTCATTTATGTTTTTACAGGGCTGTAAACAGCCAACGACTATTTTCACACGGCGTAACATTCCGAAACGTTTTCACGAAATATTGAGCATTTCGTCAAAAAACTAGAATGTTATTATTACGTTGATTATAATTATTACCAGCGAATATGTACATGTCAAACAGGTTTATTCAACGCGAAGCAATTACGCTCAATTGAATTAGTCATCAGAACGGTAATGAACACAGAACATCTATTAACAATGTAGACCGACAGCACGCGGCTAGCTAAACCACCAAACTTACTGCGGATGTTGTCGACACTAACCTGTTAATACTAATGAAAGTAACATCGTCTTTTGAAACTATAAAATACCGAAACTGCACTGTAGTGACATTACTTAATATAAGGTAACAACAATTTTCATATTATGCTTATATGGCCTGTCCCATTGAAAATGCTACGTCGATTTTTGGAAATATAATTTTAAAAAGTGCCTTTAGTCTAAATACTATCTGTACAAGCATTGCTACAGAAAAAAATATAATTAAATGATTGCGCTAGCATATTTTTTTAAATTACACGCTTGAATAATTTTAATTTTATAATTTACAAGAAATTTCATAAAATTACAATTAAAAAGTATATTATTCTCTTTATTGGGATAATTTAAGTAGCCAAACGTCATTAATACTACGATAGTCAAGTTCTAAATATCACTTTGGTGTTAGAGGAAATATAATTATTCATAAATGGTAATTATCACTATCACTAGAGTCTTGTATTCCGTGCCGGGCAAAGAATTCCATGTTAAGTTCAGCGTCCTGTTTTCAAACAGCTGTTTCTAGATCTTCGGAGACTAATTGGAAATGCTCTTGACCTGAAAATGTACAAACTTCTCAATAACATATACACGCTTGACGCTATTCGACAGTAATTACATAAGTATCAACCTGTCATCATATTAAATTAAATAAGTTGGGCTGTGTGGAATAAATTAAATCGGGAACGAAATTGTTTTAATTAAAAACTAACTTCCAGTTTACTAATAAAATAACATACAAAAAGATGTAAATTAAATAACTTAGAATAAATTACCTCACACGGGTTGTACAAATATTATTTTAACTTGAAAATTGAAAACACAGGCTGAGGTGGTGTAATAGTGGTAAGTGACACTCACTGTGCAGGTAGGCGGCGAGGTCGTGGTCGTCGGCGCGCAGGGCCAGGTGGCGCGCGGTGAGGCCGGCGTGGTCGAGCTGCGTGAGCGACGCGCCGGCCGCCACCAGCATGCAGCACACGGCGCGGCGCTTGTGCGCGGCCGCCTTGTGCAGCGCCGTCTGGCCGCGCTCGTTGTCGCGCATGTTCACCATCGCCGTGGGGGCGCTCGCGATCAGGTACTTGACGATGTCCTTGTTGCCGTAGCGAGCCGCAATGTGCAGCGCCGTCTGCCCGCGCGCGTCGATCGACATCAGCGAGTAGCCCGCCGCGTGCAGCTCCTTCATCTTCAACGATACGCAACTCTTACGTAATGGCATAGAGAAAATTTAAGGTATTGTACTGCTATTTTTGTCCCCTTCACTCCTACGCAGTACCACTATATTTCCCCTCGCTCTACTAATATCTCGTGTGTCTGGTACATACAAGTGTAGAGCAGACAGATTTTATACGTGATGTCCACGTGTCAAATAATTCGTGTAAAATATGTCGATACTCAAAGGCAGCGCTACATTAGAGCGATTGTAAACAGCCTCTATCATCATATTTTTTTATTAAAAACGTATAGTAATTGTAACTAACAACCTCTTTATACCTTCTTTAGGCCCTATCAAGGAGTCCCAAAATTGTGATGTATTGCCTCTGCCATTGTTTAATTGACGCGATAATTTTTTATTTTGTTTTGCTCTTCCATATCCCGTACAGGGGTAAGTTTGGTGTAACAAACTACGTGTCTTGCAAAAAGTACCTATACAGTTGATTTCACGATCGACTTCCTACCTGTCTTACGGGAAGTATTCCAATCAGGGGTCACTCATGCGTCACGAATTGAAAATCTTACATTATATAGATTGTCCATATGAGAATAGTACCCAAGTCTTCAGGCTTAATTAATCTTGTCCTCTAAACCGAGGATGATACAGCAATACCTCCTGAATATTCAAAAATTATGAGCGACTATTAGAGCCGCAGAATATGTCATTAAGTTAATTAAACTACAGCTGATATTTAAATTACAAATGATATACCAACCATTTTTAAATCACCGACTTTAGCGGCCTTGAGAAGCGCGTCAGATGTTTTTTCCAATAAATTTCTGAAACAAAAACTTAATGTTGGTTTTTGTTTCACCTTTAAAAGTGTCGAAACAAATGTATTTGATAGAGTTTGCGTATTGTTCGCTATTCATTAAATTAAATTAATAATTGTCGCTCACCGGCTATTTCGCTGAAACTTACGCTGAAAGTTTTTCAATTTAGAATTCCAACTATATTTAATGAAGTATTAATCGACTACACTAACTAAAGTACTAAATGTGTGTCTCACCTATAGCCAAACACTTCTTGTTCAAGTCCAAAAAGTTTTTCATGAATGCTGCATGCAATAGAAGAGAGAAGAGATAGAGTGCAGATTTCAGTCATAAGTGGTGCGTTGTGCTTCAGTAGTCATACTTGTGCTGTTAAGTTAAGGACGCGATCACACTGTCCTATCTACCGCAGCCGCTGCGAGTACTGAGTCGCGACTTGGTCAGTCACTGTGTTACTCTACAAATGTGTCGCGCTTCAAACTGTCAACACAATAGGTACATACGGAAATTGTTTTGCAAATCACCCATTTGTAAATCTAGTTTGATGGCTTCGATATTGCGAATTACGCTTACATTTGCGATTAGTATTTAGAAATTAATTTCAGCATCGAATATTAAGTGAATTTAATGTTTAGGATAATTGTTTACAGAGAGAATATAGTTCACACCAAAGCCATCAGTCATCAATTAATATTACTACTTATTAATAAAGCTCTAACACACACAAACACACAATAGTAAATGGCGTTGGCACTCACGTTTTAAAGCGCACTATGGAATCGTGTGAGGGCTGAATATCCTTGGCGGGCGGGCTGGCGCAGAGCGGCGGCGACATCGACTCTTGACTTGGCATGGTGACTTTAGGCGGGGTTGTCGAGGAGACAGTTTTGGGAGTGGAGGGAACTGAGGTTTTGGGAGTGGACGGAGCGGGGTTCTTGGCGGCCGCCGCGGGAGTCTTGGGAGCGGTCGGCGCGGGAGAGCCCACGGCGGCCGGCGGAGGAGTTTGCGGACTCAATAACTCCTCAGAAGTTCGAGCCGGGCTTCCCAGTCCGGATTCACTGTGCAAATATTGTAACAATTGTACAAATATCAAATAGCACCGCGCCATTTACTAAATTCCATGAAAGCCATTACTAACTACTACACTACGTCGAGCAAGGGAAATGCCTAAAAACACAAAAGAATTGAAGTTGTTTTCCACGTTCAAATTAACTGAAAAATTTATTTATGCGAGTACTTTTATATTTACTTTATTCATGCATTGTTTCTGGGGCGGATTTTTGTTTGTACAGTATTCAGGTGTGCCATAATGCATCGCCTCGCTGTGCGTTATTCACGGCACAGCTCTGGCTGAATGGGGTTCAGTCATTTAGTGAATACGGCCGCGAGCCATTTCCGCCCCCTATTCAACTAGTTCGCTGCCTGGTGCAAGGTCATCTCGTCGTTTAGGCTCCATAGTGTGGAAAAATTAAAATAGCGCGGATCGTGACCGAGTTCTGTACTCGCGACTCGCGGTACGTACAGGTGACATCCGTGCGTAGGCCAATATTCAAAAAATGGCAATGCACATTGATATTTTTTTTCATTTGGTTGTACCGCTTGTGACTTCTGAGCGTTAAATTAACGTCTGACTGAACTCTGCAGCGATTCAAAGCTTACAACAATCAGCATCGGTGATTTTAAAGTGTAACGAGGTACGGGCTCCGGCATTACATTTTAAGCTGTGTTAGTTGACGCTATTTTCATTTTCAGTGATCACGAATTGAACGTTCGTTTGTCATTATTACGAAACATGGTATTACAACAATTTTGAAAGGTATGCAAAGGAAAGACTACAACCGCAGTCCATGTAACCACGCTATAAAGTTTACGTTTATGTAAATTTTCTAAGAACAAAGATAAATCTGGCACAGTGTCGCGGGATACATCGTCCCACCGTGCATTAAAATATTTATACGCCAACCACTGCTCCTCGGCGATAAAACGTCTTCGCGTCTATCCACGCCTCCAACACATTGTTAACTTCAACCAATATTTGTGTACTCGAATTTCGCGAGATTCTCCTTTATGTTTTTTTTTACCCTTTTTTAAAGTATAAATGCAATTTGACTTGAAAGCTTTTTACTGCCTTACTCGCCTACACACCCGTCACTGCACTTCTCATAAGTCCGGATCGACAGAGCCATGCATTTTATTTACACCGAGCACTCAGCTGAAGTTCAGCGAGTCTCTATGTATCTCTAAGTTATATTTAACTTGCAAAGAAATTAATCAAATTGTAGAATAGATAAGAGTTAGAAATAAAATGTTGTGCGCTTCCCTCTACAGCAAAGAGTAAAATAAAATTATGAATTTTCGATAGATTAAAAACGTACCATCGATATAAAAGTAAACCAAACGTGAACTATAATATGAGCTGTTATACTCCAGTAATAACGTTTCGAGAGCTCACCTGGCATGAGATTCAGGAACGTCGAGGGAAACACCAGCACTAGGCGTGTCGACACTCTGCGAGATGTCGAGCGACACTGAGAGTCCCGTGGTAGTGTCGAGAGAGACGGAGGGCCCGGTGCGGTCCAGCGAGGCGGTGGCGGTGGTGTCGGGGTGCGCCGTGGTCTCGGTGTCGGGCGTCTGCGGCGCCGCGTCCAGGATGAAGATGTTCTCGTGACCGATGTCGGCCGGGTAGTGGAGATTCTCTTGAGCCTTGTCCACGCGGAAGAAACGCTCCGCTGTCACAGCTGTTCGCACAGGGAAACACCGTTAATATAGTTTTTACTACTATTCATAGACTTAAATTCACATACAAAAGTGCACACATATATATATATATTTTTTATTTTTTGTATATGTGTGATAAAAGACAGTCAAAGTTTTGATATGAAGATACTGCGATTAATATTTACGAATAACGTTGGTTTTTTTTACGACATTATTTAATTTAATTTAGTGCATAATTGAGATCAGCGTATATTATAAAATGTAGGTACGCCTACTATAAGTGAAATACAGTGAAATATTTAACCAATCCAAGCGAAATTGACCTTTAAAGATTCCCTTTAAAAATCTCTTTTAGCCTCCAGCAATATTTAAAAGTTGAAGAGAATTTTAAACTATTCGTTTGCAAAGCTGCGGCAGGGTTTAAACGGATTTTCTCACGTGGATTCACGACGCCAAAATGAAAACAGACCGTCGTCCTACTTTGATTCTGGTACTATATAGCCGAAACTGGTTTACGTATTTATAATAAATGTGCTGCTAGAATACTCGTACATGCATAAGTTATGTGCATTTTGTGTAAACTCCAAACACGCTTTTGTTCCAAACCAGTTAGTGTATTGTTTGACTAACACAGACTAATAAATCTAATAATGTAACTCGAACATTGTTTCACGAATGTAGCTTGACGTAGCTCGTAATTAAAGACCTTTTCCGTAGCCAAAACAAGTTGACTTTGCGGCAACAAAGCGAAAACTTGCGTCGAAAACATGTGCAAGTGTACTTACAGTCCACGAACCACCAGTCGACGAGACTTGAGTACTGTTGAGATTCTTTGATCATGTTTTGAATGAGGGTACGCATTTGCTCCAAGTCCGTCGCGGGGTTCACCTCTAAAGAGCCAATACTCTCCGCTGAAATTAACACATTACTACCTGTATCGAGTTGCTATCACGCCGTTCGCATCATTAATTAGTCTAATGGGGATTGTTAAATGTACTTCCAGTCTGAATCTCGTATTGCGTACCTCAGTAAAATTTACGACACAATCGTTTTAATCCAGCTAAAAGGCGTAGATTATCGATTTATTACGATAGCATAATATGAATTACGATAAACTGCAAAGATAATGCGAAAATCATTGCCCTCGCATAATACAAGACCCTTTTTGCTTATCAATGGGCAATAAGGGTTATCGGAAATATAATTTCATGAAGCTTGCCAATGCTGCGATAAAAGTTAAAGATGAATTAGTTTTCTAAACGGAAGCAAGGGTATAAACTGCAAAACTTCCCTCGCGCGGTACGGACGTTATCGTAATGAAGATTGCCTTCGCTTCACCTTTAAATCTTTAACTGAATGATCAGAAGCACTTCACTTCGTTGAGGCAATATAACAATTTTGCTACGCTATGAAGATAATGTTGTTATGTAAATGGGTGATTCGGCAATTGCTCGAAGGAGCGCTGATTAAATATATGTTCACTTGATTAAAGAGTTCTTGAATCGAGTTTGTTACCTGTCTTGGCGAGCAATTCCTTGTCGTAATGATGTCTTTCGTAATCAGTCATTCTTATGAGATTCACAGTGAGTGTAAGTTTGTCTAAAGTTGTTTGTCTGCAAGAAAAGTTTTACATAAGTACACAGTATTTTGATAAAAATGATTGTTAGCCAATGTAATGTTAATAAGTCTGAAGTTAGGGACACAATTAATAACTTGTAGCATATTTTATTTATTTGTATGTGACAAGAATCGAGAAATTAGTTAGGGTGAAGTGATAGATACTTAAAACTTTAAAAACGCCCTATACCGAATGATGTTAAAAAGATAGAGTCGGTATCGGATTTAATGTAATAATTTCGTATTTACGCGTTATTTATACATAGTTTATTTGTTGTGGTTTGATGGACAATATTCCTATGAACCTCACATATACATATGTGCCCTTATTTAATCACTTTGTGTAATTTGGATTTCTGAATTTCAACGGCAATGCGATTTTCAGTCAGAGGTTACAATAAATGCAAATTATTTTATTCAATTAAGCGAAGACTTACGGCGCGATGGCCCTGCCCGGCTTCTTCTTGGCGAGCATGGTGGCCTGGTTGAGGTGCGAGAGAGTGATGACAGAGGGCGCCAGCCGGCACGCCTCGCCGTCCACTTGCATCGGTATCACCTTCGTGGTCACTATCTTGGCAGTCTTGCACTGCGTGATGCAGGTCCCGTGACCACCCGCTTGTAGTAATGGCTATTGGAAAATTATATTTACAATATGACCTTATTACCTTCCAAATAATTATCATCATCATCATCATCATCTTTGACCTTTCCATTGTATAATTTGTGGAGTAAAACATCCAGTTTACTACTAGCAGATAAGTTCATTTAAACAGATATAGTTGTTACCTTTTGTATCGATTGTAACCTGTAAAGTCATTTACGGACAAAATTAATAAGCTATCCCAATCCCTATCTAAGGATCGATCCGGAAAATAGACCAATCAGAACACATCAAATGTGAGCGTGTCGACAATACCTAGAGCCCATTGGTCTATTTTCACGATCGATCTTTAGATAGAAATGAAGATCGTTTATTAATCTTGGCCATTACCGAGACAAAGCTATCTTTTGTAAAACGCCTTTTAATGAACTTTACATAAGACGTATCGATTTTTCCGTAATGAATTGCAACTCGAGCAGGTTAATTAACTAATTTATAAATCCGTACGAACTTGATACTGTGGTAGCTGAAAAAGAACTAAGTTTCGAAGTAATTGAATTCTCTGAAGTCTAATCCAATGTGTAGCGTGTCAGTTTTGGCCCTACTCGGGCAAAAGCATTTATCCCAAATGGAAAAATATAAAAATGGGTTAGGAGACTGTCCCGCCCTCACACCCGCCACTGCAACTCCTGAAAGCCAGGATCAACAGTGGCACGCATTTTAATGACACTGAGCATTGAAGCTCAGCGAGTCTCCGGGAATGTCTAACTTGTCTTTAACCCGCAACGAAATCAATCACAAAGTTAAATTAATAGGAGAAGTTGGAAATAAATTATTGTCAACTTCTCTCCCTAATAAAAATGGGTTATCAAAAATTCGAGTTTTATAATACTCTAGAGATTAATCTTAAATATAAACAATTGACATGCAATAAAATTTTGACAGCGGCAAAAGCCAGAAGGAAAGGTAACGAATTTACCAGTCTCTATCTGTTTGTATTAAGAATGTTCATCTTTAACGTCTAAAATCTAAACTAACTGCTAACCGATTTTGATGAAATGTCGATCGATTTTTTACTATTGTCCGGGTGACTGACTTCTATCGGGGTAAAGGTATTATAAAAGTTTTTCTTTTATTTATAGCTGTATTATTTCGTAGTCTATTTTCAACTTTTTGAAAGTTAATTCAATAAAAATAATTATTGGCGTTTTCTTTAATCGACGTTATACTACTCGAATAACAATATTTAACATAATATTAATATTTTATTGTTTAATTATTACACAAACGTTTGCAATCAGAACATATCGCTATCTTATTGAACTGGACTTTCTTGGAAAAACAAAACATGATATCGACCGGGCCGCGCTTGTACTTACCAACTGATATGTGGTTAATCCTACCACTTCTATTAATCCGTCTTCAGTGGACGGCTCAAAAGAGCCTCCTGACTTGTTCCAAGGGTGGGTGCCACCCCCGTAACTGTAAATATAGAATGCTTGTAAACATCCATAAAGTATTGACGTGGTAAGGAAAATATGCCCTTGGGGACACTTGTGACACGGCTCCTGTACAAATGGAGGTAAGTTAAATTGTACGTTTGGCTATCAAACTCTTGTGTAGGTAATAGCATGTTCGTCGGAACGATACTGAATAAATAATTCCTATGTTTAAGCAATCGACCACTGGGCATAGTACCACATTCGATGTAATTGCTTGGAGTCACTCACTTTAGTGGTGAAAGAAAAGATCGTGAGGAAGCCAGCAACTCGCAACTAGACAACATCGTGTATATTAGCATGACGTACATTTATAATTACCTTGGAATGTTTAAAAAGACGATGGCGTGTACTTTGTGCTCCCTCAGCACGGGTGTGAGGTCCTTGCCGTCGCACTCCATGGTGACGAACTCCGCCAGCCCCTTCCACTTGCGCTGCATGAGGTCCTTACCCCCCGCCGTGCCGTAGAACAGCTTGTTCCTTATCCGCGAGTTGAACTTCTCCGGGTGCGCCTCTGCACACCAACATTAACGAAATAAATATCGAACTATTACATTTTTATTGCTTAATATTACGTGACAATTGTATGATAAACTTTTTAAAACTTATTATACAGGTCCTAAGAATCGTAGCAGTGTTTTCAGTATGAATTTTATACATGGGTAAATCACGATATGTATCGAATAGAGCAAGCATATCGGGTTTAGTTTATACAAAACGAATATTCACGCACCCCTAATAACACGAAAAAGCTTTGAAAAAGTGAGTTTCCCCCTCGACAACAAAACCAGGTCGCATACGTATCGAATTACTCACCATTAACACTTTAGGATGGAATTTTCAACGTCACTATTTTCTATACAACACAAACACAAAAGTACAAAGAGAAACTACCAAGTTTATTTTGCTATTTATTTATTCAACGTTTTTCTCCGCCCAGAGGGGATACAGCGGGCTCGCGCTACTTTGAAACATCAGAATGAAATAGAAAATGAAATTGCTGTAAATTTCAATCATTTTAACCATATTTAAAGTTATTCAGTAAATAAGTAAAAGTATTTTAGAAATCCCACGACATTTCGGTGGATTGCAGACCGCGGTTTGCGACAGCTGGGTAGAGCAGATAATGCTTGTGTTGATGTCCACACATCGTTGTAGCTTTAAATGTCAATATTGCATAATATTATTTTCTGCAAATATCTGTTCAAGGCTGTTTCTGTGGCGCAAAATACAAATTTTCATCTGTGAAAATACAGTCCACCGAATATTTCCCAATATGTGTGTGTTTTTCTAGGAATTGAGGCACAGAAAATTCCTCATTAGTGATTTCCAGGACCCACGGCACATAATGTTTTATGCAGGTGTATTTATTTATTGCGTCAGCTTTATTTTGTTGTGCGAGACAAATGAAATTTTATCAAAATTCTCAATCACCATTTATTCGCTTAATGAATTGTTCTATTCTATTACGAATAATATTTCAGTATTACCTCTAGCTTCGTGGAACTCCAACGCGATGTGAGCGTCGACGCCGAACGAGAAGTAATTGTTGACGACGTTGAGCGGCAGTTCGGGCTTGGCGTTGGTGGTGTCCTCGCCAGTCGCGGCCGTGTTGGGCTCCACCGACAGCTGCCATCGGTCCAACAGCACCGTGTCACTCTCACCGATATTAGCCAGAATCTTTGATATCGGCTCATCTTCGTAACCCTACGAATAACATTTTAAAATGTTTATTTATAACCAATGTTTCATTTAGGTTTAAGAGAGTAAGCTTTTGCTGTGATTAGTTTTGAAATTGTGGTTGTCTCACGACAAAGTCTTACAATGGAAAACTTTATTCAACTTATTTTTAGATCCAATCTAAGGATAATAATGTTTTATATCTCTGCTTTTTTGTCATCTGCCGTATCTTATGATTGGCACCTGAAATAAAATCTTTCGCAAAAAAAAAACTCAGAATATCCTGTTTCAAGTGTGGAATTGTAGGGGAGACCAGGGACGAAAGTAACGCGTTACGAATATAACAAATTAATTTGTGAAAAATATATGTTATCTACACTGATGTGCTGTATGACGGAGGTAAGTCATTTCGAACCCCCTCTTCACCTAAGTTGCGCACACAGCGTTGTGCCATCAGGTATTGGCTGTAGCGAGTCGTTACTGCAAAAATAGCAAGCAAATTCAAACAAGTTGGTGTTAATAGAAAGCCGAAAGATCTATATATCATGTGTAGTATTTAGTATTCAATGATCTAATAAGGCCTGCGAGATATCATAAAAAAAATAAAAGTGTTAACGTTCGTCCCTGGTCTCCGCTAATGTAGGTAACCAATCGAGTTTCTAGGCAATGTAACTTATAAAATAATTTTATCAGATATTCCAAAATAAATGATTTTAACTTTAATAGTTAAGTAAATGAGCACAGAATATATTAGTAACTTTTAAAATCAAAGTTTTCATGTGAGATCATTTGTAACCAAACTAGGCTTCTCGTTGTTTCAAGTTCAAAAGTTCTGTTAACGCAATATTTTCATTAGCAAGAGAGCTCACGTTTGGAGTTAATGAACAAACAGTAATTAGTGATGACGCTTCACCATTATACGCATGTATTTTAAAACTGCGGTTTTATTTTAAAATGTATAAAATGGAGTCTAGGTAATCCGCATTTTTTCATGCGGCCCGTAATCCGCATATTTTGTGAATCATTTCGATGTGTTTATTCACAGAATGTATAGCGTAAAGAAGTGTGAACAAATTTATTTTGATCCAGTCTCTCGTTAATACTTATATTATATTACTAGCGGCCCGGCACGGCTTCGCCCGGGTGCAGATAGTTTTTGAGTCCAGTCCATATCAACAGCGAACGTTCGGAGCTAGATGTGGAACATTTTTTTGTTCTATTAATAGTTTTCGCAGCGCATGCGATGAAAGATATTTTACAGGCATTTTTTTTACGCCTTGGGTAACATTACTGTAGTTTTAGTAGGGATCCTTATTTTTTTCATGAAATTAAAATAGCCTATATTAATTAGTGATAATGTAGCATTCAAAGGTGAAAGAATTTTTAAAATCGGTCCGGTACTTTTTGAGCCAATTCGTTACAAACATACTTACATACAAATCTTTCCTCTTTATATTAATAGTAATAGATATATTATGTAAAAATATTAACTGATAAAATCACTACCTTATCAACCGGAAACTTAGTATTAATCTAAAAGTTAGCCATTGAGATAGCATAATTATGCTAAATCTTACAAATAAAACAAAATATTAGTAAATGTGTATTTGCTCTTGAAAACAACATTGGTATTTGCTATTTACTGCAGTTTTATTATTTTTAAACACTTATATTTATTTTATATAAATTTATTTTTGACTGTTGATAATAATCCCCCTTATATATTATATCTATTGTGTGTGGCATAGTATTTCTCAAATGTATATTCTTAATTTCTTAGTATCATAATCGAGACCGCCCACTATATATTATGTACATCACTAAATATAAATAATTAAATGTCGTACCCCAACCGTCATTCAGTAGGTATAACACTTCTTATATCTCGAGGATTTCTTACTAAAACAAACGGATTTGGAATAGTAAAAATTGTGAAAATATTACAAATGTTGACCCAACTAAAATATCTAGCGAATAGTAATATCAAACTGAGACCCTTGTCTACGGCAATATGTGAAGATGCGTAAGGCTTATTTCCGTAATATCGATATTCGAGATTGCTTAAACGACATGAAAATTCAAGTAGCAATATTGGCCGTCACGGATATTGTTATATTCGTAAAATATGCATAAAATATATTCGTTGATACAGTCTTATCCGGTAATATTATCGAAATACATACACTATTGTATGCCTTTAGCTCTAATCTATTACTTGTTATCATTATAGATCATCCTTTTTCATTTAAATTAACATGATTACCGTGCGGTTGATGAAATGTGGATAAATTACAAAAATAAAAGCTATTTTCATGCTCATCTGATCTAGCGATAATATAAAATAAAGTATAGATACTATATAGAATTATTCATGTAACGGCAGCTGTGAGAGCTGTGAAGTGTCAAAGGTCCTTTTCCGATAAAACAATTCACTTGAACTGAATTTTTCAATTCTGGTTGAATTATTCCCGTAAAAGTTGACATGAGATCGGCGTTCGGTCGTAAAATCATGCCCCGAATCTTTTCGGGTACAGGCGTAAAAGGCATGTTGACCGAGAGTAACTACGGAATAAATGCGGGTGAGAAAAGATTCACGCCTGATAAAATAAATGTAGTAGGTATAATTAAAGGCAACTTTACATAAATGGCATGTCTCAATCTTTCCTGATAAGCAAGTGTGATAGGAATCAGAAAAAGGGAATCTCCGACGACTGCGAATACAAAATTCCAGAACCGATATAATGGTACTGAAATAAGTAGCAATTACATAATATTACGCAAATCCGGAGCGGCGTCGGGAGTTGTTTGTCGTTTTGGAGAATACTAAAATGTTCGCGAGTGAAGCGATAAACTTTGTTTATGGTCTCATTATAGCACATTGTCTCACACAGGCGACAACAGGTAATCATGGAATTTGCATATTTATTCACAGAGACGCTCTTTCTTCCCCTCCATATTCATGTACATATTATTTACGAAGGAAAAGTCGAAAATTGCGATTTTTGATGATTCGCGCATTAATTTTTCACAGCCCCTATCCATTTTACCTTCTTCCGCTTAGGCGGAAATAGACAACCGGGAAAACTTTCGGAAGTTTTTGTGCAACATTTTAAATATTTTATCGGGTTTTACTTTCCGAGGGAGAAGTAACTCGTAGATATGATATGCCCAATTCATGCTAGCAGTAACATACAAGATTTTCAAATAAAATGCATCTAAGTGGTAAAGCACTTATGAAAAGTCGTTTTAATTATTTAAAAAATTGCATATCTATTCACTTACTATGTTCCTGTGACAATATATAAAATAGGAACTATTTAAATGTCGATATTTTTAAAACATACTACATGCATTATTATTTTCCATAGGTAATATTTAAAATGAAAATTGAATTTCATCAAAAGTTTGTCAAAACAAAAAACATAATGTATCTGCCTCTGCTAATTAATTTACGCTGGCTTGCGTATATTTGCTGTCAATTTACACGCCTCACCGACAAAAGTACATCATCACATAACTAACATAGTAATAACATTTACAAATAGATATAATGTTAAAGGTACTGATCAAATATTTATAGATTTTGTACGTCGTTCACGAAACCTGAATGTCGGATTCTAATTTTAATAAGTGCAACAAAATACATATATCTAAAGTCCACGTTACGCATGGATGTCACCTCTTCATAAATAAAACATATTGTGAGGAAGAGACTGTCATAATAATTAAAGTATACAGTTAAAATTACGCAATTAACACGAACCAGATCGAACATTTGCCCAAATATATCCAACACAAAAGGAGGTAGTATACGTATAACACATAGATACAACGCGATGTGGAGGCTGATCCCTTGGAAATTATTTATTGCTTCCGTCCGTGTTCGAGAAAGGCTACGTCCGATTCTCTTTGACGTGCAGAATTTTTAATCAGGGAATCTGTTAGTGACATATGAACGAACACCTGTTGTGTGGCAAAAGCATACAAACGTAGTGCCTACGTTTTATGAGTAATTTATTCAAGTGTTGCACTTTGAAACAAGTTTATTGCACAACTGTAAAGTGGAAGAAACAAACAGATCCCATTGCAAAAGTTTATTCAAACAAATAAATAAACGCCCACGATGAAGTTTCAAAGGTTTAATAGAAAGTTTTAGTCGGGTTCAACTTAAGTAATTAGCATATAGATACGACGATGCATTCTGAAAAACGATTAGTTGTGGTTGATAAACAGACTATTTAGATATGTTTCAAACATTTAATCCATTTCACCACAATACAAATTGGTCCACATTGATATGCCGGTGGTTTATAGACGAAATAATTTTGGTGTTATCTTAGATTAAAGCCTATTTCCAAAAAACAAATGTCAATATTTTAAAAAATTGTTACGTTAAAATGAAAATTAATTTTAATATCAAGAGCTTACTTACAATAGACACGTGTAATAATTGAGCACGCATAGATTATAAAAAAAAAATAACAAATAGAAATATCGCCTCACCCCGCCCCATCCAAGTGCTCTGGCGAGATCATTGCCAGTGCCGAGCGGGAGTACGCCGACGGCGGGCCGCGAGCCGATGCGGTCGAGTACGCTCAACACCCAGCCCACTGTGCCGTCGCCGCCGCACGCCAGCACGCGCAAATTAGGCACTTTACGAAACATCTCCAGCCTGGAAAATAATATTCAATGAACTCTTTGTTATATTATGGTATAATACCTTTTTTAATATCTATGGCTATGGCTCTATGTGACATAAGCACTTTTCTCGAAAATAAGGATCTACATATTATCAACGTTGTATTAATGAATTACACCTGAAATATAAAATAAATATAAATATAACACTCTTCTATAGTAAAAAATCAAATATCATCATTCTAAACCCCGAGCCTATGGTTGCCTAAAGGTGCTATCCTTTTCCACAGCAATACAGAAGAAATTTAAAAAATAAATGTCATAATATTTATTTAATTTACACAAGTTGCTTCCTTTGTTTATGTTTCTTGTGACTCGTCAGCGCTTGTTTAAAGTGTCATCGATATGATACAATATATTAGCTCCCATTATTGTTTTTGTGGCAGGGTAAATTAGCTGTAAACTAAGGGACGTTTCATCTCCAGATTGTACAGGTGGCAGAGACAATTTATTAATGGAAACCACATATCAAAATAACATCAGAGTATCGCGTCAGCACTTCGTACAAAAATAAATTACAAATTATATTCTAATATATAACCACTGAATTTATTACAGATAGATTTTTATAGTGTTTCACTAAATTGAGTATTATCTAATTTAGTTTGTGTGATTTTTTTAATTTTGACATTAAACCTCATTTTAGAATGTACACGTAGATTATTTAGATTGACATGACGTGTTGTATTTTACAAACACCATGTAAAAATAAAATAAAAATAAATAAAAAACAAACATCCAGGAGTGAAGGATTTTTCAATAGAATTGTTGAAATAAAGGTGACAGCTATGATCATAAAGGTCATAAACCAAAACTGTTAAATAAATGCATAAATAACTTATTAATTGCTATCCCGTTTCCACGTAAAATAAAGGCACGTAACAAACATTGATTATGACGTTCCCTCCAATAAATTGATAACTTAGTTTAAATTTACAAACAGTGTGATTGCCGTGGTACGAACAGAAGGCATTTTACGGGAAAATAACCACTCGAAGCTCTCGCTTCAGATAATTTAAAAATTTATAGTGTCAACAATTTTTACTAGCCTCTAAGCAAAATTGATACCTCGGGCTATAAAGCTGGTTTATATTTTTGTTGTTACAACGTCGTTTGCAGCGATTTAAAAATAAAGTTATATTTTACTTACAGCGTCGTCACTTGTAATTAAGAACAAAACTCGAGGATATTGTAAATAACGAGCTATATTAAGTAACGAGGCTATTAATTATCCGCGGCATTCATTGCCTTATGATACTTATACCACTGGATCTTTTCATTTCCCCAGGATAAAATGTTGTATGGCACTCAGCAACCCAACAATTGGTCGGTATTGTGCGAAGTTGGAAAGTGCATTCGTATTTTTATTTATACTGTAGGCCAGTTATTTTAGATGTTTTATAAATGTAAGGTTAAGATAAACTACAAAGTAAAAGTGATTGAATACATCCAGTAAATAAATGGCTAAGTATCTTTGTGGACAGTAAAGACCTCAATCCCCATTAGTCCGACAATCCCTGAGAGCTTTCTATATCAGTAACAAAATAAATAGAATGTATGCCTCCGTTCCGAAGACTTTAATCGGCGCAACCGATTTATTTATTGACTCGGCGGCCGGGGTCATAGAAATTACAGAATCTAGGCGCGAATATGCATTCGTTTAAACAGTTTTAAATATTATACTCTCATTAACTGTCTCTTGATGTTCAAAATACAATAATTGATGTATGAATTTTGCTCTTTCAAACCAGTTTGAAAGAGCAAAATTTGCAAAATTTATGATGATGGAATTACTGTTCCTATGTAAAAATGAAACTTGTCAGATACTCTCGTTCCTAAAAACAGGTAATTTTAAAAGCATTGCGACTAATAATAATGAAACATGAATACAGTATTTATACCCTGGTCCTGGGCCGCCTTGCGTTAGGTCGAACACCTGTCGGGGATTCAGCAACCATTGGAACTTCTGCAGCAGTTTGGCACCCTGGTTTCCTCCACTCTTCGGATTAATAAATACCAGCACAGGCCTCACATTAGTAGTGGGTATCGGCTTTATCACAAACGTTCTCTGGTCATTTTTGGCGTCCTTCCCTTTCTTTTTAGACGCACTTTTTTTCTTGGGCGACTTTCTTAATGAGGATTTGAAACTACCTCTTCTAGGCAATTTAACGATCCAAGACGGCGGCACTGTTATATTGCTCTGAGACCCTGAATAAGACAAATACAGGTTTAGACGTTATCTGTTATTCATGCAAATTCTCGGATGGAATAAAGATCTGAAAGTCAAATGGTGAGAGTCTAAATATAGCGTACCTAACGAACACTCTTCCCCTATTCGCTGAAGGTTGAAGCAACTTTCTTTGTTGTGGTAGGCATCTTTGCACCACGAACAACTCAAGGCTACGATCTCTTTCGAGCTGAACGACAATTTAGCTTGCAGCGACTGTTGGCAGAAAACACGTCACGATTTCATTACAGTAAGACTTATTCCAAAAACAAATTGAGCGTTTGAAGGATCGCTACGTTTCATAATGGAAAGCAAGCAACTTAAATATACAAGCGGGGTTTTAATTATAGATATTCTCGCGAACGTCGATTCGTACTCTTTAACGATTACGTTCGTTTGTTACTGCTACATAATGATATAATACTTGAGTGAATCGATGCGATTCGTAGGAATATCCACGTTATTCCCGTGCGTTGGAACCGGCGCACCATTTGTGTAGACGATGTAATATACGCACATGGTTGACAATGTCATTGTGTAGGGGTATAGCCTTGTCTACAGAGAGTCGAGTTGGTACGCACCACCCACAGCAGCTGCGCCGGAATGACTGTGACAAAACACATGCAACACACATGCAAATGAATACACAAAATGCTCGCCTCATGTGCAAAATAAAAATACGACACAACATCAAAAATCATGAAAACACAACAGCCGCAAAAAAAAAACAGCGATAAAACAGTACATGCTAATGGTTCTGCTTAGACAAGGGCGGATCCAGCTTTCAAGTCAGGAGGGTCATATAGGTCTAGTCAGAAGATTGGACGTACTCGAATTCGATTACAATTATACATTTAAAAGTGATTATTTTTAAAAGTTAGTTACACCTGTGATTAGTGAATATTATCTATGTTGGCGATATTTTAAGTGAAATTCAACGACATATTTAAAAAAATCTGTCAATCTGGAGTCAGCCGAGGAGGGTCATGACCCCCATGACCTCCCTCCTGGACCCGCCCTTGTGCTTAGACCTGATTCATTTATATTTCTTGTATCTACCATTAGGTAATACATACTATTGGAAAATGGTAAACAGAACTTTAACCACACAATGTGTGATATCGTAATAAAATAATAAAGTAATGTATTATTTTTATGGACACGGTAGCTATGAATACAATGCTTACTAAATAACATAAATGTCGTTGTATATGTACTATGTAGGTATAGCGTAAACACGTGTCTATGGTAGTGATCGTGAGTGGGTGTTTTGATGTATAAATTGTGTTAGCGTCAAGTGAATTATTTCCTAAAAACATTTTCCATACAAAAATATTTTACGTATATTGTGGAAACATGTGGTGAATTATCCAAACACATTTGCTAGATAAGAAAAACGTTGCCACAAGATGATGCGGGAAAATACAATATTATTTACCAAAAGTAGGTCTACAAGTGATTCACAGAAAGTAAAATGCGTAGGCACACGCCACAAAACAAAACCTCAATTCATATCCAACTTTAATATAATAATGAGTAAACTCGGTATATTTTTGTAGCTAATTTAAGAAAGAAGTTTCGAGAATTTAGTTCTATTTGTAAGTATTGAGTAACAAATAAAGGGAATACAATGTACGTAAGCGCGTTATTGATTTTAAAAAGTAAATGATTAATGGGCTTGCCCATAGAGTAGCTAAATTATTGCCTTAGGCACAGTCATTAGTGAGTAAAAAAATAATAACGTATGTAGGTACGTTCTATACGAATTACGTACAAATACGAGTTAAGCGTAGGTATAATTAGTAAAATGACTCGAAAATGCTTAACGTTAACGTTTACTATGTAACATAATTTAGATGTTTTGAAAAGGCAATATAGCAGTGTATTTTAGAGCCGAAAGTAATACGAGTAAATGTTATGGGCAATTGAGCGCGCAACATCCATCAAGCGAATGTCAACTAAAATTAAACGCTCCACGTTAAAAAGGAACCTTGATTTTGAAGACTACAAAGTGGTGGTATACAGCGGTGTATGGGTGATGTGTTAACACGTCATTAAAAATGAAGTTTTAATTTCGCGTGGAGCTCGTGCGACGGTGTTCGTGTCGCGGCGTTGCATGCGAGCCTTATTCCAGGTAGATGCAAATGAATTTGAGTTGACAGAGCCGACTCTCCGGCTCGGCCATGACTGAATGAATGGTGGAATGAAGAATGACGACTCGCGACACGACCATCCCATCATTCATGGTAATTTTCCCGGCCGCTAATTGTCCAACGTATGATTTTATATAACTGCTGAAATATTTTGTAGGCAGCGTGTTTTTTAAACAAAGCCTAATGTAAAAATATACTGTAGGCACTCCAAATGTTACCCGGTCAAACAGAACAATGCGTGTAATTATTTGATTGGTTTTTTTTTGGGTCGCGTGTCTGCGCTGTAATGTACCTACGTGCCACGTGCGCGGCTTCGTATTTATACCTGCTTGATGAAGGACATAACGACGAAATAGAACACAACGATGGACATTAACACATATTTTCATATTAATAATGGCAACTCGGTCCAAACACGGTAATATCGCACTAGTTACTGCTACACTTTAATTGCAATTCCAGAGCGCGATATTTGCATCGCTCTATTGTTGCAAAGTACGAAGAGTAATAGTGAGAAGTTGAACGTGTAACCATTGAAGCTCAGACCGATGCAACAATGCCGGCTTTATACAAAAAGATAACATTAATTAACCTTATTACTTAAGAGTACCAAGCATACTAATTATCTGTTATATCTAAATTCTAAACTAAAGTAAAATTATAAATTTAGCAAAACTCTACAGATTTACGGCTCGGACGAAACAATTAGTGACAACGTTAGTGGAAACTGAATTAGGAACATGCCTGGAAAACTTTGCAATTAATTGATACTTACAGATCCTCAATTATTAAAGACTCAATTAAGTAGTGACAGCAAGAGGAAATTAATGTAATGGCTTTGTCCGTCCAAGTAACTTCTAGAATTGTTGATTACATGACGCCGCCCCGACCGCTCGTCTCGCCGTACATACTAATGGATCTTGCTGAACAGCTAATCAACTGAGCTTATTTAATTTCCTTTTGCACGTGCTAACAGTCTTTTTATTTTAGCCACCGAGCATACGAATCACTAAGCGGTTTGCGATAACATCAATACCGCAATGCATTACCGATGGAGCCCTATTGTAGGTTTGTATTAACTCGCGGGCATTAATATGAATATTTTAGTCACATAAGCGTGCAATACTGTTAGTTACAAATGTGGTGGTCTACAATAATTGGAGAATTTTTGCCTGAAATAATATTAATATAGCTGCTAAAATGTCTATATGAATCTGCCGTGGCTCGTAATATTCATTTATTAGAAATTCGGAATATATTACCATTAAATTGAAATAATTATAAACAGTGTATGCGAGGTAGTGGGCGGTGGTAGCGCACCGCATAAACGTAAAATACAATGCAGAACTAATTTAACGGGCGTCAGACAGCACTAATATGCGTGAAATGAGTATTAGGCGGGAGTTAATGAGGAACGCGAGGTGGTTGGCGGGGGATGGCGGCGCTCACCTTGCCGCAAGCCTTGCACTTGCCCTTCTCGGAGCGGCGGTGCACCCAGTGATGGTGCGTGATGGTCTGCTCGCGGTACTGGCGCACACCCACGTCGCGGAACGTGGGCTTGCACGTGAACTGCACGCGGTCCATCAGGATGTCGATGCACGCGATGTGCGCCACGATCTTGCACGCCGAACACTTCATGCGGGACCCGTGTTTCTGTTGTGTCATACAAACTTATTAGTCCACGACCCTCCTCGACTTTACGACTTCCAAAATCTTTGATTAACCCAATGTTTATGGAAGCGTAGTTTTCTCCTGGGGATGTTGAGAGGAAACCGACGAGAATACAGATTATTCAGTGCGGCGTTGTTAAAATTTACCAAACTCCATTTAGCGATGGTGTTAATATTAATTAAGTAGCCTGAAATACAAATATTACATTATTTACAGAGCATATTAAACAAAACTTCCATCGCTTTTTTGCACAATTACATTCTTTGGCATTCAGGTTTACGAGTTCACATAATCCGTTCAATAACCATTAAATGTTATCACAGTTTTGCAGTGTGAACGCATCGGTTATTTTAAGAACTATATTTAACTTAAACCATTAGGTTAAAATGGTCAGTTGTATTTAGTTTTTCAGTGACGTATGTTAAATGATGAATAATAAATGGTGTTATGTTACTAGAATATACATTTAAACACGCATAAATATTCCTGTGTAATAAGTATATCTGCATCTATCTCAGGCGGTGGGCTCAAACTTTAACTCCTTTGTCATTTTAACTGGTAACACAAATTTACTGGTGGTAGTTCTCTCATATGTGAGAGGCCGCCTGGGTAGGTACCACCGCAATATCTATTTCTCCCGCCAAACAGCAATGTAAATGCACTGTTGTATTCCGGTTTGAAGGACATTGTAGCCAGAGTAACTACTGGACAAAATAAGATGTTAATCTTATGTCTCAGGATGGCGTGCGCAGTGGAAGACCGAGCATTGCTTTGTAATTCATGGTGATTTTGCTACTGTCTATGAGCGATTGTATCGCTTACCACCAACCGAATGGCATGCTCGTCTTGCCATTCATAACAATAAAAAAAAACAATCGGTATATATCTTAGTATTAATTCATCAGAAGTAATGTTCAAGTTATGTTAATTAATACCTATAAGTTCTAACCACTATAGTTTGTAAGTTCAGCGCGCGGCGATCGATCTTTAAATATCCGTCTTTAAAGGCTATGTCAGCGGGATACCAATAAATTAGAAGCTGCCAGGATAAAATACATTGTGGCTAATGTCTTGTTCAATGCTCGTTAAATATTCAGGAAATAAGGTCCGATCCAATGGCCGAATTGAGCCATTCAAGACACAATTTATAGGAAAATACTTTGTGTTATTTTGCACTTAAATTACAAGGTGTGCGCGCTTGCGATGGTAGCCTCGCAATTTTATCAGCTAGGATGCGAAATAATTTTCACTTCATTTTTATATGATGGTCACGTTTTGCGAGCGAGCATTCTGACAACCACGAGCCCCCACTGACGTTGAATTTTGGATTTAATTTAAAATAAATATTCTCCACGTATTGCGGGATTGTAAGTCATTTTTATTTATACATTTATGATCACAATACTCATATTTCAAAGTAACACAGAACATGTGAATTTCAAATAAATTTCCATTGAATAAATTTCAATAGAAAGGAAATTCCCAGAAGAAACAGGAAAGAATGAAAATACAATTGCGGGAGAGACGAAGCAGCAACGTACAAAAAGTGTACTTGCAATTAATTTGGCCAGCGCTGTTATTAGGTAACGATTGGCAGCACGAACTCGAAGACAGGCTTTGTTGTATCGGCGATAGGGTCAACGTCACGGCAATAGTGGCAGCATAGCCATGGGACATTAATCTTACATTCAACTACGACGACCGTTCCACACAATAGGCAGGAAACTTGCTAATGGTTGTCGGGGAAATTACAATTTCTTGCCCTGTTGCTCGTTTAGCACCTTCTCAATTGTTTGTATAGCGATTCACCGTTGCTTGTATCAAACTCAATAGGTTTTTCGTACCAGCAACGCCATTCAAAATAATATTCAGAGCTTCTTTGTGGCGAATGACAAAGAGTAAAGCAAATATAAGTATATTTTATAAACATACTGAAAGATAAAGTGTGTATTTAGATCAATACATTTAAAAATAGCAAAAGGATCTTGTTTTGACGGATTTGTACCTATACGAGCAAAAAATATGTGACTAAATGCGTAAATCTTTTTCTTATTTCATTAGATGTCAACGTTATGTTTCTTGGAAAGGAACACAAACATAACGCAATTTATCTCGTTTGTACTTCATGTTGAACAATTGTTGAACTCTTGTATGAACAATTGTTATATAATTATTATTTTTAATGTGACTCTTTTATGTGGTTATTAAATGTGTTATAGCATCCATTTGAAGCGCGAGTATAATATCAAATATCCTTACTGGAAATACGACCAATTATCCGTCGGTTTATTGACGCAATTAGTTCTACTTGCATATGAATATAGAATTCATTTATAATTTCCATTTATGCGACCTTGCATGCTATAATAAAAACCATTCAATATGAATATTTTATCTTTCAATATAGCAACGTAGCTACTTTTTATTTTAAACGGCGCAATGGTTTTAATCCTGAATTAAAAAGATACTTTTTTACAAAAGTTCCAGTTTTGTTTTATATCTCTCTCTCTTTCTTCTCGTTAATAATTTATTACTTCAGTATTAGCTTTTAAACTTGATGGCCGGCATAATTTTTTTCTCATTTTTGTTGAAGCCTTAAATATATTATAATGATAGAAACCAGGCATCTCTGAGTATTTTATTGTATAAAACTTCTGTTATAGTGAATTTTGTCTAATTGAAAACGTTACCAATATCTTAGTTTTTATTACGAACAAAATGCTTGTTACATGTAGAGAAATAAACTAGTACTATTTATGGTTTATCTTACTTATAGGTACCTGAGAGTGAAAGTGTGTCTTTTTTCGTTGGCAATCACTAAAATTGGCGCAGTTGGTTAGACGCCGCCTGTGAAACGAGAGGTCGCGGGTTCGATCCCCGCACGGAAACAAATATTTGTGTGCTCCACAGGTATTTGTTTCGGGTCTGGGTGTTTGTGAGGCCGAAAAGTCTCTCGTTGTTTCTGGATACCCACGACACAAGACTCGATCTTAGTGTGGGGTCAGGACTATGTATGTGGCTGTTGGGTGTATTTTTTTTTTTTTAATAACTATGATGTTTGATCTATTCGCGAATTTAAAGTCCATTTAAAGTTCACTGGATGAACATCACTTCGGATGCTAAGCTTAGTTTAACTCGGTGTACATTGGCTTACATAAACAATTTGAACTAGAAGTTTGTACACAACAGACGGTTACTGCATGCATCGTGTTTTGGGCGATTATTAATGTATTCACTTTTGAAATATGCGGTAATAAATGCTTGGTTATTTCGGACGAAAAAATAAACACATTTAATATAACATCAATCATCGATTAAGCGGAAAGCGGTCACCATCGTTGAATCACTCTATACAAATTCTTGTCAACGCTTTTTTTAAAGTGCCTTATTCGTAAAAACGTTGGGGGACTTACTAATGGGCCGTTATACAATGTAACAGGATAATGTAGTCAGTATTGATTTGTATAACGCATAGCTCTAAAAAGGTGTCATTCTTCAAAATAGTAGTAAGTCTATAGTATGTATGTAGTAGTATAGTAAGTCTATAAAAATGTTGTTATGATGTTGTAAGGTTATTAGAAAAACATGTTATGTTTACTTATGACAATAAAGAATTTTCAAAATCAAAATCAGGAGAGGGAATTATGATTATTCATCGTACTAATCTAATAACTACCGATTAGTAAAAGGATGTACTAATATTTTATCTCTTACAACCCACTGGAATAGCGCTTCACCGTACCATGTAATCCACTTCATGGTACATGTTATTATTTATATTTATTTTTATTTATAAATTCTTTATTTAACACCACATAGGTACATAAAGAACAAAAAATATTAAAATTAGTTTGAATAAAGGTGTCAATCGGTGGTCTTATCGCTTACAGCGATTTCTTCCAGACAATCATTAGATGGACCGAATTGATAAAAAATTAGGAAGAAGAGGGTGGTCACAACATAGGCAAAGAATAATGATAATAGTAGACAAGAAGAAAAAAAATATTAATATCAAACGTGGTAATTCCCTGGCCCTAGTATATATCAGGATGAGCATAATTCGGATGTAAACCGTCACCAATCCAGCGCGATATGTAGTGCCAAGAAAATTATTCTGCCAACCGAGCAACCCCTTACTAAACTATAAACAGCGTAAACTTTTTTGCTTACCTGGCATTCCGCGTCGCCAACATAACAGCAATCTCCGGACACGGAAGTGGGCGACCAGAGGTGTTCGCCACTGATTGCCGCGTCGCCCCAGTCGGGCGTCGAACGCAACACCCGGGCGCCGCCCACATCGCCGCCTCGTCTGGCGACAAATATTCACTCATTAAAAACTGTACGCGCAAAACAAATGTACCTGACTGGTGAATGTGTGATACAATATTCATATCTGTCCAAATAGCGAGCACCTAGGACACCAGTTAAGGGCCCGTCATGGTGAGCTAAGTGTGTCGCGTTTCGGATTCATCCTATTTATATCCGAATACAAACGAGTCGGTATAATTGTGCCAACTGGTGAGAAATGAACATCTCTCATCGGAGAGTACTAGTCGAGTACTAGTAGACTAGTTTTCTAGGCAGCGTTCAATGGTAATTCAGAAAAATACTTTGTATACGTTTTACGTTCATAGCACGTTCATGGTCTGCTGCGTTGAAGTGAGTAGAGACCGATAATGTGGAAACCTTCCGTATCGGTAAAATAAAAATGTAGTCTGCCATAATAGTGTACCGACCGTACATATAATTCAAATCTCAGCTGCCCTTTTAATAAATACAAGCTGCTTTGTGACGCCCGCCACCCGGAAGCAACGGTTTAACGTGCTCTTCAAATGTTGATACATTCAATATTTTGGCTATTAAACCCGATCGGTCTCTGCCGAGAATTGCGAGATTGAAAGCCATGTCACTTGCACGTCGCAGCCATACAAGCCGTGCGATATTAACTTTGGTATAAGCCTTTTGAATATGCGCCTATTAAAAAGACAAAATCATTGCTTTACGTGTGTCAGGCCAAAGCCATTATTAATTCATAAGTAATATATTCTTTAAAAAATTATCGGCCTTATATGAATAAGTTTAGCTTAGCTTTAAATAGGTTTTAAATCTGTATATGAATACAGATTTAAAACCTATTTTTGTTATCGACATTTTTGTCCCTTTCGAACGACTTTAGAATTCAGTTTTGAGCGAAAAAGACAAAACTTTAGATAGCTAAAATAGGTTTTAAATCTGTTTATGAATAAGGCCGGATATGTATAAATACGATGTGTAAGCAGGAACAGCCTCCGTGACTCAAGGCCTCGAGTGCGATCCAGCCTTCAAAACAATGTTTCGTCTGACCACAATATTTTTTTTGTGTCTATGGCTATCGTTCTGTGAGGTCAGGGCTATGTGTATGCCTATTGAGTGTATTTATAAAACACAGCGCACACAACGTAAACTTTGATTGTATGACACGAAAAAACAACAATATAACCCAGACGTGGGGCAATATGTTGAATAAAAAACGTACTGCGGGCGATTTTTCAGTATGTCGCCGGAATATTGTATAATACAGGTACAGCTTGTAGCCACTTCAGTTATTTGTAAAACACAGCCCATGTTACAAAGAGATATATCTACGTACATTTTGTTTGAAAAAATAAGATAATAAAATAATAAAAAAATGATAAAGTAAAGTTTCAAATTAAAAAGTTATAAACGTTGAACTATAAACGTTTCAGTAATGCTTTAATAGTGACATTATCGTCATATTATATTTTTTTTATCGATCGATGTCTGTACACAGAAGATAAATGCAAAAAACTTAATATGGTGAGTCTTTATTAACGTAATAGAACCCAAAACAATGATTTTTAGAATTCTTGTCTGTCTGTTTATCTGTTTGTCTGTGTGTTTGTGTTGTCTAAGGAATCGAGGAAAATACTAAAAGGAGCTTCGAGTCCTATTTTACTGAAAAGTAAAATTGTATACTTCGATCTTTGAAAACTTAATATTCCTAGCGAAGAAACAAATGTAACGTGTATGCCCACGTGGAAAATTTACCTGTATATCTCATAAATCATAATTCACTAGGCACAATTTTGTAGCTAAAAACACACGAAGCTGTTAAGAACGTTGAACAAAAAGATTACTCTCACATTTTAATACCGCTGAATTTGTAAAAATCCGCGCAAATAGTAAAACGCTGAACGAGTTATTGAACAGTTATTTATAAGAGCTCCGAAAATTCACCATTTATATTATAATTATTCATATGAAGTGTCAGAACTTTTTGAAAAATACCTTCCTATTAAACCGTTTAAAACGGAACGTTTGTTGTACTATTATAAACCCTTTCCTTAACAATAAGAGCAGGTAGGAAAAGTTGATCTTTCTCTATTATTTTATATCGATAATACGCGAACTGCCTGGCTGTATCCGTATCAGCCCATATACGTCCCACTGCAGGGCACAAGCCTCCTCTAAAAACGAGTCCCGATAGAGAGGTGTTAGGATATAATATAGTCCAACACGCTGGCCTAGTGCGTGCTCACGAACTTTACATATTATTATATACATTCTTACAAATCGCTACAGTATGCAGGTTTCCTCACGATGTTTTCCTGCGCTGGCGTGGTGACTGTCTATTAATACACACATGACTCCGAAAAGTCAAAGATTTTCCCGTGGATTTAAGCCCCCAACCACCGTGAACATGTTGGCAGCCGTGTCTAATCCGTTTGAAACAGGCCACCTCGCACTTTTTATACAATCCAAAAGTCTATTCGCAGCCTATATACCGCTTACATACTATCCATATAATGATTTTTATTGTTATGCATCTAGCATTTTAATAATGTTCCTCAGGAAAGTAATACCGAATCAATAAATGATTATATACGAACACATGTACATAATAAAGACGATATGAAATGTGTGCATGTCGGTTATCTATACCATTACAAAAATATTTAATGGAACACAATATGGCGTAAAATGTAACCGAACCTAGTGGTATTGTGTGAACAGTATATGATGTGTATGGTTATAAACTAAGTAGTAAGTTAATATTTAATTTATCAACCACAGTATTACCCAATTATTCACGCCAGTAGCACCTCTAACTGTATTAAAGCGGAAAAAGGGCACAATCCTAAGATCGAAATCAAATAAATCACGACAAATTTCGAGAGTCTCGGATTGTCCGGTCTTTTCTGCGAAAAGGACGTGATAAAATGAAATAGTATTTGCAGCCCCTAGTCTCATTCATCAAATTGCTACATTTTTATTTGGATATAAATCTCAATGTTGTTTGTGTATTTATTGCTACCATGGGCAATAAAAAACATTTTGTCACAACGTGGATAAAGTGGATAAAGGGTAATCCTTGCCATTATTGTTATAATAGAATAAGCAATGGAATAATGTAAAATTGTAAAGCAACACAGACAAGAATTGATAAGCAGGTTTAAACTGCAGATACAGAACTAATTAGAAACAAGAAAACTAAGTTAAATTAAAATACTCCACTGGTGAGTTATCAATTTTGCAAACAGCTTTTCATACTTGGCTAATTTATAAATATCTGTACCGTAAGTTAAACTCGCTATTACGAATATTAGGTACACGTCAAAATTTCGGCTTACCCAAAATATCCCGTTATTATGCTGAAATTTGAGACTGACACTTTTATTACAGCGTTGTTGTTTATTCTATTTTAATAATGAACGTAAAACCAAATGGTTAAATGCCTCTGATCCGGTTGTTACGCATTAATTCTGAATGAACTATTAATTATTACACACCTGCGTATCTGTAATTATCATGTACTGACATTTATTTTGCACGTTGTGAACTTTTTTTGAAATGCCAACTTTGTTGAATATTTTGCCACGTTTTTTTTTTTAAATATTTTAAAAATTATTTATATTTGATTGTAACACAGTCGTTTCTGAATATATTTATTTTTCATACACATATATTGTATTATAACAAACATGTAGGTTTACGTAGCACTAATTATATTTTTAATTACAAACTTATTGCAATCGTAAGTAGTTTGTATATTATTTTGTGTTACCTTATTTAACACTGGCTGTATAAAATTAGGTGGTTCTATTTAGTTTAAAAAACGAATGTTATAGAAAAAATGAACAGGGAATAGTCTGTCAAGACCACAAAATTTTCTCAGTCCTATTCTGTTGGCCAAGATACATACATCTAAAATTGTACAAAAAAATTTAAATTCTTCCTATTAGCTTATAAAAAGATAAAATAAAATTTGAGCAACACGTGTATAAAATTGTGAATGTAAATATTATTTTGGAAGGTGAATAATGTTTTGAAGATTCTGGGCTAAAAACAAAATATGTACCTATTTGGTTTGGTTTCAGATTGCAAAATGGATTGTGCCTGCTGTAACCGAACCACGGATGGCTGTGCCACGATAAAATGCAGCTTGTGCTCGTCACAGTACCACCTGGAGTGCGTGAGCAGCGAACAGCTGGTACCCAGCACGAACAGTTGGCGCTGCTACCGGTGCGAAACCATGAACTGCGCAGCGATAGCGCCCAAGGTCGAAGCTGCGGTGCGTGCATAGTGTCCCGTGTCCATTGTTAAATTGATTGTCCGTTTTATCCAAATACATTCGTTTGTGATTTATTTGACGGCGTTTTTATTCACAACCTTTGGAAAAAAAACCATCAGTGAGTTACAAATTGACGGGTGCTACAATTTACCGTGTCGGTACTACTGGTATTAAAACTAGGTTTCGCCATCTAGATACCCGCAACAAATTCGTATCGTACATACTCTTACATAGGTCAACGTAAGCAGTGTTTGAAAAAAATGCTGTAGTATACTTCGCTTCCGCGGAGTGGAAGTATTACAAAATTGCTGTTCCGTTTTTCGTATGAGTTGAGATAAACTAATTAGGCCGCTAGGCGCTTGCCTGCCGCATGTGCAGTTTTGTGAATCTGGCATCGAAAATTCTAGATTGTAATTTCTGTGTAATTTCCCACTTACCTCTGTGGTAAATGTAGGACTACATTTTTCAAAGCCGAGATAAATTATTAAAGAAACACCTGAAACATTTTAGCGCAATAGCTCAAAACGGCGGACAGATGCTCTACCGATTAATATATTTCCTTGCTTGCTCGAGCTGTCCGTATATTCTCGCGCTTACATTTGCAGTACAAATCATTATGGTGTATGAGACCGGTTTGAACCAATAAGGAAGACTATAAGAATGCGGAATGCGATTTGGTACTAAATGTTCCAGTGATTGATAACAGTTAAAAATATGCTTGCCTATTGCTTTGAGAATAAATTGGTTTTACGAGGCGTGAAATCGATAACAATTTGCTCCGAATACGAGTTTCTTTACCTAGAAAAACTATTGACCGCTTGATTGCTTTATCAATTTGTATACGTATTCCGGAAATATTTACATTTAATTTTTAAAAAACGGAAGGAATTTGTGTCCGATATGGAGATTGGCTCGCCCCCTATAACATACATGCGAAACGTGGGTGTCCTGGAAACACACCTGCCTACCCCTTCGGAGAAAAAGGCGTGAGTTTATGTATATATTTTTGCTGCTACTAACTAGTAAATTGATGATAGTATTCCCTACTTTCCTAGTAATTTTAGTTTCCGAATATAATATTATTACCGTGAAAAAAACCGTTTCCGAGGAATAGGGGAACAGACAAAAATTGTCGACGCGTGCAAAGGTGCCAGATGTAACGTACATACGTGCTTTTGAAGATTTCGTGTCGCAACAGAATAACCGGCTGAGAAACTCACGCTCGCGTGATCACTGTGGCTTAAAATATTTTTGGGACTCACATAATAAGATAGTACTTACCTGAGTGTCGTGGGACTAAAATCTAGAGATCATAATGGCCAAAAACTACTGTGATGTAAAAATATTTCACGCTGTGAATGGTGGAATTTTTCTTCTTCATCTATTATGTTTTGTCAACATAATAATATAATATGTAAACGTCCCATTTTTCATTTTGACCTTAACCTTGTATTATATTTAGGACTAATTGAATTAATGTCTTCTCAATTCAGAATCACCTTTTTCAATCAATCGAGTAGTATTGAAACGATTCTCAAATCGATATCAACGGATATTACTTAATTGGCAACCCGGGGTGATGTTGACATTTACAACGACAACGCAATGAAATCCGAAATACCCAAAACAGCAACTAAACAATAGAACATTTCATATGAATATATTTCCATAAGCGCACTACACACCAAAGCCGCCGACCTGCCGGCATGTGAGCAACTTTTCATTACGTGTGGTAGTTTTTGAGTAATGTGCAAGCAAACAAAAAGAAACACCCTGTATGTAAATGCAACATATACCAGTTTTTATGTTGAACCTACAGCAATATAACTGTGAAAACCGCATCTCATTTGGTGCAGTAGTTTTTGCGTGATGCGCAAGCAAACATACAGACAGACAGACAGACAGACAGACAGACAGACAGACAAAAATTCTAAAAAAAATTGTTTTGGCTTCTGTTACTGTTATAAAGACCCCTCGCGTTAAAATTTCTTAAATATCTTCCATGTACAGACATCGACCATAAACATTTTTATTATATGTATAGATGTTGTACGCCATACGTTACGAATCAATCAGGTGATAAAGTTGTGAATAATTCATAGAATGTTGTTCTTAATATTATGACGTATGTGGATACATAATGCAGTGTTGGTATCATATATGCAAGTTATTTGCAATGCAAACACCGTAACATTAATATTTGCTTAGATCAGCTACTGTGGGGATAGATAATTCCTTTATTCTAACTCACACCAGAAAATGAAAACTTAGCGTATTTCTCGAGCATATAAAGAGTCATTTTGTTTATGCTAGAAATAAATTACTTCTTCTCCGTAAGTAGCACCAACGGTAAATTACTCTAATAATGAATCATCATTTTTACCCACAGGAATTTTGTTGCTAAAAATAGCCGTCCCTCAGGTTTTCTATAATAATTTGTATTTTTGGACAAGATGAAATACGACTCAGGTATTCAATTAAGCTCAATAATATTTTATTGATAATTAGCCTCAAAGAACGTCCCAGATTCAAGGTTATTATGATATAAGGCCACCTGACCCCAGCTGCCGCTAGATGTTGCGGTCACTGAACCATTACTAATGACTTATATTCCGGAATCAGTTCAAGGCGCACTTTATTAGAATGAATACAACCGGTAAAACACATCGCACAAGAATATCTACAAGCAGTCAGACTTCTTGCAATAATATTTAAAAGCTTACAACGGTGAGATCTCGAGTTCGCATCCCGAGTTGGGCAAAGTGATAGTGGATTTTTGTATCCATTATTATCAGCCCGGAGTCAGAAATATGTGGCCATATGGCGTTAGGCTCGCCCCCTATTACATCGTGGGACGCAACACACAAGGCGAAACATGGGTGTCCTGGTAGCACCTCTGCCAACCCCTCCCGGTAAAAAGGCGTGAGTTTATGTAAGTATGTACTTATATTATATGTTTTTTTTTAATTGCCAATAAACACGAACTATCGCGTGTTAATTAAGATCCTCGTTTAAAATTACGCCTTGTAAATTATTTGTTTACTGTGGGTTATTATGCAAGATTACTTATTCACCTTTACGCAATCTCGTGCCTGATCCTACAAAGGGGCGGACGTACTCGCGTACACAGGATGTAAAATTAAATTCATACACAAGCATTTGCAGAGCTTAAGCTTTTCAGTTCAGTATATTGACCACATAGGCTGTCGAGAACATAAATAATAGTTTTTAATGGATTAAATATTTTTAATAGATTATGAAGCTTTTATCGCCATTTGGGACATGTCCGCGGCGACATTTAGCGGGGATAATATATACATAGGGCTAAGCTATGGGAATTTCCCAAATTGTAAGTCATAACTTTTTTTTATTTTTTTTATTTAACGATCTGTATATCTTTTAAATAGAATGAAATCAGCCCGTTGAACTATGTATATAAATTATGATCGTTTGAAACTTGCGTAAAATATGTTATCATGGAGATTATCCTAACAATAATTAAAAAAAACGTTTTGACGGAGTCACTAAACAAAAAAAGTAATACTTAAGTATATTAACAGTTATTGAATGAGTATGTTCAATTTACGTTAAGCGACAGCTTTGCTGTCGCGTTTCGTTCGTTGAGTGAGATTGCCGGATGCCCAATACCCATTTCCTCTTTCCCTCTTTTGTCCTTCCCGCACCCTTTCCAATTTGATGGTCCAGCAACGCATTCATGACCCAAGCGTTGTGGATGTTCCTGGGTGGCAGTGACCACTAACCATCAGGCGAACTGTTTGCTAGTTTTTTATAATAATATGTTTATTATAATAATATGAGACTGGTGGTACGGAATACCCATAGCGCTTGACCGTTTCGCACTTGACTGTTTCAAGTTTTGTACACACACCGGAAGCATCGGAAATAACATGTGTGATTAACAGTAGATCTAATTAATTAAAAACAGAATGCGAAACATATGACTCATACACCCAAAAAAGGCAACAACGGTGTCAATGACCAACAACAAGCGTAACGTATAAAATTCAATTATGCTAATTCTACTAAAACGATGTTTTCATTCATAAACTTGTAATTTGAGCAGTTCCATGATATACTGGTTCTGACAATGACAGTGTACGGCTTGCGATGACCGGTGCTGTAATGTATGGAACCGGTTTTGCCGGCATTGCTGCGGGCTTGCGTGCGTAACACTAGCCGAACAAGTTATTGCAACGAGGATCTAAATTGGCGCCTTGGCAACCGAATTTATTTCCCATTTATTTGAAAACAGTTATCAATAAGAATATTATGTAAAGGAAACTAACTGTAATCTGTATTGTTTTATATCTAGTTTTTAAAATATTATGCTATGTTTAAATATTAAATAAAATTAACATCGTAAATATTAAATCAGCTTCACGATTATGTAATCAATCTTTATTTTATTTTCTATTTTGTCCTCCAGTTCAATATCCGTATTGATATGTTCCTTGGTTATCGGTTGTCTAAAGCTCCTACGATGTTTATTTTATACACTTAATACGTAGGTATTAAAATCATTACACAAAGATAGTAGCTGTCTATAAATGTTGTAGTTTGATTTATCAATGGTCGGCAACGCAAAGGTTGTCGAAAGCAATAACGACTGATTGCCCCAACACATTGATATTAAGGTAAAAAGGGGAGCCCGTAATGTCGCTGCCAATGAACAGGTTTCCCCTATTTTTTAGCGTAAATTACAGTCTCTTGGTTTCGGAATATGTCAGGTTAAAGCAGGAAGTTTTTAATGTTAGTGAAATATCGGTTTTATAAGGCAACATTTCATTCTACCAAACGAATATCGATTTATGTTGAGGGCCAGTTACACAAACTGGAAGAATACAAGCAATTCTTACAAATAAAGTCAACAGCAATTGGTCTCGCGTATTTCTGCTAACTACAAACAAAAACATACGCGACATCGATATTTGTTCAGTTATTATAACCGAACTGAAAAATTACATGTTCAGCTGGCGATAAAAATAGATGGAGCCGAGTAATAATATTAAAATTTTCCATGCAGTATTTAAAATGAATTGGCATATTTTTGTATCCCATAAAACAGGAAATATTCATGAACACTTTATTAAAATACTGTATCCCGCAGGCTTCTGGCCTTTATTCGGCCAAGCGGAAGAAAACGCGATTCGAGCGCAAATATTTAACAATACCGGAAATTGTAAACCTGCCTTTTTTGCAATAATGACCTTTGAAACCAACAATTTGTTCAGCTCACGCTCAGCGGGAGCAATTACGTGATCATATTATTAAAATGCCATTTATTTTCGACACTGCATAATATTTTTAATTATGTAAATGGACTATCCGTAAGATTGTAGTAATTGGCAACATTGAAAAAGGTCAATAATATTGGTAAATTAATTTTAAAAATATATTTCAAAAGCTACGTACTGTCCATATCATTTGGACTGGGTAGGCTTAAGGAAAACGAAAGGGAGTAAGACGTAAGTATAATAGTTGTCAATGGCTTTTTTTTAACGAAATTTTTAGTTTTAATTTAAAACAAACCTGCAGTTTTACCACAAGCCTTATGATACAAATTAAGCTCAATATAAACGATATTATCTGGCATCCACAACATAAAACCCATCTTTGTTACGGAAATATAAGCGAAAAATCTCGTCTTCATGTGGGAACATTAACTTTAAGCCATGTTTTATATAGGTAAAACACATTATATCCGTAATGTCGGCTATTACCTATTGTTAAGTGTTTTTCTGAATTATGATTTAATAATACACGTACTGTGGTTTTATATTAGCGAGTATAATAAAAGTGTAATCTAAAATGTATAAAGATGTATTAAATAACTTCTGCTTACCTTTAACCTATGGATACTCGGTGTTCATGTAAATTATAAATATAAATAAATTAACAATAAAGCCAATAATTACAAACAAGTATAGTGTTGTTGCTACATATCCCGAATATGATGCACGACTATGACGCGGATTTGACAATAGGAATATAATGTTGAAGTCATTCAACATCATATTCCTTTCACTTTTGAAACCGAGTTTCTGAAATTCTTATTGCAAAATAGTAACCAGCTTAGCTTAGTATGTTTTAAAATTATAATGTACAATAAAAGAAAGACATGTCAGCAATATTTTTCATAATAAAATACCCTATAAAATATCTAATTGATTCGTAAATGAATAACTATCGTCTGTTCCTCGAATTCCGTCATGTATCCTATTGTTTTATGCAGAAGCTTCATACTGCGGTATAATGTAATGCAGACAATCTGATTGCCAATTTATTTCTCAAGCCATTGTTTTCATATTCTTACTAAAACATTCATTCAGACATATTTAACGCTTAATACTTACGTAACATTAGTCGAATTATTTTGTTTGTTTATACCTGTTCATTATTGGAGGCCTTGGTCCAAAACCCTTGAACTTATCAACGTTTATTACATAAAAAATGGTAATGCTCGTGTTTCATCGTAAACAAAATTTCTGTCTCGTGAATTATCATAAATAACATTTTCAGTAGATGGACCATACTCACTATATGTGTAATAAATATTTTTACCAATTACAAGACTCTGAAATTAATAATTTAGAAGATATGAAATAATTGTTTTTGTACATTTGTGTCAATACTAGTACGGTGAAATTAATTCAACACATTTCTTGTAATTCGTCTACTTAATAAAGTCAAAAAACAGAAGATAGTTTAATATCATTGTTGTCCAATAATTTTATTTCAAACACCGATGCTTTATCATTTCACGCAGTCATTCCATCATTAACCACTAAATTTTGTCGCGCACATTGAGATGTTACCTAGAAATAAATTGTTTGGGTTTATTTACTAAAATAATGTTCATTGTTTCCCTTATAATTTTCATCACGTATTTTATTTCTATAATAACTTAAACGCACGTGTCACAGGTAAGCACTGACTTTATTTGAAAAATACAGTATTACATATTATTATTGTAGATGGCGCTACTGTGTGATATTGTCGATAAAAATGGACATAATATAACACCCCCACTTATCGCAATATTCACTAAACAATCTTAAACCAAATCATTCTATACGAACTATGCCAAGAAGCAACATAAATTTATAATGTTTTGGTGTACATAAACTTTTAGTTAAAATGTCAGCCGGCATATCAGCTGTTGGCAAATACAGCACTTTAACAATTTTATCCTTTACTACATCACGACAAAAATGATATTTTATATCAATATGCTTTGTACGTTTGTGAAAGACTGGGTTTGCACACAACTTCTGTGCACCCTGGTTATCATTGAATAGACTGATTGTGTATATCTTATTAGTTATTTCATATTGTAATCCCTTTAGATATACTGCTTCTCTACATGCCTCAGATAGACCTATATACTCTGATTCAGTGCTAGAGAGGGCTACACATTTCTGTTTTCTACATTCCCATGATATTACTCCATTGGATAACAAAAAACACATTCCAGTATATGATCTCCTATCTACAGAGTTAGAGGCCCAATCAGCATCTACATAGCCAGTTATTTCTGAATTACCTTCTTTACAATATTTTATTCCATAACATTTAGTTCTTTTCAGATACTTCAAAACTCTCTTTGCATATTCCCAATGCTCCTTTGTGTGGCAATTATTAAATTGACTTAAAAAACTTATAGAGTAACTAATATCTGGCCTAGTTAAGATTGACAGGTACATCAAACTACCAATTAGTTGTTGATAGGGCACATGGCTATTTTCACTTACTTGGCCTTTATTTATATTTAATTTGACCTCCATGGGAGTATCAACAGTCTTACAATCACTTAAATTAAATCTGCTCAAAAGTTGATCAATATAATGTTCCTGACTTAAAGTTACATATCCTTTATCTTTATTAAAGATTACATTCATTCCAAGACATAGCTTAACTTCACCTAAGTCCTTAATGCTAAACTGATTAGATAAAATCTGTTTCAAGTTCTTAGTTTCAATCTTATCGTTGGAAAATATAAAAAAATCATCAACATAGACTGTTACAATAGTTTTACATTTGTTAATATCCTTTATATACATACATGGCTCTATTTTTGATCTTTTGTAACCATTACTAATCAAACAATTATCAACCTTTTTATTCCAAGCTCTAGAGGCCTGCTTTAGTCCGTAAATGGCTTTTTTAAGTTTCAATACTTTACAAACTGAACTACTACTATTATAACAATCTGGCATTTTCATATAAATGGTTTCATCTAAATCACCGTTCAAGAACGCAGTCTTAACATCTAAATGGTTGACATCTAAACCTAACTTTACAGACAATGCAAATAATAGTCTAAGAGTTGTGTGTCTCACTACAGGTGAAAATGTTTCTATATAGTCTACACCATATTTTTGGGTGAAGCCCTTAGCGACCAGACGAGCACGGTAACGTACATTGTTTTCACTATCATACTTTTTCTGCATAACCCACTTGCACTGCACTATAGTACCATCAATTGGTACATCTACGAGTTCCCACGCATTATTTTTTTCGAACGACTGTAACTCATCCTGCACTGCCGCTAACCACTGTGCTTTCTCAGGACCTTCCAAGGCTTCTTGCAATGATATCCCACCCGTGAATATGTTGTCATCTTCTATATAAGCACTTGCGAATCCATATCTGTCTGGCTGCTGCCTACGTCGAGGACCACTTGTTATGTTGTCATTGTTTAGTATAATGGAGTCATCACTGTCTGTTGTACCAGACTCAGAGCTATCTAATGTATCATTTTCACAAGGTACATAAAGTTCACCGCTGTCTTCTGTGTTCAAGCTCTCAGATTGTTCAAGTGAATCCTCCTGAAGTGTCAAATCTTCTTCCCCCACTGGAACCATATTCACCTCATCTGAATTATTTTCCTGTACCTTCAGAATATTCTCTGTCTCTATCTTCTCCAATACTATAACATCTCGACTGGTAGTGATAACATTGGACTTCGGGTTGTAAATCCTATACCCTTTGACATCATTTGAATAGCCAACAAGGATACATTTTTCAGACTTTCTGTCCCATTTTAATCTCTTTTGTTTCGGCACATGTACCATGATAGTACTACCGAAAACACGTAAATGACTTACATCAGGCTTTCTGCCTGTCCATATCTCGAAAGGAGTCTTATAGCTTAACGATATTGTCACAGTCCTGTTCTGTAAGTACACTGCAGTGTGTGCCGCCTCTGCCCAAAACCTTTTCTCGAGACTTGCATCAAACAGCAGACACTTGGCTTTCTCAACGATAGTCCGGTTGTATCGTTCTGCAAGACCATTCTGTTCAGGTGTGTATGGGTTAGTTTTGTGATGTACTATCCCATGCGACATCAAATAATTGTCAAACTTGCTGTTGCAGAATTCTGTCCCATTGTCACTTCTCAAGATCTTTATGCTGCGATTAAGTTGATTCTCAACCTCCGTTTTATACTGTTGAAAACATTTCAATACCTCATCTTTTGTTTTCAAAAAATAAATATATGTCATATGACTAAAATCATCTATGAACAGCACAAAGTATCTAGAACCACCTATAGATTGATTTTCCATTGGTCCACAGAGATCAGTATGCACAATATGTAGTAACTCAGTGCTTCTGCTACCTTCTTTGGGAAAAGGTAAGCGGCTCTGCTTGCCTTCACAACATGCAACACATGATGACTTTGATATATCAGTCTTATTGTCAAGAGTCAATCCCTGCACAGCATCTTGCATCTTGTTCAAGTAATGGCTGTTGACATGACCTAGACGTCGATGCCAAACTTCACTAGACACCATCACTGCAGCTGATGAACAATATTCAGGCATTTTTAGTTTATAAACCCCATTCAACAGACTCGCTGTAGCTACCAGTACTCCTGCTCGGTTGAAAACCTGACAACCATCATTGTTGAATGAAACTTTGTTTCCTTTTGATATAAGTTGACTCACAGACAACAGATTTGTGGTCAACTTCGGCACACATAATACACCTTCTACTGTAATATCATATTCACAGGCATGCGTCTTTGTCGTAATCTGCACATCGCCTGTACATAATACAGGTACTTTATCTTTGTTTGCCACGACAATTTCCCTGATCATAAGATCCCGCGACACATTTGACAACCATTCTTCGTTCGCAGTGAGATGAACACTCGCCCCGGAGTCAATATACCAATCCTTTTTGCAAAATTCACCATTCAGGAACACGGCGCTAAACGCATTACTGCTTGTACGTTCATTTTTATTTGTATTTGACGAATTTTTGTTCAAAAATGTACACTGGTTGCGGTAATGCCCTGTTTGTTTACATTTGTAGCATGTTATAACATGTTTTGACTTTGACATTTGGGTGTTGTCTTTGGTGCTCACAGTGCTACCAACATTGCGGTTCTTCTTCAAACTAGCAAACGCACCACTGGATTTGAAAGTACTATTATCGCCATTTCCGCTTTCTTCGATGTCCAATAACTTCGTTTTAATGGCGTCTGCTGTCATTGGTATGCCGCAATGCTCAATCGCCATTATCATGGGAGAATATTTATCAGTTAATCCCGCTAACAAAAGCGATGCTACCCACTCATCATTAATGTTAAAACCCGTGCCACTCAATTTTTGACTTGTTTCGATGATTTGTGTCACGTACGAAATCATCGAAACGCTATTTTCGAGTCTTATGGAAATCAAACTTCTCAGCAAACTGATTCTCCTCGTAAATCCTGAGTCGTCAAATAGGTTCTTCAATTTCTTCCACAGCTCATAGGTCGTTTGTACACTTTTAATGTGGACGTACAGCGACGAATCTATTGTCAGAATTAGCTTGGCTCTGGTTTTCGCGTCACCTGCTGCTCCTATTTCTGTTGGTACAGTCTCCGACTTGATGCAATCAGACATTCCCTCCAGAACTAAGAAATTCTCAGCGGCAAATGCCCACTCACTGTAATTCTCCCGTCCTTTTAGCTTGGGAACATTTACTAGATAATTCGCTGTCATTCTTGCAAACTTATATTGCAAATACTGAATAACACTGTTAACTATGTTTCCCTACGTTTACTAGCTAAGTTATAATAAAAACTGATTAATAAGGGACTGGGCCCATAACCTATAATAACTTAAACGCACGTGTCACAGGTAAGCACTGACTTTATTTGAAAAATACAGTATTACATATTATTATTGTAGATGGCGCTACTGTGTGATATTGTCGATAAAAATGGACATAATATAACAATTTCCCTGTCGGACTTATTTTACATTCTGATGTCATTTTGTCTGTCAGAATGACGCATAGGAGCTTATAAGTTCCACATTGGCGTAAGTAGGCGGTTGTAAGGTAGTATGGTAATATTTTGTAAGAATGTGTATTACATACATACATACATAAACTCACGCATTTATCCCAGAAGGGGTAGGCAGAGGTGCCACTAGGACACCCACATTTCGCCTTGTATGTTCCGTCCCACGATGTGATAGGGGGCGAGCCTATCGCCGTATCGGGCACAAATTCCTGACTACGGGCTGATAATGAATAGAAAAATCCAATATCACTTTGCCCGACCCGGGATTCGAACCCGAGACCTCAGCTTTGTAACCATACTTTGATATAGAATTCAGGGGCTCCCTCAATTATATTTTTAGGTATCGAGTGTCCTCATTTATGGTCATAGCGTACTTGACAGCCTAGAACTATAATCTAAACAACTCTTACAATCATCTTGGCTTAAGAACAAGGTAAATATTTGCGATTCATTTATTCTAACAGGTTTGCCACTTGAGAGTACCTACTTCAATTGTAACTAGCATTTACATAAAAAGCATTACATAAATAGCCATGGAATGAAGAAATAATTGATCACGGATTGTTGTCATTGCCATTGTTTTTATAAATCCGGTTTAGTCCGTACAAAGCTACTGGCATGGCTTGTAACTGCGTATCAACTATTTCTCGAAAACTGTTCGCAAATATTTGCTTTATAATTTGCACATACGTCATTTTATCAACGGAAAATACGTTTACTTACATGTTATCGTGGGCATACGTTTTTACGCTTACATAGTATAATATCTTATTATATCGACATCTTCCGCGTCATACTTATTTTTTCTTTAAGCGTAGTTCAACGCGATACACAATTATTGGATAAATAAGTCGTATTGCCGACTTAACTTAGTTCCTTATAGTCACACCGAAACACGAAGGACCCCTTAAATAAGTGACGTGTAAAAAGCTGCAGAAGCCAATTTTAATCATACAAAAGGCAATCGATGTCAAGGGTGCACGCGCGGCGCAGTTACTGTACCCCTAGGTTTTTTGTATTTGTACAAAGATACACTTTACTGGTTGCAATTAAAGTTGATGTTTGGTTAGTCGGTGCGAAGTCACTGGTCCGTCGCCTCGTTACGGGTCACTACCATGCTTCCGGAGCATAACCGTTTTCCGTATGTCAGGTCATACACGTGGTATTATCGACGGAACGACTTCCCGAACTAATATAATTACACGTATTACTTTAATGTTCCGTTTTATGCCGTCATAGTGTGTACAAATGTTATCAATAAACAATTCGGAATTTGAATGACTCGCGTCAACTTCAATATGGTCACGGGTCGTCTTCCATGACGTAAAACATTAGATCGAATATCGTTAAAGAAAACTCGAGTTCTTATTGAATGATGACCACGTTATTCCAGTGGATTTTAATAAAGGACGACGTGCTTCACTGAGCAGAAAATTGTTGTGTGATAGAATTCTTATATAGGTATTAGACACCCCCGCACATGCAGCTATGTTTAATTATTATACCGTTACGTTCATTGCATCCACACCGCTTGTGCCAACTAACTGTAGTAGCCAATGGTAATAACTAAAACAATACACCCGACACTCGTTTTTACGAGCTGTATTCCTAATAGAAACCTAAATACGAGTACTATATTTTATACATGGTCTAAGTTAATTTTTGACAGATACTTTTATCCATTATTTAACGCCCTTAAGTAATGAATTTTATAGTCTCATTATAATCATCACTAACGTTATGTATTAAAAAAATCCGTTGTTTATTATTTATCTGAGGAACATAAAAAAACTATATAATAAATACACAATACAACCACCATTATAGCACCATAAATCACAGTCTAAAAAATATGTCTTGACTGAATCAAAAAAGGAATTGCCGGATTTGGAGATCGAACACAATCCAAGCGCTGCTACAGATCAATAAAGCGATTAATAATTCGAATACCTGTAGCCATAGGCTATAGGTAAAAGTTATTTACGTTTTTAAATAAAATTAGACCTACTAGAATTGGTTTGAACTCCGAGTGCGACATCATTAAAAGTACATTAAAAACACAATGCTGAACCACGTTAGACTGGAAGTAGCTTATTAACCGCCTACAAGCCATCAAAACCGCACTGAGACAGCAATATCAGCACCGGACAGACTATTGCGCCCACTAATATAGTCATTTGTATAGGATTTAAGGTTTCGATACATTCCTTACATGCCAAGTGAAAGATCACAGTACCGCACTCACCTACATTTAACTGAGAGGTTGATTAATACGCGTATCATCCACGATAACGTACCCACGTGGTTGAGAGTTTCAATCATTGCTATATCTGATAATGCAATTGATATGTGTCCGTATTAGTTGTACTTAATACAAATAGTTTGCGACTGTGTTCAGCTACTCTGCGGACAACCGACGGTGCAGTATTATTCATAAATATTTACAAGTAAGTTACTCCGCGTCGTGTACCGAGAATGTTGGTAAAACAACAGGAATATTTATTTTCCAAAACGAAACATCAACTCTATTTATACTTGTACCTACGTTGTAACCGTGTTGTTTGTAAAGGTCGTGTTTTGAAATATGTCTAACAAAACGTCCCTTTCATAATGTAATTACAAAATTTTAATATCCTTACGCACGCTTTTAACACCGGGCTTGTTAAATTTACCTGTTTCGTGTATGGCGCTTCCTCTTCAGTTTGAGATTCGGGCACTTTTTAAACACAGAGAAGGAAACACCGTCCAGGAAACCCATAATCACAGATAAAACATCACGTAATTTATCACAAACAGATGTAGTGGAGTAGATATTTATGACAGATGGTGAGGTGCGCGGCGGAGGCGACGTGTGCCGTGACTAAGCGATTAGCGCGACCACGGAGACTATTCACAGTAGGCCTGCGAGCCGGCCAGGCCCGCGGAGTCTGCACGAGCGAGCCGTGTCACCACTCACCACGTGCACCGTGCGATGCACTTCAATGAACGTGCTGCGCCGCGTCCGTGTACGCCGCGCCGTGCAAACATTTTTTTACTTTACGTGCCGCTAGATCTTTGGAGTAAGTTTGACGTGACGCGCGACGATCTAAACGCTAGTATACGCGCGCGACACTCAGCTCCGCGCTCGGTTATTCGAGTGAAAAGCAACTTTACGTTTTGCTCTTATAAATAGACCCACTATTTGCACATTTCATCCTCGATCATTGTCACGTTTGCCTCACAGGTGTCATTAGCGCATTTTGCCCATTTGGTAACAAAATTTACATAAATTTATTTTCATTACTAATATCAATATTAGTATGAACTTGTAACTTCGACATAAACACAAGTATATTTTTACAACTTGCATTAAACCTGACCATGAAAATATTGAGTGTTTATTTGACTTTATATTCATTGTACCTACTAATAATAAAATTCCATTATACAGCCACTATATAGGCTGCACTAATGTTACAAAAATTTTAATTTTGGGCTGTCAAGAAAATATTTTTATTCTTCTTCTCACACAATATATTATGACAAACAATCAAAAATAAACTTTCATAAGTACAAGATACTTTTTTATAAAAGTCTAGGCGTAATTTAAGACGAAGTTGTTTACGTTTCGAGAAACACGCCATATAACATGAATTTATAAACGAGGAAAATAAATACAAATGATTGACTATAAACTAGCAGGTCGTGTTTAAAAGCGAATCAGTTTACTCATAGCCCGTTCGTAAAACAATGATAGTTTCATGCAGTAGCTCAGTCGTAAAACTGTTTCGCAACTGTAATGACGTAATTAAATCATCAATAGTGTTTTTACATGATTTACTTCTCGTGTCTCAATACAGAACAAAAGTTACAATAGAGCTCGACTGATTGCCCTACTTACCCAGCGTTAAAGTATTGTACAACCGTAACCAGTCGGCCTCGAACTTTTGTCTGGAATCTCTACAGCCACAGTACAAAGACTCGCCAGTAGCCTAGTCCGTGGGAGATTTATAATGTAAAACGCATTCGTATAATAGCGATCTCTGCTTTCAATGCTCTATACTGCTAATGCATACGTATAGGATGTAACGTATACTGCACGGACACAGTTGACATGCTCCATATATATTTTCTGCGCTAATGACTCGCTAACGTCATAATTGCATACCTACCAACTTGTTAACCCGGACATAGATGGCTTAGTATTTGTATTAATTATAGTATTTGTTAAGTGATTTAGTGGGTCAGTTGGTGTCACTTTATTGCAACTTACCATGAATATGCTGGTAATAATTTATTAATGACAATTTTGTAAATATATTGCGTTAGAAAGTTTCAAAACGTGAATAAGGCAACATGAGCTGGAAACTGCAATGATCAAAATGCAATATCTCTAAAGATCAGATCTTTACCAACCGACCTTTCTAATATAAATATGTATGCGAGAAATATATTTTTATTTCTAATGTTGTAAAATAAATCTTATCTGCGACTTCTATGTATAATCTTGAACCCCTGGGGCTGAATAAGAATAATAATGCCGGCAAAGTAAGCGCGTTGTTATCGCTAAGTTAAGAGACACGTCCACGACGTGTGCCTAAAAATTAGCTGTGCACCGGCGCGATACAGCGCTGGCGAGAAGGTCTCGTTCCGATCATGTTTATATTGGGACTGCAAAACTCTATTTTAACTCCGAACGGCGTTCTAAACTAGACGACAGAGCAGCCGGTCAGCTACAGCCAGCCGGACACTCGGCTAAATCTAGCCACTTTAAAGGTGATTTCAGACCATCTGCTATTGCGCTTTGTATCTCGATGTGTTATTATGCTAACAAATTAAGTTGATATATTATGGCAACGGGAAAATTATTTACTATTTAGAGTAATTAAACCATTATTAGAAGGTTTTTTAGGTTAAGGTTTTGTGAGGGATAATTCAGTTCATAAAGCTTATAATAAAACTACATAACCTCATGCCTAGATCTCCGAAGGGTTGACACCAGTGATTAGACAAAGGTTTTCGTTAAGTTTATTTCCGTCTCAAAATGCAATAGCGGGCGAATCTATCGCAATACTCGACACATATTCCAATCCTGAGAAACTTCAAATCCCAAATTCAAACATAAAACTTGGATAGCTCGACCTGGAATTCTTACCCAAGACCCGCCGATCTATAGTACCTACATACGCACATTCACATCGCGTACAACAATAATTTGGTACTGTAGTACTGTACTATATTATTTCTTCACATAATTCCGCGGACAAGAGCATTAACAAAGAAAAAATACCAAGTAATGAAAAATCTAAAGAAATTCCTCTCCCGACGTGCCAATTTGTGAGAGCAGCTGCAAAATTTATTTTTGTGTACGTGTATTGTTATTTCTGTATTGTGTGTACGATTTCGTGACCTTCTTAGGCCCAAGCAGTGTATTAAGTTGTCATGGCGTGTTCTTCTGTATGCTTTTGTTGAGCTCAAGCCTTGTTCTATATTAGGGGAGGGTGTGGATACTATTGTTCTCTAAAGCCCGGTACAAACGATATAGTTAATATTTTGGACCTAAGACCAGCGGGGTTTTAAGCACTAATTGTCTACTATTATGTGATAATGATATTTATAACCTAGTTTAAAGTATACGACTATTATCATGTATATACAATCCCTGCTATTTAATGGTAAAATTATCGCAACTCAATGCTACAAAAAGCTCCTACGCTTAAACTCATCTCGTTATTTCTTAAATATCGACCGCCACACACAATTAAGGTGAGGGTAAAAATGAGTCCATTAGACGAGCCATTAGTCCACGCTGCAAGTCGCATTGCGCCATGCAGCGTGCGGGATTACCGCCGGCCAGGATCGCCCGTGCATAACGCAGCACTGAGCATAAGCCTTTATTGCACACTTGATGTATGCGCTATAGATTATAGTTGAAAGGTCGTCAGTAATAAAACCGCAAAGTTCTACGTATACTGTTGCAATGTTTATATGCTGATGACTGTAACATTTGTCTAATGGCCGCATATACCATCAATATTAACTTAGGTATAGATGTCTAGTATATTGACATTGTAACTGCAATTAGCCAGGAATATAAATAAATTAAATAAATAAGCACACCCAACAGGCACATACATAGTCCTGACCCCACATTAAGATCAATTAAGTCTTGTGTCGTGGGTATCAGAAGCTACGAGAGACTTTTCGGTCTCACAAACACCCAGCCCCGAGTACAAATAATTGTGGGCCTTACAAATATTTGCCTCAGTGCGGCGATCGAACCCGCGGCCTCTCGTTTCACAGCCGGCGTCTAACCAACTGCGCCACGGAGGCCGTCAACCGTCGTATTACTATATGATGAGTAGGAGCGGTGTCAAACCTGCCATTATGACTAATACAACTCGGCCGCATTCCGGGAGTAGGCACTGTGTATCTGGAATCTAGACAAGAGCGTAATCGCGTCGACCATTGAGAGATAAGGAGTTCTCGGCACTCAATGCTCTATCTCTATATATTAGCTGCAGTTGCTAGTTGTGATATTGTGGGGAGACCCCCACTATACATAACACACGCACACACTCATACATACAACACACACACCACATAATATACACGCAGTCATACATCAAATTTACACTCCATATAAAATAAATAAATTTACAAACACTCGGACAGCAGACACACTATATATACACACGCAATAACGGTCAACCAGCTGAGCACCGGCCGGCTCAGGTAGATATGACGTCACCGGCCTGCGCCCGCGCAGCCGGCCGTCGCACCGCCGCGCCAGTTGCCCTTTGCTCGCTGTGCGCGACACTCGGTACATCGCTCCTGTTAACGCTTTGCGCCACGTACCGCTTACCCGCTAGCTTATCGTACGCTCTGACCGCTTTCGTGTTTTATAATATCTTCTTTCTGCTCTTCTATCTCTCGCTTTATATAGACTGTCGCTCTTCTATCCTTCTGTAGTGTGTAGTGTAAAGACAATAAACTCTAGTAGATAATAAGTGTAGTATTAAGAACTGGTATCCTAACTGTTTATTGTGACTGTTCATTATATGTGTTGTGCTGTGTAATAAACGCTGTGAACTTTGGTGTAGAACTTTAATTACGCCCTTACATTGCACCTGACACCACTACACGCGACCGTGTCGACGGCGCACTACTACTAGTAATCGCTGCCTATACCTCATAGGCAACCTACATTAACCCGCTACATAATTGGTGACCCCGACGAAGAATACCATCATGAGCGACAGCAGTGATTCAAATAAAACTGTCGAATCACGTAATGGCGGTGAGTACAGCAAGGTGACCCGCCGGGTCAGAAAAGTGTGCACACCCGTCCAACCACCGACAATGACAGCGGAAAATTTTAAAAACAATTTTAAAGTGCCAACATTTTCTGCGGACGAACCTGAGCTGTGGTTTGCACTGTTAGAGGGCCAATTTAATTTATTCGGCATCACTGATGACGCTGCAATGTACACTACCGTCATCATGAATTTGGATATGGTGCATGCCAAGACGATAAAAGATATTATCGTCAGCCCACCGAAAACTCAGAAGTACGAGCGCATAAAGGGCGAGCTTATCAAGCGGCTTACGGCTTCGCACGAGAACAAAGTGCGCCAGCTTCTTACACATGAACAGCTGGGAGACAGGAAGCCATCCCAGTTCCTGCGCCACCTCCAAGATCTGGCTGGACCACGAGTTCCGGAAGATTTTCTTAGGACTATATGGTGTGACCGGCTACCAAGGGAGATACAAACCCTGCTGGCGTCCCAAACTACCCACTCTCTCCAGCAGTTGGCTGACCTTGCCGACCGCGTGCAAGATCTAACTGCGCCCGTTAATGTCGCATCTACCTCCACTTCCCATGTGTGTTCCTGCGGCAGTTCATCTGGGGAGATAGCAGAGCTAAGAAGAATGGTGAAGCGACTGGAGGCAAAACTCGACGACCAAGCTCGAGAACATAGGCCTAAGGACAGAACCCCTTGGCGTTCCAGACCACAACGCCGACGATCTTCTTCGGGAAGCAGGACCCGTACAAGCTCCAATTACCGACGGTACCCCATATGTTGGTACCACGTAAAGTTCGGGGCCGACGCGCGAAGATGTCTGAAGCCCTGTGACTACAACGTGGCGGGAAACGCCGCGGGCAATCCGTAATGGCGACGGACGATTGCCCAACTTCTACTGGTCGCCTGTTCATCACCGATCGATCTTCGAAGACGCAGTTCTTGGTCGACACTGGCAGTGACCTCTGCGTCTTCCCTCGTTCGGGCCTGCGTGAACGTCGTGAATCAACAGGATTTGAACTACGTGCTGCTAACGGTTCCAGCATCAAAACTTACGGTTATGTACACCTTAAACTTAATTTTGGGTTACGTAGAGCTTACGCTTGGAGTTTTGTAGTAGCTGACGTCACGAAACCCATTATAGGCGTAGATTTCCTAAACTTCTACAATATTATCGTAGACTGTAGAAATAAGCGTCTTATAGATGGTACTACATCTTTAGCTGCCGTAGCTAGCCTAGCAGATTGTAGCAGTACATTGTTTTCGGTTAAAGTAGCTATTGGCGATACTAAATTTCACAAAATACTACTGGAATTTCCAGATATCACCCGACCAGCTGGGACACACCGCACCATCAAACACAACACCGTTCACCACATCCGCACGACACCAGGGCCACCGGTATCCTCAACTCCTCGACGTCTTGCCTCGGACAAATTGAAGATAGCCAGGCAGGAATTTCAGTCCATGCTCGACAATGGCACAGCCAGACCATCCGAGAGTGCCTGGTCCTCGCCCTTGCACCTCGTGGCGAAGAAGGACAACGGTTGGCGTCCGTGTGGTGATTACCGCAGGCTGAACGCCCGTACCGTGCCAGACAGGTATCCAATTAGGCACATTCAGGATTTTGCACACTCCTTGGCAGGGTGCAAAATCTTCAGCACCATCGACCTGGTGAAGGCCTACCACCAGATACCTGTCAGCACGGAGGACATTCCCAAAACAGCCATCACCACACCATTCGGGATGTTCGAGTTCCCGTACATGACGTTTGGTCTACGCAATGCGGGCCAAACGTTCCAGCGTTTCGTGGACGAGATGACACGAGGACTCGACTTCGTTTATTGCTACCTGGATGATTTTCTCGTCTTTAGCAAAAACGAAGTCGAGCATGAGAATCACCTTCGCCTAATATTTTCCAGGCTTCGCGACTATGGCATAGTCATTAATACGTCCAAGTGCGTCTTTGGGGCTCCCGAGGTGACCTTTCTTGGATACCGTATTTCGGCGAGCGGAACGAAACCTCTGGATGAAAAAGTGCAGGCCATTCGTGACTTTCCCCCGCCAAAGAACGTAAGGTCGTTAAGACGATTCTTGGGCATGGCAAATTTTTATAGGCGTTTCTTGCCCAATGCCGCCAAAACCCAAGCACCTCTCAACGCTCTCCTTACGGGGGCAGTCAAGGGTTCTGCGCCAATAACCCTGACAGACGATGCTCTGAAGGCTTTTACAGAGACTAAAGATAGTCTGTCCAATGCAGCATTACTTGCGCACCCCGACTGTCGGGCCCAAATTGCATTGGTCACTGATGCATCAGATGTTGCCATTGGAGCTGTCCTCCAGCAACTCCAGAATAATGCGTGGCGACCGCTAGCATTCTTTTCCCAGAAGCTAAGCCCGTCGCAACAAAAATATTCCCCGTATGACCGTGAGCTTCTCGCGATCTACGAGGCTATTAAGCACTTTAGGTATATGGTCGAGGCGCGAGACTTCATCATTTTTACCGACCATAAGCCTATTACCTATGCTTTTGCTGAGCGAAAACTTACCTGTTCTCCGAGACAGTTTCGCCAACTGGATTATATCTCCCAGTTCACAACCGATATAAGGCATATTTCCGGCAAAGACAACGTCGTGGCCGACACCTTATCTCGTGTTGACGAACTGGGAGCTCCTGTAGACTTGGCCAAGCTGGCCGAATCTCAGGAGAACGATCCGGAGCTGTCTCAGTACCTGAAAGACGGTTTATCGCTGCGTCTAACAAAACGAGAATTACCTGGGAGTCGTGTTTCCCTGTATTGCGATGTCAGTACGCCGACCCCCAGGCCATTCGTACCTAAAGTATTCCGCAAGCAAGTTTTCGACAGCCTCCACTCCCTTAGCCATCCCGGCGCTGCTGCGACAGTAAAGCTGGTGGCAGAGCGGTTTGTCTGGCCAGGAGTCCGTAAAGACTGTCGGGAATGGGCTCGAACTTGCTTGCCATGTCAACGCGCAAAGGTGACCAAACATGTTTCGGCACCGTTGGGCACTTACAATCTGCCCCGCGCACGGTTTAAGCAGGTCCATATAGACCTTATAGGACCTCTTCCAGTTTCACAAGGTCATCGCTACTGTCTCACAGCTATCGACCGGTTTACTCGGTGGCCCGAAGTGACCCCGATACCGGATATCATGGCAGAGACAGTAGCCAAGGCCTTAATATCCAGTTGGATATCGAGGTTTGGGTGCCCGGAGCATATTGTAACAGACCGCGGACGACAATTTGAGTCCGCACTGTTCCAATATGTCTCCAGAATCACCGGCTTCCAACATCGTCGTACGACTGCGTACCACCCAGCCTGCAACGGGTTGGTGGAGCGCTTTCATCGGCAGCTCAAAGCCTCCATCACCTGCCATGCCAATGAGAACTGGACCGAAGTTTTGCCGTTGGTATTATTAGGCATTCGCAGCGCCTTCAAAGAGGACCTAAAATCCTCTTCGGCGGAGCTGGTTTACGGCGAACCACTGAGACTTCCCGGCGAATTTTTCAACCCGAGCACCGCATGTACAACCGACACATCGGATTTTACAGCGCGTCTGCGCCTTTTCGCCGAGAAGCTAAAGCCGGTAGCAGCGTCACGCCACAATAAAAATAAAATATTTATTTTCAAAGACTTGGCCACAGCGAACCATGTCTTCCTCCGAGAAGACGCTTCACGTGCCCCTCTTCAGCCGGCTTACACAGGCCCTTACGAGGTAGTGGCACGTACAGACAAGGTGTACAAGCTACTTGTCCACGGCAAAGTAGTCACCGTTACCGTGGATCGCCTCAAACCGGCATACGTGTTGAGTGACGCTAACGATCTGCCACCCAGATCACCGTCACTGCAAACACCTTCGCCTATTAGTCAGGACAAGGACCCAACACCACATGACAGGGTACCCATGACCACTCGGTCTGGACGACGAGTCAGGTTTCCTGATTCTTATCGCCCCTAACCAGGTCTCTGGGGGGGAGTGATGTGGGGAGACCCCCACTATACATAACACACGCACACACTCATACATACAACACACACACCACATAATATACACGCAGTCATACATCAAATTTACACTCCATATAAAATAAATAAATTTACAAACACTCGGACAGCAGACACACTATATATACACACGCAATAACGGTCAACCAGCTGAGCACCGGCCGGCTCAGGTAGATATGACGTCACCGGCCTGCGCCCGCGCAGCCGGCCGTCGCACCGCCGCGCCAGTTGCCCTTTGCTCGCTGTGCGCGACACTCGGTACATCGCTCCTGTTAACGCTTTGCGCCACGTACCGCTTACCCGCTAGCTTATCGTACGCTCTGACCGCTTTCGTGTTTTATAATATCTTCTTTCTGCTCTTCTATCTCTCGCTTTATATAGACTGTCGCTCTTCTATCCTTCTGTAGTGTGTAGTGTAAAGACAATAAACTCTAGTAGATAATAAGTGTAGTATTAAGAACTGGTATCCTAACTGTTTATTGTGACTGTTCATTATATGTGTTGTGCTGTGTAATAAACGCTGTGAACTTTGGTGTAGAACTTTAATTACGCCCTTACATTGCACCTGACACCACTACACGCGACCGTGTCGACGGCGCACTACTACTAGTAATCGCTGCCTATACCTCATAGGCAACCTACATTAACCCGCTACAATATTATTATAACGTTAATAATAAAAAACTGACAGAAGACCTTTTAGTAACTAAAAAAGCAGGAATATCTAGCAAAATGAAATAGTTGTCTTACTCAACACGACGGTCATAGAAATCGGTAATAAATTTATTCCTTACTTTTTTCCGTGCTCGCTTTTCAGTACCAAAAATATTTTTTTTAGATAGTAATCTAACAATTGTTCCAAATATGACACGAAAATTTATTTAGATTAATGCATAATGATAAACGAAACCAAAGGCGAGCGGTAGTACATGATTCAAAGCATTAATAATCACTTTTGTTACGCGCCGGCCCAGATAGTGTCAGAGCCCGTTTTGCTTTACAATGTACATTGTTCTATATTGTAAGGAGAGTGACATTCGCGTCGCCGCGCCGTTCCAAGCAGATGATAATAACGTACGCAAAGCCCCACATTTTGATGCAAAGGAATACAATCACTCAGCTTTAGAATTGCAAAACATGAAAATGAAAAAGTAAAATAAATCTGGTTATATTATATGGGGTCTTTGATTCGAATTTCCATTCAAATTTTATTACTTATTGTGATACTTAACGTAGATTATATATAGATACCTAACTTATAAATTCAAGGCTCTAGTTCCGTATAAGAGGCCGTGATGCGACCACTGCAACCTACAGTTTGAACTTGTTTCCGTCCTAAGATGTAATAGAGAGCGAGCCTATCGTCTGGCAGGCATACATTCTAATACCAGGCAAATCAAATTATACTTTGATAACCAAAACTCCCGCAAAATGTGGATTGTTCGACTAGGATAGCATACCCAGGAACTGTCGATTCACTGCTAATACATGGTGCCACTAAGCCTACGAAGCGACCAATTATAACTTACTCATATTTTATATTATTTTTACTCGTAAAGAATTTATTTTTAATGATTATTATTGGCGAGCAAACATGCCATTCACCTGATGGTAACCGATACGGCTGCTCATGGGCAGTAGCGAAACCAAACAACACCAAGGATTGCAAAGCAATGCCTGGCATTCCATTGCGCTCGCCATCCCGAGACGTAAGATGTTGTTTCTCATTATGTCCAGTAGTAGTAGCAGTTTAACACATCTTGACTGGCGAGTGAATAAATTAGGAAATTGACAGCATTTTTCTTTCCTACAACTATTTATATTAAAACCTATCATGAATTTGTACGGTCAAAAGGTGGGTATATATTACTGTTTCGCTTGTTATATTTTTTGAGGTGAGTTTCATTTGTACTTTAGTCAAGTTTATATTACGCGCATTCCTAAAGCTGTAATGTATGACAAGAAAGTGTATGAAAATTAACTCGAATTATTATTGCAAATAACGATTTTGCCCGTTCTAGAGAATGGTTATATTATGAAGCTAGTCCTTTTGTCTATGCACACGGCGCGGCGCGGCGCGGCGAACAGCTTGACATTCTCCCCGAGGCACTGAGGTATTAATACCTGAGCTCCGAGACCCTCTTCTTACATTTTTAATTAGAGTATTGTTTAGTTACTTAGCGTAGCGACCTACACAGATATTGATTCAGTGAGAGCTATCGAATATATTGAAATATTAATTACGCTTACAGTCACAGAGCTATATTAATGTAACCTCTTAGATAAGCAAAAAATATTATTCCAAGAATACCTGACTGGAAGAACTCAGTATCTTACCTGAAACAGAAATTTATTAGCATTATAAGGGTGGGTAAAAAAATCCTAGTGAAAATTAATTAACATATTTCAAATTATTAAAGATTTAATTCTAATTGGGAGTGGACCGGCCTGATAAGCCAGAGCTCGACGGATCAAGCCCAAGGGACACACCTCTAACTTTGAAGTTACCTACCTACCTGTAGGTATATTTTAAGTTTATATCGCTCACTTTACCAACGAGGGAAAACATCGAGTAAGAGACATGTGTGAGAATATGCACAACTAAAACATGTCTACACTATGCACAACATCAACCTGCACTAAGCTAACGTAGTGGACTAATGCCTGAACCTCTCTCAATCGTAAAGGGGGCCCAGCATTTAAACGTTTACGGGCCGATATTATTTTTCTTCATTATGCTGGTTATTTACATAAATACAATAATAGCTCATTTCAACGTTCCGCGCGGTTAAAAAAAACCGCATGGATTTCGATCATTTTTTGGTTTTATTCCTTAGGGACAAGTATTCCCTATCTTATAAAAATGTTCGTTAACTGTATTAAATATTTTTAATGTGTGTTAAAGACGTTAAATACGTTTATATTGCTGATTCTGTAATGGAGTAAATAAAAATATCTATATAAAATAAACATAGTATAAATAAATTAAGCCATGCAGCTAAGTTGCGGGTTTAACTAGTTTGAAATATTGTGGGGTGGTTCCATATCTGTTCGCTTCCTTTGAACGTGTAATGGACAAATTCTCAAGATTTGCGGCAGCATTCCACTAAAGGCAATAAGTCGGAGGCTGCAGCCTATCACAAGATCACACAGGGATGCCAGACGACCGTCTGTTATATCTCTAACAAAGTCAAAGCTTCTGTACAAAATATACGCAGTTTATAATCCTTTTCAAAACAGACTAACTTTTACTGAACATCGTATACAGACCGATCCACAATAAGAATTTTGCGTAAAACTATTTACATATTTTATTGTATTTTGTAGGCAAAACAATATATACAAAATTTGGACGTAAAAAGTATGATTTTTTCTAATTTTAGATCAAACATGTCTAAAAATAAAAAAGAGATAAAACAAAGTGTTATTTTATTTTTATTTGAGACATTCAAACTGGAATTGGGACATAAATAAAACTCGAATACTATTCGCATAGTATAATATATTATACATAATATATGTATATTCTACAACCTGTTGCCACCGTCCGGCATTGCGTTTTTCAACCTTGAGTTACTATCAAAAAAGAAATGAACTTAGCAATGAGCTGTCATGACGTCAATCCAGCTTATTAACACCGCTGTCGACTTCACCGGGTAAGATCCAGTTAAAACATTGGTTACCGATATTGTATGGGTTCTTTAACACGTGAACACATCAACTTAAATAATATTCTCGGGGTTTATCTGACGCACTACAAAATAAACTCATTAAGATGTTTTTTACAACTACACGAAACTAATCTATGCAAAAGAATTAGCTGTCCTAACTAAAATTTACGTCTTAACTTAACTAGCCAAACCTAATGAATTAAAGGTTTATTTTTAGCGCACAAAAATATTTTTTCGATTTTTAACTTTATGTATGGATGGGCCATGAGCGAGGTAACTTTGTAAAAAATCCTTTTCTTTATATTTACAAACATGAAAATTTGAATTACACCCATCCGCTGGACATTAATAAATAATGTCGCGCTTCAGTTTTTGCATAATTTTAAAGGAAGAAATTTTTTTAAGGAAGTGTCAGTATTTATAAAAATTACCTTAAATGTGGTTCTTCTTATTTAGTTTTTTTGGAGGTACAGAATACCTCTGTGTCTAATAGACTAAATAATATACTCGTAGGTATTTTGTTATAAAAGTAAACCACAGGTATTTATAACATAAACATTTAGTTTCGTCAGTAAGGAAAATCAAATTATTTTTATTGAATAACGAATTAACATTTTAATAAGGATAATAATTGTGGTTACGTCATTGCAAAATTACACATTAATCAAAGCCATGTCAACTTCACACGAAACGTCGGTATAAGTCTCCAAACGAACAAGTTTTCATAGTCGAGTAATTCGGGCCGTATGATATGCTAGCCAAGTTTATTCAGAGGGTATGATATGCCAGCCAAGTTTACTGTATGCCTGGGGTCACAAACATACACAAATAGTCAAACGGGAAATGAAATACTCTTACTTTTAAATACACGGCGACCTTCGTGTATAATTTATTCTGAATACGTGTCACTTTTATATTTATTTTATCCTTGTATGAATTATGCAGATTATTATTTTAAACTGTACATAAAGCTTTCAAAGTCGTTCCTTCTCATAAAATGAAATTAAATAGTATAATAGTATTTTCATCACAACTCACTCGAATAAAATGTTAATAACCTTAGCGTCGTAAAATATCATCAATGTTAAGAACGTCTTAATGACGAAAAATGTAATTGGATTTAAAATTCACCAAGCTCAAAGAAAATAACAGAAACATTTCTTAAAACGTTCCCCCGGGACCGGGAACTTGAAGGTTAGTTCTTAATTTTATTTAAGGTGACACGGGAAATATTTCTCTTGGAGCAAAAATTAAAAGAGGCCTGTGAGGTCTCGTCTTGGTTCATTTTGCTGGATTAATTAGGTGTTTTATGAGATCCGTGTGAGGTGTTTATTGCCTCGGGCACAGATGGTCACATAAATAGTTCCCGAGGAATACTTACCACCAGGAAAATGACTGAGTTATATTACTTGGACGTCGGAACGTCGTTTATGCGGAACGAGTTGGTACTGCTTACTTATCGGTATTTCAACATTTACGATTATATACCTATTTTCCTGCTTATTGACTAGAACGCAAATAATTTATGATGGAAATATTCGTGTATTGTTGAGATTTCGCTGGTTACGTGCTAATTACTACCGAGGTAGGTCTTTGCCATTTATTTAATTTATTTATTTTAATTCAATTAACACGGTAACATACCTATTACATTGATAGAATATTAATCTAATATTTTAATACAAAGATTCACTCATGATTGTTTAAGACACGACAAACATGCTAAACGCCCCATAAAGGATTAATAGAAGGATTTTAATTATGAAATCATTCTTTAAAGATGTACATACATAATATGTGGATATGTAGTTGTTGTATTTACAAACTTCAGCTTTATTCGTTAATTTGGACTCATTCTCTTTTATTAACCTTGTGTTTGTTTGGCCTACAATAAAAGCCACTTAAAACAGAATGGAAAATAAAAAAGGAGCTGTGACCACTCATCTGCGGAGACCACGGCATTTTACTTTTTGCTCAAACCGCAGAACGCTGCGCTAAGTGCAATGCGGTTGAAAGCGATTTTGCAACGCTGAAGCGAGCGTGCAATCACAATACCCTGCAGACAACAATGATTACAATAACATATTAAATGAGCGGACAAAATCATCAAGGGATATCATTACAACGGAACAGTGCCTCCGGCGTTTTTACATTCAAACAGCATTTTATCATCATCGTCAAATGGTAAAATATATTTATGAAACGTGTGAGTTCGCCGCACGTTCAGCTGAAGCGATATATTTATGATGCATTCCCAGATATTTTATCGAGGAAACTTAAAATGCCATTATGACCACTATTTGTAAAATATATCTGCTGAATATTGCCTACAAATGGAGAACAGCGATGTGCCTGAAATGTTATTCGAATAAAAAATAACAGATTTTGCAATTGGCAGCTTGTTGTCCATTGTTAGCTTTATCATTCCGTTACCAACTCAAGTACCGAGGAGTACGGCTCGGTGAATTTAATTGGAGTTCACGAGTACACACATAGTCCCATTGTTTACCTTTCAGTTTAACCTGCACTTTTCACTATCAGGGAAACCCTCACGGTAAATAATAAAAGTGGCACAGTTTTTTTGTAAAAGCAGTCGCGGTTGAATCACTTGCGTTGCAGGTAAAAATAAAGGGTGTAAATTGCTGCTGGAGCTATTATAACTTTAATTAACGGACCATACTACATTCCTGGATTTACGGTCAACATTGTTCATTTTTCCGCAACTTAGTTAAGAAAAACATTATTTAATTTAATAGTCTAACTTCTAAGAGGTAGCGGCGGCGTTACCTTTTAGATTGTTCTTTTCCGCTGCCTTATTGTATTTTTTTATAGACTAATAAGCGCTACAATGCGCCAATTGACGCAACCGGTTTCGCTATAGATATATAATAATAGACGAAAAATAATAATAAAAGGTTAGTTATAGGTTAGTAATGTTACTAATATTAGTTACGATTTCATATAATTATATCGAAGACCGACGGCTTATTTTGGCTTTTTCATTTGCGACGCTTCCTCCCTGACTGTAGGTTTAAGATTACAGAGTTCTAAAAAGTGTGCTTTGTAACAATTTGTAATTAATTTTCATAAAATTTAAAATATCTAGAAAATCAAAATCAACATTTCTCCACCTAAAGAAATCATTTGTAATTCGTCTAAATTGAATAATTGAAAATGAAACCTTCTGCGAATGTGCCTTGACGAGTTGATAAATTTTTCTATTAATTATCAGCCCTCATTCAGGAATTTGTGCTCGATATGGCGATAGGCTCGCTCCCTATCACATCGTGGGACGGAACACATAAGGCGAAATTTGGGTGTTCTGGTACCTGGTAGCACCTGTGCCTACCGTTTCTGGAAAAAAGCGTGAGTTTATGTATGTATTTAGCTTCTGGGAAACGACTAAGCCTGCAAGGCTCATAAGATTTTCATTTTAACTTCCAAACGTGAAAATGTATCCCTTATTCGTAATTTTTGTACAACGGCTAGTAAAAGAAAATTGGTTGTCAATTTAGGTGATATTAAAAATAAATGGAGCATTTATTATTAACGGTGTTGAAAATTTGATCTATATTTGTACAGAATCAGGATACAAAGACTGATCAGGGACGTTAAATCTCAGTAATTTGCTTCTCTGTCTTTTAATTACGAATCTAAAATATAATATTTTAGTATTAGAGCCACGATAATATAACAAGTCATGTTTACAGACAAATGGCCTGTCTTGGCTCGGGGATTACGACCACTATTTCAAAGAAAACCGATAAACGCAACAGCTTTGCAATGCACCGACGACCGCCCAAATATTCTCGGTGGACATAATTAAATTCCTTTTCCACCAAGTGAACCGTCTGCTCATTTAGTACTGCAATAAAAAATAATATGTAAAAATTACACAGCCGGAAATTAAAATATAACACTGAGATCCAAAAAATCCTTTAAATGGCGCTACCCCAACGCGTGCGAAACAAAAATACATTTCGCGTTTATTTTAATACACCAAACATAATTTGCATGTTAACAATGTTTCTATTGCGGTGCTCTCTGTAGAGTTGTTGTACACAGCTTAGGATTGTTCCCCTAAGATTTCGTCTTAAATTCGGGTTAGACAAGGTATACTAAACAGGTAGCATCAAGTTCTTCAATCTATCCTTAGGGTTTCGAATGGAGTGTAACTATTTCGAACTTAGATCGACAGTTTTACTTCCCGGGAACTATTTAAGTTAAGCTTCTAAGCACTTTTCGTTGTTCGTGACTGTAAAAAGTTTTAACTTCCTTCGTTTCAGCGCCATGTTAAACCAAAATAATTAAATAACACTTAAAGCGTAAAGTGGTGAGTTCACTATATACAAAATTGAGTAAATAAATGCCTTTACGTTAACATGAAATTGTCTATTGAGATTGTTGTATCTACCTAGTTCACAAGCCTATCCGATAGCACATGTTTCGCTTCACCACAGTCTGTTACCTCACACACTGAGACCGAGAGTATGTCCCAAACTCGTGTTTAATACCCATGGTAAGACTATTGTTGAGGCCAATATTGCTAACCTTTTGTTTTTATAGTAAAGTATATTGGAAGAATTGTAGTGAGACTTTACACATTTTCATTTAAATATATTTACACACATTTTGCAAATAAATAATAGGTCTATCGAGTATAACGTCACGAATACATTTACCATTATAATGTTTGTGCATCAGGCGAAGTTTGTAAAATACGTTTGAAAGTAGCACGTGAAATCTAATTACAAATGTATTTTTGGCATGGCGCACAATGTAACAGCGGAAAATCACCTGGGTATAAATTCAAACGAAGATTTTACTACTCTAACGTAATATATAATGATCAGAGTTTAACGTTACACTAACCAATAGATTCCCTCCACTAGTAATAAACTTAATAAAAAGTTATAGACCGTAAACCCGTCACAGATCGTCAAATCAGGTTAAACGACCGCACAAGATCGTTGAAGTGGAGGCTTAGATTACAACCGATAAAACGACTTTTCTTCAACAAATGCATTTATTACTGTGTGCACAGTTTGGCGAGAATGTTTGTCGAGTGGATTAGATATTGTTAGTGATCGTCAATCAGACCAAGTATTAATAATTATGGTCGGACGTCATCGAGTGGGAGTCACTGATATTTGGAAACTCGAGTGGCCCGTACAGCTCAATAACGCACAACGAGCGCACTTGATTGGCGGTACAATTTAATTTTCAATCACGATAGGAGACGTTCCAGAGGACGTAGCGCGCTATTCACTTTGATTGAAGCTCACTTCGGCACCACTTTGCTAATAAAATATTCGATACCTTTATCAGTTTTTGATATAGCTTGTAACTGATTATGCCTCATGCAAGAAAAAATCAAATATTATATTGCTGCGTCGCCATAATCAAATTTAACAAATCATACACGTAATATACACAATGGATTAATATAAATTTAATTTCATTTAAGAGTAGCTCGCACATTTGCTAAAGTATAATACCTAGCTAATTGACTGACGGAGGTCCCCAAAGTACTATATATACGTATGTATACGTACAAACCCAACCTACCTTTATGAATATCTAAAATCAGCCAGTCAAAACATTTAATATCGAAAAGCTGTCGAAACGTCATTCTTGCTTTAGAAATCGACACCACCCAAGGATGGCGCATAATAAACAAAAGTTAAAGATTTAGTGAATCCCCAGTATTTAACAAGTTTAACATCTATAATATTTAAACCAGTGTATCTAAACATCTACCTGTATTAGTGGTAATAAAAACAAGTGATTTAAAGACTGAATTTATACGTGGGATTTGGGAATTAATTACCTTATAAAACCTACGGAAATGCATCTAATAATATATATAACCTTAGTAAAATCATTTTTGCTAGTAACTTTATTTAGATTTGTTTTTAATTTTTAATTTTCGTATTAATATTCCTACAAACTGCTTTGTCAGTATAGTACCGAATAATACTGGTCTTTATTAAGAGTGGAATGATTTGTAGCAGTAATTACGTGCGGGCACCCGAGGCCCTTAATTTCACTGTGTTGGGTACTCCGCTTGTTGCAAATTCGATTCATTCAGGAATTACAATTTACCTGGAATTGTATGCGCCGTAGAGATCCCAATCCTACAAGCAGATCGTAACCAGATAGCTAGATTATTATTTTAATGTCAATCACGGTGGTCGCGGGTTCAAATTCTAGGGCACACCTCTGACTTTTCTGAGTTATGTGTGTAATGATAGTCAATCACCGTGCACTTTAACGGTGAAGGAAAAATCGTGAGGAAACCTGCATACCGTAGCGATTTTAAAGAATTTCTACGGTATGTAAGTCCGCCGACCCGCACTAGGCCAGCGTGGTGGACTATATGGCCTAACCACTCTCAATCGATTATCTCGATTGTAGAGTAGCCCGTGCCCAGCAGTGGGACGTATATGGGCTGATACTATGCAATCAGTAGTATAGGTGGACATCAAACCTCACACCCCCAGCAAGCGCTACACAATCATCTGAGTATAAGTCAATTGGCGATAATGATGGTAACGATGTTGATTTTCATTTACCACTCTCTGCTTCTCCAAAGATATAGGGCAGAAAATGCTATGTCGGGCTTTAATAAGATATCTATTTTATTTTTGCAGGAATGTTAGTGTAACACAATTTGCGGTGTCAGTGCGGCGCTATGGTGCGAGCCAGCAAACTTGCGGCGCGGCGTCTAGCCATATCTAGCAGCTACCTGTTGCGGAATGACGTGCCACAGACGTGACTGGAATGTTAACAGGTTCCTTTCTGCTCTACGGGATGTCTTTTGTTCACCTCGGACGTACGAGCCACGTTCTGATTACGTGTCCGTTACTAACTGCCAATTATGTAACTTGGAACAAAAAGTTTTATAGCACCGAGATCGGAATTGATTGCGGTTGCCGAGTTCCATTAAGATATTTGCTATTTGTTCGTTTATTTGATAAGATATTAACTTTTGTGTCGTCTTTTCTATTCAAAGTGAGCAATAGACGAACAGCGACTTAATATTTGGAGTAATGAACGTTAAAAATACTGGAGAGCCGAGGCTTTGGCTCTAAGGATACCGTTTTTGTTAGTTTAGGATTCAGGGTGTTCACAATACAAATGCAATAAATAATACATATTTGTCTACAAAGACTACAATTTCATTGTTATTGTTTATAAAGCTCCCATGATCGACATTTGATGTAGGGGAATATGAGCCACATTTTTAAATTAAATCTTTCAATATGCAGAACCCATAAAGCAATTTGCTTATAAGTTTAAATTTAATTGCCGTAAATGTAGAGCAACACCTCGAGGCGTACTAAGGAAATTAATTTATGGAATTTGTTTACTTAATAATAACATTCAAACAAATTCGTAATTAACAAACTTAATTTAGGTTCAAGGAAAATATACATTTTATTAAATGTATTAGTCAATGCCGCTAATGTGGCGCATATTTTATAATTCCAATGTTGTTGTTTCTATTTTCTATTAAGCTATTCATAAAAGGAAAATAATCACAACGAAATCATTAATCAACTATTGTATTTAAAATAATGTCCCTTCAAGGCAATGAAGTATCAGCTGCTTAATAGCCAATAAAGTGAGACCAACCTGTTGTTTACTCTGAAGGCTATTTTAGATTTCCTTTTAATCTTTATGGCGTGTCGCCTTCGAGCCAGGGCGGCGGCGCCCGCGAGCAACGGGCCTTCGTTCTCAATGTCACTGAACACTTCTTCCACGCTGGAGCATATCTCGTACTGGTGGGACAGGGAGACAGGCGCCGGAGCAGGCTTGGAGCCGCCCGCGGAGCCCCCGCCCCTCCCCCAGGACAGCATGGAGCTACGCAGGGACCTGAGCGTCTCCGTTTTACAGGCCCTCTCACGCCGCCGCCATGCAACAACATATCGGCGCGCCGATATACAAACGCACTCCGCGGACACAAACCACGTGCACTATACAACATCAACCTCACTGACTGGCTGCTTCACATGCTACAGTGGATGACGTCACTCTCCTCCGGCGCACTGTTCCAGCCACTACAACACGTGGTGTAATTTACGCGAAGAATGTAAAGTAAGGTGGCAGCGTGCGCGCGCATGCCTCTCCCGGCGACATTATCACTGTGCAAACACTGCTATCTGGCGCATACATTAGCGGTAAACGCTCGAGAATGCGGGCTTCGTACTGATATCATCTGATCTAGTGTCTATTTGGCTCACCACCTTATCTCCATGTATAAATTTAATTTGTAATGAACAATCCTTTTGCAGGTTATGAAAAAGTACCTAAAAGTTGAAATTATTTTTAGCGATTGTCGCTAGATTTGAACGTGGTATTTGCAAAAGGAAATGTGTTTCTATTCGCATGTGCGCAAATTCAATTTTGCTCTCAACTTTAAGAAAACGATTATGGCGACAATTTTCAGCTTTTTATATCTTTTCTCTTTACTACAACGATGGCAAAATATCCTCAAATTATATATCTTCCCTCATATATTTATAATTCAAAGAACACATTAAATTGTGGTATTGCTAAGTTTGGTTTACATAGAAATGATATTGTCATGAGTAATATAGTAACAGGATAATATACGCACAAATATGCGAGTTAGTATTTTGCGCACATAATATAGTTTAAAATTAATAATTATCAAAATTTAGGTAATTACTTTTCGACATTGTATAATATGGACAATAAGTCAAATTTTACATTCTGTTGTCTTTAATTGCTATCTATATGTATACAAATATTGAGACCACTTTGAATCGAACTTAGGACATGCCATTACTGAAGCACATCTTTTACTTCTAAGCCGAACACACTCTTATTTAATAATTAAACTGGTACCGAACTCAAATCACTGCACTAAATCGTTACTACCTTACGTCACGATATCCTTAACAATTATAACACAATGGCCATTGAATGAATTTTGGTACGTCTACACTGTGAAATATCACTTTAATCAAAAGTTCAATCGCTCACTTCACTTCCAGATGTAAAGTATCGATTTAAGGAGTAAATCAAGTTCAAATGATGAAGCATCACAACACACGCGCCCGCGCATCACTAAATGTTGCGAGAAAATTCACACCCGATTTGTGGACTGGACGTGTTCGGTTCGGGAAACATACGCGTGGACTAACCGAACACAAAGCGCACGCGACGACGAGCCACCGTCCACCGACACTTAGCCGTCATCGTCACCACGACATTCGTGCCGAAATAGAAATGCTTCGCCACGTCTCGCCTGTTCAGACCCCGCACTTGCTCGTGTGTAACCTTGGCGCCAGTGACCCGTGCACGTGGCCACGTACATCAAACTCGCTCCCGACGACAGACTTACTTATTTTAATAAATCTGGTGATTGCTGGATGACGCGTCACGTAGCCGTATTGTCAGTGTCGATGAAGAAAAAAGTTAAATCGTATTGTAACAGTCGGACCTGTTGCTACAAAACTCTGAGGTGAATCACCTACCTACAATTCAGCGCGATCTATTTTTGTTGGCGACGTGACAGATGGATAATCTATCAGTGTTTTGGATGGATTACACACGTGCACGAATTAATAGTAATGATCTACAATGCATACAACATACATAAATGACTGATTTGATTGTTATGTTTTGTTATCTTATCCGGATATAATAGTCTAAGGAAAAACTATTTTCCTTAAAGTATTTACTTTTTAAATAAATATTTACCTTCCCTACCTGTTATAAAATGTTTTCTACTTCTAATAACTTAATATTAAAGCTTGTTTAGCTCGCAGCAAATACCAACCCAGCGTTCCGGAGAGCTCCGGAACTTGTAAACCTAGACATAACGACGATTGCCGATGGTATATTCGGAAAACAAGCCGAAAAAATTAATATCGTAAATGTCCACTCTTTCTGAACCGCAATATAAAACAAATTGAAAACATTAAACTTTAAAATGGAATGATTATTCATTTACACGATTAAACATGCCTGTTAAAGCAAATATTTCATTAAATGAATTTCAGTAATATGATAATGTCAATAAATACCTCATTCTGTATTTTATGATTGTGTGCCGTCTGCTCTGTATACACACAATTACATCCTTCGCCAATAGCATTTGGATATTTGCTTACCATTCAGTTATATCGAAACAAACAATAAAAAACTAACTACACGTTTTATTGACATAGTTACGTTGTTTCGTGAATGCTTAAGCATCAGGATTATCGGTTTATTTACCAGTAGGAAAATAAAGCGAGTGACAAATGTTCTATCCTATAAGGAAGGTCATATTACTAATAATGTTTAACGATTTCTACAAGCCCTTAATCGAAATGGACGATACATGACTTTGAAGTGTGACCCTCATATAACTTATTTTGAATGAATATAGTGCCTGATACTTAGACAGCAACATTTATAATAGGTGCGTTTGATACAACTATTTTGTTGATAAGGAAAATTGAATTGTAAAATTAATACCAAAACAGTACATACGAAGTAAATTTGAATATATGCATCTTAAAAGTATCTTACAATGTAATATATGCATATTGAAATACATAATATTATGTCTAAGCCTTCTTGGCGAACAAAAAATAAGGCGTACTTTTTTATGTAATTTTTATTTTACCTTTAAGAATAATAATGTGTGTATAGGTAAACGGAGTCGTAAATCACGTTGTCATTGGCTTCAGCAATCACTTCCCAACTGTTTCTCATTTAACTTCAAAAAGGGAGCCTATCCGGAAACTGTGTCGTGTGAAGTAATTTGTCATTCAGTAAGTACGTCAGCTCCCTTAGTTCAAATGTTTTATATCAACACAAACAAAGAACCACTCTACCCCTTTATTATTATGTACTCTGCAATCACTCACCACCCGAGTAATGTGTGAATTGAAGAATTTTAGAAATATAATACGAATTTATGAAGTACTAGCATTTGCCCGCAACTTCGTCTGCGTATTTAAGATAATGTAGACGTTATTTGTACCACGACGACCATTGTAACCTTTACGTAAACTAAAAATCAACGTGCAACATTTCTATTTCCAATTCTGACTCTTGAGTTCAGATTATCGGATCAATGGGTCCGTCAGTTATCGATTCAGAGACCAATCATATCAATAAATAAAAAGTTCAAAATGACGGCCAACATTTTCAATTCTGAATACAAATTTAGATTATTGGAACTTTGATATCGATTATGAGACCAATCGGATCAATAGATAAACGGTCTTATTCATATATACAGTTTTAACTGCCTTATTCATAAATAAATTTTTCAACCCTTATTTTTACTCCTTTAGGGTTAAATTTAAGTAAACAGAGTAGGCACTTATTTTTGGTCTTACATGAGTTATTATAGTGTCAAGTTTGAAATCTGCAACTTCAACGGTTGCGGTTTTCCATACAAATTTTTTTTACCCTTAGGGGTTGAATTTCCAAAAATCCTTCCTTAGTGCTACCCTACGTTATAAAAGAAATCCCTGTGTAAAATTTCAAGTTCCTAGCTTCAGTAGTTTCGGCTGTGCGTTGATCCGGCAGTTCGGTTCTACAAAACTTCAACCCTTATTTTCGTCCCTTTAGGGTAATTTTAGATAAACAATATATGCAATTATTTTTGTCGTAGAATGAATAACTTAAGTGCCAAGTTTGACAATTGTAACTTTAACGGTTTAAATTTTCCCTATATCAGTTTTTAACCCTTTACACCCCTTTAGGGGATGAATATCCAAAAATCCATCCTTAGTGCTACCCTACGTCACAATCGGAACCCCTGTGTAAAATTTCAAGTTCTTAGCTTCAGTAGTTTCGGCTGTGCGTTGATCCAGCAGTTTGGTTTTACAATACTTCAACCCTTATTTTCACCCCTTTAGGGTTAATTATAAGAAAAGAGAGTATGCAGTTGTTCTTGTTTCTAGATGAGTAACTAAAAAGTCAAGTTTGATATCTGCAACTTCAAGGGTTTCGGTTTTCCATACACCAGTATTTTACCTTTTTCACCCCCTTAGGGGTCGAATTTCCAAAAATCCTTCCTTAGTGCTACCCTACGCCACAATAGGAACCCCTATGTAAAATTTCACGTTTCTAGCTCCAGTAGATTCGGCTGTGCGTTGATCGGGTAGGAAAGAAAACACCCAGTTTCTAAAAATTTCAACCCTTATTTTACCCCTTTAATGTTAATTTTTAGACAAATAAAGTATGCAATTATTTTTGTTATTAAATGAGTTATTAAACTACCAAGTTTGAGAATTGTAACTTCAATGGTTTAGATTTTCCATACAACAGTTTTTAACCCTTTTCACCCCCTTAGGGGTAGAATTTCCCAAAATCCCTTCTTAGTGCTACCCTACGTCATAATAGGAATCCCTGTGTAAAATTTCAAGTTCCTAGCTCCAGTAGTTTCGGCTGTGCGTTGATAGGTCAGTCAATCAGGTTCCTCTTTTATATATATAGATAATGTAACGAGTTAATATGTAAATTCAGACCCGACACGACTTATCGTTATAATTCAACAGAACTTTAGACAATTAGGATAAAAATATCTCGGTAGCACATTTAGTAACCACTGAGATTAGGGTGTCAGAAGATAGCGCAATAAATCAGCGCAAAACATTTTCCGCGTCTGTATTATCTAAGTAAATGTTACTTGGCTTTTAGTAGCGTCCATTAGACCATTACTCAGGCGATTTCGAAGACAGATTTCACGAGCCCTTACACACCAACTTAGACAATGGTCCTTTTATAACACACGAAACTTCCACAAAAGTAAGTTTACGTTTTCTTTAACAACTTGCTTTAGCGGTGTTTAGAGAGGGCCGCTGAATAGAAATATGGCCTGGGGTCTTTTAACAATGTCTTACTTGTAAAATCAACAAGTCCTATCGGTTAAATGCAGTATTTTTGCTAGTGTACTGCGCTTAGTTACTTCAAACTTCGTTTCTCGTGTCGTAGGTATTTGATTTTAATTGTTTAATGAGCAGCGTATGACTAAGTACCACCTTTCCTGATTAGGAATACATGGGCATATTTTTCGTGATAATTTGAAAACAAAATAATATTCACAATTTTTTTACATAATTATTGTATCATCATCATCATCATCATCATCATCGTCATCAACCTATACTTGTCCACTACTGGACATAGGCCTCCTCCAAATTGCGCCATTTCACCAGCTAGGTGGTGTGACGATTTGCGAAAGGTCGCTGGCAGATGTTGGATGCGACAAGCCGAAGACAGGGTGAAATGGTGAAATTATTGTATACAGTATATAATTACAGTAACTAATTTGAAATAACTAACACCGAGATTCGATACTGTGCATGTCTACAGAGAATAACAAAACCAAGCCTTAGCTCGTTTAGCTAACAGTACCGATCTTGAACAAATGCAAGCTAATCATTGTCTGTATCTCGAACTGAAATTGTACCCTCTAGTGTTGTTTTCTCAAGACTCGTGTAGAATTCAAGGCGCCTACCTTGTTTTAAGAATTCTCTTCACAAGTAATGCCTCTTTTTATCATAGACCTATAAAAATATACCAACACCTAATTTCTATGGTCATCATTGAAAAAAGTAACATAGCTTACGTAACAATAGTTATATTATATTCGAAAAATATTAAGAATAATATTGGTGATAGGGGTGACTCGATAGTGATTGCCAATGTATACTGCAGGTGACATAAAGAAGAAGAGAAAGAAACAAATAAAAAAAAAATCGGGCTCCAGAGAGTGATGTAACACGTTCATAAGAAGTGGAATTCTTATCGGTACAAAAAATCTTACGATAGACTGTTTGAAATTGCTTGAAAAATTAATCGAATTTTCCATTGAAATATTTAACACTGCTTACAAAAATTGGTGCAAAAAAACACTCGTAGACATTTACTTAATTAGTAGTAACTTTATATTTGCTAAACGGTGTGTACATTCGAAGTTGAACTCGATTTCAAAATCAAAGTAAACAGTTACGGTGTATTTGTGCTCAGTTTGAAATACACACATTAAAATTCTAAGTTTCTTGGTGGCAACCAATCCGTAAATAAACGTTCCTAAGTTGTACACTATACCCGTGTGACAATAGAATAATATTGTTCTGTGTTTCACTATTAGCATAAACTAACACTATTTTACGATTTTTAATACGCTTTTATTAGCTTCAGACGTATGTATGTTAGTATGTAACGGAATCTTTGAACATGATTTTGACCCCCTTCAAAACGTCGGATTAACTCGAAATTTGGCATTCTTATTAAGGACCGATGACAATTCAATATTTTAAACAGTTGACCCGTTATCCTTACTAGGAAAATCAGGATTAGCGATTTTTGTTTTCCTGAGACCCGGAGTGTCTGCGTCAAGACCAATAAAGGAATCTACCAGGCGCATTCGACTAAAAAATTAAAAATAAATAATAGTTTAAACTAAAAATAAAACTAAAAAATACGCTTTAAAAATAGAAAACAAATGTTAATAAATTTGAATTAAAAATAGTGTAAGAATAAAAGTTTTTATTGTAAAAAAAGCGTGGGGTGCATGGTATCAATAGTTCTGAAAAAGCTCCCCACGCTTTTTAATACGTTTTTTTTTACAATAAAATATTTTTTTCTTACACTATTTTTAATTCAAATTTGTTAAAATTTATTTTCTATTTTTTAGTTGGATTTTCTATAAAAGCGCATTTTTTAAGTTTTTTTTTTTATTTTGCAATTAAATCATTTTTTCTTACACTATTTTTTAATTCAAATTTATTACAATTTATTTTCTATTTTTTAGTTGGATTATGTATAAGAGCGTATTTTTTAGTTTTTTTTTTTAACTATTATTTTTTATATCAAAAATACATTTTGTAGCGCATTATATCATTTCATTTGCGGTACCATACTTCAAAGTTCAATACCTATATGAAAACTTTCCGAGTTCAATTTTATTTTTAGGTCTCGCCTATATCTCTGAAAGAGCAAGCAGAAGTGGCACTAGTGCTTATTTACATCCCGAAGATGTAATAAGGAGCGAACCTATCTATGTCGCGCTCAATTTCCAGTCGCGGGCAACATATGAGATTTTCAAACCAAAAAAACTGACACAAAAGTGGTTTCAAAAATCTCGTAGTTCTATAATACGACCATATTGTGTGGATATGATCTCAGCTACTTAATTGTAGTAAAGTAACCAAGCTCTTTTAATAGAAGATACTCCGATTGTATAATTGCAATTAAATCATATGGATGTTAATCCATCCTACTTATGATTTTTGCTTTCCTCAAAAGAAAATGAAAAAGTATTTTAAAGAGCCATCTAATGTTGTACTTAAAATATCTGTTGTTGGTTCAGACAGTAATAAAAGTTTTGAAATAAGTTTAATGGATTTCATTCATGGACTAATACCTAAGTAATAATAAAACGGAAATGAGACCATCACATTTGTAATGAAATCCACTATGCTCTTATCCAGAAGTTGGTTTAATTCACATAAACATTATCGTCGCCGTAATCGACGGCAAATCCAAAGAAATTCGTTTCTAGCTGCCGGCAAAATTCCTCTACTTCATTTACTACAGAAGCTAAGGCTCGTACCGCCCGAGGCTAGCTGCCTTTGAGCCAGTTGCTTTCAAAACCGAATTGCAATTTTATTCTGACTAGTGCGCCGAAATCACTCACCACCTCTTCCGGTGTGGTTAAAAAACAAGCTGTAAAAATCATCAATAGCCCGCCAACAACGAGGTTTCGCAAAAGCTCTCCGTAGCGGATTAGAGCATCTGGCAGCGCTGCCAGGTTTCTCTTGATTAATTTATCAAATGCAGATACAAAACAACCACTAGTAGTTTCGTTTGATCTTGATTGAATTGAACAGAAATAAAGTGTATGCGATTGGTATTAGGGAGCTTATTCAATATTTGAAAGTCGGTACATTGCCATCTAATACATATAATTAAACTTATCTGCCAATGTATCGATGCTACTATTTTTTAAGGGTAACTAATAACAACATATAAGCCCATTTTGAATCACCGTGGTAGATTACGGATGAGCACCTTATTCTACAGTTTGAGAAAAAATAAATGCATAGAAAAAATATGAAATTGTTTATTTGTGTTGAGATGGCAATTACCTGGGCAGACTGTATCCAGACTACGTGCAAATAGTTGTTAACATAACCACGCCTAAACAAATATAGTAACAGCCGGCACACATGTATAACGCGTAAATCGCGGTGCCGGTGGTAAAAATAAATAGGCGGGCGCGCCGGCTTCGCGGGAACATGCGACATTTTCGCGCAAGTAGCGCCACGTCTGCCAAATGATAAAGATATTTATAGCCAACAAATATGCGCGTGACCGACCACTTCTGGCCACGGATTTATTTTCAATATGAACAATAATGAACTTTTCAAAGATAAACACGGAAGAGATTTGGCAGCCCACCTAAATATCTGCATAGTTTACATTGTTCATTTTTTATCATATTATTGTAGATGTTGATGTTATCGCGGATGGATTTATGAACGCGGATGAATGGGCAGTTAATCTTCGTAAATATAATGAATGTAAGTGACAAACTAACAACATTTCAATACCGTTATTGAAATATTGGACCAGAGGTCGGTCGCCTTCAAATTGTCTCAGTGATATGTACCATAGGTAGTGCTGAAGATGGTTTCCGAACCAATCATCTCCACTTGATATAATCTTGAGCATCCGCAGTTATCCGTCATTACATGCCCCGATCCCACTTGCGGCTAATAGCGCGTTATTTGTTTAACAGATATATTGAATTGAGCACGTGGTGGTATAAGAAACTTTCCAATGTAAATACTACATGTAAACAACAACAGCTTTATTAATGTTTTTGTTTCATAAACCGCACGATGCACTATAAGTTTTTTATACCATTCCATTAATCAATGTGTAAATATAATACGTTATTGAAATTTCAAGTTAATAGCTGAAGTTCGAACTTAACAAGACGTAATATAAATTTTTAAGAAGTAATTTTCACCACGTGTGAAATTAAATTATACTTGTAGGTTAATTGCCTGAGGCTTGCCGCCCGTTTCCGTGCATTCGTAGAACACAGCGTAATCAACGCAGTGTGTACCCAGATTTAACCCGTATTTCCATTCCATGATATGAAAGGAAGCGATACCTCACCATCTCAGTTAGGAATTATATGTTAAACAAATCAGATTCTACGAAGAATTCAACGAACTAGAAAAGAGAATAGTAATTGTATATAGAAATTAAATTTCAATTCACAAATCCTATGTACAGTGGAACGATAGTAGCTAAAGAAAAAAACAATTAAAAGACATTTGAAAAAACACTTAACATTACAAAAATTTTAAGTGGAATTAAACAACGATCTGCATTCATAGTTAATAAATGTATTAAACAATTTTTGCATCTATTTGGCGATTTCAACTGAGTTTTAACTTATGCTGTATCAGATAGTTAGTAAGGCAAGTCTTGCTGACGTAACAGTCTGATTACACCTATTCTTCCGTTTCTAGCTCAGTCGAATGAAATTATTTTTAGGACAAATTATTTATGTATTCAGACAATTTCTGTAAAGATTGCCCCCATTGAAGCGGACTGCGTAAGCAAATATTTCAAAATGTTTAATCACCGTGGAGTTTGAATTCTTGCGTTTTCCCGCAACAAAGGACGCTTAATATTGTCGCAATGTCATTAATCATTTTCAGTACTTAACAAAAGTCCTATTTTTGTAATTTGACGCGTTTATATAAAATGGTTGTATACAAGCATTTAAGACAGACTCACCCCTGAAACTCTAAATCATTTTACATGCATTAAAAAAGTACACAGGTAAAAAAATAATGTAACATGTGTCTTATTTTTCCTTCAGATATTACTTGATAATGCCGAAAGCCTTGAAAATTTTCCCATCTTAATTCACATTATATGACTAGAAATTCATTCGTAATATGTACTTGGTTTAAAGAAATGTAATTAACTAGTAATTTGAATATTCAACGTTTAAAATTATTCGTTAGAAGGCGTAACATAAAATAAAACTTGCCTGATTAAACTAAATATTTTGTCGATGCGAATTTTTTTGACATCAAATTCAGCTTATATTTCTTAGAACAACTAAAATTGTTTTCGTTTTGAGAATTATTTCATTTAAAGTACCGCGCTGAAATCTAAGCCCTTTTGATTTATTTTAGTGGCTACTATATTATTACTTTAGAAAAACAATTTCAGCCCGTTCTGATTAGCCCGCAAGACATATAGGCTCTTGCGTGATATAAATAGCTAATCGATAGAATACATCTGTTTCTGTGATTACAATTATTGAACCTTCATTAATATCGGTCTTCACATGACATGGCAATCCGCTGCCATTCTGATTACCAATTAAATCTATTTCCTGATTCCAATATCATTCTATTTGGGATATTAATCTCAGAGCTGTATGGAAATAGAAATACGAATATATGTATGTCAAAGCGAACAATTACTTGAAAATAAATTAACAAATAAACAATGCTTTCTTATGACACCGATAATTATGAATGTTATGAAAATGTAGAGTCAATAATTTAGCGCCATCCTATAAAGGTTGTAAACTATGAAGCCCGGATGGCTTTAATAACCAAGAATTTTGACAACAGGTTTAGCTCGAGATAATTTCTAGCGCTGATATTTTTTAGGCAACTGGCAGCTTGTGATACTTACATACACAAACTCACGCCTTTTTCCCAGAAGAGGTAGGCAGAGGTGCTAACAGGAGACCCACTCACAGCTGATAATGAATAGGAAAATCCAATATCACTATGCGCAACCCGAGATTCGAACCCGAAACCTTAGCGTCGTTATCGTACCGTAGTACAACTGCGCCACTGAGGTAGTCTTGCGAATATATAGGCCAAATCTTTTAGAATTCACAAAAAAAGGTGCCACGATAACCACATTTGTGTGTGAGATAAAGATACGCAATGGGGGTAAGAAGGAATTCTGTATAGTTCGCTAATTATGAATCATTAAAATATCGCGATATCAAAATTACAGATTCTTATAGTCTTAAAATATATTCAGTTTTTGAATGCTACTATTATAAATATGACAAATTCATAATTCAAAATAGTTTATATTTTGAAATTTAAGTAATATCTACCTAATAACTACTTGGAAATCTAGCTGCTCTATATCGCTTATTGGGTTTCCATTACTAGATAGAGTATTCGATGCATAGGTACCAGTTTCCGGAATCGTGGGATAGGCACAAATGTAATTATCGAGCGTCTTTTTGCCATGCATGTGGACTATTTAATATATATTATCCACGTTAATAACTCTGGTCCTGCTTATGACGAAGACCTTTTGAAAAGCGATGTATATAAGTATTTTTTTTTAATATTCTGCTATTTCTTCAAAGCAAATAACACCTCGAGTTCTATTACTTAAATTAGAAAGTAAGCTCAAATCGATCAAATTAAAGAGGAATTTAGTTGGTCATACAGGGTATATCAAGACCGCCACCGAAAACAAAGTCAGGTGGTAGTATTAGTAAATTCAGACACAATGCAAGTAAAAATTTCGCAAAAAAAAACTTTTTTTTTGTAATTTTTTACTTATCGTCGTATTTGGGTATATATACATAGTTTCCCTAAAATAACGATGTACACCTCTTTATTTTTAAACACGCAATGGTACGTAAGGGTTTAAATTAGTATTTTTATAAAAACTAGGTATTTACCACCCAAAAACGACGATTTTTGAAAAATTCTAAAAAATAATCTGTCACTATTTCGGCGAAATTTTTATTTGCATCGTGTTTGTAACTACTAAAACTACCACCTGACTTCGTTTTCGGTCGCAGTCTTGATATACCCGGTATAATCTAGATGTACCCGAAAAGTTGGGGAAATACGATGACGACAGCTACGAAAAGGAAAACGTAAACTTGTGGTAGACCTTTCCCTAACTAACAAAATTAATATCCTCTATTGAGTACTCTATTTGTTGGCAAAATGTTGAACCGAAAACTCTTATTGAGAGTTGTGAGAAAATGCGAGGAACACTGTGAAGCCTTTATGTTTTCAATCTCTTTTTCTACCTGCGCTACTTATACGCGCCACCCGGTCCGCTCAAAATATATCTATGCAGCGTGCTGTCGATTAAACTGTGAACTAAAAGCGATAGCATTTTTATTCCTTTTCACATGCCATAGCTTGAATACTGGACTACCATTTATCTTGTATAATATTATAGTACATATTCCAATTATTCAATCTATGTACGTAATACTAATTTAGAACGAAATTTTCTGACTGTTTAAATCACTGACTATTTACCTATGTATGTCACAGCCCAAGCTCTTGTACACAAAACCCTTTTTTCATAAAGGTTTTCTTTTCTATAAATAAAAAAACGACATACGAGTAATATTCAAAACAACAAGTGAAAAAATAACTCTGTGTGTGTGTTACCTTTCCACGGCGGCCAACCGAACCGATCATAACTAAAATTGGCAAAGGGACAACTTTTGACCTGAAAAAGGACAACGGCTACTTTTTGTCAAAAGCTAAAATGGCAGAAATGGAGTAGAAATAAATCTGGTCGAATTTATTCACAACTTTGTGATATTGAATGTGGATTGGAAATTTTGTTTCCATTATTAACTTATAATATTATTACAAACACCTACATTTCTAATGAGTTTAAAATGCTTGCAACTGTTATATTATACTTATGAAAATAATGTAGAAAATATCCTCAGAGACTTATTCTTGAAATCGATTCCTGCCGTTGTTACTTAAGAACATAATGGAAAAGAAAATGAAACGCCATTAAAAGCTTGTTCATTCCATTACGCGTTGTAAAGTTTAAACTTTGGTCTTGTTAGTGAATGCCTCAAACTCACTACAGATAAATGATCCTAAGTCTTTAAAGATCTTAATAACACTGGTACTAAATGAAAAAAAAAAACACACGTATTTATAGTTTATATATATATATTCGCATTTTATATTGTGCCACAAAATTCTTAATACAAGTTACTATATTTTATTTAAAGTAATTTTATTGACCTAAATGTGTAAGTGAACAAATGTAGAGTTTTGATAATAAATATTTTGGTTTCGTCTTTCCCATAGAATTTTCTGATAATAAATGTGAGTTTAAAATAAATTTCCATATAATTGATAATATTGGCAGTTGAATTTAGCCGCATGAGCGAGCAGCAGTTCTTACAACCCTTCATTCGTCAAGTGTCATAGAGCGAGCTGCCTCACTGTGCATTATTTTAATATAGGTACTCTCAGCTATTTTTAGAAGTATTATTGCTTATAAGCTTTTGTAAATATTCTTACTATATAATATAATAGATATAAATATAAATATATAAATATATAATATCTTACTATTTAACATTGGGAATTGCACCATGGCAATAATTCAGAAATGTACTTATTAATTTCTATTGAACGAATTAATTGACATTTTATTGTTGATTCACAATTGAATGCTATCTACATAAAAGCTAACATAAAAACTAATAAAAAATCTTTTTTAAAGACTTAACTTTTTACATTTTGACTTTTCACACGTATATGTATTTTACAGCTTTATATGGTGCATATTATGTTATGTCTAAATCGAAATCATTAAAGTTATAGCCGTGTTTTGGTAACTAGCAAGTTACAGAATAAACAGTGATTGGCATGTACAATGCAAAGATTTATGCTAAAATTAATATTATATTTTTCTCATTATTTACTTAAGGATTCAATAATCAACTAAGTATTTTTTCTTTGTTTTGCAATAGCTTTTATTGCAAGGTTTTTTTTTTAATTTGCGGTTACAGTAAAATATCGCCATTATCACGTTCCACAGTTTGATTATTCTAAATTAACTATACCAGCCTAAATAAATTATTAATAAATACACCCAACAGTCACATACATAGTCCTGACCCCACACTAAGATCGAGTCTTGTGTCGTGGGTATCAGAAGCTACGAGAGACTTTTCGGTCTCATAAACACCCAGACCCGAAACAAATACCTGTGGATCACACAAATATTTGTTTCAGTGCGGGGCTCGAACCCGCACAAATAACGTTATACTCTCGTTTAAAACTGGCACGAAAAAGTGACTAAACTTTACCTGATGCTAAGTGCCGAGATAAGCAGAAAAAGTGTAGCGTATTTTAATTTCATTTAAAAAATCCCTGCTCAATGTATTCATAAATGAAATTTAACGCGAGTTAATTATGACCTAGCTATTGTCGTCGTATTAATTTACAAGAACAACATCTGGTAATTAAATCCCCTACTCAAAACTCATGGCAATCTGTTTATTTTAGCAAAATGAACAACTTTGATACTTTTTAATCTTAAGGGCCGTTTTATTAATACGGTTAAGGTATCTTATATTTAAATCTGGCACTCAGGTAATTGTTAAATGGAGTATTTTAGTATCGTGTTTGTTTTGTTAGAAACGTGTATAACTAATATGCAATTTAATGGAGGCTAAACGGTACATCAAAATATGAGACATTTATTATCACTTTCATATTGCACGTAAGTGCGAACCGAAGACCATTTTAAACTCTTAATGTAAATTTATTTCTCATAAATAAGTATTTCCTTTTTACACGATAGTTTCAATAAAAGTTGGGTCGTTACGGAGATACGCTACGACCGGGGCCCGAGTGTAGCATTTAACAAACGCCATAAATTGAGCAGGATGCCCACGGACCCAACCCGATACTCTTATTAGCGAGGGCTCCAAAGCCGAGCTTAATGAACGCTGCACCAAACCTCTTTATACTACTGATTTACACACATAGTTATTTATGTGCTAAAGAGAATTCTTTATATTTACACCGAAATGTGTTTTGAAACGGTACATTTGCCAGGTGTTCGTACCTCGCTTTATATTCTTGTCGGGTTACACGATGTGTATTGTTCAAACGGATTATTGTTTTTTATTAAAATAACGCTGCAGTAAAAATACTATGACATATTCGTGTCAGTGACTAGAAAGCAGAATATTTAAAGAAATATTTGTTTGTTTTAAAAGCAAATATGTTATTTAGTGTAGCAAGTCCAATAAAATTTACTCCGCTCTACCCACTAACATACAACAATAGGGTATTGTGTAATCGGTATTTCATCTGTGCGGTGCTTACCGGATCAATGCAAGCGCTCGTACTTCACTGCCTCGAGGCATCAATAGCAACATACACATCAAAGGCTTTCGTCTTTTACAACTCGAATATACATTGCCTAAAATATGCTGCGAAATTTCCCAAAACCGGCACAATAGGTTTATGATTCCGGAGCAACTGAAATAATCTGAGTAATCTTGCCAGGCTTGTAGTTACTTGAAACACCTGGACACAAGTTCTGGAGAAACGATTACATACAGTCACTTCCGTATGTGAAAGCCTTGTCGATTCATTAAATTGATAAACGATTCAAAAGATCGTATATTTCATATTTTATTTTTTTGGACTATATGGCCTAATCCCTCTCAATCGTACTCTCTATTGTAGAGGAGGCTTGTGCCCTGCAGTGGGATGTATATGGACTGATATACAGTACAGATATTTAATTTCGTTATTAATATAATATAACTAACTCTGTGACTATCTAATACTGACTGTGTCGGTGACTTAGTTGTACTACGGTACGACTATAAAGCCGAGGTCTCGGTTTCGAATCTCGGGTCAGGCAAAGTGATATTGGATTTTTTTATTTATTATCAGCCCGGAGTCAGGAATTTGTGCCCGATATGGCGATAGGCTCGGCCCCTATCACATCATGGGACGGAATATACAAGGCGAAATGTGGGTGTCCTGGTGGCCACCTCTGCCTACCCCTTCTGGGATAAAGGCGTGAGTTTATGTATGTATGTACTAACTCTGTTGAAGGCTTCAAAAAATAATTTTAACCAACTTATACAGTAAGGTAGCATGATTAACTAAGGCAGAGGTATTGTTGATCATAGAGGGCACAATACCCTACTCAGAATGTGGACGGGTGGCTTTAGGTAAGAGATATATCCGAATACATAATAAACAGAGAATTTACAATAACATTACCATTTAACTACGCCAGTTGATTAAATAGAACACAAAATTGAATTCATAAATTCATTAAATCCGTAGTAGTACACACCAGCAAATTTGAGGCGAGGTTTTATCTCAATAAAAAGAAAATTGGATGATTCCAGCTCCTATTTTTACTATTTTGAGGCTTCATTTCGTTTCAGAAGATTATGTAATAATTTAGGATATGCCCAGAAATTGGACATGGGTCTGACCAATTGAGTGAAATATTTCTGAGCTCAAGGAAGATCTAATAAAAAAAATTGCGACACTGCAAAATTGTATACTTTGAAGATGGTTGTTTTTTTTTTTAAGTTCTAAATGAAATTATTTGTTAGGTTGTAAAAAATCTGCTCTTTTAATCATTGATTTTTTTATTATTGCAATTAATAAAATGAGATAATAAATATACAACTAAAGCCATTGGGAAGGTGTAGTGTGATCGGGAAAGACCGGACGTGGGCGCTCATTTATATTTTATACGGAACTCATATAAAATTAACCTAATTGATTCACTAATTCATAAATCCAACCGACAAAACAGTCAATCCAGAGAAAAGTATATCGCGCAATGGTGAAAATACAGATCAAAACCGGTAAGAAACTTTTGTTTTGCTTTAACGTTCATAAAAATGATTTGCCGGTATAAAATACCATGTACCAGTACTCGACATGAGTCACGCCAGGTCACGCAAGTTTTAATAACGTACAAATTTAAATACATTTAGGTATCTGTCTGTCTACTAAAGAATAAACTAAAAGCTGCTATTGATAACTACTTTAAAAGTAAATTATAAGTTAAAAGTAAAATTAAAGCTATGATGAAGAAACAGCGACCTCGGCCACAAACTGAAAATCACGTACACGCTCCGAAAACTAATCCAACAAACTGTCATGGGCGGATCCTCCACACGACCAAATAGTTTAGTCAATAAGTATCGATCGTTTAACGGGCCGATACAATCCCAAACGCCTTCAAACAACGCAACGTAAAGTCAACTTAAATACACCCATCAACAAATCGCATAAATATTACGTACATACATACATAAACTCACGCCTTTATCCCAGAAGGGGTAGGCAGAGGCGCCACCAGGACACCCAAATTTCGCCTTGTATGTTCCGTCCCATGATGTGATAACCTATCACCATATCGGGCACGAATAATAAATAATATTAAATCTTTATTTGTACTAATATTTACACTTACAGATATAATAGGTGCACGATAATAGCTACTGTAGTTAGAACTGTGCTGAAGCTATTAACGCCCTGCCTTCGGAGATATAGGTTACAACAAAAACTTGTACAAATTAAAAAGAAGAAATAAAATAAAAATAAAAGAAAATAAGAATCTAAATTACATTAAATAATTTTAACTATTAAATTATTAGTAAGTACGGCCTACTTAGATACTATCTACTTAAATTCCTGACTCCAGGCTGATAATGAATTGAATAAATGAAAGTGCATGACATCAGCGCCTAGGTAACACGGGCACATCCTACTACTGCAATAAAACTTAATGGTATATACTTACATATGTTTGTATTACAAACAGCAATCACTAGAAGTGGTGACGAGTAAATTTGTCTAGAAATATGTAACCTAAATATTGATCCACGCCTATTTAAGAGGAAGGCCGTAAATAATTAACTCTGATTTGCTTACGGGCATCAATGAGCCAGAAGGTTGAATCACAATACTTATACATACGGCCGATGTGCCTTAGTCTCTTATTTAAGGCGAACCTTAAAAGTTATAGGGTCATGACGGTTACCTTGATCATGTTACAACGCCTCGTCGATGTTCCTATCCATAAAATTAGTACAACTATTAATTAGTTACAAAACCGCCTTCAACGTCTTCTGGTAAGTTTAATCAAAGATCGCAAAGCACTTTACATATTCATAACGTTCAAAGGATTATTTCATGTGTGTAATAAGAGTTCCTGTACCAGTGACAGACTTAATTAATACGTAAGAAGACTGTATGCAAATGATTGAATACGGTTGGCAATTAATTGAAAACCAAAGTACTTCTGCAGCCACGAAAACGGAAATCAGTTTTAGAGGAAATCGGATTGGACGTCAGCCACGAAATTAATCGCGTTAAATAATTGTAAAGTTCTGATGAAGCCCTAAACAAACTGTGCATTTAAGAATCGAGTCAGAAGTGGAATATATTTTGTTTGAATTGCAAAAGTGTTTTGCAAAGTGAAATCATATTCAACAATACTGAGATACATATATGAGATCGTTCCTTTTATTCGTTACACGTTCCTTTACAATTTCACTACACCAGTTTACATACATTGGCTGAAATTCCCACTAAGCTCCAATTTCTATTAGGTTATCAATGCGAAACTCGATCACGTCGGATTTCCCTAGGTGCACGGCACGTGAAATGGAAAGATTTGAGAGAATCCCGCCATTAGTCGCCGTACTGTATCTATATTTGCGTATGAAGGCAAATAATGTAAAACGCACGCGAGTGCATGTTATTATCAAACCCCACTACTTATTTATTTAAACTTTTTGTACATGTTGTATAAAGGCGGACTTAATGTTTTGGGAATTCTCTACCAGTCAACCTTATGTAGGTACGGAAACGATATTTGGATACTTTTATCATGATTCATGTGTTTGAAAGATAAAATTAAGCAGAATTATAATGAACTATTCGAATTAACTTATTTCTTGTAACTGATTAAACCATACAATAATATTAAATTAATTGCAAACGGCGAACATATCCATTACCACTTCATATATAGGTGGATCGGTAGTTATATTTTATTAGCCTGTGAAAATATGCGATTACAGTACAAATAATGATAAATTAAAATCAGACCTCGTGTGTGAATTGTATATTTCGGTGTTTGTGCCATTTTTATTTACATACATACAAGCCTATCGTCGTGCCGTACCTCAATTCCATTGCGTGACAACTCATATTAAGAGATATGTTTTAACAAAAAGCTCCCAATACTGCAAAGTGCATCTTCGGTTTTCCGGATTGGGATTTGAACACAGCATATTACGGTTCGCGGCATATACACGCAGTCACTAATACAATGATTTCACAATAAAATATTGCAACAATGCCTCACCAATCACGGTCCATTTTGCCTGTTTAGGTACGAAACCATAAAACTTATAACTTATTTAAAGTATAAATAAAAGTTTCATTTTGGACGCGGTTTGACTTCTGTACATTGAAATAAAAGTTTTTTCTTTCCCTTAGGAATTTTGCTTGGAATCAAACTTCATATTTTCAACAAAGCAGGAAACAGGGCCACCAAAAAATGGACGCAAACGATTTGGTTAATTTATAATAAGTTATTTCTCACACGGGAAATACATATCTGGATGCAACAGTCCCAGGCCGAACATAGAAACTAATTGCGGCGTATAATTTACAAAGTCAGCTCAGTAAAGTGAGTATGCAGTGTGCACGAAGTCAGCGATTTGTAAACACTAATATTATTACTACATAAAATCTGGCGGGAGTCAAACCGGGAAACGGTAATCGGGCGACTAGAGTGCCCGTTGAATCACTAATAACTTTGCTCCTTCATTAGCATCTATGCTGAGTCGTCTATTAATAAAACATAAAGAAGGCGCTGTCTGAGTAATAAACGCCAAGTTCGTCAGCCAACGGCTCGTTGTTCTCTCTATTAACAAATAATCACGTCTTGCAAGAGCAAAGCTGTGTTTCTTCTTTACATTCAGTTTTTATAAGTCGTTCAAAGAACATGTCTTCATTAAGCCTAGTAATGCATACTATAATTGAAATAATATATCAACAATTCTAGTTGATTACTGTGAAAACAAATATTAAAATATTATTTTTTTAATCGAATTAAAATACTTACAATTTTCTACCACGTTCTAGCTAGTATAATCATAATTACATTTTCAACAGGCAATTTTAAAAGTAGTTCACACATAACTACAATTTTAGTAACACTATACTGCTGCAATATTGAGTCCTTTTCTTATATTTTATGCATAACAGCTATGTGACCGTCTGAGACATGTTAATATTTTCTTGATGTATTTCTAGACATCTACATCAAATAAATATTTAAAAAGACCTCTTGGGAATTCAAAGCTAAATTTCGTATTCCGTTTACCTAATTTTTTTTGAGTTAAAGTATTTATTTATTCATTAATTAATTTTAAATTATGTTGTAAAATAATATTCTAATTTTTCTTCAAGACTATATTTTGTAACCCAAAAATTAATGTATGAATTATTTACTATGCCTTGACGAAAGTTTTTCAAGGGTTGAAACGTAAGGCGATTTTTTTACTTGTAATAGAAACTTAGCCAGTTTGGTCCATAAATTTATTAATTCGCCAAATATCTTCGTTTTTGGTTATAAAAGAGAGCAAAGACGGGAATTCAGTATAATTGATACATTAAATCATCTTTTCAGTTAAAGACATGTACAGTGCTTTCAAAAAACTTTAATTTAAATGCCCCTTTATAAAAAAACATTGCTGTACACAAGGATTATACATGCACATACAAACAGTTTGAGGTCCATGAATACCCAAACCTGAATAAATATTCGTACGTCAGACAAATATTTATTCACGCGGGGATCGAACACGCAACCGGTGTACTGAAAGGCAAAAATTATTTTAGTGGAACAAAAATACGTGTTTCATTATTCGGAAAAACGGATAATATTTACTGTAGTATGTCTCATTTAATCTCAAAAAAACCTAACAGACCATTCATGCGGCATCGAGCGGCAGATATCAAGAAACACCAACATAGATTGGTTATCAGTGAGAAATAAACTACCGAGAAAAACCAAAGGTAGCAAATAAAGTACTTATGAAGTTGGACGTGACGCTTATACTCAATAGCTCCGAGCCTTCTTCGTTCCATTGGGAATGACGATAAATTGTTTTGTCTCATATTATTTGAGACGCAAAGTTACTTACGTGATCTCAATATATCGTGCACTTTATTATCTTTATCGTGTATATGTATATTACGCAAAATATTTTCATTTTTTTATACTTGCACGACGAGTTATTACAATGCTAAGTGCATTGTGGAATAGTAAGATAGTAAAGAACTGAATTCATAGCAACCCAAATGGGCAGTCCAGCGGTACGAGGTGGCTATCTCTCGCCGGTTCATCAGTCATGCCGACCAAATCTTTAGAAATAATTATTTTGTAATTAATGGTAATAATAGATGCTGCTATCGCACTTTAATATAACACTAAAATGTAGAAATTATTACACAAAATCTTAATTGACATTACATTAACATGTTCTAATAAAACTACGTCGGCGAAATGTTGAATACTTCAATTACTCGTAATACACGTTATACATAAACGAATTATTGGAACTCATATAAAAATATATTATCGCCGATCACATTTTTAAAATTGGTTACGTTTCTGTTTTTCAGAGAACAAAATATATGCTCGGTGCCTCGGTGGCGTAGTTGTATTACGGTACGGTTACAAAGCTGAGGTCTCGGGTTCGAATCCCGGGTCGGGCAAAGTGATATTGGATTTTTCTATTCATTATCAGCCCGGAGTCAGGTATTTGTGCCTGATATGGCGATAGGCTCGCCCCCTCTCACATTGTGGGACGGAACATGCAAGGCGAAATGTGGGTGTCCTGGTGGCGCTTCTGCCTACCCCTTCGGGGATAAAGGCGTGAGTTTATGTATGTATGTAAATATTTAATTTGTCATGAATTCCTCAAACAACCATTATACTCAGGTTAATATTCAATAGCTGGCGGATATCATATTATTTCCCAGAAACGAAGCGAGTTCTCCTATTATTAATCTATACATCTATACAACTAACGCCCAAAATTAATCTATACATCTATACAACTAAAATGTCATCATCATTTTATTAAAATACTGACGACCACCCCTTGTCTTATTCTAAGAATATTTTGAAAATCATACAACATACGTTCTGTTCGATCAGATATTCAAAATTAGAACATTAAGATTTCCAAATTACAACCTAAGTAATACTTAATGGGTAATTACGACCACCGTTAATGTCAAACAAGGAAGCTACATTAAAAGCAAAATTATACTAACAGACATAAATTACTTTTAATAAAAAATCGTGGGAAACACGACATAGAAGATTTACGTTGCGAAAATATAAATAGAAAAAATAAAACTGCTTGGAAGTCTTTAGAAAATCTGAGAACAAAATGTTTGCATGGGACGCTGCGAAACAATTCCCAAGACTAATGCATCACTTCAAGCCGTTCAGCGATCGCAATCAACAAGTACAGAAACAATACGCAATCAAACCCTGAATGGCTTAGGAAATGAATACGTTTTGATACTCGTAACATCATTCTTATAAATATATGGGGTCTGTACGATTATTTGTTTCTTATTCCTACTAAAATTAATTTGCTTTGTTAAGAATCCTATGTTTATTTACGTAGATATAAAATCAACAAACATTGTTTACGCTGATAAGAAATTAATTTTCTTTGAAACATTTCAACAGAAATAATAATATTTAAATAGACTACAAATGTCTCGGTCTTTCATGTATTGTTGATCGAAGTCTTTCAGTTAAGAAAGTAGCTATTTAAAGCTACCGACTTGAATTATTTTTTTGTAAAGATAAAGGAATACAAATCTTTCCTTTTATAATATTCATACGTTTATGTCTGCAGCCCCTCTCCAAATAACAAGGCTCGGGTTTGTGAACTGGGAACGAGAATCTATACACACATTGGTAATCGTATCTATTATTAATATTATCTATACGTACAGTACCTGTGTAAGATTGAACAAACGTATATTCACTTCAATGGATACCTAATAATGTACTCAAACATCTTGTGAGTTTACACTATTATTAGGTATTATATGCAATTTTTCATAAACTTTATAGTTTTAAGTAAACTGAGAATAAAAACAGGATATAAAGAGAAAAAAACGAGCTTTTAACTGCTGACCTCAATGATCTTATTACTAAGCAGGATGGAAGTACATGATAGAAATATTTTGCAAAACCCTAATAACTAGATGAAGATATAGTGCAAAAATAATACAATTTAAACATCAGTTCTTTAATTATGATTTGTTTAATGAATTGATTATCGCGTTTCCATTTGGAACAACTCTATTATGTAATATGCGCCAAGTTTTTGTTTGTAATGAACTATTTGTCAACAAGGAATTGGTATCAGTAATTTCTAACCATAGGAATTCACGCGATTATTATTCCGCCGCGGTATTAACGGAATGCTTCAGACAATGTGCTTTGAGGTTATCTTCAGACCGAGCACATCAATGCTGTGATGTCGGGACTTTAGATTGCGGCATCACACAATGTCAATAGAATATTATTATATTAGGAGAATTAGGATGAAAAATGAAAATGAAAAATGAAAATAATTTATTGAATCCATTAAAATGTTCAACATTGTTTAGATTCAGTCATTTTTTGAACTACCACCCGGCAGTATTCGGCATTGACACACTATTATGGTAAACAACTATAATTAATATTTGTATAAAATAAACCTTCATGCAGGAAATCTTTATTTGAATAAGTTCAGTTTTAATTTCCAATCAATACCTAAATTATGTTATGAAAATGAATGCTACTTTCAAAACTACAAAAGTTTGATCGGAATATCAACTTAAACCTGGGTTAAAGCACAATAAAAATAAATAAACATTTTTTTCCACGTGCTTATAAAATCAAAATACTTATAAATTGTATAACAACGTCTTGAATAGGCTAAATTATAACGTTTCTCATGTATTTATTAATGTTTTGAATGTTAATCCGTAGCTGTCAAAAGTACAGCTTTGTATTTTGGATTTGATGAAACAACATAAATTAAAGTACACTTGTGATGTAGTAAGCAATAATCTTGATTTACTGCAAATACAATTTATATTTTAGCAACGAGGTAATTCATAATACATCAAAGCAAAGTTAAGATTTGTTTGTTAATCGTTTAAATATTTTCAAATATCTATGGTATTAACAAAATCATGGAAAATACGAGGTAAAGAGAATAGGTCAGTATAGAATAGGTAGGAAGATAATGTTAAGAGAATTTATTTTGTGGTAGAGTCCGTCTACAGATAGCGTTCACTTCAGCATCAATAGGTCAGCTCAACTTAGCCACACAATTGTTAAATTTAAAAAATGTCTCAAACAAAAAACATGTCAAGATGATGACGCATTTCATCGATATTGCTTTAAGGCTAATAATATATGTACGTGAAGTACAGATATTCTCTCCCCTTCCTTCCATCCGTCGTAATTTCGGTAATACTGGCTGTATTATGTAATTCACCAGGTATGTGTATTCACTGCCAATAGTAATTAATTTTAATCAGGTGAAGCATTTATTCGTTTAAGGCTCTTATGGTGTAATGGTAATGACATTATATTAATTAATTAGCACATAGTGATGCGGCCGAAGCCCCGCGACGCTCTGCACCGCACTTTATTAAACATATCGCTCGAATTTACCCGAAACCCTCAAAACAATGGCACTTATCAATTTCATTTAGTACGGATTCAGTGAAAATTAAAACATCTATCAATCTATCCCTGTATTTTATCGAAAATTTACTACTAACTCTAAATTGATGCTAAACGAAAGAACAATGAAAGAATGATTTTAAATCGTCTTTGAGTGAGGAATTGGCTTTAAAGGGAAAACAAAGTATCAGAATATTTTGTAACCCGCTTTATGCTATTGGTATCACTTTCAATCTGATTGCTTCACTTTGAAACTTCGGTTCCCCTTTCTGCCGCATTTACGGATGTAATATAAATGTTTTATATTTTTATTGAAACGGATGCAATCTATTAAATCTTAGGCTACTTTACTATTCAATTCTTTCCGTGACCAACTTTTACGCCAGAGAAATATAAATAATTACTTTGGAATACACGAAACTTTGCATCATTGCAAGAATAATAGTTTTTAGAACGCCAACGAGAGCCTGTTTACATTACTATACTATATATACCTATTGTTAAACTTTAGCCACGATTCTTGCCATATAAAACATTTCTTAACATTAGGTCACCTATTTTGGAGTCCAACAAGGTACAACCAATTTGGTTTTGAAGAAGTTGCGTTTTTCAAATATTAAAACTGTGTTTAGTTTAATGTACAATAACTTAGGATTAAGCAGAAACATTTAAGCAGTAAGCTAAGATTGTTTATACGATTATTATAACGGCGCCGTACCTTTATGAATCATACCAACTACAATTGTTTGTTACACCATTTAAACTTAAAATACTTTGTCCGTCTTGTATGAATTCGCTCATGTTTTTTTTTTGTTAATATGAAATTACTTCATAGGTATTGTACCTATAATTCTTTATCTGAAAATAAAAACTAAAGCAGAAAACACACCAAATAAAACAACTGTTGGAATCCTGAAATTAATCTATTTTATAGATAGAAGACAATTTTTTCGTAAATATCTCATTACGGTGTTGCTTAGAATCTTGTATATTTTATTTATTTGAATAAAATTTTAGGTATATTATTGTATAAAGATAACGAAGACAAAGTAAACCGTTATAGTTACTGTGAATTGTAATGGAAAGTATAGCGTAAGAAAAATCAAGTAGGCACATCAACACATTTATTTTGAGTAAAATAAATAAACATGCAACATAATTTTTCATAAGCATATTGAAATTAATTTAACAATAACTGTTGACACTGACCTGGTATCAAGAGGTGGTAATGGCGGTTGACATGGTTCTTCTTGTTGATGGACCGGAGGAGGTCCTTGCGATGCTGTTAATGCCAAAGCTTTATATCGCGACTGCTCAGCTGTCGGCAACACAATATCTACTGACCGCGAACGAAGTCCAGTCCCAGGAACCGTTAAATTATTTTGTGCCCCATTTAATTCTTCGGCTCTAGCACCACCAGACACTTTAGAAAAGCATGAATCTACAGACGCTGCGCGATCACGTTTCAATTCAGGCACAGCTAAGTAAATGTCGTGAACGATCGAATCCCTCGGACCACCAGCGGCTCCTTCTTCCGAAGCGCGAACATTTTCTAGAGAACTGCCCGTGGGCTCGACGAAGAATGCTTCCTGACGCGATATGGAACGTCTTCTTTGCGGTAGGATTGGTGGCTCATCAATCGGCGGTTGTAATTCAAAGGAAGGTGCTCCAGGTGACGGCGGCGGCGACTGCGGTGGCGGCAGAAACGTAAGAGGTGGCGGAGGTGGCGCAAGCGTGACCTTTGGAGGGTCTCCGTCGCTCTCATCCTCGTCATCGTCGTCTTCTGCTGAAGATGAGGCGAAGGGTCTTTCTGGCGTAGTTCGTTCCTCGCTTCGGCGGGCGAGCCACGTCTCCATGTGTCGACAGTGCACGCATGGCGGCGGCGTGCCCTTGCCTGACCGCCGACGCGACCAGAGACGCGGCACCTGATATACAAAACCAAATTCATTATAACTTTCCCCCGATATCTAAACAAATATTCATTATTCAAAAGTGAAAAAAGTTGTATTCCATTTCAATTTAACGTCAAACAAGCAGGTAATTTAAACGCTTTTGTGCTTCTTTGCGGGATAATTTACATTAAAGTGGTTATATTTACTGGCGGAATTTAATTTCAACTTCCTTTTGTTTAAAGGGAGACGATTATACCTGTATACAAATAAATGAGCCAATTAATGGCGAACTAGATTACAAAGCTTTTTTTACAAGTTTACTTGGTTTAAACTTCTTTTTGTATCTGGTGTCACATGGTGTAATACCAACTAGTATAGTATACAAAAAGCGAAATAAAGTATTTTCGACGCTAATGCCATATGCTGTGGCCATATGCCTTTTACGTGAGTGCTAATTGTAAACTTGTCATTATTTTGGAGAGTAAAACAATATAGATTTCCCAATAATCACTACTAGCTAATTTATCTTTTAATGTTAATAATTTAGGGTAATTAAGGTAGCAACTTACCTCAAGATAGGTGCCCGAGTCATCAGAGCCCGCCGAGTCGAAGGATCGACTACGCGCTCCATGTTGCGGCACGGACAAGAGTACACTTGCGCCAGAACCGCGGGCCGCCTCCAATTGTATCTCATCGAACGACGCCGACCGCACCTTCGACACGACTTTATTTAATGACAGAGCAACAAAAATACTCTAAAAGGTAATAAAAAGAAAAGTGACGACCCTCAACAATAATTATTCTTTAAAATAATGTCTAGGGCCAAAAGATATTAAGAAGTTTTTTCTCTAAAACAATTTACAATAGCTTATAGTTTTCGCGGGATTTTATTAAATTCCAAATTCAAATGGGTTTTTGAAAATTGTGTAATTCACAACTGTCAACTTTGTTTCATTTATATTGATTTTTATGTGGCCAGTTACAATTTCGAATGACAGCTAACGATGGGCCACACATCAAAATATATTCCTAATATTATAATCTGGAACTTTAATGTAGCCGAATGTCGATTGACAATAGAGTATCTTAACTTTTAAGAACATAATCTTATTTAAGGAAAAAGGTATATTGTGTTTAGTAAGGTACTATTTAACTGCCCCTTGGCAGTGCCTATAACAGCTACCAGCTATGCTAAAAGATAAGGTTTACTATTTTGTTAAAATCCACATTTTCAGACAAGATGGAGTAATTTTCAGATACTAAAATCTTAACTGAAGCACTCCATTAAAGAATAAGATACAAGACGACATGACGTCAAAGTACTTGTTCAGACTACTTGTTATTTTTTATCAAAAAGCTAATGTTTCATTTTTAGACGTCAGACATGTATAATTGATTGTTTCAACACTACAACTTGTGAAGTAGTTAATTATCTTGAGTGGGTACCGTATGATTATACTACATTCGTCAGATATTCATAACGCAATGAATAGTAGTTAATACATACGACTGTTATAAGCATCTTATTGGGGTAATAACATTTTCTGTGTTTCGTACGTTTGGATGCCCAACTTTGGCCTTAATAATACTAGCAACGACTCAATTATTAGATTGATACGATTAATTGAACGATTGATAAGTTTTGCAAATTATAATTTTCTTTAACTAAGTAAATCGAACTTGTTTTTGCAATAATGTAATTTAGATATAACTATTTCAACATATTTCAATCATATTAAAAAAATAAAATATCATAAGTATTCACTTTTTGCTTGATCTCAATTAAGTATAAAGCACCTGAAGTTCGGTTCTGTCAAATAAGTTTAACAATAACTGACTTACTACCGTACTCAGAGATATTGAATGTCAATTAAATCATTACTAAGCGTAAATTTTACAAAGAGAATCTATACTAAGGCACAATTTAATTGACATTAAACATCTCTGAGTGCGGCCGTTTGATTGTCTCTAATCCTAACGTTTGACATTTATAATTTTGAGATCTTCAAAGCTATTGTCAAAGACGATTTGACTTTAATTGGCATTTGAAATGTTCAAAGTCATCGACAAAGTCAAAGTTACTAGATGCAGTCGTGCCTGAGTTTAGTATAGAGACGGTGCACTACCTGTTTGGGTACTTCGAGGCTGCTCTGCGTCTTCATGTCGGCGGGTGTCGGCGTCCGTGAGCGTTTGAAAGTGGTGCGCAGGCGTTGCATGGCGGCTGGGGCGGGCTGCGCGCGCGCTCCTCATGTCGCCGCCCCGCCCCGCCGCCGCCACCCGCGCGCCCCGCGCACCACACCTTCACCACCACTAGCCAACACACTTTATATACACCATCCATATAATACACAAAAGAATATCAATTTCTGCCACTATGAATTTTATAATTCCACAAAAACTATGTTGTTGTTTTTAGATACAAGTTCTTCAATGGTGTTAATCGATCTCCAAAGTGATGAGCTGATGCATGGCGGCTTAGACACGTATCTATAAGATGTATCAAATGGTCAAATTTAACTTTTTTCCATGAGCGGGCCGTATCACGGCGATGGCGAATGGCATGCTCGTCTCGCCATGCAAAAGAAAGATCCAATTACGTATTACACTTATATTATTTCCCGCTTCTGCTAATTAAACAAATATCTGCCGAATAAATTGTATTTACGCCGATACAAAGAAAGGTTTTATGTTTCCTTTTGTATAATCCATAAACATCATTAAGAAAAACACAGAGTATGTAACATTATAGTATGAAACAGTTTTTCTCAGTTCATTATTAATTAGAACGTGTGAAAATACTCGAACATTGTTTTATGTAGGTATGTAAAAATCATGTAAAATTGTCAAAATGACTGAGACGTGCGTATAGAAATTAGGTAAGTGTTGGCACACCTCAATGCAATGGAACGTGTTCAGGTGTTGCTTATCGAATCGAATATTCGATCCAAATGCCTCTCAATGTATGAGAACTGCGACGTCTTTCAACGAGATCCGCACTTCAGACGTATCCGCCGCACTAAATATGTATACGGGTAAAGCTTTCTTTGCACTGAATCAACAAACAACCGTCTCTTTATACTGAATACGTTTTTTATTCATGCCTCTTATAGCCCGATCAATAACAGACAGCTGCATCAAACCTGGGTGTTCAAGTTTTAATGACATTTCGCATTTTCGAAACAAAATTAGTTCAATCGAACATTATCGATCGACTCGCTTACTAGACAAATAGTTAAAGCATTGCAAACAACTGGCGTCATTAGGGTTACTTCAAACCTCAGAGAACTGTTGAGACTTCTTCGCCGTTTTCCTTTCATATTTGGATTATATTTAAGAATTTTAGAATTATTTACAGTTTTGGTAAAGGTTTTTTTGATTACGCGAGTGGGCAGACACGATAGCAGACTGTCTGGTCTGATGGTAAGTGGCTGCCACCAATGATAGATTCTTGCCGGGAACAAGTCATGTCGCTGGCTTGTATATTGAAAACGGATAAAATTATCTGTGAATCATATTTATAAACAACTATCAGTGTTTACTTTATCTGCACACTTGTTTAATTGAGCCAAATCCCAAATTGATTGAGTTGAATTTTTCGCACATAATATACTATTCACACATCCCATTCCCCTGGCTTTGGCATCAAACGATAACGCCTAAATTGAAAACAATTGTATTATGCTTCACTGGATACCAAGTATAAACGACTATTCGATTATTTCGACAAAATAAAATCTGTCACAGTTTAATAAAACTTTTTGAAAAACGAAATCCGTGCAATAAATATTCACTTCGCCATACCCCATTTTTAAAATAATAGTCTGAAGCTACTTATTATTTGAAACATCACGCATATCATGAGTCGGGCAGAGTAATATTGGATTATTCTATTCATTATCAGCCCGGAGTCTGGGATTTGTGCCCGATATGGCGATAGGCTCGCCCCCTATCAACTCATGGGACGGAACATACAAGGCGAAATGTGGGTGTCCTGGAAAAAAAAACCTCTGCCTACCCCTTCTGGAAAAAAAACAGGCGTGAGTTTATGTATGTATGTATTTATGTATATAGGTACTTCAATAATAAGAATAAGTATTTAAATGATTCTAAGAGCGGACCCTTAACGTTGAGATGTAACCAATAGCAACCAATATTTTTTTAAGTCAGGTATTTGTGGACAAAATTCCCAAGCACCTATTAATAAAAGTTCAGAAACTCCGAACAGTTTGCCACGGGGAATTTAAGGCAGTTTAGCGTAGTAAAATTCCACTTCGCCTAGTTCGTTAAAATCTTTGCAGTATCGATTTCCGGAGCTGAATATTATTTCCGGTCCATAGTAACTACGAGGCTTATGGCTATATGTATCCGTAGCTTGTGGTGAAATAAAGGCGTTCGCAAAGCGGATTAGCGGCAGCTTCTGACGTACGGCCCCAGTTTACTTAAATGCTTGGAAAATGTGACGCAATACATTACTTAGTCTCGATTATCCCAGTGCTCGTTGTACTCACTATTCATACAATTTTAATGCCGATTCGCTACAACGTACCTTCGAAAATACACTTAAACGAATCAAACTTCTGTAGCGACCGATACAATATTCAAGAGCGCTCCATAAAGTTAATGTCCGTGTGAATAATTAAAAAGCGGGTTCAAGATTTCCCCTAAGTCACGTGTGTACCTAATGCGTGCGTCAAGAATCAAAATTTATTCGCAAGACTAGATAGAATACGTTTGAAGCGTGTTGAGTGAGATGTGCTTTAGTTTATAACTCTGCAAGAAGGCTTTGAAACGGGCATGTCGAGCACACGCATTGCAACGGCGCGGCGTGGGCGCGGTGTGGCAAGATTAAAGGCCAGACAAGTTTATCTTAAGACACGTACCTTTGACCCGTCTCAGGTTTTCCACGCTATTCTAGTAACATTGCACGGTGACATCACTGCTTCAATATGATACCAGCGGAGCGCGCCTGTCGTGCACACATCGTTATTCTTTAGCGTGTGTACCACAAGCATAATGGCAGGCGCCTTGACAAATGTATGCGCAACGAGCATTCTTTGAAATGGGTTTCTTTCATACATTTTCCTAAATTTCTCTGGTCGGATTATTATTCGATTTAATCAAGTTAAACTTATTAAGGAGTTAGTAATTGCATTATATCAATCCGAAACCATAATTAACAAACCTTAGGTTAAATACCTGTTCGAAAAATATAAAATAGGAATAACATGGTCGACGTCGCGTCGGTACGACTAAACTATCAATTTACGGTCCCACCAATTCTTTTCAAACAAGCAAGGCCAATTACGTATCCTTTAATATTAAAAGTGTCATGTAAGAACGAAGTATTCACAGAACTGCGTAAAATATAATATCTACAAGGTTTTACATACTTATTCAGGGGCCACGGCGCAGTGTAGGTAAATAATGAGCTTAATATAAGGAGGATAAAGCCCACGAAAATCCCTCGTGACATACTGATGCGTCGGTATTACACATCACCTCACGAAACTTTCTCGCAAAATATTCCTTGCGTAGATTTACTACTAAATTAAATATAGCTACTTCAATCTCGCCTAATTAATAAAATACAAAATTAGTTAACATTTTATCTTCATAAATCTTATGCTTTGATTATTCTTAATTGTCATTCCAGTGGAGAAACGGATTATTTTCTCTGCGCGCATTTAATTAGTCTGCGCGACAAAAGTACGTCATCGGTTCTCTCAGTTTTGTGAAAAAAGTTTTTATTCAACAGAGCGTAATTACGTGGTCATAAAAGATAAATAGGCACTGTTCTTATAAATTACACGCAGCAGGAAGAGCTTTCCAAAGACGTTAAATGTTCAAAGTTATTTACGTTTTATTCTTACGGTTTCGTTACAGTTTTCAATGGATTAATTGATGTTAAGAGGCTTACCTCTATACATAGCTATGTATGCTTTAAATGACATAAGAGTCTTACAAATTATATAAATAGGTAAAAACAAGGGTAGATACTTATTTAAACTCCCAGTTTGTAATATATTGCCCTCATTCGCTTCTGTTTTGGGCCTTTAAAAGCACATGCATTCCCGGCTTCGATATCTTATATTTTAATGTATGCAAACCAAAATCTTCCTTTCGCTCTTACATAGTTAAACCTATACATACATATTCCTAAATGTTTTCTGCTAATCTTTAAACCATCTAAAGAAATAACCAATGGAAATAATAAATAACACTGGACAAAATGACAGTGTGCCAAGAAACAACACCTCATATGTTATTAAGTACTCCATTCGCGTGTTTTAGGCCGATTAATTTGGTATATTTTATGCATGGCATGTAATTATTTAGTATAGCATCACGCACGAGGTCTCGCGGAGGGCTGGACTGTCTGTTTAAGTAGGTACCTATATACGTAGATACCAGGAATGTTGACGATATTATTTCGAATCTGGATGTAAGAATTATATTCTCCAATTTTGATTATGTGCCACGGATATAAAATTATTTGGGAGCATCCGATACATCCCTATAGTTTCAGTTACAAATATTTGTTTTATAAGGTTTAAAAAACAACAATAAAAATCTACTACTAATACCAACATAGATTACGTACCAAGAACTACATCAATTTGACGTAACGTGTTTTATTTTGACTCTGCAAATATCCGAAATCATTCAATACTTATATCAGATACGGTTACAATTTCCGTCTTTTTCACGGATATCCGATTGTTTCGCTTTGGCGAACAGAGCTCCATGACATCACTCGTATACACAGAGCAGTTGCAATCCTTTGACATCGCAAGTCGCAACACAATGATCTGTCTGGGCAATCATTTCCACGCTTTGCGCTGCGCTCCAGCCTTTCATTGTAACACACTTTCTCCATATCGTTCCATTATTTGTATTCACACAGAGCTTTACATTTGTATCGTAACTATACAGAAAGAAATAATGCTATATTTTCTTTGTGATTATCTATCCTATAAAAAGATGTTTTTACTGATTGTAGTTCTCTCATTTGACGTGAGAGGCCGCCTGGGTAGGTACCACTGCAATGTCTATTTTTCCCGCCAACCAGCACTATATATTTAAAATTGCATTTATTTTTATTATTATTAAATCTTATGCGTACATAGTTTTATCGTAATGACTTTATGGAGTATTATGTTAACATAAATATAAAATGTAAATGCAAAGATTACATTTTAAAATGTCTCGTTTTTTCTTTTTTAATAACGTTATGTAATATTAATAAAAAATGAGCTCATGTTAGCCGTGAAGGACACGCAAGCTGCATGGAAGTTGTGGACATTATACTTTGCGTGTTCACGGTATATCTGATAACTAAAATGATAAATATAAAGCAAATAAGTATTGTTTTCCTTTTATACATATTTAGACAGTATATAATTACAGTTTCAGATTCGAGGGCGTTACTCACACACACATTTATTGAAGTTAAAGGGTTGCTTTTGATACAGACATTATCCTGAATATAATACATGCATACTGAGTTTACACACAAATGTAAACTCAGTTTCCTTGTTATATACAGTATGTGTACTTTTGCTCGTTTCTAACATATTGACAGCCTCCGTGGCGCAGTTGGTTAGACGCCGGTTGTGAAACGTGAGGCCGCGGGTTCGATCCCCGCACCAAGAGAAATGTTTGTGCGGCCCATTAATATTTCTTTCGGGTCTGGGTGTTTGTGAGATCGAAAAGTCTCTCGTAGTTCTGATACCTGCGACACAAGACTTAATTGATTTTAATGTGGGGCCAGAACTATGTATGTGACTGTTGGGCGTATATATTATTTATTTTATTATTATATTCCTTTCATATCATCCGCAATCTCAATCTTCATTCATTCTGATCGGTTCAGGGTACTTGGTTTCCTGACCCTTGTTTAGAATGTCAGCGACTCGGCTGACGTGGATTCGGTGATATTGACACCTGCCGACTCCTCTGTCCACACTCACCTTGTATATTTATTTTTTTACCCTTCTTTTATCCATAAATAATTGCGATATTTAATAAATCTCTTTCATGTCTTTAACGTCCCAACAACGACTTTAGTTTCTTAATAACAGCAAATTGAATCAACTTTATCATTTTCATTTCTTTCCTTATCCAAAATTACGCCATGATAAACAGACTTCAAAAATAAATAGAAATTATATCACGTAAATTGTGGATGTTTATCCCTGCCTCGGGCGACTTTTACTATGTATATATAACTCATTTTATTTAGACCTGTCGTCGTAATATAAGAAGTGAGAAAAAAAATGTTTGACGAAAATACAGCCTTTTGATCTTAATCTACAAAAATAATATTCATCATACATCGTTCACTTTTCGCTTTCTTTCATTTGTGCTTCTCTTACTATATATTAAGGTTATAGGCACGCTATAGCTCTAGAGCTAGCAGTTCTATACCAATTCCAGTGTTTTCTACTGAATCTTATTGACCTACGACTAACCTATTAATTATTAGCTATTTAGCCAGTTAGATAGACAACTAGACCAAGCTGGAAATTAAACCAAGGAACTTACTTATCATAACCGCTGCCACTACATCAATAAAAGCAACCAATGATATTAAATTCTTTTTTAATATACTTCATACATTATAACTTGGCAATATATTTAACTAACTTTAAATAAAATATGAAATTTAAGAAACAACTTTTTGACATAGAGCCTTACAGTATATAAATAATAAAATATCTCCCAAAATATATCTTACTGGGGTTGGTTGATAAATCTTACATAATGTACCACCCTTCCACATTTTTCAAGAAACTAATTACCAAAACAACAAAAAAAGTCCATATATCATTTTTATAGTACTTAATTACTTACACTCGCGCACTTAAAATATAAATATATTTTTACGTATTATAAACGGCGCAACTTGTGCGAGCCGATGATTTAATATTTTATAACTCATGTTTTATAAACTCGCAATCACCAGAAAATACTTTATAGATACTGACTGCAATATTAATTCATAAGCGTCCATCATTTCACCGAAAAATCTTGTTGATGAGTGAATACAATATGTTAAATCAGAATTTTGAATGATAAATTTATTATGACGAGTTTCCAAGAAAAACGGATATAAGTGTAATAAGAACTCAACAAATACGGAATTGACAAATATGTATAAATCCCAGGGCACACCTCTGACTTTACGGATTCATGTGTAGGTATATTGATAGTCAATCACCACACACTATAACGGTGAAGAAAAACATCGTGAAGAAACCTGCATACCATAGCGATTTGTAAGAATTTCTACGGTATGTAAAGTCCGCCAACCCGCACTATGCCAGCATGGTGGAATTATGGCCTTACCACTCTCAATCGTACTCTCGATTGTAGAGGAGGCTCGTGCCCTGCAGTGGGACGTATATGGACTGATTTGATATATTGGCATTGTTCCACTAATTAATATAATTTATGTATCCTTAAATACCTTATCTAGTACTTTCTATTTAAGCCCTTATGGATCCGAAAATATCCACATAAGTAAGAATTAAATTATAATAATAATGTGGCCCAAATTGAAAACTTTTGAATGTCATGCTTCATCGTCGGTATCGGAAAATATATAAGTGGCACATCTCTCCACTCGGTAGGTTTCTATTGAATGAATAACAAATGAGTTCGTACATTTTATTTATATAAAATATTTATATATGCAATTTGCTGAACAATAAACTCGGGTGTTTTACAATTATCCATACTCTTCGTTTACAGTAATTTCTGTATCCCCACAAGGGTGGCTGATAATTTTCCGTGGATCCTTTTCTTTATTGCTTACTAGCGGACAGCGGCTCAGCCCAGATTTATCTGGGTATAATAATGTTATTATTTAGCTCCACCTATTCCCCTTACACCTTACACGCGACTGTACTTACACAGTTACACATTAGCTTCTATCTAATAATAGTCTATAAATATAGTATATTAATCAGGCTGTCTACATAAGCATGTAACTGAAAAAAAGGGAATCTGCATAATAATTATGATATCTAAATTTATTTGTATGATATACCTATTAGGTATATCTAAATAGCAATTTAAAGAACCACATATCGTGCGTTATTTTCTACTAATCCATCCATGTGCTATAGAACTAACTTCGTTCACTGGATTAAATAAGACAATTCTCTTTACAAAATAAAGAGCTGGAAGTTATTTCTTTATTTCTTCTTTAAAATGTAATGTAAAAATAATATAAAAGGAGTTAATAAGAAAAATTATTACGACTCACTGCTCACATCATTAAGAAGTGAAACCAAATAAATAAGAAATAATAAAGGAATTCCATCTGTATTATATTTGTGCGGCCTCCACATACTTCCGGGGATAGCGATGATCCACGCGGCACTAATATAGTGTAATGTGAACGAATAGTATGGGACAAGCATCTCAGAGTCGGTATGTATTCCTTTGTATCGCCTTCGCTGCCATGCTGGTATTGTCTGGCAGCCAGCAGCAAGCTTCAGATGCCATACCAACAGTCAAGGCTCTCGGTTTATACTCAAGGTAATCCAATAATAAACCCGATGCTTATCTTCATTTAAAAAAAAGAAAAAGGTTTAAAATTCGATCGTTAGCTTATTGGTATCAAGCTGAACCACTCGTTTTGTATCTTTTAGACAGGCTTTGTCTGAAGAAGGCATATCCAGTTTAACGCAAATTCTGATCAAGAGAAGTTAATCCACAGAGCAGAATAATTAATAAGGATAGTGTATAATATTTTTAATAAAGAACATTTGTCACGTTTCTTATATAGCTGGTCTTTACCTAACACAAGTGTGGTAAGCGACATTATAACTGAGCCGTATTTCTATGAATGTAAAATCATTTTGTAATTAAATATCATATGCGGGCATTTTATCACTCTTGCATCAGCCCATATACAATCGAGAGAACAGGCCACCACGCACGTCACTTTATCACTCTTATTAAAAAAAAACTTTTTTTCCTTTTGTGAATAAGCGTTTTTGCAAGCTTAAGTTAAATATCAATTTGGTATCAATCAATTAAGAAAGTATAAATTTAGTCAAAATTCACTAATCATAAAAAGATAGTTTTTGAAAAATTAAGCGAAATACGTCTTACAAAGATACAACTAATCATAAACTGCCGACAAACTTACAATAATCCTCCTACAGAAGAAAGTTCACAGTCAAAAATAACACAATAAGAACCCGCACACACAGAACACACAGAAAACAAAACTACTCGCTAAAAATACACTTTTTAAAAATCAAATTACGTATAAGAGCAGTCAATTTCATCATTCCAATGTAGAAATAAACACTCCTGTATATTTCGCTGGATCTTACAACTCTATTATTTGTTATTCAAACAAAATCAGCCAGCACTACCTAATGTAATACTTTTTTATGTGCCTTTGACTCATGGAGTAAACAAAATTTAGACTATAACATTTACTACTCCCGAAATATCTTCAAAGAAAATACCTAGATATTAAAGGCAGCACATAGCACAAAGACAGTGTTTATATATAGATTGCTACCTATGTAGGTTAGTAGAATAACATGGAGGTAAGTAAAACGAAGCATAACTTTTAATTAGACTCTTTAGTCACGCGGCTTTGTCTGACTTCTGGGGACGTGCTACAACTTAAGTACACTTTTAAGTAAATGCTTTGAAACTTCTCCCATTTCCTTTTCGTATACATCAAAGTCAGACACTTAGATTTGTGAATGTGAACCGATTCGAGATTTTCTTACGCGAAAGTTTCTTAGGAAATAGTGCAGTGATTTATGACTTAAATGTTAACATGTTTAACAAATAGTGTGATTCATAATAATAGGTGTGAACATCCCCTAGCCCCCGATTATATAATTAAGCAGGAAAGTCCATACCCGTCCGGTGCGCAGTCCGATTTGACGTGACTACTTACATTGCCGATAAGCATGCTATCGATTTTCCTCATTCCCAGTTCCCCTTTATGGACACCATTCACCATTTTACAGCGTTAATATTTGGTATACTTACAAAAGGTTCAAACAAAATCACTGTCGCAAATATAACCAAACTTAAATTTCAGGGAAATCTATATTTTCGAAGAATATTTTTCTAAATACGCGTATAATATTAAGGTCCATATACAAATACAAGCTGGGCATATATAAAATCAAGAATTCGATATGTACAATAACATATCCCAGTTGACTGATTACAATTTCAAACATTCGACACGTCAGGAAGGTAGGTACATAAATAGACAATAACTTTTGTGCCATGTTGCGACATATGAAATTATGTACTTACATACATGTATAAGCTACAAATAAGATTTAATTTACTATTTAACATTTGCCAAAATAGTCGGTTTTTGTGTCACCTTTTGTTAATATTGCATTTGAAGGTAGCCGCTGATTTGGCAGCTATTAGTCTAGGTAGACTAATATCCTAGACTCTAGGATATTCGTATCCAATAGACAATCGTAGACAATGGTAGACAAACCGTTTTAGTGATGCATACAACCTTCACCTTGCGTATATCCATCTTCACGCAACACGAGGGTGTTTGTGTCTATTACAATAAATAAATAACTAAAATACACGAAATAGTCACATACATCAGGTATTAGAACTACGAGAGACTTTTCAGTCTCACAAACTCCCAGACCCGCAATCTGTGGATCACACAAATATGTGTTCTGGTATGGGATCGAACCCGCAGCCTCACGTTTCACAGCCTGCGTCTAACCAACTGCACCACAGAGGCTGTATTAGGATTGACCTTCATTTACCATCAGGTACATTGTAGTCTAAATGACTACCTACCTACTAGTAGGTACCAATAATATAAAATGAAATAATCCGCATAATATTACATTTTGCTTGTCACCAAATAAATAATCCCTAATTAATAGTAATTACAGTAATGTTTAACTAATAAATTCTACCTGATACGTATGTATATTAGTATCACAGAATATACAAGATTTGGGCGCGAAGCCAAAAAAAAATTATACCCTTTTTGGCAAACAAGATGAATGATTTCGAAATTACTGTTTCATAATATTTGGTTTGGTATTAACGATGTGAGTGAAAAGCACTTACAACTGCTTTTAATTTACGTAGATTTTATTAATAAATACCTGCTCACTGCCGTTGCTGTCTGATGTGTCCGCTCCGCCCGGTTTGCCCGAAAGCCTCTCGTAAAGGCATTAACACGTGATTGCTGATCAGAGGAGTCAAAAAGGTAAACTTTCGTATTTCCGCCTCAATTAATCGGATTTTTTCAGATACTGTAGACGGAATTTATCGGTTCTAAGTTAGTTTCGCACCAGGCTAACGAGATATCGAACTTTTACACAGGAAATGCATTAGGGATTCAGCCATCACTGATATAACTATTCGAACAGTGTTCCCGTCTGTGTGAATGAATGAGACAGATGTGTGTAAGAGACGTATATTTCGCACGCTGGTTCGTTTCCGTCTCAAATATTTGCTGTATACGGTGTACCGGCAGCAGCGAGTATCACTAGCCCAAAGCGTTTTGTTGAATCTCGACATATACTGCTGACATGTGTTCCATACGCCTTCATTCGAATACACAGCTTTATACTGTGCGGTCTTGCGTACATATATGCAAAATCATATTGTTTCTACTGTATACCTAAAATACCGGATAGCGACCTTCGTATTGGCGGAAAATCGAAGATAGTAATCCTGCGGTCTGTTTCATTACGGATTCTGAGCAGGCCGGCACAGCAGTGTCAACCGACAAGAAATGACAATATCATATCTGGATGGCGCTGCACTCACTGTCAGGAAGATTATAGTTATACAATAATAAAAAGACATAAATAAATAGAACAAAGTGCTTTTAAGTTCCATACAGTTATTGTTTGTCTATATTTGTGTTGTCGGCATCGCAAATATCTGTTTCAAACGGTTAAAATATCAATTTGTGGATGGCGCTGGGATACGATGTTGCCGATTGTGTTTGTTTGAAATTAGCTTTCGCCTTCCACTTCCGTTTGCGTACAACGCTAGTGCGGAACAATCACATAACCAACTGTATTTTAACGGATTCAAATGAATTAATGACCAGCCACGCTGAAAATTGCTTACCCAATATTTTTCTCGTGGACTTTTACTAAACCAGCAGTTACTAACTGCCATTTATTAAAATAAAGTTTTATACTTCCAAATACGGATCTAAAATAGATTCCACTATTGACTTGGATTCCGCCCGCATTTGCCACTGCAACTCGAATATCTTCAGATGAATGGACACGAAATCCAATAAAATATAAAAAAGATTGCGTTAGGTACATAAATACATATAAACCTATAAGTGAAGCTAAGCTCGTGTTAATAAAAGTATGACGAAAATATGCCATTAAATTAATAAAGTTTTCGAAAGTTGACAATATAACAACCTACGCAGAAAATATGTTATTGTAAATGTCGTGTACCTACGTATGTGTGTATATAGGTATCTATGTATATAGGTATGTAATAAACTCGTTCTTTTTTTTAATTTTTGCTAGTTTCATCATTCATGATACAGTAATTAGTCATTAGCATAGGGCAAAAAAATAAAATATTCGCTTCATTGGCTTATTCGTAGCAGCGTGGCATGGCAGCGTGGCGGGCATGGCCTCTGAACCATGAGGTCCTGAGTTTGACTCCAAATCATGTATTAATATTGTGTTCATTAGTTTCTAAAATCTTCTCTTGACGTTAGTTTGAAACCAGCGTGGCGTTAGCTCGTTCTCGTTCATATCATAGGAGCTGCGGGTCGCCCAAGTCTCTGCCTCATCTTTTACAGGTACATACTGGTGTACAGGCGTGAATAAACCTATGTATTCTTTCAGATAGAGTCGTTTGAGATAAATCAAAATAAATGGATGCCATCAATAACACTGCTGGTGAAACAAGACTGAACCCGTTCTTATCGACCACTACACATCTCACACCCGGATTTACGATCAAATACGCAATGCTGAGAGAACTTTTTAAATGTTTACTTAATCCGATAGTGAGTTCCGTTTTAGATATGAACGTAACTTGTCACTTCTCACATACACTTAAAATCGACTTTCGTAGTAACGAGGCCGAAAAAGGATAGAATAGATGTAACCAGTATAATGGTAGTCCGGTTAGACTGGTGTAGTATCCCCAACCTAACAAAAAAATAGTAATAATCATAACGGATTTATTCTCCAATTGATTACTTGTCGCATCTTTGGATGTTATTATAGACTGTGAAGCCTGAGGTAATAAGTTTAATTCCCAAGTCGCGCGCTCCAATTTTTATCCGTATGTCTGTTTTATAAATCACGTATAACTGGCTCTGGAATAAAACTTGTACCTGACGGGGCGATAGAACCCTCTATTACATTTTGGAAACGAGCTGGACGAACCAAGGCTGGCAACAGTAGCTCCCCCCGCCGAATACCCCCTTCGAGAATACAGGCGTAAGCTTAAAAATACTGCGAAGACTTTAACATCATCATCACGAAATTTGAAGAGATCATTTTAACCATTGTTTAGAATTTAGAAGTAGCCACAAATCCGTTTTTTCCTTAGACTGGGTATCGCTTTCTAGTGAGTAATCGCGGCTCGTTCTTTGAAAGTTATAATAACGATTGAACTTATCGAAACGTGTAATATACTAGTACAGTGTACACTTTGTTGATCGCAAACCAACAAAGCAAAAAAAGGTCCAACATTTCATGTTTATTTTGGATCAAACGCTGGTAAAATGTACCTAGAGGTAAACAAAGCACATATCGTAACTTAATCCTAAAAAGGGTTATTGTCAATAAAGGATTGCATAGGTACTTATACGCTTTAAGAATGGGATGTCGGCCGTTACGTGGGAAAAATGGATTTGTTCGGCCCTCGCAAATAAGTTTACCTGTTGTGCTTTCAAATTGGATATCATTGCTATGTTAGCATATCCACGCTCTAATTTTTAGATGATTTGATCTTCAATTGGTTCCTAATCAAAAAGGATGCTTTTATAAAGGCTTCTATATAATATCAACATAAAATCACATCATATCTGACATCGAACATAATAAACCTTTGATCGCGGAATCTTAATATTCCGATTTTTAAGAGCAATCCATTACCATTTACATTTCTCCTTAAGATCCGTAGATTTGCCTCACGCAATCCGAATGTTCATTTATGTAAATAAAAAACTCATAAAATAAAATATTTTTTCTGTGCAACACTGTAATGGTTACAGAAAGTGTAAGGGGATAAGCAAATCGACCCTCATTAGAAAAGCCCGAGGCTCTAGAAAGTGAGTAAAGAGGCATGACTAATGTGCCTAGAAGAAGACAAACAAGTCGTTCGCTTGTTTATATGGACTTTGTTTGCTCGTTATGTTCAGTATTGAATCTCAAATGGAGCGGTGCTTCGCATCTTGGCGACGGAAACTTCATCTGCTATTTCTGTTCGCCATTTGGGGTTTTAAATGCGATTTCATTTTATCAAATATATTTGCGTTTACTTTTCTACGAGTATAATGATTAACATAAAATATATTGTTTCTGCTTTGCTTAGTGGATATGTCGCTATATTAATAGTTTTAAAATGAAATCTTTTATCTAAGTATGCTTATAACTAAATTTGTTTAAAACGTTGCTGCCTTTCTAAATAAATACAATTGCCTTTATATGTAGTAAAATAACTAGAAAATGTTTTACTGAGTCATGATAATATTTAAGTTTAAATACTCGTAATCACATATTGTTTGTGTTGTATCGCAATTTAATTACACACCACTTAAAATGCCAATAATCAAGAAGTCACGTTCCGATAAAGAGATAAGAGTCTGAGAATTAATGTAGGTAATTAATGATTGTCAATTAATGAATCATTATCAGTTTAATTTAACAATTGTGTTTGTGAAATGAATTAATGGGACAATACCAACTCAATAGCCGCCGGAAACATTTAATGATAGCAAAACATTTATCTGACAATAAATAATTAACTCGAGAGAATTACTGCATAAAAATTATGCAATGTGAAATCTTAAATTTATCTTACAACACGTTTTGTTATTACCAACAGATTATCATTTTACTAAATTCAAAGAATAGCTATGGTTTGTTGGCTGAATGAAGCTGTCCCAAGGTATATTTTTGTAAATCATCGACAAAGTGAATACAATGGATCTGATGGTAAGTGCAAGCTAAATAGAGCATCCACTTGCGAAAGATGGTTGAAAATAAATAGATACACCCAACAATAAGAAACATAGTCCTGACCCTACACTAAGATCGAATCTTGTGTCCTGGGGATCAGAACTACCTATCCTTAACAGAACCACGCGTGCTGGCTTGCGGAGCCATAGCTTGACTGTTCAATCCATCTCGGCGCGAACCAAAAGGTTCTCTAATTCTTTTTTCTGCCGTACAGTCAAGCTGTGGAACGGTTTGCCACCGCACGTGTTCCCTCCTTCCTATAATCCTGGGTCCTTCCGCCGTAGCGTGAAGAGGCATCTCATCGGGCCGGCATGATTGTATCGAATGGTATGTGACTACCGTCTGATACCATTCGATACTCTATCTGGACGGCATTAGCACTTACCATCAGGTGCAATGCAGTCACTATGCCGTGCCAGTTTAAAAAAAAACTACAAGAAACTTTTCAGTCTCAAAACACCCAGACCTGAAACAAATACCTGTGGATCACACAAACATTTGTTACGGTGCGGGGATCGAACCGGCAGCCTCTCATTTCACAGTAGACGTCTAATCAACTGCGCCGCGGAGCCTGTCAAATTAATCATAAGACCTTATTAAAAAACAAACTTATATAAAGATTGATTGATATAAAATAACGGTTTGACGTATATTTAAATATTGCCAATACTTTATGGAACTGATAGACAAATCAATCACACTTATTCCGAGTTTATTTTATGAATAAACAAAATGTACGTGTCAATTCAAATTTTTATTATATCCAAAAGGATATGGGACTTCAAATGCGATCTTGTAGCTGTATTCCGTTTTTTATTTTATGTAGCATACGTCTAGCAGTAAGTCGGACAAGGCCATGAATAAAATAGGAGGTAAAAAGGTATCTGTATCTCAGAGAATTCTAAAAATTCGTTATTTAATGGTCGTGCATTTTAACAATATGGTTTGAAATGAATTCTTAATAGGAAATAATGTAACCTGGATTTTTCCCGTTACAAATTTATGTTATATATGTAGATATTCCCTATTTCAGTATTTTTACTAAACTAAATTCATTTCATTTTTTCACTATATCGAAATATGAACATGTAGGTAACTCATAAATGACACAAAAATATTTGATTGAGACACTTTTATATATCGCAGATTTTTTTATAGAGAATTAGAAGAAAATGGTTCATTGACCTATCAAATTGTAGACCGAGAGAATCTATTGGATAACGCGTAGCACAGCTTTTAGCACACAATTTCAGTAAAACTATAGCAGTTCAAATCTAGTTTTAAGATTCAGCCAATTCTAACGATACCAAAAAAGTTTCAATCTAAATTAGTATATGACCACTTTAGGGAAGAAAGTTAAAATCAAGTTTTAATCTAAGCTGGGATTATACAAGGAAATATGACTGGCCTCAATTGCACACTAACCAATCGAAGAATTTGTCAAAAATATACATTTGTTCATCGTTTCGATAAGGTAATAGGCCATCTCTATGGGCCATCAAGTGGGCCATAGCCAGCCTCGGGACTGTTACGTTGATAGACAAATCTTCTATATGTAATACTTTGCAATATGAGTGGGCGAAACAACCCAATAAGCATATTTAAACTGCTCCTATAATAACATTACTACACACAACACTGAATCGTTTTCTTTTCGAACAAAGGTGTTAAAACATACCTTCAACGCCATTAACATTTCTTGATCCAATTTATATAAAGTGAAAGAATAGTAAAATATACCCTATTGTTACGACTAACGGAAAATACCTTGGCAAAACGTAATTACTTGATTTCTCTAAATAAGAGGTAATCCTTTTACTCTGTAAATGTGAAACGACGGGAGCTTTGCTTCTAAAACATTATTATGAAAATATTCTAGCTGAGTTTACGAGGCAGGTAATATTGTGAAAAAAGACTCGGTAACGTGAATATTATAAATTATTTTTTAATGTACCATACTATTCTGTACCATATAATTTTAATCATTGTAAAATTGACATGACTTTGATGCTACTACATTCTTAACTGGCAGAAGCCGCTTCGTTTTTGTAAATATACTCATATAATAATAAAATTGGAAGCAATTACTACAAAAGAAAGACGAAAAATATGCGTAGATATAATTCACTATCTTACATCAAGCGACGGCTTTAACTAAAAATCTTAGGGTGGGTTGCAGAAAATAACTTTAACATTAACTAAGGGCTAATCAGCCGTCAAACCGACGGTTATGCAATTTTCGGGTTGCATAAAATTAACAATTGTTAAAATGACGTCACGTATAACATTAACCGTTCAATTTCGGGCGGTTATTGTTAAAGTCACGGTTATCTTTCGTTATTTGTGTGTGTTGTCTGTATTGATAATTGTCATTTGTGTATCGATTTGAATTATAACCTGTACTTTAAAACAATTTACAAAAATACGCTGATAAATTCCGACGTAAAATCGCATCGCATCATTTCACTGGTCACTCTTTTAACTTTGACTATAACAATTATGACAATGGTGCAACAAAAGAATTTTCTATCCCGTGGTCATTGTTATTGTCACTGCTAAAGTTAACTTTACCGTTAACAATAACGTCAGATTTTCTGCAACCCACCCTTAAAGTATATCAGTTAACGTAATATGTGACTCTCCAGTTCCATGTTACATATATTATTATAAAAAGCTTTACTCCTATTACTCGGTACAATTATACAAAGCTTGTAACATACCACAGTACATAACATCCAAAATTTATAAAGGTGTTCCTAGTAACAACATATTGCCGACACGTTTCACGTTTATTTCTCAACAAAATAGCCCATCTGCAGTAAGTCTAATAAATGACTTTTTTAAATCCAGCGCGCCTCAGTGTTGCAGGTCATGGCACACCCAACAGTATACGCCCATTACCAAAATGATCAAAGTTCCAATAGAGTAAATTGAGTTTCCGGACCTTTCTGTTTTGATGTATTATGGTAAAGGCTAGTTTTCTCATTCCGGGAAATTGTGTGAAATTCCATTTGGTAATTTATTTTTGGGTCCACCGTAGGAAATGCTAGGTATTCATCACTATGCACCATGAACACATATCTTTTCTTGGTGAATAAATACTTTATGGTTTAGGTGAATTTGAGATTTAAGATTTCTTTAAATGTCTAATTAAAAGCAATAAAAAATATTTAATTAAAAGATGATAATATTTTAAGTTTATTTTATCATTTAATTAAAGTACTTAAAGGGTTGAGAAACAAAAAACAAAGCTTAGATACCTAATGCTCCAAACTTCTGATCTACTTTTAAAAAAACCTGTTATGAATATTCTGTATATAGGTCATAATATTACCGCTGAGTAAAATTAAATACATTTTAATTTGGAATAAATAAAACTTCAGATCCAATTTTCAATTTTAAAAAGTACAGCAAGTCGTAAAATGTGTTTCAAAAAGATACAAAAATAGGATTAGCCCTAAACAAACAATTTAGGCAAACTAAATTGTTCTTTTGCAACGCCGCGGCCAGCCAGTATTCGGAACGTGCGCGACGGTGGCGACGCGCAGCTTAGGCAACTTTTTCGGCGACTGTCAAATATTGACATGTAAACATTGTTAGTATTTTTGCAATTAAAAACCAAAATAAAGAGTAAATGGTCCTTTTTGACTTTATTTGAGTGCAATTTATTGAAATAGTGTATGTGTAAAATGGATATAAAACCGGGTTCGAAAGTATTACACACAATATTAGTTTCCAACCACAAACAGTGATAAAAGGCAATAAATTAGTATTAGCCCAGCATGTAAGAAATGTTGAAGAATTACGAAGTAACGGCAAGAGTTACTTAATACGAGCCCAAGTGATTCGCCAGACATCTGTGACACTAACACCCTACAAAACCAGTTTAAATGTAAGCAATTTTTATGTGATGTCAGATCTCTATTTCGTGTGAGTAATTTCTCATTTACTACTTGTATGCTTATTATTCTGCTTATTTTTTTTACAGATAAATGATGCTCGTGTCGTCACTAGTGTAAAATGTGACTGCGTGTATAATCAGAGCGGCAAGTGCAAACATGTTGGTGCTTTGATATCATATGTTAACAACACCATCAGCTTGTCAAAAACAAGTAATGAACAAGAGTGGGGCAAGCCTAGTATTCGTCAGTTTGTTAAAAATAAATATTGTAAAGGAAGATACTTTGAAGATATGTTCCCACCAGTTGCTTGTTTTTTTAGCTTTGATTTGTACTGAAATACTTCTATTTTGACAGCCAGTTAGCCGAAGTAGCTTCCATTTTTTGTCATGTTGTGCGCTGCGATCGTTTTGGTACACCTACCACCCGTTTCGCACATAGCGAATAAAGGTATTGAACAACATTAAATATTTTATTCCATAATAGTTTCTGTAGCGATAAATATGTGTTCTTATTGTATTTGTAACCAAAACCGCGGGTGTCGGAGCACTAATGCACCGGCGATGAGCGGGCGGCGGGCGGCGCGGCGGGCGCTACCTGCGCTCGGCCACATCCACGGCTAGGCGTCACATATTCCACGACTACGTTAAAACGTGTATAAGTGAAATTGTTAAGATATTTTTAGAGCGGGCTGCACTCAGCTGGGCGAGAGCTCAGTTAACGGCAGATTGAATCATAAAGCAACATTGACGTCAGCGCGTTGCTTCACTGTATTGACTTTCAGACAAAACGTTAGCGAAAGTGGCCATAAGATAAACACGTGGGCAGCTCTCGGAGGAACGAACAATCGAACGCTATAAGAAAAACAAGAGTAGAAAATTTTCCTTACATTATCATAATAGTAAACATTTTTCATTCCGTGTGTCTACGGTTCACCGGTTTTGCGTGTGAGTGATAACAACTCGTTTTGAGAATCTTCCGCGTTGTATATCGAAATATATTTAGCTTTCAATTCAGAATCAAATGATTGTTCCGTGGTATATTCACTTTTTATATCTCTTCGTCACGAATAACATCGAAGACGTCATTTAATATTAACACAAGTCTATATATATACACGAGGTATATGTTTTGGTAGGCGTTTGATTATACTCAAGGTAATACACGTATTCTTGGTAGATTTTTTAGATAAACAACGATACATCTGTATTTTTATGTATCCATTGTTACTCTGTTTTACGAGAATCTCAAATAAACACATAATATATGTTTAGAAAAAGCTTCATTTGAAGAATTAGCCGGGAATAAAAGTGATTAAACGCAATTGATAACCTCGTTCCAACTAGAAAATCGTTTCATATGATTAAATTAATCTTAGAACCCGCGTTCGCAAAGTTCAGAACAAAATTATAGTTTACATCACATATTTCATTGATGTCTGCTTATTGCAAAAATTACGACCACGTACAGTTGCGGTTTATGCTTCTCTGTATTGTATCAAGTCAATCGCTTCCACATATAATGCAATTTCCTCCTAGTGGCCTCTATCGCATCAGCCCACTCTCAGCGTAATACACGCTGCTGAGTAGGTAAGTTTACATCTAAATCCACTACCTACTTTGCCAAAAACAACAACAAAATCGTAAACTGTAACGTATAGTTTAAATACGCACTAAATAGCACATTATTATTAATTTATTACTAGTATGAGACAATAAAGAAGTAGCGCCGTTAATTTTCTTCGTTGATTTTCCGCGGTGCTATCATTAATGTCATTTTTGTTTATAACACACGTGCCAATAGGCGCGTAGTAAGGAAGAAAGAACACGGGGATTTCTGTGAAGGGGATAAAACATAATCGGACAAGATTAATAGGTGCCTCAGATAGACCAAAACAGGTACTGTGAGATAATTTATCTCCTACAGTTTAACTCACTGTCGAGTTTCAGCACGATTTAAATGGTTTTTATCACCATAAGTCGTGGCAATGAGATATCTCCGTTCATTACGTGGTTGTGATGTATGACGCGACCTTACGTTTCCTTAAAGCTTTTTATTATTGTTCGTGTAAAAATAAAGCGAAAAAGCTTTACTGTTCTGTCGCGGTGAAATGCTAGCGAAATTTATTACACAAAGACCCATTAGTAATAATATAAAATTCCAACATTCTAAAACTCCCTGTTTTATTACGTTTATCAGACTTAATAAAATATGTAGTGTAAATTTATAGAGATTTATTAATAGACGTGCGGATGTTACGCACACGAAATCTGAACAATGATTGATCATAAACAAGTGGGGTGCGGAAACCATCACATTGTTATATTCTGATGTTGGGCTCTTCCTAGAAACACCTAGGCAGCTTGATTTTACTACAGATACTCATTAATATTAACAATGCTATTTAAATATTACCTTTCGATAATTGGCTCGTTACATAAGTTCATTTAATATATTTATCGATTGCCGTAGCGAAAATATTCATTATAATGAATTCCATATAACCAACAAATTGCTTTTAATATAAACTTATTAATGAATACACTTGACGACGCTTGTCAAACTCTCCTACTGATTTTCAATAGAGGCCTAAATTGCGAGGTGTTGTCGTCGCACTTTAACCTCCTTAACATAAACCAGCTATAAGCTGAGAAATCCAAAATAGCTAGACATAATAATAATAAATTTTAAACCCCTGCCGTGTTGTGAGAAAACTCATGTAGATATACGAAAACGAAATATTCCAACATAAAAACATAACTGTCATACATACATACATCAACTCACGCCTTTATCCCAGAAGGGGTAGGCAAAGGCGCCACCAGGACATCCACATTTCGCCTTGTATGTTCCATCCCATGATGTGATAGGGGGGAGCCTATCGTCATATCGGGCACAAATTTCTGACTCCGGGCTGATAATGAATGAAAAACCCAATATCACTTTGCCCGTCCCGGGATTCGAACCCGAAACCTCAGCTTTGTAAACGTACCGTAGTACAACTACGCCACCGAGGCAGTCTCTGTCACTATACAATATACCCTTACAATCATAAGTTGCGCTTGCTTGGCTTCAGCCCGCAGGTGCAATTTATACCAGCCAAGAGCTGAGAAATAAATAACAAAAATGAAAATAATAACAATACAGCTAACAGTCACATACATAGTCCTGACCCCACACTAAGATCGAGTCATGTGTCCACCGACCTGTGACCTATGATTACCCTCGTGGGTATAAAGTACTACGAAAGACATTTCGATCTTACAAAAACCCAAACCCGAAAAAAATACCTGTGGTTCACACAAACTTTTGTCTCGGTGCGGGAATCGAATCCGCGGCCTCTTGTTTCACAGCCGGCGTCTCACCAAAATATATACAAAGAATGTTTCAACATAAGTGTGAGTATATACATATATATGTATATATATATATAATATATATGATAGAGACTAAATATATTTGTAAATCAAAAGGCAGGTTTGAAGCTTGCAGCTCTTGAAATCATGTCGCCATTACACTGCAGCATCCTGTTCAAATCTCATAAGGAATACGTTAAATGTCGGGTAGCTCGGTACTCACCGAGCAACGTTAGCCCGCAGTCTTTGTAACTTCATGTATATTACATTAGCTACTACACTTTTAATATGTTGGATAGTCTGAGCCAATTAAGCCAACTAAAAACTATCAAGTTATCTTATACAAAAACAGCTTGGAAAACCAAAGTTAAAATATTCATGTTAGTAAAAAATACAATGCTTGTTCATGTTCACGTGTAGTTGTGATATAAAAAGTTTAACTACACAGAAAAACATTTTGCCAATATTCCTGCCGGCTGCCGCCCGCTACCTACTAACGAAGGGAGGAAAAGTACCTATTCACGACGCAAAGCAACCACCTTCGGGCTACGCTAGTGTTCATTCCGAACTACCCTCCGTCACTAGCGTAATGAGTTGCACTATTCAAGATAACGTTTTTAATTCAAGCACTACTTCATTACATTTATAGATACTCGTAGTATTTAGCTCCCTTGCGATTGTGCATTTTTCATATTTTAATCGAAGCCGTTCGAACGTATTAGCATAATGGCGGAGATATGATACGCTGTGGTTTTTTCTATTCAATAGCCATAGCCATCTTCATCTACTTTAAGTAAAGTTTAGATTTATTTAAGGACCGTTATTTGCGCGGAATCGAATTTGTAAAGCCTTTTGTCACCGCTCACGTCGCAGGATGGGTAAACTAGCAAAATATTTATGCATTCGCTCTAAAGCTCTCGTCTCCTTTGGTAATATAGGTAGGGAATACGCAATATCTTAGACTAGTAAGCCTGCCCGGAGGAATTCCGTTCAATAACATGCTCTAAGTGAGAGGTGTTACACCTGCCAACGTACATGCAGTAAAACGCCTTTAATTCCTGCTAATTCGTACTTCGTCTTTCAAGCTCAATTTGTAATTATATATCCAGTTTCCTTGTTAGATCACTTGAGGGTTCCATTTTGTTATTTATCCTCTCTTATACGCATCACAAACGTTATTACAAAACATAGTACAATTATTAAATCAAAAAGTGCGTGGTGGCGTGTTGGTAACGGACCAGACGCGGCTGCCTACATGTTCACGGTGGTCGCGGGTTCAAATCCCAGGGCACACCTCTGACTTTTCGGAGTTATGTGTGTATTGATAGTCAATCACCACGCACTTTAACGGTGAAGGAAAATATCGTGAGGAAACCTGCATACCGTAGCGATTTTAAAGAATTTCTACGGTATGTAAGTCCGCCAACCCGCACTTTGCCAGCGTGGTGGACTATATGGCCTAACCACTCTCAATCGATTCTCTCGATTGTAGAGTAGGCCCGTGCCCAGCAGTGGGACGTATATGGGCTGATACAGATTAAATCAAAAATAAAAAAATGAATAGATTCGACATAGGACTGGTCCCACATTTTCATGTCTTGTAATAAATTTCACTAGGAACTTGGATGATGTTTGACCTGATACCTCTAGAGAACCTTAGGAAAAGATCTTCTTACAATATTCGGGATTCATACATAAAAAAGTACAACTACAATATAAAAGTGGCACATTTTCAAGTGCGAGACTCAATCACTCGAACTAATACAAATAGGAAGGAAAATCACAAAAGGCCCTTTTGTTACACACAAGTGATTTAATATAATTGGTGCGGATATTCTTATCGTTACTATTCTTTTTATGCCCGCCAAGTGGCTCTCAAGGGTCCCGCTCGACATTTCGTTCAATTTGAACACCATTCAAGTGCTAGATACGTTTAATGTGATTTTGTTCATCCTATTTTCCTCTTATAACAAAATACGCTACCTTAACATTTTATGTATTAAATATTCTATTCTGTTTCAGTTTGTATCACATAATTCCAAACAAGTCGTCCCCAATTGTCGTTGATACGAAGTCGCAACTCATGGAAGAACAATAATTTACGGCCTTGGTTTTAATTAATGAAAATTCTTACACATACTTCTCAATTCAATTAGCTACCATGCGTACTTTTCTTAATTGGTCCAAGTCGTATAAATAATTCATATTAAGGGGCGTGCCTTTTATAAGTATACGGTGTTATCAAGTACTCCATCACCTCCCCAGAGAAAAATGTTAATACTATTTAAAAAATATTAGCTCTACATGACAGAAATGGCGTGTTAAATAACACACATATTGTAACCAAAGTCCGATTTATTGTATCATATAGAATTCTATTTTAATATTCATTTATCGTTTCCAATATGCCATAATCGCATCCAATTATATCCACAAAAATTATAATCAAAGCTCAATACAAACAGATGTTTCAACAACCGTAACACGTTTGTAACGCAAATATCTCATGTCAGGATTAAACGGATAAAAATATAATTATGGAAGACCAGTTCGTGACATTAGGTTAAACAAGAGCAGTCGACGAGAATGAAAGGTAAGATAAAAGGCCAGTGTCACCGTCAGATTTGTTACTAATGAGAAAATAGTAATCGTTTCAGTACGTAATAAAATGTTATTTTATATTAATCTCATTTTTCTCCATATACAAAATAAATATGTGGAATGTGAATTATTCAAAGTTATGTTTTGCCAGTCGTATAAATATGAGCTGAATTACGTTGAAAATCTTTAATTACAACGTTACAACGTTAAGGTGGAAGATAATTACATTCTGAAACAATAGTTTAAGATATAGGTAATAGTCTTGCATTTGCAAGCGAGAATTCAATGTTATGTACTAAATATAAATGTCTGAACATTGGCCCTAAAAATGTAAATAGTTTCTAATTAGAATTTAGAATTTTTGGTTATTTAATATATTATAAAAGCTAATGTGTGAGCTGAGTTGAAAATGTCATTAGGTCATCATTTATTTTTATAATAAAAAAAGTACACCTGAATGCCATAGGATGATCAGTTAGCAACAGAAATACTGTCCCCGTTACCAAACAATAGCGTAATTAATGTGGTATCAAGGTGGCGAATGACGATCGTCGTGCACGTGGGCGTGTTATCACAAACAACGTTCCAGGATTATGAAACTTATACGATTACAAGTATAATAAAATGGTGCTTTCAGATCCCCCTAGCCATGACATCTGTACAGCCATTAAACCGGCCTTGGGTTTGAAGTATATCTGTCTATGTAGTTACTATTAAACAGCTCTGGGAATTCTTACATTCATGAATATCAAGGCAGACTCTTCGCATCGTCATATGATAATGAGCGATATGTTCATTAGAATGAAACAGATTGCTTTACAATGTTCACTATTTTTAGCCTGATCGATATCTTCAAATTTTTGCGTCGCTTCGCAAAATTTTCACCTACACCCCATCATTGTTACTATAAAATTTAGCAGATGGTAAAGTTTATAAAGCCATTTCATTTCATGACAGCCTCCATGGCGCAGTTGGTTAGACGCCGGCTATGAAACGAGAGGTCGCGGGTTCGATCCCCGCACCGAGACAAATGTTTGTGTGAACCACAAGTATTTGTTTCGGGTCTGGGTGTTTGTGAGACCGAAAAGTCTCTCGAAATTCCTGATACCCACGATACAAGACTCGATCTTAGTGTGGGGTCAGGACTATGTATGTGACTGTTGGGTGTATTTGTATTTGTATTTGTATTTCATTGTTAAAACCAGTAGGTGTGTGCGACGTACATGGATGTTGACTGTTTGGAAAACAACTGAAGGCACGCAGCATATTCCGAAATGCTTGAGACCATCATTGATATGGGATTTGAAACAATGATCTAATAGCTCAGCGAGCAGTCTAAGGTGGGGAGGAATTATTCACTTTAACTAAAGAAATTACATCCGTCGGAAAAGTAAATATCGTGTGGAACTATAATCTACATTAATCTGAGACTACGCAAAAGCTGTAATACGAATTACAGAGACCCGGAAATTACATTCAACGCAAACTTTATTCGTTTGTACATACATTAACTTTGAACAGATATTATTAAAGCTTTTCAAGAATAAAATGATTTCTTTTTTACTATAAACTATCAGTAAATATTGGAAAGAATGCAAATATGCGCCCTTGGAGCCGATAATTCGTTTTTATATAAAGAAATGCGAATTACCTTCATCGACATCGGGACTAATTGATATAAATTGGGTCGTGTTGTGTGTTCCGTAAATGGCGTATACTCAGTCACTTTCATATTGAGTATATATATATATATATATATATATATATAGATATATATATTAACGAGACGTGTTTCTCGCACGGAATATTGGCTGCGGGGCTATAAACAAAGGTTAATTTAGACTATTAATTCAATAATGACTTAATGAAACGCTTATAAAGTTAGCTAAGCAGTATAGGCAACCTTTCACCTCATTATCCCTCGTCGCCGCTGTATATCGATGCACGAAACACAAACACGACGTGATCGCGTGTGTTAAATGTAATAGCAAAACATTTATACATTTAGTTTAAAATACATAAGTAAATATTTAGTCGAAACGCTGCTCGTATTCTTTCAGTGAGACCGAGTTATATTTTCAGGTTTATAGTCGCTTAGTTGTAAAATGTATCTTCAGATATACGCGCGGTACTAAACTCGAAATAACTATGGTTATATCCCAGCCTATTGTTAATGCCCCCATCCGATATTTATATTAATATGCTTCCTAGTGATTCCTAGTAATTGAAAAACATGCGCTAGATAAAAATACCTTTTACATTGTATTTTTTACTCACGCACAAAGGTTTCGTGTTGACTATATTTGGAAAAAAAAAATTTGGTTATATCCAGCTTAAAGTATTTATATAACATATAATATTTAACTACTAAAAAATATGTAATTTTCACTGGTGGTAGGTCTCTCATATGTGAGAGGCCGCCTGGGTTGGTACATCCGCAATGTCTATTTGTCCCGCCAAACAGCAGTGTAAATGCACTGTTGTGTTCCTGTTTGAAGGACATTGTAGCCAGAGTAACTATCAGACATCCTATGTCTCAGGATGGCGAGCGCAGTGGAATGCTAAACATTGCCTTGTAATTCATGGTGTTGTTTGGTTTTGCTACTGTCCATGAGCGATCGTATCGCTTACCATCAGGCGAATGGCATGCTCGTCTCGCCATTCATTGCAATAAAAAAAAAATATACTATAAAATTGCTGTAATAGGGTAAAATATTTATTGTCTCCAAATACATTGAAATTTTGAATTGTTTACGTCCATTTCCATTTATGTATAAATTATTAAATCCAACGTACATTCTTTAATAATATTTACATTTAACGATAATTATTTATGTAACAGTTATAGCACCAGCTACCCCTTCTGGGAGAAAGGGCGTGATGTTTATGTATGTTATAGATGAATTATAAAATTTAGGCTTATAATTTGTAACATTCAATATGGATCCGGAAGATATGATAGTAGAAAGATTATGTGTACAACATACATACGAGTACATATATGGCTTATATCGTGTTGAAGTATTAGGGTTATTCTTTGGGTTTTAGGAATTATTGAATTTGAACTCAAAGTTCTGCGCGCCACATCAGCTTCGATTTAACAGCATACGCATTTGCGTTGCTTTTTAACTATGCTAATTATTAAGACAAGAAAATATAATTTAACAGTAAGACTCAAATACAAAACTGACTCATTTAAAAAAATATTTTTTCTTAACAATTATATTTTTATTTTTAACATTCATAGTGGCAGAAAAAATATAATATGTATAATATTAACAATACTAATTATTCTATATAATACTTACCAGTGCACGTGGTGGTCACGGTTTTGACGTGAATGGTCAGCCAGCGGAGGCGGCGGCGTGGTGGTCACCACACATGGCGCTACTAATTTTACCACGATATACTAGCAGCGTCTTCAACACTCACTTAATTTTATAAAAGTTCTTTGGATGGTAAAATATTAAAAGTCTGTATTAAAAACCCGTGAAGAAGTGATGCGAGCGCGGTCCGTGAAGTATGTTTACGATGTCGGCGCGTGGAGCGTCGTGGGGCTGTCAGCCAAGCGCTCGCTGGCAGAGGGCGAGAGGCCGACTGGCGGAGTGCGAGTGGCTAGCACTGGCGCGAGCTTGGGCGGGCGCCCCGCCGCCCTCGCTCCGCGCCCAATGCCTTAAATTCTTCACATACCGGTCCGCACTTTTAAGCGAAGTCAAGTGTTTATCGAAGCTCGTGCGATCGTGCTGAAAGATGTCTTATCGCTCTCGACACCAATACTGCCGTATTTTCCCTGAACGTATTTTAACGATCGCGTTAAACACTCGCCACGCTGCGATTATGAATTTATGACGTGCTACAATCTGTCTTCGGCTTATAATAACGCGTTCGAATGATTTTATTAGGCTCTTAAGTTGTTAATATAAAGAGAAGCTATCTGTAGCTAAGAATAGACGCAGGTTACTAGGGAACAACTATTTATGATTAGTTCTATTCTGGGAGAGCTGTCTCTTACAAACAGATCAATCTTATCAATCCCGCGTACGGACGGCAACAACAGCTATTTGTCTACGCTAAGTGTGACGTTAGCAACCACATAGAGGCGTCTTTATTGCACGTCATATCGAAATAAATTAATATAAGGTTTCAAAATCTCTTTAACTCCTGGAAAAAGTAAGGTAATTTTATAATAAATATTTACCGTAATATTCTAAGGCGTTTTACAGGTCTCTTTTTAACCTGTAAAACGCCTTAGAATATTACGGTAAATATTATATTTGCAGTCATTTCGGGTATATAATATAAAAGTAACTCTTTAAAAAATCGTTATAAATGCGATCTAATCGGCACGCCACCACAACCTGAAGGCAAGTTTTGTTTATTTTGTGTTTAAGGTTATTGTGGTATACTAAAAAAAACATTAACTCCCGAATACCCAAACGCCATTTAAATATTAAGTTGCACTTAACTACCCACGTCTCACTTAACCAGTACATTTAAACGGGACTTGCGTAGTTAAGTGCAACATAATATTCAAGTGGCGTTTAAGTATTCGGGCGTAAATAGAGCATAACGCGTATTATGGCTTTTCATAACACATAAACAAATTTGTTATTCAAAATTTTGTTAAACGGTGAAATTTCTCTTGAAGCAACTTCAGTGCTCCCCGACAAATTTAGTCGGTGAACAATTTTAATATAACGCATAATTTTGTGACTCATTAGCAATTAAAATTACTTATGCGATGAACGGTTGACACCACGCTTTTTTAAATGAAAGAATGTGCCTCATTTTTACTTCTGCCGACTTAATTAATTAAATGGACGATTCAGGAATTTTTAAAGCAACTGTGTAAGAATAAAAAATCACGAAGAAATATTTCTGGCATTACGTAATATTAATTACAGCTGCATGAGTAAGACATTTTTAAACACGAACAGGCACATTAAAATATTACTGTTATATCGCAGAAAATATACATTAACATAACATTCAAATTGCCCCAAGTTAACCAGTCATTTAATTTATTCATGCTTTGTGGTGATTTCTGAATCTAGGTTTGTTAGTATAAAATATTAGTTCTTGGGCATTACTCTGTTTATTTTATCCTTAAAGCACGCTCACTCAAGTGTAGGATATAAATAATACTGAAATGAACTTTATCTCCAAAAAAATCAAGTTATATTAATAGACAAGAAAAGTAATTTCATAACAGTTTAATAACTTGTATTCAGACTATACATACGGATATCTTCTAATCAAAGTAAAATATATTCCAGCTACTGACATTATGTACGACCCGCTAAAAAAATCTTTTGCTTTGAACGAGTCTACTTCAGTAGATATACGAAAACAATATCACTTGAGACGGTACTAAGTAGTTCTGTACTACTCGTAGGTGTAATGGAACCGCTCTACGCTGCGGCCGCTACGAACAGATCGCCGTAGTCAATCCTCTATGGAGCTTAAACTCGATGTCGTAGCAAGACTGAATGTTGCTAACAGTAATACTATAACATAAATATTCTATTTCAATAGAAACATTTTATAAGTACGTGTTCACAACATATTTTTAATAAAAACAAATATTATAATGTAACATGTTATTGAGCTTGGATATTCGCTTGTTACTCACCAACCTTTGGAGCAAATCCAATAAATGTAGAGAAATCCAATAAATTCCATTTCTTTGGTAAAGTGCAGGTACTTACCTGAAACGAAAGTAAAATTATTAAAATTTATCCAACATGTTTCTAAACTTTATGACAACACTTTATTTAAAAATCAAAGTTCTTTCCATATATTTTGATAAAATTATCTGTTATGTAAATCAAAAGTGCATCCGTTTTGGAAAACTAAGCTTACTAGCCGCTATGTCTATCGGTAACACAAACTAAAAATAATATTACGCCCTAAAATTATCATCATACAATAGCTATCATACAATTCTGTGCCTTCTAATTTGTCCCGAAGAAGGAATGTGGAAGGATTTGAAGGAAATAGTGGCTGGTGAAATTACGAGGCATTAAGAGACTAAGCTCTTAAGTTTTAATACCTCGAGGTGACGAGCGGAGTGCAGTGCTATCCAGTGCTTGGTGATCAAAAAGTTCTGAATGGTGTTGCTCCTGTTTATGGGCAAGTGTGATACTTACCATGAGGCGAGCGTTGCGTCTCATCGTTATTGTTTATAAAAATCATGAAATTACATTCTATTTATAGATTTTGAGGAGTAAGAGGCGCAATACAAAATAATTTAGGTCAAAAACGGCAACATTATATTATACTCGTAATAGCATGATATAAATTCCCTCTCGTTTTGAAGGTATAATTTTTCAATCCTCAACACATTGTTACCTTATCCTTATTTATACCTTATAAATATTATAAAGGCGAAAGTTTGTGTGGCTGTTACTTCTTCACGCTCAAACGGCTGGAGCAATTTTGATGAGATTTTGGTATAGACGTAGCTGTATTTGCTACTCAAACTCTAAGAGATGAGAAGGGATAGAATATAGGTGGAAAGAAATGGGATATAAAAGAGAATTAGACGGGATGTGACGGGACGGGAAGGGAAAAGCATTATTACACAGTCACGCGTGAGTTTAAATATAAAACTTTTATTACACGGCCTACGACCATGAATAAATTACAGGTTAATGTCTGAATAACAAAAATAAGGATTTTTTGTAATAGACGAAAATCTGAAATCTAGAAGAACCACTGTCCCGAGTCATCTGCAGCACGCGAGCGAAACGGCGAGCAAAATCTTGTCATTTATAATTCTACTTCAGCACCAAGTATAATATTTATTGTAAGAATACTGGCTTTCATATCATCGTAGATGACGTCAAACCAACGCTTTCTTGACCGGAGTTGAGATCTCGGCCCAGACATGTCAAGGCCCAGGCATATGTTGCCAACCTACCCTGTTGTTTTAGCGACTCGAGAACGAATTCAAATGAAATTAGAACACTTATATTTCGCAAACTACATTTGTAATATGTCAAGTTCATTTTGTTAACCCGTATTACGCGAAAAATTTCTTTTTTATTTTATGCTTTCAAGTACTGGGTTAAATTAATTTAATATTTTGCTACGTTGTTTAGATCACGATAGTTCACTAAATGATAAGATCAGGAATATTTTACTTTGATTAAGATATCAAAACTAATCAGGCATTTTGACGATGAGTCTTTCATATTTAATATATCTATTCGAGATCGTCAAAAATTGGCGTGTATAATAAAACTATGACGTAGTTTTATTAGTGTCATTTTTACATGAGGTCACTTTTTCACAATGTTTTAGAGTCTAAAATTTAGACGGTTTCCCCTCAGAGATCTATATTAGAACAAAGATCTACGCACACGTTTGTTGTATGCATTAATGCTTCCTAATTAATAATTATTTCATTAATTCCTACCGCTTTTAAACAACAAAACAATCTTAAATAGTTTAAGAAATTAATTAAATAAGTAGCCGACCGCACCGACTGAATACCGCAGAAACTCAACTTAATTATTTATGTTTATTAATTAAAAATATCTTTATGACGTTTTTATATCTCATCTAATAAAGTCGTGCACAAAGGAATAAAGAAGGAAGTTAAGTAATTTACTTTTAGAAAGATATAAAATGTAAAACTTCGGAGTCTTCTTAAAGCCAAAGTGAATACATTTTATAATTTAATGTTTATAATAGAGTCTGTCAATTTGTGCTTTAAAATAGCATATTACAATGCGGTTAATCAATAAGTAGCTGCCACTTTCCGTGCTCTGTTAAATATTTCCATAATCACAAAAATATTTTAATATACTTGTAATTTCTGTTTTATTTAACATGTTTATTTATTCTTCTCAGTCTTAACACTCTTGGCAGAGTGGTCGTGGTCATCTTTTGAGGAGGCGGCTCGCTTTACAATCCGTCGCCATTTTTCCCTCATTGACGCATTCCTTGTGCATTCATGCACGGGGCTGTTAAGTGCACCTTTTTATTGGTCGGTCCAACGTAATGGCGCGGTCTTGTCCCATCGATCATACCCTGCACCACAGGCGTTCCACAGATGCATCGCCACGTCGCGACACATGGCCATGGAAAGTGTAAGATGCTGCTTTATGTCGAGTTTATCCAGAATAGACTGGTTCGTTCTGAATTCGGTCCAAGATATTCTCAACATTCTTCAGCAGCAGCACCACATTTTGAGAACATCTATCTCCTTTTTCTCACTTTCTTTTACCAACCAAGTCTCACTAGCGTAGAGAAATATGGGAAACACTGATACTTTAATAAGTCTGATTTTCGTAGCTTAGTGATGGTTCTGTGAGCCCATATTTTCTTGAGCTTGTCCATGGCTAATCTTGAAATAGTCATGCGCCGTTTGATTTCATCAACGCATCCTCCATTGTTTGTAATCAGTGTGACGTATGTCGTTTACATCACAATTCGCAATTCTTGTTACCTCCGGCAAATTCTTATTAGCTCGTTCGATAATAATAATCTTCATCTTGCTGCGGCTTATTTTAAGACCAAATTCAAGACTGACTTCATCCATTCTGCTGAGAAGATCCTCCATACGCTCGACACTAGTGGCGAATAAAGTGGTATCATCAGCATATTTGAAAAATTTCAAATTTTCTGGCCTCCGATATTATTTATTCCATCCGTCCAGTTCTCTAGGGTCATTCTCATTATGAGTTTGACGTGTATTTATAGTCTCTTTCTTATCCAAGGAAAACTCAGTGCTCATTAGCTAGACTTCCATACAAATTTACTTTACAGTACATACAAAACAGCTTAATTCAAACGCGTTTACACCAAAAATGATCCGCTCAAGGTAACGTTGTACTTAATTAGAATAGTATGGTTGAATCCTATACATATTTTCGAAAAAATAAAAACAAAATTCGAAATATCACATAACCTACTTAATATATCCTTGCATTACTATCACAAGTATCAGTTACCGTTTAATTATCAGCCGTGTTGATTTATATTTTCGATAACTTTGCAAATTGTGTAATTAGTTTAGTATCTAGCAATTAATCCGAAGGGAATGTCGTGTCATGTCTCTTTTATTAATAAATATACAATGACAACGATCGCTTAGGCAATTCGATGATGTTGCTTTACAAAACTCACATGCGCCGTTCAATATTTGTAATAATCGAACATTACTCGTATACATATTTTAATACACTAGGACTTAGGTAATAGTACCCCAGAAATATAAATACTTAATTTCATAATTCTCATTTTGACAGCCTCGGTGGCGCATTTGGTTAGACGCCGCCTGTGAAACGAGAGGCCGCGGGTTCGATTCCCGCACCGAGACAAATATTTGTGTGATCCACAGATATTCGTGTCGGGTCTGGGTGTTTGTGAGACCGAAAATTCTCTCGTAGTTTCTGATACCCACGACACAAGACTCGATCTTAGTGTGGGGTCAGGACTACGTATGTGACTGTTAGGTATGGATTACTATTTATAATTTTCATTTAGTATAATATTTTTTTACCATTCCACTAGAAGTATCCTCGTTTTATTTTCTTTTTAGGTATACGCTACGGCATCGATATAATTTATGGGACGCGGCAAAACAATCGGAATCTTAATTTCCATTAGCCGTTACCACTGCTTTAAGTTATTCTCTTTGAAACAATACAATAGTGTAATTTACAATGCGACGCATAAACATTGTGCTTCATTTCAAATCTTTTCTGTTTCTAGGAACAGCTCTTCTCGGTACAAGTATTCTAGAAAATTGTGCTTTGTGCTTTGTATAAGAAACAGTCCACATAAAAGAGTAAAATTTGTCTCAAAGCGCATTGGTGACGACAAACATGAAAGCATAATTTATTACATAATGAATAAAATAAATCGCAGTCGATTTTCAAATGTTGTCTATTTAAAATAAAATCAGGAGCTTAGCATGCGTATCTGGAATACATAACATTTCAGTATAAATATAATTTACTACTAGCGGCCCTAATAAAAACAGTTATGTTATTGTTACGGTGTTTTAATTACAGCGATGTCAATTTAATTTATGTGGCCGGATTTGTGGAAGCTGATAAGAATTAATATATCACCCATATCGCACTATAAAAGAATTGTGAAAAATGATCGTAATATTACAGTCTTTCTATTTAAGTAAATGGTATACTATGTTAATTACTGTGTTACAGCCATATGTTAAATCAACATACTAATGAGCAATTGTATTGCAAATGGGATTCAGAATGTATTTTCATCACTATCAGTCAATGGTAGTTAACTTCTCAGATAAGTCCTCTCAAATGAAATTTTGAAAGACAACTGGAGCAAACTTGATCTAAAGTGAAGACTGGAGACGGCAGCTCAGTAGACGTAATTGAGTAGGCCCTAAGGTTGCTGGTCTGACGATCTTCACAGAATATGTGGATAAGGGTGGACTAGAGAAGCCGGGGATTTACTTTGGTAGCAATTTAAGTAATACCTGTTTTAGGAAACAGCACGGTAGAGTGACCGAGAAGAGCGCCAAGTGTCCGACGTAGTTCAGGTTACCGGAAATCACAGAAACGCTTTGGAAGGCCTTAACACAGCAGTGGACTTCATAATATATCACAAACCTTTTCAGATAAAGGAGAGCCCCGATTTTTATCCCAACCCATTGAATTTCGGTGTACATAGCCGTTTGTGTGCAAATAGAGATTTTCAAATCTTTCGAACTTTTGTAATTTGTGACAAAATTTCAACCCTGAACTCTTACAGTTAGAGTGGGCCCCAGTTTGTATGGGAATTGGGGAACTTCTCCTTTATGCCTTATATTTTGCCAATTACTTCATTAAAACTATTCCAAGTTCTACAATTAAGTATTCGATAAAAATGCCAAGTAGTGTATGGCGATAAAAAAAATATAATTCAATGGAAAAATGATTGTTCCGATTTGAGTTATCAATGATGCATCGAATGATATATACAGGGTGTACAAGAGAATGGCGCACCTGCTAATATACATTTTAGTAAATCGTGATTACGTCTAGATTATGATGTATTTTCGTAGCGTTCTCTGATAATAACAAAGATGCCGAGAAATCAAGAATTACCATCACACGTGCTTCCCCTTAACATATTACGCCAAAGTGATTGAACCGTACAACTGAACGGGTCGCTCCACAACAGATAAGTTGGAATACTTCTCCATAATAGGTGATTAAAACTACATGATTGCCACGCCACTTAGTGTACATAGTTAGGCAATAAGAATTTAGCATTGAACGAACCGTAGAATATGGTATCTAGAGAACATGGGCAGAAGACCTACAATAATTCAAGCGTACTTCTTAAGTCCCACTAATGATCACAAAATAAATAATAACTGACCCTATAATTTAAGTCGTAAATAGGTACCTTAGGTAAGGAGGTAAGTGCTGGACCTGCCAAAATCCAACACGAAAGCGCTGCCACAATTTGATAACATACAACACTTTTACGTTTATAATTCACTTCATTAGACACGTAAAATGTTCTATGTGTACATAGAGCCGTCGCTCGGTCTTCCGATGCAACGTGTTTGATTCAACTTCGCGTAATTTTGCACAACTCACTAAAGTATTCTACCGTTTTAGCCACGAACCCATCATCATTGCAATGCCCGAAATACACTTAGATATTTAACTAACACTTCACAATAAATACCATGGGATATTCCGTACCTACGTCAAAATTGATAAAATTCAATCAAAGTAACTGAAAACGAGTTAATAACACTAATATACACGACAAATACATGTACACCCGAACGTAGTCCGAATTCAACTAATAATATACAAAATATTTTTTTCGAAAAACGAAAGATAAAGGCTTGTTCACACTAGACACCTTTACACCTATTTCAGTTCATAATATTTTTTTTTCCAAAATTGATACACTTTTTTACTGTTATGACTAATTTAATATCATAATATGCTATTTCTTAAGTAAACACCATTTATTCGGCTACAATGATTTTTTAAATTTCGCTTGTAGTATGAGATTTTAGTACATTTTTATCACTTTAAAGCAACATCATTATTAATATTAATTAAATCATAAGCAAAGGCAGTCTTGTAACTGAATGGATTAAATTATTACACAGCGACGAGCTTGTCGAATAGTCGATGATCCCAATCTTACGGACAAATTGGAACCGTTAGGACTGCGGAGAGACTTCGGGTCTCTCTGTGTGTTCTATCGTCTGTTCCATGGGGAGTGCTCCGAGGAATTGTTTGAGATGGTACCAACGTCGCCCTTCTACCATCGCACCACCCGTCACCGCAGCAGAGTTCATTCCTACCACCTGGAAGCGTACCGCTCCCGAACGGTACGTTTCCAGCGTTCTTTCTTACCACGTACGTGCAAGCTCTGGAATGAACTCCCTGCATCGGTGTTTCCTGAGCGCTATGACCTGTCCTTCTTCAAACGAGGCTTAAAGAGAGTACTATCCTTAAGGTAGGCAGCGACTTTGTTGTGCTGGACCCCTGGCATTGCGAAGGTCTATGGGCAGCGGTAGCCGCTTACCATCAGGCGGGCCGCTAGCTCGTTTGCCTATACGGCAATAAAAAAAAAAAAAAAAAATTATGTAACTATTTTAACACATTTAAATAAGATTAATATCTCTGGGGAGAGTAACGATCATTTTATCAATCCATTATGATCTTCCGTTTTTACTTAACTCTAATTATCCAAGTACCTAACCAAATAAGTGTGAAGTGTGAACACACCCTAACGTGGCGGTCATCCTTTGAGTAACGCACACAAAACACCGCCAATGGTATTAGTGTCACTCAAACTCGGAAGCGGCGAGCTCAAAGGAAGAATAATCAAGCCGCGCTATTTCCGACAAAGTTCCGACGAGTACACAGTGATCTTCGGCTTCTTTTAAGAAATGGGCCGAATTCTGCAATCATTTTAATATCTTATTTTTTATTTATTAGTGTAATTGCGTAAAAAGAAATTTTAATGAATATTAATTACTTAGATAATTTAAATAAGGTATTACTAAAACGTTTGATATTAATAAATTTGCATGGTACAACATGGTTTAACCGAGGACCAGCGTGATTTAAGAAGATACCAATCTTAGAGTTTAGATTTGTGACACCTTAAGGAAAATAATGACAAAACACTCGATACATGCACGATGCAACTATACCTAGTAGTGATGTAACGAATGTTCGCATTCGCATTCGCAAATCGCGAATATTCGCATATTTTTTGGCATTCGCATTCGCATTCGTATTCGCAAGAAACGAAGCGAATATTAAGCGAATGTTTTTGACAAATAAAAAGGAAATTTATACAAAGTTTGATGGTTCTGGAAAAATAATACAACTATTATAATTAGCGTATTTTTTAATTATTTATAATATTGATAATATCTACGTCTCGTAAGTCTTTTGACTGTACTTATTAAGTTATAGCTTCTATTTTATTTAACAAAACCAAATACTATTTACAGTTATAAAAAATAATCAACCAAAATTAAACATTTTCAACAGGCTCGACATGCTCGACTGTGTTCGTTTTAAACATGGCTGGCCCGAAATGTTGCGCGCCAAATTTGTAAAACAACATTCGCATTCGCATTCGTATTCGCGAATGTTAGATATGAATATTCGCATCCGCATTTGCATTCGCGAATGTGAGAAAACTAACATTCGTTACATCACTAATACCTAGTTATTATGTTGTGAATTTGTTGACGCTATAAATCTAAGTACGCCCCTGTTTAACTGTTTTATTTCTTTGAAATGAAACAAAAATACATTTTTGTAAAATTAGAGAAGGATAAAGTATACAGCTGAGAGTTAATGACCTGGCCTATTTGTAAAATATGTTAAGGCGAAGTCTATGAAATTTTTGTTGCTAATAAAAAATGTTTTCGTGGTATATTTCGTTAACCATTTAATTAACAACGAAACGAAAAAATACGTATATGTTAAAATCTTGTTCTTTACCTATTTCAATTGTTTTTTTGCGAAAATGTGATGATAATACTTAAAACTTTAAACGGTCATAACCCCAAAACGGATAAGTATTTTCCAAATATTATTATTTTATTATCATATTAATATTATGCCCTTGCACCCAACTTAGCTAGTGCGCCATTCTCTTGTACAACCTGTATAGTACAGTATGTATTCCTAGTATCTCTTTGTATTCTTATCTTTGTTTCTAAGAATATATTGAGTACTTTTTAACTAAAACAGTCTAAGCGAGTACAATAGAAAGAACAATGTTCAAATACTTCAAGAGCAAATTTATTAAATGTGTTTTTCTCACAAATCAAATAATTAAACAATTTAAAGTTTTATTCGGCAATGCTCAAAATTAATTCATGGAATATTAAACAATAAATCTTAATTCCTAATGGCGTAATAATTACTTTTGATATCATAATATTTAATGCTTCTAACAATTACCGTCTACATCGCATTGTTTCATTAAGTGTCTTGGAAGTAAATACTATCAATGTATTGAAATAAAACTGAACGCCAATACTGAATAAATTATTTATATACATTGAAAAATAAACAAAATTCTCTAAAGTAATTATACTCGTAAATACGTAATTTTATCTGATATCAATAGGATTATCTTATCAGAATACAGCGAAAAGATAACTTGTAATTTCAACATTATGGTATGCAATTATCAAAACATTCGAAGCTATAAATAATTACCGTCGTAATCTTTGATTTGCGAAAGTTCTTATCTATATATTTTGTAGTAAAATGAACGCCACATGTTAACAATTTACCCGGATTTAAGGAACTTAAATAATACTGATATTTATATAGTGTTTTGCTAATATTGTTATTTATCGAAATTAATGGCGAGACGAGCATGCCGTTCGCCTGATAGGTAGCAAGCGATACGGCCGGTCATTGAAACCAGCAAAACCAAACAACACCATGAATTACCAGGCAATGCTTTGTATTCCACTGCGCTCGCCGTCCTGAGTCAGAAGGTGTACATACATACATAAACTCACGCCTTTATCCCCGAAGGGGTAGGCAGAGGCGCCACCAGGACACCCACATTTCGCCTTGTATGTTCCGTCCCACGATGTGATAGGGGGCGAGCCTATCGCCATATCGGGCACAAATTCCTGACTCCGGGCTGATAATGAATAGAAAAATCCAATATCACTTTGCCCGACCCGGGACTCGAACCCGAGACCTCAGCTTTGTAACCGTACCGTAATACAACTACGCCACCGAGGCAGTCAGAAGGTGTTAAATCTCAATATGTCCAGTAGTTACTCTAGCTACAATGCCCTTCAAACCGGAACACAACAGTGCATTTACACTGTTGTTTGGCGAAAGAAATAGACAATGCAGTAGTACCTACCCAGGCGACCTCTCACATAAATTGAATAAAAGTACACTCCTACATGTTATCATATTTCACGAAATAAGATAACTGAAGGTAAATTTTCCTGGTATTTATTACAATTTATTTTATAAAGCCCAATTACACGGGGAGAGTTTCTCGCGGCGAGAATCGTATGCGATTATCGTATGACATAACCACCATAGATTATCGTGTTCTGACAAATGTTTGCACGATGGAACGTTTTTATACCCTTACAAAAATCGTATCTTTGAGGCTAGAAACTCTCCCCGTGTAAATGGGGCTTTACTCTCACCCTCAAACTCTAGAGGCTCTTAAATTATTGACTTAAATAATATTGTATTTAAATGAGCAAGCTGCACGATCACATTACTCCTCCTACTTTGTTGTTTATTTACAAGTAGTTATGTCACTTCATCTTATTTTATTTTATTTGCTTTATATACTAAAATGTATACAGGCTTAATGCCAGAGGCATCTTCACGTGAATAGCTAGTTAGCCTTACAACGTCATACATTTGCTCGTCTTATGCGTCCCAGATCCGATCCATGACTTCACCCCACGCTGTCTCGGGCATCAGTTCTGTTTCTGTAGCTCTGTAGTAATCTGTTGGTTTTAAGAAAGGAGCCCATTCTTGCCATACAAGAGCAGGTTTCACTGCCCGGTAACGCCAATCTGTCGGGTTAGTACTTATGTGTATGACTAGATATTGGCTAATAAGTTTAAATAATTATTGCATTTTGCAAGAATCGCTATCAATATGCTCTACTGCAACGAATTATTGAGTTGCCATATCTACAATTTGCGAAAAAAACCTCATATGCCTCGTCATTTATTTTTATTTTATTTATTTAGGACTATCAGTGGTAATAACATTGTATCTTATATCTAATACACAAATTAAACGGTCATTGTGTATAAATATTAAATATAGACATACCGTTAACAAATATGTATATAATATTGGAAAATTGAGCAGTGTTTAATTGCCGATAAGATTATGGGTAGATATAAATTAGTATACAAACTACTGCATGTTATAAATTATGCTAAGCAGATCATCATGCAGTTATGCGTAAGATAAAATTACAAATAATTGCAAATTTTGCTTCACATTTAAAACGCTTTAGCAACCCTTCAGTAGTCATTAGTCGACTATAGACTATAGGCAGGATCGGTGGGTTCAATATTGTCACGGAAAAATACTAATCATAATTTCCATGACTTGTAATATTTTACAGAATTTTTTTACTCTAAAAATAACATTCAGCAGAGAGGTCAACTAATCTTCAGGAATATAATTTGAACGATGGCCAACGATTTTTCCGTTCTAAATTTCTTATTTCAATAAATTTTAACACCTGGAAATTTGGTAAGCATATTTGTCATATTAAATGAAGTGCAAAAAATCCTACGCTCTTAGATTGATGCATAAAACTAGTAGCTCGGCCCGGATTTGCTCGGCTGTATTATATTTTTGCGCAGGATATTTAAATATTTGCCACTTTAATATTACACCCCTGTTTATTTAGCCACAATATAAATGTTACTTTACCAATAGGAAATAAAAATGCATTGAAACCTAGGCAGATAATGTACCCATTTTCTTTTTTTATTAAATTTGTCCTGCAAACGTGCAAACAGGTCACCTAATGACCACTGCCGCTCATGAACATCCACAACGCTTGGGTCACAGATGTGTTGCCGGACCATCATATCAGGAGGAGAGCGGGAAGGAATAAATATGGGAAAAGGAAAGTAGTATTGGGTACCCGGCAATCTCACTCACCGAACCAAACGCGACAGCCAAGGTGTCGCTTCACGTCGATCTCGTTTGAAACAGTGGTACTATCCCTGACGAGCCTGCTTCATGCTGAGTCATGACTGACAACAGCCCGGCTCTACCACTATTAAAACTCTCTCACGATACAAGCTTTCAAACAGATGGTCAGGCCTCTATGATTATTTATATGTAAGCAAGGTTCCTTCCTTAACATTCTTTCACAAAAAGTCGGAATGTTTTGAAATGATTGTATTTTAAACGAGAGTTAGGATTGGCAAATTCTTGATTTTTTCTTTTTCGTACTGTTGATATAATATTCGCTATTCGGTTTTACACGCTTGGAAGAGCAGCAAAACTTTGTAACCCAATGCCCCCGTCTCGCTTGCTCTTTACTCTTATATTCGTACCGAGCAATACTTTATCATTAATTTAAATATGCATATGCTACTACCAAATGACGCATAAAATCTTCATACATTGACAATATAAACTAAGTGTGTAAAGTTGGATAATTTATTATTCCTTCTTATAATTGACAGGATTGACAAGCAGGCCGCTTGTCTGATTATAAGCGCCACGTTTTCTTGTAAAACGGAGCACCACCACTCAGAACTTGTCGTAACATTATGTTAAGTGTCTCAATACTCAGTAATATCACTAGCTATGTTCTTCGAAACCGAAAACAGCGTTTATATTATTAGGTGACATTTTGGCGACGGTAATAGGCAAAGCTGTGGCATGCAGACAGTCCTATACATACCTGGGAGTTGGGACTTACCACCTACTTAAGGACCTACCATTCATCCTCTACTTCTTTACACTCTAACGACCATTTCCTTAAGACCTAATCAGGTAAAATTAAATATATAGATATACTTATTTTGTTTTCCTCTTCAATGGAAAGAGCCTCTAATATTTTTTTTACTTTTACAATATACATATATACTAACTTCTGCTCGGGGTTCTGCTTGGTTTTGAGCCTTTGAGGCAATACTATAAGAATTTATGACTATTTTGCTACCAAATCAGTAACATAATTTTATGCAAAAACGATAATCAGTACAGAATGCTGAATAATCAGAACGAAAATGTACAAAAATTTACAGCCATTTGAAATTAATAGAATAATCCAGAATACAGTATTTAAAAAATGTGTGCTTGAATTCAGCCAAATCCATCCAACAATGTACATACGTTATTTTTTACGGCCAAAAATTATCCAAACATTTTTAAAAACTATCATATAGGTATATGAAACTTGTGTGACTTCAGACATGATAACCTACCATCGGTATATCGTTGATAACTATAATATTTACACAGATAATGTGGAGGAAGGTATTTAATCACATATCATGTCAATTTAAACCATAAATTTTCTAAACTCTGTTATAACATTTGTTTCAGTAAAGAAAATATCAACAGACTTACTTTTTTGTAGTCTTAAGGGTCCTTGTCAACTACATCGTAACATACCATGCCCGTGCCAAAGTTGCGGGTATAAAATATCTTCGTGTGAGTTATGGAATGTAGCCGTAGAAATGCAGCCCACCAAAACGTTCCAACATCGGACGTTGACAGTCCATAGTGATTTATATAATTACTTTTTGCCTAATATGTTCATAGCACAGTTTTGCAATGCTACGTTGTAGTGGATAGAGACCCTTATACATAGGCACATACTACACAGATACAAGCACTTATTTGTAACTGCATTGAAAATAATACTTTATACATACAGGCTATATCAAATCCGCGACCGAAAACGAAGCCAGGTTGTAGTTTTAGCGGTTACAGACACAATGCAACTAAAAATTTTGCAAAAACAGCGACGATTTTTTTTACTTGCATTGTGTTTGATATCACTAATACTACCACCTGGTTTCTTTTTCGGTAGCGGTCTTGATATACCCTGTATGATATCTATTTTTTTTAAACACAGCAAACAAGTGTTGTTGTCGTTCACTTGAACCAAATGGAATATGAATGAATGATGCAAGCAGAAATAGCGCGTGTAAATACGTCATAGGACAATAAGGACAGGGCCAGGTGACGTCACGGGCGCATTGCCGCTTGCAAAACATTCGAGTGCGAGCGGGACAACTCACGTTTCTCGTATGACGTCACTCGGGAAATGAACACGGCAGCCCAGTTTGGGGTCAATGGCCAATCTACAAAACAAAAAATATACTATTCAAATGTTTTATACTACTAGACGTCTACAGCAATAATACTAGCATTATTTTCACGTTTTCAACTTGACATGTAATTAAATATTTATTGTTATCTCTAGACAATTCACCGAGGGTTATGCACCTGCATCGGTAAATACAACAAAGCAACACCGTTTCTCCAAAACAATTAGGATTTCAATTAAAGTATTCTAATTAGCTTTGCAACTAAAGACAGCGATTTACTAGCTTTACAATTTAGATACAATATAATAGAGCAATATGAATAATCAGCTGAAAGGGTGTTTTGTTTTAATGCAATAAATATCTAATTTACTAGCAGTAGTTTCTTCAAAAAAATTGAGTATTTTATGAATCAACTATTCCAACATCATACAGTCTTCTAATTCTAACATCTGTGTAATGTTACAATCAGATGGGATTTAAAAAGATAACGTCCACAAGTATGTTACTCACCCATCATCTCCATTCTGGTCAGTCACATCAGCGGAATCGGCGGCCGATTCATTATCCCCTTCAACACCATTGCAATGTTCCACAACCACTTCAGGATTTGCACCCATGTCCGATAAAGTGACTGAGAGCCAGTCACCCGACCGATTCACGTCGAACCGATACCGCAGACTACCACACTCCGCCCTTGGTAAAAGATTACCTTTACTACAAGTACTATTATTAAATTAAGCGAAGTTACATTATAGACAACATGAAGCACATAAGCATGCGCCGTCGGTGGCAAACGGGTCACGAACGCATAGTTAGGGCTTCGTCTAAGTAATCCTTTTAAAAAGTGGTTTGCCTGCTATATCTTCATAAACCCAAAGAGTAAATGTCACACGTTGTAAATGTATATTATTTTAATATAATGTTTTAAAATTGAGCAAATGTGCGTACATAGTAATTTATAGTTTAAATACCCTGGTCGTTCTGATGTTGTGGTATTTGTTCTCCCAATTAATTAAATCGATATATATTTTAAAAGAAGTTGTAGATTTTTTAAAGTGCTATGCTATCTGTTCAATTAGGTAACATTTTTATATCACATCCTAATAGGTACCTATATTTTTAAATTCAAGGGCACTGAATACGTGATTACGTAGAAAGTGAATACGTACAAAGTAAAATGTGTAACCACAACTTCACTTCTATGAAACAAACATGTTAATACTATTCATATCGTTACGATTTACATGAGATATTGCCCTTAAATATTACTATAATTGTTTATATTTTTCATACGTTAAAAGTCGCTGACCGTCATAAACCATTGTGACCTATCGTGATGTTAAAAATACATACCAAATAGAGTTACCGTTTAAACAATTATTACTAATATTTTACCCTGAAAAGTTAGTAATCTACAAATTTCTTCGCTTGTCAAAACGAATGGTGCATGAAATGGTAGGTATTCATTATTTTTTTAAATGATAATGCTATGAATAAAACGACAAAAATATTTATACAATACATATTTTTTACGTATTTACTGATAGATAACTAAAGGAATAGGTACGGTCCTCTTGAGGCGATTACTACTCGTTCTTTGCCATATTTTTATTTTAACCGCTGTTAAAGATCCGAAGCTGTGATGGGTTGGCAATTAATACTAGTTCCATTAGCCCCTTGTGACACGTAGAGCAAATCAAATAAGCTGTTCAATCAATCTGAACGGTTGGTTGTCCACAAACTTTTAATAGATTGCCTTCGATCGCTTCAGTACTTACCGTAATGGGCTCGTGATTGTTTACTTGCGTACTGCGTCTGCTGATACATTGCGCTGTGAGGCGTTCATACTTGATGAAATCCTAAGTGCCTTTAAACTATACTCGTAAAAGTGTTTATGACGCCAATAACAATCAACAAAGTATTAGTTTTTGTTACCCTAGTCTCTTACGCTTGAGTATCATTGGCCAACAACAAAATTGGCGAAGACAAACGAACATAAGATGTAATTATATACCTACTCAAAGGCCCCTATATAATATGTCATTATTTAAGATTTTACTAAAATAAGTAAATCTTATCTCATTTTTTTTCAATGTTTTAGGTTCGTCTGGGTAATAGTGAAAAATACGTAATTAAAGTAATACATAATATGCTGTAGCCTATATTCAGTGCGATTATAGCATATTTAAAGATTATTAGATTTTTTATTTACCTATCTAGTGATTTGCCATCAAACTTCTTGTTAAAAGCATACGCCTGAAGAGACTACATTTCTTGCGTTCTAGGGTTCGCCTAACCATGCTCTACCCTTAATCGTATTGCCTATATTAATAAACACGTTACAAAACTTTCATGAAAAATACAGTAACAAATTAAATTATAGGAAATTACAATGTAAAAAACTGGTTAAAATGAATTATATATTGATAAACGCAAGCAATTTTTAATTTTATTTTCATTTTACAACCATCCTTTGACACTGTAACAACCCTAGAGGCAGCGATGATTGTAACAAAATACACTTTTTTCATTTCGTCATTTTTCTCAAAATCTGTAAAGGCAGTAGCAATGAAGTTGGTGTTCAAAGATAGCCGAACGACCAATATTCCATGTGTAGTAATTATTATTTTGTGGTCTAATAATGTCTGCAAGATATTACAAGAAAATTGGAAATCGTTACGTTCGTCCCCTATTCGGTACTTAATTACTAATTTACCAAAAAATAGAAGCAAAATAGTAACAAGTAAGTATACCTTTTGTGAATAAAGATATTTATAAAGTATATCTATACTGAGACCGAAAACGAAGCCAAGTGGTAGTTTTAGTAACTACTGACACAATGCAACTAATTTTTTTTAAATCATCGTATTTGCGTGATACATACATAGTTATTACCAAAGTACTAATTTAAATCCTTGCGTCCAATTGTGTCTTTAAAAAAAAGGGCGTCATTATTATTTTAGGCAAAACTACTACTAAAAAATCGGCGTTCTTTTTTTGCGAACTTTTTATTTTAATTGTGTTTAAAGTCACTAAAACTACCACCTGTTTTCGTTTTCGGTCGCAGTCTGGATATATCCTGTATAATAAATCTTGCTTATTATTCATGAATATGAAATACCTCCTTGATTACACTATGAGCGATAACGCAATACCTATTCGTACAATCTGTACAAATATCCGTTATTCAGAAAATGCGTGGAGGCGGAAACATATCATTAATGATTTTAATTAATTGTTTCTTTTTATCAAAGGAATAGTCTCTATCGTTTCAACCTAGTGATGTTTTATTATTTTACATATTACTACTTCTTACAGAATATAACTCCACAAAGCCTAGATTCTGGTCAAAGCGTATGGCACAGACTTTTCGTGGCTTTCGCTTAAACCCTCCCATGGATTTATGCAGTACCGGCGTTATGAGTAGAGCACGATTGGGCGGCTCTATTAGAGGCCAGAAATGAAGACTACGCTGTAAGCCTAGTTTTGTCTTCAGGCATGAATATACAGTGCGTTGTAGAAATCTTACGGCGGAATACCCCGCCCTAACTAGTTAGCTAGAGATCACATTAGACGTCACTAATGCTAAAACTGGGACTGTATACAATTAAGTCACTTATATCTTATTTTTATTATTATATAGGGCTAGGTGTAACATTGTTTCACCTTTCATTTGAAATTAATAATTTTATTAGGACTTAAGTGTATGCAAAACTTACATACATATACCTACCTTATTCTCTATCCTCTATCTATATTACACTGCATCAAATAACTATAAGTATGATATTTTAGCTTAACTTACACATCGCTAAGTTAATGTTGAGGTGTAATTCAGTGTCAACTAATTATATGTGACTTATTTACGACCTTTTTTGTCATTTTTTTTCTTGTGTAGGCACATACTTATTTGAAATACACATTTATGTAGGTATAACTTGTCGGAAATATCTGTGAACCTAGCTGTCATGCGGTTAACATTTCATTTTTTTGTGTTCCCCTATCTACTATGTTATTTTACATTAAAAACGTTTTGAGATGGATGCGAATTCTATTTTTTATTCTTTTTTCTATTTTAATTCAATTTCTTTAAACTATATTTGGAATTTGCTGAACTTTTGTTCCAATGACGTCAATTATTCAAGTCCACAGATATTTCCGACGCGTAATACGATGAATCATAAACCATCATACGCTATCTCATGAAATAGTTTATAAAATCATGAATGAATCACAAAGTCGAACAGGAAACGCAGAGCGTCATCAACCGTCACTGTAAATACGAATTATTTAGTCATGTCGCTTATCTACATAATGTGTACATCCTTGCAATACGACTTAATAAATACTTAAGCAAGTAATTCGCAACGTCAATCTCTGCATAAAACAATTACCTACTTATTTATTAATAAAACACAAAGATATAAATTTATAAAACCATTTTTCTTTTCGTAAGATTTTGTGCATATAAGAAATGTACAGGTATAGGTTATAAGTATTGAAGCAAGGTTCTGGGTGTTCGATTCCCAACCCAAATAGGTAGGTACCTAACACATATGAAATTAAATGTTGACGAAATTACATGTTAAAATAAGTTGTTGTTTAACGGCAACGAACAGTAAGCACACGCGCATATATTAAAATGATTCCATATTTTACGAAAAGCCGGCGGGAAAGTTTTCCTTTGCATACGCATACATACTTTTAACTATGTACATATTAGGTACAGGTACAATCGCACTTCAAATACGTCCATTAAACTTTACTTATTGTATAGATACAGAACTCATTATTGGTACCCATACCTATGCTCAAAAAGACTGAACAAAAGGTTATCAAGGTCAAGAATTTACAGCTAAAAACCGTTTTTTTTAAACAGGAGCTATGTCAGCCTGTAGGTACCTACTTTATGAGTGCAACATTTACAAATTATGTCAATAATTTATGTCTGCACTGCTTGTTGTTATTTTCCATAGCCACAGTGCTTATTACCAAGTTCCAGTAAACTATTATTATTCGACAAAGATTCTATACCTTGTATGTAGGTACTATAGGTTTTATTTTATAGGTTAGGTACTATAGGTTAGGTACTATATTATTGCGACAACTAAATAAAACCGTGCATGTAGGTAACTAGGTACAGATACCCTCACAGATATGAGATACACTCATAACATTGATAAGATACTGCTTACGTAGATTACAATTGTCTACATCTTGTAGGTAATTACTTGTCTCGTACTGATTTCAGAATATTATGTACGTTTACTTTTGGTACTATAATTCTGCGTAAGTAGGTATAACCTGTCAGAAATATCTGTGGACCTAGCTGGAATATATATCCACTATGTTCTTTACACTAAAACATTTTGAGATGGATGCGAAATATATTTTTTGTATCAATCTTTTTCCTATAATAATTCAGATTTTTTAACCTCTTTATTTTGAATTTGCTGACCCTATGTTCCAATGACGTCAATTAGCCAGGTGCACAGATATTTCTGACGGGTAAATATGGTACATATGCATCTTGTGCGAAGTTTTGAGAAAAAACGAGTTTCAGTTGAATTAATTTTCTGAAAGTAAAATATTTTATAAATAGTAATCCGGTCAATGGTTTAGCAATTGCACTGTGGCTTGGTGATAAAATACTGAGCGTGAACTGCGGAAATGGGAGTTTGAATCTCAAGGCACACCGCGCGCATCGAGACAAATATTTGTGTGATCCACAGGCTTTTGTCTCGGGTCTAGGTGTTTGCAAGCCCGAAAGTTCCTGATACCCACGACACAAGATTCGATCTTATTGTGGGGTCAGAACTATGTATGGATTAATTAACATTACATTAATGAACAGGAAAAAAAAACATGATTTATTGCTCTACTACAGAAAAGCTTTAAAACGGAAGCGAATACGGTATGCTACAACATTAAAAGATATATACGCTATTCGGGAAAAACATAATGTTGGGGGATTCCGATAAACACAACATTTTCTTAAATACATCTATCTAACCGCCATATGCCAATTCGGTCGCCTTTAAAGGAATTAGTGATAACAATTAACGGAAGTAATTATCGGAACTTCCCAAATTTTGGATTTAACTTAATATACTGTATTTTGATTACAACTATCCAGTCCAAAATAACGATGGCCACTGTATGGAGACATTTTCCTGATATCTTGGGAAGTTACCAACAACTCGCTTATTTATAATTTGAATACCATGTAATAAGTACAAATCTTTAAGAAAATATTATGAATCGGTCTTCAAAAAAATCATCCTAAAAATGCACACCTATTGTTTGCACTTATCGACTGCGTATGGGACATTATATTAATAAAAAAACACAGTTGGTATTTAATATTTAATTTATTTTACACGTAGCTAAATGCTATTAGCTGTCATTTCTATCGCACTCATACCAAATATATTTAAATAATTAAATCAATCAAGGAACCATTTTACAAAATCATACAAAAATAAACGCCAAAATTACAAACACAAAATGTCTCGATATTTTAGAACATATTTCACAATCAAATACAAAAATACAAATTTGAGAAACAAAATGAGAATGATTATCTATTGATATTTACGGCTTATCATAATAGCGTAGGTACGGACTATGGCGAAGCCAAGTGATAATACAAACTAAAATATTCAATTAATTAAATGACCTTTATCACGAGAATAGTAATTATAATTAAAGCAGTCGAGTTGAACTCCCGCTGACCTCTGTTTTAAAAGATGAGGCTCAGGACATTCCTCAATTAACTATGACTGTCATACCAGTACCACTACATCTACTCATAGCTATTATATGATAAATACGTAACTTGACTAGTCAGTTATGGTATCAAAAGCAATAACAATATTATAGCATTGCGACCTTACACAACTTAAGATTTATTGGACAAATACTGCTGGTGTATCTATATTATTTAACATAACGATGGCATATCACTTACATCATACCCATTTATACAGCTTAACACGAATTTTAGTGCAAATTTCCCACATGTGTACATACACCATAAATGTATTTAAACAAATTAGTTGTCTTTAAATTAATTGGAATAAAAACATCGAAATATTTGTGTGACCAATATCAGAGGACAATGAAAGTAGCACTTCACATAACAAATTATAATAAACACATGCCAATCACACAAAACCCTCTGGAACAATATTTAATATAATGTTACTTAATAGTGAGTATCATAAAAATTCCAAATAAGTAAAATTTTGAGATTACATTTTTTGAGACCTGGAAAATGTTGAATACTTTTGCTGTTGGTATAACTATATATATGTATTGGACTATAGTATAGTAATATTTGACCTAAACCCAGTGGGCACTGGTTTACTTTTAAATCATTGCACCTCAAAACTAAAACTGTAAATTAGTTTAATTCTGAAATTATAACTAAAGCACATGCATATTATGAACACCTATATTTTATTATAATATTACAAGATGCTTGATTTTACGTCAGGTATGTATAATTTAACCCAAAAAGTTGGAATATACTCATACTAAGTAGTTAAAGTAAAATAGTGTTGCATTTTATTTTATTTGGGAGTTAATGAAAAATAAACTGCTATAGTTCTTAGTAGCATTATATGTGGGCTATGGAAGATATTAGACATCCATATAACAAAACTTACTTTTGACATAAATTCTAATACTTGTACTTCATGCTTGGGATAATATTATGAAGATGCAGAAGGAAACATTTCTGAAACTCACCTCATTATTTAACAATACAACACTGAAATTCTCTCATAAAAATAAGCATCATTGTAGCTATAGTGTACCTCAATTGTTTCAAAACATAATTATAACAAAATATTTATAGCCCTTTTCACACAATAAATGTTATCATTTAAGTACACCCATTTTAATCGCTTTACTGAAATGCAATTTATCAAATAGAAAAGAGAAATTGTTTCTTAGTCAGTGTTTCCATTCTATGGCACTAAAGAAATAAACATGAAATTGAATTCTGATAGCCACAAAATCTACTTATGCATATTGTTTTGAAAATATTTGAAATAACACTCAATTCTACATTAAATTTTAACTTTATAATGGGACAGCCCTGAATGGTTTGTTCAACTGTTTATATAGATATAAATCATTTTACATACTTCATTGGACCCATATACTAAAACAGATAATAGATGCAGCAATTGGTACAGTTATGGAGGTGAAGTATTGATTTACAATTATAGTGCAACATGCATAGATATGTGAAATTTTGGTTAACAAACCCACTGGAGTACCTTATAATTACACATTCACAGTATGTAAAGAGACATAAGGCAGAATATTATTTACACTGAAATTTTCTTATAAGAGCAGACTGTATATATTTATCAGACACATGTCTGAGCCTTATTTTATTTTAATTAAATATGAATGTTTTATAATAAGGTCTCATAAATACATTAACTTTAACAGAAATGATATTATATCAAATGTAGTTTCAATAAATTCTTTAAAACAAATTAATTATAATTATTCAAAATGATATAACAAATCACATAACAAGTAATCCAAAAATAAATGTATGCAATACATGTAACACAATATTATTTATGGTCTCCAAGTTCAGAGTCTTTATATCTACCAACATTGTGCTTAATACTTAAAAAACATTTTTATATGTGTAAAAACTTTTATCATTTAGTACACTTTTACCTAATATTTTTAAAACTTTGGTAACAAAGGCAGCACTTACTGGCTGCTTTTACAAATGGAAATTATTTTATAAACAATCACAACTAGTGAGTCATTTAAATATCCTTCACATTTCTATAAGTGCAAGATTAAATTAAGTACTTGTGCATGAACTATCTCAGAACCATTAAACCTTTGAAGTTATTCAACCTACACACACAATCATACAGTCACCGGTATCTTAATTTCCTTGTTAACTATATAGAATTTATGCTTCTTGCCTAGCATGCCCCAAACAACAGCAACATTTTCAATAACAATGTTGAATGGAATAGTGGCTAGTGCTCCCCCAACAAACAAAAAGAACTTTAATGGTCCAAATCTATAGATGGGAAATGATTTTATCACACCAAAGATGTACATATAAATATTAACTGCCCCTATGAATCCACATAACAAGTCTAAAATATGTGGACATGGTATTGGACAGATTGCAGCAAGTAGGACATTGCTAGTTGATAGCGGCAGTGTCACCCATGAGTAACATGAAATGGCCAGAAATATTTTATTAACAAGTGGAATTTCCTTAGAATGTACCACCAAAAGAATACCTTGTATCCACCTCTTTCTTTGTTGCATAAAGTCCCACAATGTAAATGGTGATTTTTCCCACATTTCACCTTCAACAAAGTTAAATGTGTAACCTTCTTTATAAGCCTTCATAGCAAAATAACAATCTTCAGCTACAGATCCATCAAGCCCATTGTCAAATGACACCTTTTTTTCAGCACTCACCTAAAATAAGATAAACTTAATTATTATAATACCTCATACTGGAATATCAAAATCAATACTTAAAATAAATAATCATACCTGTGTTACTACATATGATCCTTTCCAACTAAAAAGGGGCTTGTGGAATAAATAAAATTGGAATCTTAGTTTTCCCATGTCATCAGCTACTCGGAAACTGTCAGCAAGTGTTGTTAACCAGTTAACAATATGTTCATTAGCATAAGTAATAAGGCCTTGTCCAAACTGATGTTGCCCATCCATTACAAAGTTCAATATACCTCGGACTGAATTATCTGTGAGAAGGGTCTCTTCATCTAAATGTACAATCCAATCATTTTCTGCTAATATATTGACATTTTCTTCAAGGCAGTATTGCAATGCACGTGACTTAAATAAAGCACCGGTTTTAGTCTTATATTCTGAGGGCACAACCACTTCACGGACTCTTCTATGTTTTGGCAGATTAATAACTTTATCAGTGACAACTTCAATCATGAAATTCTCCATGCCCACATCAATACACATGTTCATGTTCCTTGTGACATTGTCTCTCACCAGTTTGGGAAAATCCCCTCTGGTCACCACTCGTATGCAAATGAAAGGTGCAAGAAGAGGAGATCCTATGAGTTTCACTTTGCCAGGAAAAGCATTAAACAATGTAAGTCCCGCAAAATTGCAGAGCACCTGAGGTATTGTCAATAGAGTGAAAAGCCTCAAGATATACAAGATTATTGTACCATACACTCCATATGCCTCCCAAGGATCAACAATTTCTTTTTCCTTGTCATCTAAATTGATAGCACCAGCAAACACAAGGAACAGAAATATAAATGATATAAAAAATGAACAGTGCAATAAGTGCTTAACCCGTCCTCTCAGCATCCTGAAACAAATATAACATGTATTATAATAACAATTAACCAGTTAATGTACATTTTACTGCACAGTGACTTTGACAACTTAAAATTTACTAATAGAAATAGCCTTGTTTTGAAATCATTCCACATATATTGGCTCAATTGCTTAAGCTAATTAGTGTTAATCATAGTACATGTTATAATGCTGGATTAATTAGGTATTTTTCAAGATTTATAGTCATCAGTCTCCCAATTTGTGATGTTAATTTAATATCCAAAAACACTGATATGATTTGCATTAGCCAGGATTTGAAAGCAAAGTTCCTAAATTCGTCTAAAATAAAAATAGATAAATTCCCTTCCATTACAATGCATTCAAAATGAAATCGGCGTTAATCGGTTACATTTTGAATTATATAAGTTTTAAAAACATTAAACAATTTATTACATGTATGATTTCTATACAAGACAATAACGTAAGATTCCACTTTTATGGGCCAAGAAACAAGGCTTCTTGATCACCATAATTGATTATTATAAGGAAAAACTTGCCTTGAATATTGCTGTCCGTGAATTTTATTTCCAACAACGGTGATGAAATTTGTAACAATCACAAAAAAATACTAGGAGATGCAATTGTTTGTTTATAAAACTAAATTATTTAACATCATCCTAAATATATAATTTACTTTTATGTATTTAAAAAACTACAAATAGGTAGACACACACGCCCCAACCACCGAGACAACTTTGACAATTGAATGACATTCTTCGTTTGTAGGAGTGAGGCGTATTTATCATAACAGATATAAATCACAAGTATTCGAAAATAACAGATAACAGTTGTTCTTGCGATGTCAAGATATCTGTTCTTCAATATCGTTTAAAATTCACCAATCACCATTCTCAAGTTTTCAGTATTTTCAGTATTCGATAACAGTTACACCCGGTCACTAACAAGTAACATAGCTTGAAATAACAGAACAGCCAATAAAAAATGGAACAACTATTCTTGTCTTTGTCTTTTGTATAATATTGACATAAGCTAAAACGAGACACACCTAGTATTTATTTGCAATAAACCAAAATTATAGTAAGTCGTTTCTTATGAAGAAATCCTCTTTGAAAAGCGAATTCTTAATTAGATCGTGTTATCTGTTATTTGGTTGTTTCATGTATCTCTCTCACACCCATTCGATAGGCTGTTGCTAAAACGAGAAGCACCTAGTATTATAACCCGAAAAATAGAAAAGTAATCTAACAAGAAGATATCATTGTACAAACGTGACTTTTAAATTAGGTCCTGTTATCTGTTATTTCGCTTATCTATCTATCTCGCTCATACCCGCTTTGTAGACTGTTGCTAAAACGAGAAGCACCTAGTATTATAACCCGAAAAATAGAAAAGTAATCTAACAAGAAGATATCATTGTACAAACGTGACTCTTTAATTAAATCCTGTTATCTGTTCTTTCGCTTATTAATCTATCTCGCTCACACTCATTTCATAGACTGTTGTTAAAACGAGAAGCACCTAGTATTATAACCCGAAAAATAGAAATTGTAATCTTACAGGCATATTATCATCCTTGAAAAGTGACAAGTATTTCTAGTCGTATTATGAGTTAACTGTTACTTAATTTGTGTTCGGAAACACTGCAGGGCTAATGTTAGCATGATTATTTTATTGTCTTATATTATTTTGGAATGACAAGTGTTGCTTCTTTAAGTCGTCTTGTTTAATAGTCTGTGCTTAAGTAGGTATATAACTAAGTAATCTGTGGTATATAATATAAATTGGTCAAACAATTTGCATATTTTATACAAGTTAAGCGTGGCTTTACTCCTTAGGTGACCTAAGTAATCTGTGCTCCTTAGTCTGTGAGCGTGGATACGCTTCACTGTGACATTCTATGATTTTAATTTGTAATAAATCTTCGCAGTTCGCATTATTGACTTTCAAATGAAACAGGTTTAGTGCGCATCGGTTGAATTTATTCATGTTAAACTTAAAAATATCTGTTTTGTGTATTCGATTTTGATTGTTTTATTTTGTGTATTTGAAGTTTTGTTTAATTTTGATTCTTATAAAGATTTTTGGTACTGAAAATTTGTAATAATAGTTCTGATTTATATATAATGATAAAAATTAAAGCAGCTATTTGTTTTAAAACCAGAAGGCGATTGTTTTGATTTGTGTTTAAAATGATCATTTTACTTTTTTTTCTTCCTAATGGGCCGTGGTTGAAAAAAATAACAGTTGTTATTTAATAACAGAAATTGGTACCTGTTATTTTTGTGTAACAGTAACAGTAATAACAGATATCATGTTTGTCCTGTTATAACCCACCCCTATTCGTTTGTAAATTGTACCACAGAATAATAAACAAGAGTTTGTACCATAGTCCATAGAGATAGGTAGATTGTAGATAAGTACCTACTGTAGACGTAGATAATTGAATTTCGCTCCTTGCCATAATCGTACATAAATAATCGACTACATCGTTTAAGAAGCATCCCTGGTCACATAGACGAAATATTAAAAAACTTAAATAGAGGTGTCTTACTGAGTTTCGGCGGGAAAATTTTTGTAATTACTTAATACTCTCGTTTTATTTTCATTAATTTACTTCATTTTAGAGTGTCATTGCATAAAGTAAAAGTTTTTTTATTTAATATTGTTCTGTAAAGGTGCACAAGTGAAGTGGAGGTTAAGCAAAAGTGTTATAAGTGATTATTTTATTTTCTTGCTGGACTCTATCAAAAGTTTTGGTAAAGTTGTCTTCGCCCACTCTTCGCCCTACTAAAGCATGACATGGGGGATTCTGCGTTTCTTACGAAGTACGTACCGACCTAGTGGTCTATTCTTTAGGACCGACTGTCGGGCAATGACAGACGAAAAACTATGTTTGACCACTGTCGCCAAATTGGGTAAATTAACAAAAATGATTATTTGAGGACTGTCTATTGCACAAAACGTGCGAAACTATAATGGCGCAAAAAAATGTATCGTATTTTATGGCGCTTTAAAATTATTTAATTAGTTACAAATGTGATACATGTACCAGAGGGTTAATAATGATCATATTTCAATGGAATATGGTGCTTGTGACGTGTTTTTGAGTCAAATTACTCTGAAATCTCTCCGCCACCGCGCGCGCTCTATAATCAAATCAAATAGCGCGCGCATCTCCAGTTTCCTGTAACATATTTCCGTCCCTTGTCACGAAATCACGGCTATAAAAATAATTATCCAACAACCGAGAGGAAAGATGAAATTACTTTATTATTACAATCACCTGTTACTCCTGGCACTCGTGTTTATTTTAACCCTTTCGGTTTTGTTGTCATGCTAAAGTTAGTAGTTAATCCCGTATTTTTTCAACGACTGCTCATACCTAATTTAGAGTCTGGAGGTCATATCGTAATTGGTATTTAAAATAACTGACGCTGAGGTATTTTGTAGTTATTTTTTTAAATACGTATGCTTTCTAAATACATAAATATACAAAATACACAATGAACACATATATTTAACGACATTATTAATGGGTGCCCTCTGCAAAAAATAGCGCTCGATGGTGGCTAATTTTCATTTTATTGATTGATTTATTGACAGCCAGTGTATTTACATAACACATAACTTTTGATATATTTATCTTTTTTTCTCGACTTTCTCGACAACTTAATGCATGCTTACAAACGTTTAGCTTGTCTTGCTAATGATGTTTAGGCCTTCCGCGGCGTTGTCGACCATCAGGTACCCATTGGGTGACAGTATCTGCCAGTATCTGCCGACCAATGTATTTATTATGTTAAATTACTCCAACTACCTAATTGTAAGATCGATATTAAAGATTGTCGATTTATTTTTTCATCGTTGACATTTAGATGGATTTGGCACATCCCTACAGATAGATTTTTGTTAGCCTTCGCATCGCAGATGTGAAATGGCAAGTGGATTTGTGCTGTAGAAAAAATATATTTATTTTATCAATAAGCATTTATTTGTAAAGTAAAAATATGTAAACCAAATATATAAATTTATGTTTCCTAAAAAGCTAGACGCGGAATTACAATAATGAAGCAAAATCTGCAAGCAAATAGTGACTGGAAGAGAAAGTGTCTCAAATAGTAAATAACGGGTCGATAGAAATATGTCTGTCTCTGAATTATCTGTCGGATGTCGGTTCGCGGATTACTTTGCCATATGCGGACTTGATTTCGACTCCGGATTAGAACCAGATAGACTTTGTGGTGAGTTGCATTCAAAATACATACAATGAACAAGATGTATCTTTACTCTGGCTCTCGTAATGTATAGTAACTTTTATCTTAGGTGATAACTTACACGTATCTCCTCTCGACCGTTCGTATAAAGGGAAGGTATTAGCACATTACCCAGACAATATTACAAGTAACCCATTTGATGAACATGCTATTTGTATGGTAAGTAACAGTTTCTTATTATATTGTTATTTATACTAAAACCAGCAAAAACCTATGACAAAGGAATTTTTATTTAAGTTAAACACTTTATACTTTTTAATGTATTTATATAAAAGTATTTCAATAGTTGAAAATGCCTATAAGTATTTTACAAGTTCTAATTTAGTCACAATTCATATTTTAATTATAACTTACTGGATAAACCTTAAAATTACTGTGTTATTTACTTTAGACATATATCTATGCAACAAATCATTCTGGTATTATTATTATTGCAAATTATTGAATTCTTAAATAGAATTTGTGCTTAGTAAGGCTGTATTAACATACTTTAAATGAAAAAAATAAAACTTTATGTTACATTGTGTCACACATATATGCTGTTTTATAAATAGATGTATTGTGCTCTTTAAAATGTTTGCATGACATTCATATTTTTATAGCCAGAATTACATTACTTACATGACTTATGGACAGCAGCAACATTGAAGTATTAATTTTTCATTGGCAATTACTAAAGCTGCAAGTTTAATAATTATCATGATTCCAGTTATGTTTGCCAGCTGGTCTGCAATTTAGAACACAGAAACACTCATTAGAACCCAAGTTCCACAGTTTTGTAGTAACTAGAGAAAATGCATCAAGATACTATGGGTTCAGTCTTATTTTCTATGAGGAAGTTAGAAATAAAAATATATGCAGTGCAATGCATACATTGCAGGTAAGTTGTTGTATAAAATTTGGCCATTAAGGTACCATAAGTAATAAGTAAGGTTCATTTCCCTTGTGTAAAACATTACAATGTGTATTGTAAACATGGAAAAAGTAATTATACTTCTGTATCAGTATCAGCCCAAATACGTCCCACTGCAGGGCACAGGCCTCCTCTACAATCGAGAGGGGTTATGCCATATAGTCCATAGTAGCCATATAGTTATATGAATAAAATGTGTTTATTCCATGATTTTTCTTATCTCAAGATCTGTTTGTGACCTTCCATCACTATTGGGTGTATTTATTGTGTTACATTTCTGAAGTCTATCAGATAAACTAGAATATGCCAGAAATATCAAAAATTACATCTTATTCAGCCACAGCAACTCCACAGCTCAACAGGGTTGTCTTCTAAGGATTCCTACAATTAAGTGAAATATATTATTTTTGTTGTTAACAGGCGATGTATATCACAGAGTTGTCCAGTGGGCAAACACCCCCAGGATATAGAAAGAGTTCCGGCAAAGAAAGCTCCAGATCACTGCCAAGATCATTTAAACTCACTCCACACACCGGTGCAGCATTGACATACTATGATATAGCCAAAGATAAACTATATGTAGCCAAAAGTATTGCTCTCATATGTCAATACCCTTATGTAAGGGTTGCACAGTTGTTTTTAGAGAATTTATTTAGGTGAGAATTTACATCTTACTTTTGGACACTAGCTTTTTCCAACATTACCTGAGGATGTGTTGACAAAAAGCCAAGAAGCTGAGGTTGTTGAATAACTAGGTTTTACATTGGAAAGCCACATTTGTCAGAGTTTTCAAAACATTCATAAACTTTCTCTTGAAGTTTAATGAAGGTTGTCATTGCCAAATATGTGTAACAAAGTAGGATTAAATTTATCAATAAATTTTACACTTGTTATTCCTTTGCAAAATCTCTCTATAATATATTTTATTCATAAAACTTATTGTATGTATTTACAGGTCATTGCCCAGACAACCTGGACCTGGACTTAGCCCAGAATCTTATGTTTATAACTTATTGTATGAAGTGCCAGTACCATTGCCTGGTCAGGGTCTGCGACTTTATGTGCCACCAACTGAACCACACCTCGAACCAATACCCGTTGTGAGTTGTCTTTATTTTCATAAATTTGTTGTGACTTCTTAACTGTGAATCTGCTGTAAATTACAAATGATAAATAAAAATATTGTGCTTCATTAAATTTACAAGAACTAACAAATAAATTATTTATTTTCAGGTGATAAGAATGCCAAATCCACCAGAAGAGTTACCATTGCTTGATTATCCATTGCGTGTGATGTTTTCCTTGTTAGGTGTTGAATGTGTAGTGCAGTTGTTTACATGTGTTCTCTTAGAACATCAAGTACTTCTCAGATCAACTGGTAAGTATATATATAATTATTTCACCAAGTATTTTTTTTACTGTGTATTCATAGGAAATAAGAATATTTCTAACCAGTTTTATAGGCACGATTAATTTAAATCATAATTGCATAAGTATCGTAATATTAATTTAATGACGTAAATAAGATGTCACTGCGACGGCCACTGCTTGTCGTCAATTTGACTCAATATCATGGGTTTATTACGTATGTTTATACTGTCAAAATAGCATGAATTTGTTATTGATTTCATATCTAAACATAAAGTAACAAAGCCTATATTTCATTGGCTAAATAAATCTTTTAAGGGGTGTTTTACACCTATCTCGTGCAAAGCCGATATAACATTAATATAATGAATTTTATAAAAAAAACTGCATGTTCCAAACCCGATACATCACTTATTTAAAATCACACCTATAAACGAATTTTGTATCTGTATCAGCCCATATAATATGTTCCACTGTAGGGCACTATCCTCTACAATTGAGAGTTCGATTGAGGGTATATAGGCCACGAGTTTTGTATGGAAGTAAATATGGTGTAATGTTTGTATGCCACCAGATTACAACAAGTTGATGTTGGTGTCTGAGTGCATAGTGTCCCTTCTGCTGCCGTTCTCGTGGGCGCACGTGTACGTGCCGATACTGCCCGCCCCCCTCTACCACTTCCTTGACGCACCGGTGCCATTCGTTATGGGTAAGACAATACATTTCAACAGAGGTCAACAACTGACCTGCATTTTGTGGACGTATTTTAATGAGCTACTTAATTAAACAATTGTGCCTTTTTATTATTCTGGCACGTCAAAATGACTGTAATGCAGCCGATAATAAGGAAGTTGCAATGTAAATAAAGTATACACTGGCGAGAAATGGTTATCTACCATTGGTCGTCACAATAATGTAGGCCTGTTCGAAAGTGGATTTACACAGGCTGAAATAGAACCAAACACTTGCATGTGTCAATATAATGGGTATTCAACCATCGAGTACAGTGGTGGCCACCACGGACGAAGAATATCCTACAACCAACTCTTGGGTCTCCGGCAATCTCACTCATTAAGTGAATCCCAATAGTAATAGCTGTTGCGTGACATCAAGATATTTTCTGATAAAGTTGGGATATTGAAACCGTTCCAGTCAATCCAACCTATTTGTACTGTAGCTTAAACCGCCTACAGCTTGAGTATGCCACTTACAGAAATCTAACATTTACAATCTTCAAATAGAGTGGAGATAACTAAGTGTAAACAAATAAATTTACGAATGTCTAATTGGCATTCAACTTTAAACAACTGATAAGGCACGAGAATTGTGTCATCGTCGTGTATCTATCAAGATTGAAAAATATTTCCATAAATACTAATAAAACTACTGTATTAAATAAATTTCAATATTTACTTTTGAAAGAAAAGAAACAAATATTTTTCCTGTTTTGCTGTATAGAGCCGTTTTTTTGATAATATGCGTATATTTAATTTCAATAAATGACTTCCTCAATTAGTTGGTCCTCAACTTGACTGGTCTGTTCTTCGTAAATAAGCTATGATCTGTGGGTTCGATTCCCAAATTGGGTAATTAACGTCATCTGGATTTTACGATTATTAATAATACGTTTACCACAGAATTTATTTCTTGTATATGTGAACAATTAAATAAATAAGCCAAAGCCCTGAAACCACTTTATTTAAATGCTCCTAATTCCTAAATCATAATTTTCCAACTAACAAGTCACAGCTAAGTTTTTTACTCAATCACAATATAACTTACAGTATCAAATACATTACAAATCGATAATTAAATAAATGAGCCTGGAATTACTTCTTATAACTAAAAATTATCACATATTATGTCAAAAGATTTTCGTGCGAAAGGGTAAGAGCCTAAAATAATTTCCTTCATCTTTCTGCGTCACATTTAAAACGAATAATAATGTTGCGCCAACATGACGTCCCAGTGTAGCATTATATCAATAATTTAGTTTATTTTGTTGATATCATTCAGATGACATATATATCACTGATATTTTCATGTTCTTTCCTATTAGTAATTTATACTTTTTTAGTCTTGTTCACCACACAATAATAAATCCATTTTTTTATTGTCACAAATATCACGACAATGTAGCTATTAAATGATGTCTTATGAAATTGAATAGGTCTGCACGCGGACAGCGCCGCCATGACAATGGGTCCCAACGGGCCTCGGAGCATAGCGCTCGGTTCAGAAGCGGCGCTGTGCTTAGTAGACATTGACAAACCTGACATACAGCTACCGGAAGAATTACCTATATTCCCCCATCGGACACCTTTCATTGAGGAGCTCAATCACATACTGGACAAACATCAGGTAATGATAACTTTGTATTGTTATGTCCTGTGTTCAGAAATTGACTGCACTACACATTGATGCATTGTTGTACAAGAATTTAAGTTCAATACTGTAAATAATTATCTCGCCATTTACTCAATGAAATTTGTAAATTATTTTGTTAATATATGTACCTAAAAATATTACGGGGCTCTCCTCGATAGGTGCATTCTCTTTATCATTGATCTACATATTTGATAGCTGAAAGTCTTATACTGATATAGGGCGCCACTAAGATTTTTCACAACAAATTAGTAAAAACAACATATCACTTTGATCAACTGTCATCTTTAATTGTATTTTTGGACTTCGTTAATCTACAGATTCAAAGACCAGAAACAGAACCGACGAAACTCGGTGTGCCTCTGAATGGAACATCCTACAAACACATGAATGATAATATGAGCAACAGCTGCACTCTGCCATCAGGTATTACATCATTTTAATGGCGATTAATTAACTTAACTACGTTTTTTGCATTTACTACGCAATTTTAATTATGAAGTACATGAATAATGTGCCTAATTATCTATATCTATATCAGCCCATATACGTCCCACTGCAGAGCACGGGCCTACTCTACAATCGAGGGAATCGGTTGAGAGTGGTTAGGCCATATAGTCCACCACGCTGGCCTAGTGCGGGTTGGCCGAGTTACATACCGTAGAAATTCTTTAAAATCGCTACGGTATGCAGGTTTCCTCACGATGTGCCTAATTAAGTTGGGAAAAAAAATAAACTGATTCCGAACAGGGCGAATATTTTTTTATTACATGTTAACGTCATCTTTGTTGTAGCACAAATAATTAATGATGTTCATTTTTACTCGCTGGTGGTGTAAAAACACGTACATAATATTTTGTGTACATTGAGTTATTATACCAAAGGATATATCGCAAACAAAATCAAGACGTGCGCTCGTACCGGGATTTTTTGTGTTAAGAGGAAAGCTGTCAAGCTCCCCTTTCTACCAGCCTCCAACGGGGAGCACGGGGTATGCGAGTGTCATTGACCTTTCGGCCCAAAACGCTGCGGATAATGTGGCCGAGTCGGGTCCCTATCAAATCCTACACCAGCTTACGAACTAAAACCTCTCGGTGGCCTTCGCGTGCATTTCGTGCGACACTGGATACTTCAGGATGAGAACCGCCCCGAATCCTTTTCTATGACCGCCCGGCGCGAATCATGTCTGATCCTTTTTATTGGGTAACAACGTTGTCCCCTATTCACACCTCGGTTAGGACGCTCGTCTAGAGTCCTGTGGGCGTACACGACAGATGCGGGGCCACGCGCTCTGTCGCTCGCCTCGGAATCGCAGTTAGTGAGCACCGCCCTCGCAGTACACCCAACGATTCCGATGGGCCCTTTAGGTCTCCACCAACGACGGGCAGGGGATAACGTACCGGATTTCTTACGCCCCCTTACCACGGGGCGAACCCGGCTTATAGTTACGGCAATAATATTGATGTGTGTGTGCGTGTGTGCAGGCGCGCTGCGTCGCAAGCACTCGTTCCACGACGTGTTGGAGTGGGAGGAGAGCCGGCCGCTCAACGCGTCGCCGCCCGCCTCGCCCACGCGCCGCGCGCCGCTGCGCATGGACGCGCTGCAGCGCATCGTCGACATCGTCAAGCGCACCGGTACGCACAACACTCCCATACCATTTACACACGAAACAAACTGATACACTAAATACTACCTACTTATATTGACATCGTGATAATTAGTAATCTTTTCCATCTTTTAATCAACAATCCTCATTTTATTTTTAGGCGTCAACATAGACGAAGTGGACGCGGAGACAGTAATGCCAACCACAAAAAAGAAAATACTTAATGATGAAGAGCAGTATAACGAAGACATACGTTTCAATTCAGTAATAAGAGAAACTTTCCTAAACAGATTTGTGCACATGTTTCTTATGTACGAAAACTTTGTCATCATGCCGGATCAAGTAAGCGCATTTCAAACAATTATTAGTTAGATTTTAAGCACCCGGGGTAACCAATTTTTAACCAAGGGTAACCGAGTTATTAAAATATTATTTATCGTAATTATTACAAGTATTAAAACTAGTAATTTTCCAGGATCGCGATTCGTGGCTGTCGGCGCGCGAGTCAATGGTGAACTTCGATAAAGCTTCATTCCTGTCGGATCAGCCGCAACGTCATCGTCCTTTCTTGTCGAGGTTTCTCGAGACACAAATGTTCGCGACTCTCATCGACAACAAGATCATGGGCAACTGGGGCGAGTACGACGCCAACCTGCAGGCCTTCGAGCACCGCATCAAATCCACCAGGTGAGCGTCGGGACGTACGGCGAGCTCGACGGGAGCACGGGGCCTGCACGGGAATGCGGGGGTGTAGACGGGCAGTAAGCTTAGAGAATTTATAATATGAAGCGCTGGTACTTAAAAAAAACATAGATAAAAATGGTGGTGCCGGGCCACCTTTTTCTTTCCTCCTATTGGCTGACATTTGACGGGTTGTCCAACACGCACGGGGCGGTGGGTTTGACGCTGCGTCGCGTTGCAGGCGGCGCGGGGGCGAGGCGCTGGGCGCGCGCGGGTACGCGGTGTGGGCGGGGGGCGCGGGCGCGGGGGGCGCGCGCGTGGAGCTGGAGGTGGGCGCGCCGGGCGAGCGGCTGCCGCACCGCGCCGCGTACTACCGCGCGTTCCCCGCGCGCCTGGACGCGCACGCGCTGGCGGCGCCGCCCGCGCCCGACGCCAGGTGCGCGCGCGACGCTTCACGCCACTGACGCCGAGCGCGCTTCTCTGCTTTCGGTGACGGGAAATCGCTTTTCGTTTAGATCTTTACCTTTATTTTTCAACACTGATTTGACAGACTACGATGATGATAAATGAAGTGCAGACCGGTTTAAGTATCCGCCGACGTGAGATGGCCACGTCTCGCCAGTCGACACGATTGTGGCCGATTGTGGCCGATTGTGGCCGATTGTGGATGCGTGTACCTGGGTAAATTCTTAATGCGACACGTCTGCGCGGTTCGCAATAGGGGGTTCTTTAAATACTTGTCTCTCTAGACTCCCCACTCGATTTTATTGATATTAATTATTTAACTGTTTCTATGTTCGTGTCTGGAAATGCGATTTCCTCGTGCGCCGAGGGCTTTTCGCCGTTCTTTTTGCGAAGCTTGCATGTGACTGATAGTAGCCACTGTTAACACCGAGTGAATACCGGTATTCTAAATTGTAATATTGCCAGTGAGTTTGTTTTTAAGTGTATTTTTTTTTATTCTTATCTTACCAAACTATTTACTCGGTGAGTGAGATGAGAGCTGCGTTGATTTTGTTTGTTTTTGAAGCATAATTTAACATCGCTTATGTGACAGCATGCATAAATACGAGCCTGACATTCTAATTACATTTGTAAAAAGACACTACTGTGTAGTGTCTATAAAACGACTATGAATAATTTATTGATTTTATTTTGTTAAAACTATTGGTCACTTTCGTTTGATATTTACAATTCTCTTACGAAATGTTAATTTGGCAACCAAATAATTTGAATCTCTTAATTGTAGACTAATATATTGTAATATATTTATATTGTAATAAGAATTATCTGAATAATGGATAATTTTCTTGCTCATTATAAACATGTTGTTAGCATAATAATTGAATGAAAGTGATTTTGTGTAAAACGCCAACCATGTAGTAAAATTATGTATTAAAATTATATTGCCCGTAATCTTCTGCATTATGTTAGTGGGAATATCTAGTATTCCGAATGCAATGTAGTTTTTATTTGCGCATGCAATGTATTGTTGTGATTATTAGGTAGGTATAATAGATAAATTAAGCATGTATTCAATGCAATGCAAATGCAATCATTAATGCATGTTTGCTATCTCTGTTTGATACAATCTTCCAATACATAGTGTATGATTTATGTTCATGTATAAAATTGTATAAAAGTATTTCACAGCACAACAGTTGGGTTCTAAAAGAATCACTTCAACCATTACAAATCTATAATAACATTCCTGAAATATAGATCTAATTAGTTATATCACCAGTTACAAAATAGTAGAAACATTAAAATATGATCTACAAGTTGTGCACGAAAAACATGATAAATATTCTTTTTTTAGCAACTAAAACTGCCAAATTCTGCTAAAATAGCTAAGCTTAAAATGAACAATATTAAACATAGATCAGCTTATTTGTTTACCTAGCATAAAAATAACGGCGAATATCCGAATTAATATTATTTAGTGATTAAACCTTGATATTACTAGAGATTATAATTGTAGAATATTTCTTTTTCAGCTTTGGAAAGGCTCTAAAAAGTCGATAAGGGCTTCCATTTTGACGCTGACGTTAAAGCAGAAGGTTTCCGTTATTTGTTTTGTAAAAAAATATGCTTATGCTTATATTTGTTTTGACGTGACACAAAACTAATCTGAGTAGTATATCCACGACTTTTTTAATAATAAATGTGTAACATATTATAAATTTGGGATTAAGATTAGTCTTCCTCTCACAGCCAATATAAATATTGTCTGTCTTATAAAAAAAAATGTTATTTGGAGCCTTTCAAAACCTGAATTTATTGCAGTTCTGTGGCCAGTGAACAATATGAACATTGCAAGTTATTAAAGCAAGTTTCAGATTGTTGTCGCAATTTTGTTATTCTATACGAATAATTGTGTAACTTGTAATAAAATATATCAACTGGCATCGGAATTATAATGTGATCGTACGCACGTATTAACATGTGTATAATGTGTACTGTACCATTTAATGTTGTGATAGTCAACTAAACCCGCATGCTATCTAGCGCATGAGTAGCTTCCAGATTATAATGTTATGTGAAGTGTAGATGTTAAATATACTCATCAATATATTTTATAATAGATGCTTATTTTATATGTAAGTTGCTGCTCCTACCTAAATACTAATAATTATGTGTTACTCTGAGTAACATTTAAAATAGTACTCGACAGTGATTGTTGACAAATTGAATGTTTAAGTGAATTGTTCCATAATATGCAATAAAGATATTTATATTTACTCTTGAGTATTTTGAATGCATGAACCTTAAGTTACAAAAGATGTTTTTAATTCCTTTAAAAAATAGCAATGGGTGACCAAATCTGGTTTGTAACAAAATAAATGAACTTTTTTGTAGTAACTCTATAAAATTTGAGTTTGCTCGTTTCCACACATCCCATCATTTTATTGTTGTTTTTGCATAGTAGTATTTTGGGTTTAGATTATCAATTAAAATTAGTTGCACTTTGTCATAGAACAGCTATCTGCTTGCAGTATTTGCTTTGTGTGCCGTCTTTTATTGTGCATAAATTATAGCAATATAATTAACTGGCTGATATGTGGTTACAGAACGAACAGTCTGAAGAGAATAAAAAATGCTAAATGGCAAGTGAAGGATTGTCCCCCTGAACTGTTGCTGGGGGACATCAGTCGAAGGCTGTCTACTGAAGTGACGCCAGCGGCGATTGCTCAAAATAATAGAACATTCGTTGAAAAGCTTTTAAAGGTATCATTTTTTTGAAGTTCAGTCCTTGTAAATTATTTTTAATGTCACTCTTAAAATAAAATTTAAAACAGTATTATGATACTAAAAGTGGCCCATGGAAAACTTTAGAGAAGATGCGGCCAAACTATAATTTGGAAAGAAAGTCGTGGGCTAAAGCTAAGAATGCTGACAGACTCGAGATTTTAATACTTTTCTTTCTTGCTCCAGCGCACTTTTGAAATATAACCTTGGTCCCGTCAGATGCATGATTGTATGAAGTAAGACTATTTTTTTTCTCAGGAATGTAAAAGTAAAACAAAAAGAATGCTCTTAGAGAAAATGGGTACTGAAGAATCCGACCTCGGACTTGGTTGTGAAGTGTCCATTACGGGCTTAGAGGAAAGCACAATGATCGCGTCGCTCTGTGATCTCTTAGAGAGGCTGTGGTCTCACGGCTTGCAACATAAAATGGGAAAATCAGCTTTGTGGATGCATCTCACCAATTATCAAGAACTGGAGCAATGCAGCAACTCTACTAAGCCAATTGATCCTAATTATCTCACTCCAGGTATTATTTATGAATGCTTTAATTTCTTGCAATCAGTTTTGACACAAACTAACATGAAACAATTTCATGAGAATAATTTCGAATGACTTTTTCATAACAACACTTTGATGTGGTTCACAAAATATTACTTGAAATATTATGCTTATGGTTTACAGTTATAAATGTTTTGTTATTTCTGTAACATGCAGCTTTGGCTTGGTGTGTATTGCGTAAACGACTTGACTGTAAGTATCAATGTTGCTTTGTGTAATGAAAAATTCCATTTCACTTACCCTAAACCAAAACTAAATCGGTATAAATATATTTTGTTAATTCATGAATATAACAACGCTAATAAAACTGACTAACATTGCCAAATATTCAAAACACCAATGATGCGATCTTCGTGGCGATCGTAACTGAGCGCTCCTATCGATACGCACACTAAAACATACGTGCGTGTACACGCTTGACAACGTTTACATTCCTTTTTTTTTCTAATACCAATAGGCGAGACGAATGATTTTCAAATTATATTCTAAAATATGGGCACACATTTATTATATACGAAAAAATCTATATTTCAAGAATTAACAAAGGCTTAACACAGTTTTAAGCCATTTTTCTAATAATTTTTCAATAGTGCACAAAAAACGCTAGTAGGTGTCATGGCGTCCGCTTTGATGTCACTACTAGGTAAACATGTCATTGCGTACTACTAAATCTGTGGTCTATGCGCAGCGAATGCGTCATTTTTACATAGGCGTGACATCATGCGTTGTGAAGAGCGTTTTTGTCAAAATGGCCGATTGCTATATTTTGTACTTTGATATTATTTAAAATCTTATTAATCTCCAAGTATAGATTGAAACTGAATTATCATTTGAAATCCTTGTAATACGTATTTTCCCTTAAAAACGTAAAATCTTTAATTTTTTGATACTGTCGTCTCGCCTATTGTATACAACATTATGCCAATGTCTATTTAGGCAAACGGACGTGTGATGAAATAAATACCGACAAGTAACTTTTTTATATGCATCTATCTATATTAATTGAAATAATATTTGATCCGATTTCAGTATTTTTATAGTAATTAATTTAACCCGGTAATTAAAAGCTGATTTAGGGATTGCGATTTTAGAACTACTAAGTACTAACCTATGAAAACCGGTTTTCGTCGGTGTGGTCTTATAATGATATTGTGCAGATTAAAACCAACAATATTTTTACATACTTGTGCCACTTCTTTCCGTAATATAAATGGCATAATGTTCCAGACTTATCATCAGTGGGTGCAGAGGTAGAGGCTCAGCAGAGCGCCAGCACTACGAGCCGGTCTCGCGAGGGTTCGCGCGGCGGCTCGCGGGACAGCTCGCGCGACAGACTCAGCAACTCCGGGACTCTGGAGCGCAAGCAACAAGCCCCCAACCCACTGCGACCTCTGCCGGAGAGCCTTACTTTCGATATGAGGTGAGCGGTAAATGTTGCTTGTGCTGGTTTTATACTGATTGAATTTTTTTATGAATATTCTATTTTCGACAGCCTCTGTGAATTACAATTTTGAACTATAATAAAATCCATGCTACATGTAAAATTGTATGTTACAGAAACGTGCAGGCGATGACCGATATAAAAACAGAAATAGGATACGCACGCGCTTGGGTTCGTCTCTCCCTCGAAAAGAAATTACTATCTAAACATCTCCGAGAATTATTAGCTGATACAACTCTACTACGGTCTCAATACAAGAGGACAGCGTTTCTGCGCTGCGAAGAAGAGCGGGAACAGTTCCTCTACCATTTATTGACTCTGAATGCGGTTGACTACTTTTGTTTTACCAACACTTATCCTACCACAAGTAAGTGTAATTTTAGAAGTTACTAAAGCACTGTATTGTATTTTAGAATATTCCAACAAATGCGAATTTATAAACTGGTTAACGTTTGCTTTTTTTAGAACTACCTTATCGAGTTTTAATTGTACCATCGCGTAAAGCAAGTCAAACGACGGCTAACTGTTGGATATCGATATCTGGTGCGAATGGAGAGTCTACGCCAAAAATACCTATACCAAGGAATACTAACGAGTTTGTTTTCCACGTAAGTAATTAATCATTATATATGCAACTCCAGTGTTAATTCAGTATTGAATGAAAAATCATAACTCTGTAATCGATTTCAGCATAAAAATTTAGGAATACTATCGACGCTACGCATAGGGCACGATAACTCTGGCTTGTCGCCGCGATGGTTGCTCGACCAAGTGTACATGAGGAATGAGGTCACAGGCCACACATACACGTAAGGTTTTTTTAAGTATTATAGTCGAATTCACTTTTTGAATAATCAATGTGAAATTACATTATGTAAGTCGTCCAATCGATTTTGAAATTTGTTTTTAATTTCTGGCTTTTACGACGATCTGGAAAAAACCTCAAATTGTTAAGTTGCAATATCATGATGCTGTTTTCTGAAAACTAAATAAACATTTTTTGTCAAATTAAATTTAAGGCATTAACGTCTTAGCACGTAACTTTTCGGGCGCCACGCTTGGCTGCTATCAATCGCCAGACGTGTTAAATGTTGTGTTTTGTGCGTGAAAATTCGTTGTTTACGCGCAGTCCACATGTTTATTATAATAAAAGCCCATAAATTATCATTCCCATTCATGTATACTCTCTGCTGTAAAGCCCCTTGTACTCATGTATTTTTTGTTATTCTATCAGTAAAAAATGTTGTTGATTGTATATTTACTGATCCACTAATAATAGACTGCCTCGGTGGCGTAGTTGTATTACGGTACGGTTACAAAGCTGAAGTCTCGGGTTCGAGTTCCGGGTCGGGCAAAGTGATCTTGGATTTTTCTATTCATTATCAGCCCGGAGTCAGGAATTTGTGCCCGATATGGCGATAGGCTCGCCCCCTATCACATCGTGGGACGGAACATACAAGGCGAAATGTGGGTGTCCTGGTGGCGCCTCTGCCTACCCCTTCGGGGATAAAGGCGTGAGTTTATGTATGTATGTATGTACTAATAATATAATTTTATCTTGGTACAATTTTGTAATGTACAAATGTTCGTTTTCCCTAGTAAATAAAATAAATAAATAAATGAATGAATAGTTTAGCACATAATGACAGTAAAGTGTGTGTGCGCCAGGTTCCCGTGCAACCGCTGGCTGGGCTCGGGCGTGGACGACGGGTCGACGGAGCGGCTGCTGGTGGCGGCGCGCGTGCGGCCCGCGCACCGGCCCGCGCCCGCGCACACGCCCACCACGCACCTCTCCACCTCCACCATACAGCACATGATCGGTACCATACTCACTACTCTATTCTCCGACGCCGAGCTCGAACGTTCGAATGTCGGCGTATAAGTTTTCCACTTCTAAAAATCAATATTGTTCTCTATGAAATGTATCATTCACTCCGAACTTAGTCTATGGTAAGGCGTACCATAGAGAATTCGAACATTTTGTAGAGTACCTAGGGGCATTCGTAATAAATCTGAAATGAGTTGTTAATAACCACAGATTTATCTTTCCATTTGTACAACAAAGTTTAATCATCTTTGCAGGAGATTGTGTGAACGCCATCGTCAAATGGCATTATCAATCGAAGAGGGATAAAGACGCCAATTCGCTAAGTGTGCTGTTATGCGGGGAAAACGGTCTCGTAAAATGTCTGGAGCAAGCATTCCTGTGTGGATTTAAATCCGCGCGTCTCTTTGGCAAGAATCTCTTCATATGGGATTATTTTAGTAAGTGTGAATTAATTAAAACTTTATTGTTAATGCCACATTTGCTTTATGTATATAACCATATTTTTTATCTTAAATTAATGTTAAAGCTTCACTATATTCCTAATATTATGGTTCATATATTATCAGCGAGGGTAAAAGACGAATTCAAGATGAGTTTATGCGACGAGCCCGTCACACAGAATAATAAGAGTTGCGGCATGGCGTACAACTGTCGGCAAGATCAAGAGCACAGGGCCATTTGGCGCTGCTACTGCCATCTGATGGATGAAATCAACACCGCAGGACGTACTCTCGGCAAGGACGGAAAGTTCCAGCTGTTTATATGTCTTAGTTTGCGGTAAGTGTTAATTTATTACCGATGATTGAGAGACGAAAATCTTTGGGAGTCTTAGGGAAAGTATCTAACCGAACGAACGTGCACAAGAACCTGAACCAATAGTTGTTTACCCTGTCACTTAAGACATGAATGAACACTAATAATATGCATTAAATACATCATATACTATTTTTTAAGAAAAATGGTTACTATTCTTTAAACCAAATGATACAGCTAGGTTTGACTACAGCATGATACAATTTTAATTTTAATTGCAGCGAACACTGGCTTCATCGGATGTTGGTTCCGATGTCGATGACACGCGTTACAGCTGAAATGTATGAAGAACAGAGTTTTCTACGCAAGCGCGGACTGCTCACATTCCTCAGACAAATTTTGGAACCGCTCGATGAGTTCGATATCGTTCTGGAAAATTCCCTTACACAAGGAATTTAATTTAAGATATCTCCTCTCTAATACCTACATATATGAACAATTGTTACCGGTGACTTCGCACCCTGGCAATATTTTTTAATCTTTATATTCCTGGCATGATAGCCCATAAATTAATCTGGTACACATAATACAGGTATACCTTATCTGATTGTTAGGTGTTCCGATTACTCTATTGCGAAGTAAAAGAAAAAAACCTTCTCATTTACGTTATCAACGTAGATTACACTTTATATTGAATATTTTATTTTTGTGAATAGATTTACAGCAAATGAAAACAATCAAAAGCCACTCACATATTAACATGTTGTCCTTTAATGATAAACTTGTGATAAATAGAAACCTTAACAGAATTTATTTTATTTTAATATCTTAAAACCCTTTATTCAACACAGTGATACAAATTTAAAGTAGTGTTGTGGGTTTTCTTGTAATAATTTAATATGCCACGTTTATAGATTAGAATTTTCTTTGCTATTCTAATATAAACAATTTTTCTCTTTTAATTAATAAAAAGAGTATAAATAATTATCAAAAAGGCAGACTACATACAAGACGTCAAATCATTTATAAAAGAAGCTGGAAAGTAAATTGAACGACTTCGGATATTAATTTAAGTAACCAAGTATATGAAAGCAGGCTTACATTACCTTACATAATTGATGCAAAAAACCTTACATAATTTTCTGGACCAGATAAATGTCGAGAAAACGCAGTAAAACCTTTAAATCTATTAATCAACCATGTCCGGTTGTGTCAAAATGAGTTCGCAATTTTTTCCCTGTTATTATGTAGCTGGGTTTTAAATTTCTGCTTCCTACTGATATCTCTCCGTGCCACTTGTGTTAGTTTATAATGGTTTATAAAAATGCCAAAAATACTCGTATAATTTCTTATAGGTACTCATAGCATAATTTCGTTAAAGAATTTAAATAAGCAGGGTTTGGTGATTTTTGTAAGGTAATATTTTTTGTTAAGTTTGTGATTTTAATATTTACTTGCCGCGTGAAATCCCAAAGATTTATTTTATGAAGGGTTATTGCAGGAATGCTGGTATCTTAATGCATAAATTGTTTATTTTTATCATTAACTATTTTTCGTTGTTAGTTAATTCATTCAGTTCAGTTCTATTTTAAGTTTTAAGGAAATAATATTATGAGTATATTTTATTTTACAATAAAGATCTGTTCCTTCTTTTTCATATTTTATAATTGCGGAACATTTTTTTCAGGTTTATATTTTATATGTCCTAAAAATCTTTTCCAAAGTGCTTGAAACTTGCACTTCTGCTATATGTTTCGTTCTATCCATGACAACGGGTGACGATACGTGCAATAATTATAAATAATCAGCGTAACATCTATGTAATTGGACAAATATGCTAAAAGCATAGTCTCTCTATAAACGCATTTTATTTGTAATCTGTAGATTGTAGCATAAATATATTATATATATACAACTATCGTTAATTCTGCGGTGAACTTTCTGTGGGCAAAGATGTTAATTATATTGTATCGATAAATCTGTTCTACCTATGTATGTCATAGCACAAATTTATTAAGCAAGCATTTTATAATGATATTGCTAAAGATATTTGTTTTAAAACGCAACACCCGTTAGCTTATTTAGGACTGGCATTAAATATTTGTTCGTATTTAGCTAATATTTAGAATGACTCATCTCTTATATGTTAAAAATGTATCATTGATTGTGATTTATGTAGATGTAAGTTCGAAAATATTTTCATACTGCGTGTGATTATCCAGTTGAATTTATCTAGCCATTAGATTTAACTTAACCTTTACTATAATCATTTTAGTTTCATCATTGATAAAATGAAATCGGAGATCTCTAACATTTTAGAAGCTAGTATCCACTCACATTGGATTAATGAAAGATTGATCAAGCTTATGAATTGGAATGTTACATTTGGCATTAGATAAGTAATGAATTCTTAAGATTAATGTTTTTTCCAAACCACATTAACTGTAGGTAGGTATGTAAATTGTGTGTTCGTAAATAATGCATAGCCAATTGGACCACCTGTTTGCCTGTTTTACGTTGAGATACCAACTCATTTATTGTGTGAGTAGGCCATTGTCATATCTGCGTATGCATGTTAGACATTCATTAATAAGTAATACATTTTGTAACCATTTTATTTCAATTATTTATTAGTATTCAAACTTGAAAGTGTCAAATGACTTACATAATATGTTTGTAGTTGTTCAATATTCATGATAGCTACTGATGTAATGTTGCTCTATTGTAAACGGTTGTTCATAGTTTCTGCCGTCCTAAATTTTTGTCAATACCACATACTCAGCATTTAGTTAATAATGAATTATTTGATTTACAATGTATTCACTTTGTCCAACAAATGTCCTGTATAATTTATTGGAACAGTGAGTATTTGTGCACAAAATACTGTGCCAAATAATTTGAACCTCTAAAAAAATAATTTAGTTTCGTTCTGTATAAATTGTTAATATACATAATTACTGCATGCAGTGTGAATAGAGATAAGTAGTTTTTCGTCCGAAAATTGTGAAGAGTATATATAATAAAAAATGTAAAAAGAAAACAATATAATTTGAAATTACATATAATCTCAGCAGTGAGATGCACAATTATCTTTTAAAATGTAAGTTTTATTCTAGGCAACATTGTGTGATTGATAAGACCGTTTTCAAACTTATTAACAATTTGAAATCTTTACCTTGATACTTTTTCTAAAGTTAATGTACAAGCGAAATGAATCTCCATAGTTGTGTAAAGATAGTTGATTCATCATAATATGCCTGAATATTTACTTATAAAATTATAATTTCCTTTTTTACTGTTTTAGGTAAATTCTCAACAAATGAATTTAGTATCCACAAGCGACTATAAAAATGATATTGCCAATTTGTTTTTGCTACCTAGGTACTTTACAATTAGGTACTATTTCTTAGGATTTTTTCTCTTTAATTTTATATAAACGAGTAAATTGTTATGTTCCTTGTCTTCCTTGAATATTAATTCCGTACAGATTGCCAAAGATGTTAATTTTTCAAATAAATAAAAATGGAGTAACTGCCAGGCATTGATTTTTATTTATCCTCATTTTATCGTTTTGCTTAAGTGTAAATTAGTGTTCTAAACATTGACTAAAACATAATTATTTTTAACATTTGAATTAATTAAAAGTACTAGTAATTAATTAGTACTTGCGCTTGTATGAAGGTAACGGAATCTTTAAACTCGATTTTCGATCACTTCAACTAATTTGTAATCATGCACACTTCTCAAGGACTGATGACAAATTTACTATAATTTAAGAGTTATTTGAATCTTTCAAAAATATTATACCTTCATCATTTCATCATAAAGAGTAACGGCCTTATTCATAGACAGTTTAAAACTTCTTTTAGTTATCGAATGTTTTGTCTTCTTCGTTCAAACTGAATGGAAAAGTCGTTCGAAAGGGCCAAAAAAAGTCGATAACTAAAATAGGTTTTAAAACTGTCTATGAATAAGGTCGTAAAACAATTGTCTTAGATATCTTATGGTCCAAGATCCCAGGGCCCCCAGACGTTACTTATTTTCTCATAAAAAATATAAATGGGATAAAGTAGTGTTAGTACGTACTTTGAGTGTGTGCATACCTGCTAGCTTGGGTCGACGGCCAATTCATAGGTACCAGGTGCTAAAGGTAGATAAATACAGTACTGATTTTTCTTAAATTTTCAGTGCTGATTTTTACATATGTTTTAGATAATTTTGTTAAAAATTAATAATCATTATTGCCAGACACTTTCCATCGGCGCTTACCCTTACCAGACGCTTTAAAGCTTCAAAAAAAAAACTTATTTTTACTTATATTCTCACTCTTGATTTTTATATATGATACTTAGGGAACTATTTGAACAGCCCTGGTCAGCAGCCAGACCAATTGGAGGGGTCAAACATCCCCCCAGACACACATAAAGTGTCGCTATGTGTATAAGCGCGAGGTCATTATTTGTACGCTTGAGTGTGAGAGAGATATCTATGTGCCGTTAGAGAAGTAATAAAAATGATTGACATTTAAGAAGAAAATTATCAGTGGTGTGTAATGCACTATTATCAGAATCAATATTGTAAACACAATGGAACAACGATACCTTCTAAAATTCTGCTCTGTTCGATATAATCAAGAGAGATTTAAAATACGTTACATACAAAATAAAATCGAACCTGAAGATAACAAGGTATTTTAAAGTGATCTGAGTTGAGAAAATTTTATAAATAATAAATATAAGTTTCTTTAACCTATGTTTAATATCTTATCATCGAGTAAAATTGAATACTACTATTTAAAAAATTCATGTATATTAAATCTTAAAATTACACAAAGCTATACATGTCTTTCTTCTTTCGGATTATTTGTAGTTTGAACATTTTACAATTCAGCGTGATCTTTACTGTCATCATCGTCTGAGTTTGATAAGTCATCATCAACCCAATGTTGGCATTGACTATCTTCATTATCATCCTTATTACTTTCATTTTCTGTAACAAACATAACATAATTAAGAATCTAAGAGTTACACGGTTATATCAATTATTCAAAGTTAAAGTATAATACCTGATTCTTCTTGAAGCGATTCTTTCTTTTATTTCAACACGTTGTAAATAAAATCACAGATGCACTGAATAGAGTAGCCTAGAGACGACAATAAGTATAAGAAAGATATCGATAAATAGATATCTCTCTCACACTCAAGCGTACAAATAATGACCTCGCGCTTATACACATAGCGACACTTTATGTGTGTCTGGGGGGATGTTTGACCCCTCCAATTGGTCTGGCTGCTTACCAGGGGTGTTCAAATAGTTCCCTAAGTATCATATATAAAAATCAAGAGTGAGATTATAAGTAAAAATAAGTTTTTTTTTTTTTTGAAGCTTTAAAGCGTCTGGTAGGGGTAAGCGCCGATGGAAAGTGTCTGGCAATAATGATTATTAATTTTTAACAAAATTATCTAAAACATATGTAAAAATCAGCACTGAGAATTTAAGAAAAATCAGTACTGTATTTATCTACCTTTAGCACCTGGTACCTATGAATTGGCCGTCGACCCAAGCTAGCAGGTATGCACACACTCAAAGTACGTACTAACACTACTTTATCCCATTTATATTTTTTATGAGAAAATAAGTAACGTCTGGGGGCCCTGGGATCTTACTCTATTATATCATTATCAAAAAGTCAATGGATAAAAAAACCGTGTGGTGTCGTGGGACACCGGATAGGAACGAAGTTCCTTATTATAAAAATATTAATTTTAAGTTCTATTTGAGGTATAAAGAAAATAATTATTCGGGTATACATTTTAAATTTTTATCATGATTTTTATTGATAAAATTATTAATAACAGTCATCACGTAGACTATACATTAGACGCTGTACTCCAAGACGCTGTATAATAGCCATCATACAAAGACTATACATAAATAATAAAAAACCCAACGAATGGATAACCTCCTCTAAAGTCGGTTAAAAACATAAAATAATAAGCAAAGAATTAAAAACAAAAAATAAGTTCCTAAATTTTTAAATTTAGAATGTCAAACTCATCCATGGAATAAAATTTTACGTTACGGACGTTTTTTCCCGGTTAGGGTACCCCTCTGCATCGTCCCTTATGGAACTTCGTTCCAAAATGCTTTTGTTTCCAGTTTTGGGCCCAGTCCGAAATCCATAAACGCACACGTATTGTACTTGAACTAATTTAAAAATTAAATTATCTTAAAAACGAATATTTGGTCTGTACTAGATAGTATTGTATTTGTTACCATTTTAATCCTATCGAGATTATCACAGACTGGATCAAACTTACCCCAGTTGACTGGGAATATCGATCAATCTTAAATTGCATACAATTTTCACAATTATAATTAAAAATTGCGTTCACACAATTCTGTTTACCTTTAAATCAATTGTTAATTTGTACAACAATTATACAAAGTCCAAAAAACGAGTTTCAACTTTGATTTTTTTATTTAAAAAATATAGATGGCTCTGCATTGCTTGTTGTGTGTGGTCGTTCGTTCGTTCGACCGACAGATATTCGACAAGTAAGATGGCGGCGATTAATGTGAAAGGCGAAACGTTGTCGTATTTTTACTTGTAAATAAAGTAATACGTTGTTTGAAACATTCTAAGTATTAAACAAAGTAATGGAAGATTTGTCCTCACATGTGTAAATAAAACTGGAAGTGGATTATTGTGTACGACGTTCATTTTGAGTGGCTTTTCATTTCACAATAGACAAAACCCGTCGCAACGAGCACTCGAGGAGTCGAGGCCATATTTATGATGTTATCTGTCGTGTGAGCGTCCTCTGAAACCACATTGATAAATGATCGTAGAAAACGAAGAAGATGGTATGTTTGTTTTCAGGATTACACATATAGAAATGCCCAATTTTACAAAAAATAAGATCTTGTATTGTTCATTCATTGACGCTTCGATGGCGATGCCGCGGATTATTTTTATTTCTGCTACGATGATGCGTTTTTTTGTATTTCATTGATCTGTTTACTATTTGAAATGAAGTGAAAATAATATTTTTTGATAATTGTACACATTCAAATATATTTTAATTCTTATTAGACATCATGGTTAAAACGTTTGTTTTGATAGTAATGGTCATTTTTTCTCTTTTCAGGGATGTTTTCTCATTGTATGAAGAATAACTAGTTGAACATGAGTTCGAGTGCTCCAATTTAATTGTAGTAATCGATACATTTGATGGTGTACTACAAACTATGGATGAAAGTGTGGACTTCTATTGACAAATTACACACATTGAAACTAACACATCACGGAGGTGGTAATGGATCCAGTAGGACCATGGTCAGCATATGCATCATACAATCGGCTAGCGGGGGTTCAGGCTGGTGCTGCAAGTGGAGACTTTCATCACCACCTAGCAAGCGGTGGGTCAGGACTTGGCAGCCAGACTGTACCTTCGACCACAAGTCAATTACTGCTACAAGCAGCACACACTACGGCCTCATTGGCAGGACAACTTGGTTCATCAACAGCTTCTCCCTTTAACCCAGGTGGATTTCTTTCACCACCAGCTGTTGGTTATGATGCAGTATTTTCGCCTTTATTTCATCATGCCAACCCAAAGCCTGCGCATTATAGCTCTTCTTTACAAGCTCAACATCGACAAGTTATAGCTCAAGCACAGGCCGCAGCTGCCTCTAAACAATCTACAGTAGATTCTGAATTATCAACATTAAGGGAAAATTACTCTCATCAAACACTTGCAGCACAAGGAGCGTCATTTTTTGACCAGTCCTCAACCCCAGGTGGCACAACTGCAGGATTAAATTGGCAAGGGAATAATCAACTTCCAAGTCCATTTGGAATTTTGCCACATGAAAGTGTTGTGCCTTCATCGCCAAGCCCAGCTACAACAAAAGCATCAGCAACATATGAAAACTTTAATGCTCATTTTGCTGCTGCGCAAACTCTTAATAATCATCTCAACTCACAGATTTCTAGTGCTGGTAAACAAACAAACAGGTCAGGTTCACCAGCAACTGCATCAAAACAACCTGCAACATCAACTTCATCAACAACGTTTTTTCAATCTCCCTCATCATTTGGAAATCAGACTGATAATTCTTATAGTACAAGCAGTGCAAAGAGTGGTCAACTGTCATCACAGCAGGACTATGCTGGAAGTAAGTCTTATTCAAGTTCTGCAAGTTCAACTGCTCATTCACAACAATCGTGTATAGTGTCAACTCCACCGGTCACATCTTCTCCTACCCCTCCCAGCAAAGACTACCGGACTACATCTGGTACAACTTCAAGGCCTTCCGCTTCCAGTTATAATTCCCAATCTCCCAAAAATACAAACAGTGAAAAGCCTTCCAGACAAGTCTCAAATAGTAGTAGTAGTTTTGTATCTCCAACATCAAAACCTCCACAAGTTCAAACTAAAGCACAAAGTAAAGTTTATCCAGAATTAAGTAATGAACAGAGGAAAAGTTGTGATACAAATGATAAACTGCAACCACAATCATCACCTATTAGTTATTCCATAATGGATGCCCCAGGCAGATTAAATTATAGTGGTACTCCCAGTACAACTAAAACCAATAGAATTGGAAGCTCTCAATATACTCCTTCCCAAGGATCTAGTTTTAGACATTATCAAAGTGGAAATAATGTTGAATCAGATTATCATGTCCGTGCAAAAAGTAGTTCTAGTACTGATACAGGATATTCAAGCAGTAGCTCACAGAATGGTCCCGACTGTGGAGTAGTTGTAGCAAGGAGGCAAAGTCCATCCCAAGCAGCACCTCAGACATCTCCATTAGGTCATGGGTCGAGTCCTGCATATCCCTTGTATCATAGTCCTATGAATTCAATGAATTCTCCTCAGCAACATAATGATCATTACAATAAACTTAACAGTGTTCCACCCAGGTCCCCATTAGATGCTTCCATTACAAGACCTCCATCCCAAAATAGTCAAGTAGCTTATCCTTCTGTTATAACTAGGGCATTAGGACTAGAACAAAGCAAAACATACTCTGAAAATCGATACGAGCGCAATCAGACACAATCATCTAGCCAAAGTTGTTGGGACAGTGAACGTCAGTCATCTAGAAAATATTCAGGCACTAATAGTAGTACTAGTTACAGTAGTAGTAACTTGTCAGAAAATAATACTCATAATGATGAGCCACCTACTCAAACTCAAAATCCAACCCCCAATAGAACTTTAACAGCAGATAAACATCAAAATTACTTTGATGGTAATAATGTAGCTTTACAAGATCTTTCTAGTTGTAGAGGAGACCCTATGAGTATAGTTAAAAATTTACAAAATCTCCAACAAAGTTGTCAGTTACAAGAAGTAAAGGCAACTAAAAGTCAAACTCCAACAACACCTTCAATAGTTACAAAAGCAGCCACAAGAAGAAAAAGTACTGAGAAACCAATATCCCATACAAATATGAATGAAATATCAAATGCGGTCATGGCAGATTACTTAGCAAACAGAATTCCTCCCCCTGCTCATAGTTCAACAAGTAATCAACAACAAAATGGCAGCTATTTTGACTTTGAAAGGTGGAATCTTCCACCACCGCCTCCTAAAATGTTTCCTGGCACTTCTGCTTTTGGTTCCCAAGCCCCTCTACACGCTACAAATTTTGCTAACCAGCATCAAGCACTTGCCATGCCGCATGGACACGCCTTAACGTATTTCCCGCCTTTTCATCTAGGACCTCATCCTGATTTCCAATCCTCTGTGGAGTTAACACCGTTGTCGTCATTTAGCGAGACTCCACCTTCGGCTTCCTCGTCATCTTTTTCGACTCCTGAAACACGTGAAGAGGAACAGCCTAAGGTGGTAGTGCCTAATATAGAGGAAGAACTTGGTTTCCTTGCAGAACAACGAGCAAATACTGCATCGTCGGTAGCACCCTCTTCACAGCAGCAGAACATAAACAGCACTTCACAAGACGCTACTTCAAAAGTTATGGATAAAAAATTCAATGTCCCAGTCACGGGCCCCGGCTCAGGTTTCATGGCTTCTTATCTAAAGTTTTTACAAGGAGAACGCGATACTTCTCCTCCTCCGGCCGGCAGAGGCGCCAGAAAATCCACATGGTCTAGAACTAACACTAATAGCAATACCAATAATAAGCCTTATACACAAAACGAACACAATAAAGGCCAGTGCGACGCGAATGCGACACAGCAAAGTGCAAACGGAGCGATGGCGCCGACGAATGTTATAAATGCAGGAATGTCAATGGGTAATCCAGTGATGAGTTCTTCAGCCAGTATGAGTACGACAGGCCTGTTGGGTGCTAATCAGTTACATGGATCGTCGAACCTTCTCACTTCCCAAGGGAAAGGCGTAGAGTTGGACGATCCTCGTTACTATAATTTAAATAAGGACAGAAAACGTAAATATGACGGCAGCGAAGAGGCCGCGTACGACGCGGAGGAGGAAGCGCGGAGGTTAAACAAGCCCGTGCTGAATGTGCCCAGTACGCCCCTAAACGACAAGGGCAAGAAAGGGCGGACGACGATGAACAAACCCACGCCGTCGGCCGTGGTGGCGCCTCAGCCGGCCGCGCCTAAGAAGCCACGACCCCCTGCCCCGCCGCCCGTGGCCTCGCTGCAGGCAGCGCCGCAGCAACAATACTATTACCAACACCAGCCTGACGAAGGTGCGTTCAATTTACTAGATTTCCACTTAAGAAGTAGAGCGCGATGGTGAAGAGCTAGCCCTGAAGCTTGTATGACAGGAGCAAGCTAATTGCCGCTTTGGCAGGATACCGTGAAAACTTGTTACATTTTAACTGTGATAATGTAAATTTTTATTGAAACAAATCTATGGTTATCATTTGTAAATAATTATTTTTTTGTGAAGAAAAATGTGATGTACCTATCTTAGTAGACGTCGGTATTTTAGGTTAGCCTGTAACAAGATTTCACTAATTATGTTGTTGATGACACATTATTAGTGCCATTTTATTGTAAATTGTAATATTTGTGACTCTTGTCATACTCGCTATTGAAGGGGTGCTACCATAAATAATTCCAAAATTGTGGTATATTTTTTTATGGAATACAAACCAGTGGGTGTCATTGTACATATAAAATAGTGTATTGTATTTTACAGTATTTGCGTTTAGTCGGTACTTACAATAGTGTATGCATATTCTTTAGCAGAAAGTGATTTTATATTGTAAGGAAGAATAAATTGCATAATACATTGACAGCTATAAGTAAGTGCGAAATAATGTATTAGAAGGCCATGTCCTGAACATAAGTTTTTGTATTTCTATTTAATTGTTATTTGTTTATGCACAATTCTCAATATTTTATGTAAATAATTTTGTATCATAGGAGAAGACATAAAATAAACACGACTATATTACTGATAATGTGTTAAATAATTTTATATTTTGTAATTATTCCTGGTAGCACCCCGCACTTCGCCAAATAGGGATAACATGTACATTTTGTCAATGTTTGTAAATGTCATTGCGACGATCTGTTCGATATTAAGATTTAGACTATGATGCGAAATTTATGTACATGTTATCGCTGCGATGAGTATTCATCATTTGGCTGTCCTTTTCCTTCACCCTCCCTGCCTGTTTCTGTTTGTGTGGCAAAACCTGTGGAATACATGTTAAATGTTTTAATAACCCACTTAGTGTATCGTTTCTGTACGTCCTAATACTACACAGTTAGTGCCGCTTTTGGTATTGCACCAAAAATATCTTATTATTTCTTGCAAATTTAATGTATTCAATTGTAATGGAAATATTAATATAATTTGCAGCAAATAGATCAGGTAAATTTTTAAGGTTTGAATTTACAAAATGTTACATCAAACCTATTGAATCTATTTTTATATCAAATCACGTATGCGATAATGTTTATTATTACCATATCTTAAAATGAAGCTGAATGATAATATCGATAATAACCACGACGACTAGTCTGCTTCACCTGATGCATTATGAGTTTAGGTTTCGAATTCTTAGGCTGGCTATAAAGATAAATTCTTAGTAGACTTAATTGGCATGACGTAATACCCATAAATATACCCAGCATAAACAAAAAAGTAGGCACGCGGAGGTTGTAATAAAATTGTTCTTTTGTTAGTATGTACACTAGATTTAGTAGGTACAGAGGCTGAGACTAACATATTATGGGATAACACTTTTCTAGTATGTACTCTCTGCGTCTTCGAATAGCCAAAAGATTTGATTTATTTTAGTGTCTGGTCATGGGGCTAATCTGGGTTATGGGCTCTACGGGACAGCGGACAATGACAGTAATGCCAACAGAAAATTACATCACATTAATAAATCTCATCAACAAATCTCTTCTACAACACAAATGGAAAATGCAAGACCGATCGAAGAAATGCCTTATCAGGTAAAGATTACTAATTATGTAGATTATCTAATAATATGCTATATAAAAGTAAATTGAATATCTACAAATAATTGTTTTTACCTTCTGCATATTTTTGTATTGTATTGATTTTTGAGTAATTTATAAATACTGTACACCTTGTAATTATACTTACAGTCTGGAGAATTCGTAGCTTTAAAAACGGACTTGAATGAAATGTGGCCTGCCATCTGGCGAGTAGACGGCAAAACACTGCTTCAAAAACACGAGCCATTTGAAGAAAATGGAAAAGTTTTGTATAGAAATATATCAACTGTAAGTAAATGTACAAATTCAATATAGTTAAGTGAACAAAACTCGCTTTACCCCAATTTCTTAAGGATGAAAGGTAAATGATGGGTATTATTAGATAATGGCAACAGCTTGTTCAGGAATAAAACATTTTATTTACAGTATACTGTTTGGAATCCTGAAAATAAAAAATTATATACGCAAGTTCCAGTGAAAGTTCGGTCACAAACTCATCTAGAAACGATAGTCGAGTTAGTGAGAAGTGAATTGCCATTCGACGACTGCAATTTTATAGAGAAGAGAATGCTGGAGACGCAGATGTACCAGGAAAATTTTGAGGTCTACATCCAGACGCTAATATCGCATGCGCTCGACCCTAATTTTCTCACTGAAATATTTCAGGAACAAGGTATCAGTTTTATTTTTATTCTACAATATTATCTAGTACAGCTTTTAATTTTTTTTGTTTTTCATTCATTTACTTAGTTTGGATGGCATTATTCTTGCTTTTTATAGTCAACAAGAGAATTTCTATAATATGTTTAGTTCCTCATAATTTTATGTTAGCCGTAGATACATTCAATGTTTAATTATTATTATTATCCAATTTGGTTTATATTAACAGTTGAAACAATATTGGGATAATAGTCATGACAAGATTTATCGAAATTCGAAACGACTCTCAAAATACCACATAAGTAGTCCATTAATATTTATTGGATATTTGTAAAGCAGAAATTAATTTTTCATGTATTTGTTAATTTTTATGTTATATGTTAATTAACAAATTAAAAACAGAGCGTCCGTGGCGCAGTTGGTTAGACGCTGCCTGTGAAACCCGACCCGGCCGCGAGTTCGATCCCTGCACCGAAACAAATGTTTGTGTGATCCACAGGTATTTGATTCGGGTCTGGGTGTTTGTTAGACAAATCTCGTAGTTTCTGATACTCACTACAATAAGACTCGGACTCTGAGCGCGGGGTCAGAACTATGTATGTGACTGTTGGGTGGTTATTATTAAAATGATATCGATCGAGTCGTAGCGATCGTCCTTCACGTTTCTTGGAGAATCGTATTACACGAGATTTGTATAATACGTATGCGTTTCAGACGAGTACTTCCTGTCTAACGTGAAGACAGTGGACGAGGTGACGGAGACGATGCGCGCGCGGGTGTCGTGCGGCGGGGGTGGCGGGGGCGGTGGCGGCGGGGCGCGCGCGCTGGACGCGGCGCTGGGCACGTGGCCCACGCTGAGCGTGTCGGCGGGCGCGGGCGCGTGCCGGGCGTGCGCGCGGCCGGCGGCGGCGCGGCTGCTGCTGTTCGGGCAGCCCTACAACCCCGCCACGCTCGAGCCCGTGCAACCCGACGCAAGACTCGCCTTCGAAAAGGTATTTATCTACACTGTTTCTCTAAGCGCCATTTCAACGGGAGCGTTTCTCGCGCCGAGAATCGTATGCCATTATCGCATGACATAACCGCCATAAGATTAACGTGATCTGACAATGTTTATACGTTGAATTTTTTTATATCCTTCCGATAATCTTATCCTGGAGGCGAGAAACTCCCCGTGTAAATGGGGCTTAACGGTGAAGGAAAACAATTTCTCAGAAAGTCTCACAACGTGTGGATATCTTTATGCTTGCGACTCGCTGGAGCTACTATTACACACCGCACCTGTTGGTAAACCGTAAATTTACTAGTGTTTTGTTTAAAACGCGCTTAGTATGCGAAGGGTTTTAGGGTTTCAATAGATATTTTATCTCATTAAAACCGGAAATGAGACAAAAAACTAACAAACACTATAACAAGTTTTCTGTACATTACAGGAATTCCTCGTGTGTGCGACGTGTTGTGGTCGTGCGCAATTGTATTCAAGAATATCACATCAGAAGTATCTTATGTATATAGAATGCAGTAAACGTGTCGACGACAAGCGAATGCAGAACCCCAGTAAAGATACCACTGTGATTCTGAATGAGTTGTTGGCGGACGAAGTGTGGTTATCCCAGGTAAGATACTGAATAGTATGGCCCAGTAGTTATGGTCGGCTTGAAATTTGAAACACATTTTTGGGAGACAATTATTTGCCTAGTAGAAAATAAAAATTCTTATAGTAAAATGATACGGAACACGACTTCATGTACTTACTCAATGTTTTATTTTCCAATTTACGTGCGCAAATTGATCAGTGGCTATATTCAGGGAGGTTACTCTACGATCCGAAACGAAGTTCGAATGTTCGACCGTGTTTCGTAAAACTGTACGAATGTGCCTAGGTACACAACATAATGTTCGCATCCTCTATCGTACGTCCTAACCATAGACTAAGTTCGGAGTGAATAATAAGTGTCATAGAGAATAGTATTGATTTTTTGATGTGGATAACTTATGACTTCCGACCTCGAACGTTCGAACAATCGAACTTCCTTTCGGATCATGGTGTAACCTCCCAGGCAAGGGCGGATCCACCTTTCAAGTCAGGGGGGGTCGGTCATATAGTTCTAGTCGGAACACTTGAGTACTCGAATTCGATTACAAGTATACATTTAAAAGCGATTATTTAAAAGTTTGTTACACCTGTGATTGATTTTTTAAGTCAAAATCAACGATATATCAAAAAATCTGTCAATCTGGAGTCAGCCCAGGGGGGGGGGGTCATGACTCCTATGACCTCCCCCCTGGATCCGCCCTTGCTCCCAGGGCGGCTATTACTGCTCCGACGTATTTTCTCGTGTGTGTATATTAATGTATGTGTGTTGTTGCAGTTGTTCCGCAACGTGCGGCACTCGTGGGCGGAGGCGGAGTCGTGGGAGCGCAAGCTTCGACACGCGTGCCGCCAGATGATTTAACACATTTGTAAGGACGATTATACATTTCATTTTATACCGGTGACATACGTGCTCTAAAGTGAAATTCCTTTTTCTTTTACTGCGACATCATTTCTAGCATTTATTGATTTTTCAAATCTGGGGGGCTGGATCTTTTTTTAGGTTTAATGTGCGTAGATATGATTTGATTAGTTTGGGAAGTGTGATTTCAAAAGTTCTATTTTGGCTGTTACTTAGTATTTATTTTATGTATTCCGGTGCCATGCCATGCCATTCTTTGTAATCTGATGATGTTGTATCTGACACGGGACAAGTTTCTTTGACTCACCCACAGACAGACTTGAACTACGTAAATGTATGTGGATCCGAATCTAATAGAAACTCGCGGCAACTACTTTTTATATTTAACTTCATGTTTTTTAATTTTAAATTGTATGCACTAATTTCAATAAATAAACTTTGATCTATATAAAGTTATGACAGGTTACAAGACTGCTGAAATTCACATCGCAAACCATAAAGGCTCATTTACCTAATAAATCCAATATGACCAATCATTTTGATAAGCCAGGCTAATAATAAATTACCGAGTTAACATCTAATTTATATAATAGCTTGTTATGAACGGATTAGAGAAACCTATAGGTATAAGCACATTTTTTCACTTGATCGGTGCTGTCCACAATTAAACGACAATATAAGAAGACATAGTGATACTGGTGGATGGTATGAGTTCTGATTTTGACAGGTATCTAAGGATATAACAACACGGATATTTGACTTGTAATACGATTATTGTAACAATAAAGATGATAACATTTTTTACACTAAAATTATGTTTAATTTCAGTAGTTACGTAGATTTTAAATTACTCCGCGTAATACATGGCTAAATTTAAAATAAACGTAATGAATATAACATATTTAATTTGATTAAGTGGATCCCGTAATCAGTGGAAAGGCTAGAATTTATTGTAACAATTTGACTAAAAAAAAGACGTGCTCAGTTCCATCATGTAAATGGGCCTTAAGAAACACGTTGTAATTGAATCGGTCATTGCAAACACCATCAGTGATATCGTCCTTCAAGGGTCATCAAATACGCTTATAATTTTTGAAATAAAAAGTTAATAGGCAATCATAATATTATTATGTTAGTTATATGGTTTGTGTAATTTATATGGTAAAACAAGAATATTTTTAAAAAATCTCTCGATTGGGATGTCGTATGTTATCGCCGATTATTGTATTGTGTTGCACGGGGATAGGGGATGTTTATAATTTAACAGGAAAATATATTTTTTTCTTAGTATTCTTGCCTTATCGCTCTATTCTATCATTTAACTAATGAAGGGAACCTCGCACTATTTTTCTGTTTCGATGAGGCACGAACACGATGTTTACCATAACACTAAAAACTTAGAATAAATAAATAAAAACAGAAATGAAATGGAAGATTTTTTATTTGCCTTTTTGGTACGAGACATGAAGATTGAAGAGGTATTAATTAAATGTGATTCATAGATTACTACTGTTTATATAACATCTATAGTCCCACGAGAAGAGAGTTGAGGACAGGAATGTAGATTGTAAAGTTACTTGGCCAGTTAACGTCTGTCTAAATTCTATTAACGTGGGGCGAGAACTACAAATAAAATTTTAACATATCTGTTACCCATTCTTTGAGATATGTTTTTATAATAAAACAACCAGCATTTATATTAGTAATCTAATACAATTAAAATATCCGATGTAATAAAGTATGAAGAGAGATAAACTTTTCTTAATTTTTTGACACCAATGCATTCGGACGCCAAAAATTCGTAGATCTATTTCCAAAGGAATACAGCAATTAAGGCCTAGTTGTATAAACTAACTTTGTGCAATTGGACCTCAAGCTTAATTGAAAGTAAGAAAAATGTGCACCTGCGGTAGAGCCATACATTTTTAAAAATTGAATTAAACAAATTGTTTTATTTGGCTTCCATTCTTTATTTATTTAATTTCTTTTTTTTACACTGCTCTCTCTTTCTCCGTCTTTTAAATCCATCCCATGGTTGTCTGTAAGACATTGCTTTATGCGATAAGACCGCCATTTGCACTGTCTTTTTTTCTGTTTCTCTATGTTATTTTACTGTGTACAATAAAGATTTTAAATAAAATAAAGCGAAATGTTCTAATTCTAGCAATAATATAAATTATTTTTGCACATCAGTATGAAATTTATTATTATAAGTTTAGAATAAAGTCTAGAAGTTAGGTTTTGATTAAATGTATTCAATATTCACGTATACAATATCTATACATATGCTTGGAGCGCGATAGCCGGTATACGACTGATGTTATGATTATCAATACGACAATCTTAATGTTTAAGATGGTTTAATATTACTAAGGTTCAGAAATAAATGATCTGAAAAACTGACGTTGTTAGTAATGACCGATTTCAAGGTGTTGATCAATATAAATGTTAATCTATTGACAAGGCTGTGGAATAATTTTGTATTTATATATGTAACTGTTTTGAAAATCATACAAATAAAAACCCCAGTGATTGGAAAATGAAAATATTGTTACAGAATTGATTAAACCATTTACAAGTACACGGGTATTTTGTTGTTATTTGCAATTATTTTTAGTTGTGTTTATTTTTATTTTAAAATAATGCCCGTTTCATTTATTAATTAATAATACACCATCATCATTATACAAAAACTTGCCCAATCGCGATATTTCTGGACAGGGTTCGTCCAGTTATGCAACCAAGACAATATTCAATGAATGGCTGAAGGAAGTTTTGCGATAATTTAGTGCTCTCATGGTATAGATTTGAGCAATACTTGTGCCTATGTTAAAAAATAATTATTTAGAAGACGGGTATAATTGGCAATTAGAATAAAGCTGTCTACTTAACCGGTATACACACATAACCGTTGTCAATAAGACAAAGTACTTATTTAATTTTTCAAACGTGATACTCAGTGTCTTTATCGAGGACTCCTAATTTAAAGATTAATGTAAATTATATACACTTGTATGACTAGCATGTTTCATTGATAATACATAATTAGTTTTTATTTTTGTTCGGTGTTGTATTGCTATTTAAGAAAATTAACAGTATTACGAAGCATTGGCTGGTTCTATTAAGATTTATAATGTTTTACACTATCTCTATAAATGCCTTGTAATAAATGGTACCTATATTTATAAATAGTATATATATTTTGAATGTTGTTTAATAATATATACAATTGTTCCTAGATATCGGTAAGAAACACAGATGTGGTGAATTACAGACTTACTTTGTATATAATACAGGCTATATCAAGACTGCGACCGAAAACGAAGCTAGGTAGTAGTTTTAGTGATTGCAGACACAATGCAACTAAAAATTTTGCGAAAAAAGCGACATTTTTTTTTGCTGCAATTTTTAAATATTTTATCATGATTGGGTGGTAAATACCTTTTGCGAAAATTGTAATTTAAACCATTACGTACCGTTGCGTCTTTAAAAATAAAAACGTGTACATTATTATTTTAGGAAAACTTTGTATTTATCACCCAAACACGATAAGTAAAAAATTACAAGAAAATGTAAATTTTTACGTAGTTTTTAATTGCATTGTGTCTGAAGTCACTAATACAACCACCTGGCTTCGTTTTCGGTCGCAGTCTTGATATACACTGTCTAATGTTTTAAAAATTGTTTTAATACTTTGACAAAATTGTGTATGAGTACCGTTTAAGCACAAAACGAACATTTGACAAGGCGTTGTAGAGAAACAGTAATGTGGTAATATAATGTCGTGTGGTAATGAACAAAATTTTGTATGACACAGAGACGATTAATTATTATTAGTTAAGGTACATAACAGAATTATGGCCAATAAATAATTGAACATTTATTATTGTATAATATGTTGGATTCTTACAAAACACGGTTAAAGTATAATTCGAATGACATCATCAACTTGCCTGTATTCAGCGTTTATGACTTGTAAACATCATTGATGGTCCAAATTGCTTTAATATGAATACATTAGTCTCACATTCCGGCGCGATTTCATCACAATCCATTTTTTGATTCTTTTTTTCTTAATTTTATATCTGCCCTAATTTATAAATGAACAAATGTGACGATATTATATTTCTACGAAAAATAAGTACAGTGTAAGGAGATATTTTGTATAATTGCATTAGGTTGTATAGGCTATAATACTACGCGAATGTAGTTAATAATTTTTAACTAGGTAAATAGCATTGTAAAAAGATTCTGTCTGGTAACTAAAGTCAAAATCTTTATTTATTTTGTTCAGATTGCAAAACTATATGCCGATTTGTTTTGAATTCATTTTATATTGTAAGACACCGTAACAAATGGCAATTTTATCGAATAAAATCTTTTACTAGCTTAAATGTCTTATTATTTTTTCTAAAGAAGGCTGGCTATTAAATACTTTTCCTAATTTGACAGTACTCTTAAACCCAACAAACATATGCATGTTGGTAAGGTTTAAAAGTATTTTATCAGTACTTACTGCGTTGGTTTAAAACCATACGCTGTTGATAAAATATTGAGGCTGAGAAATGAAACATAACAACTTCAAAAGCAACAAGAGCTATTTTGGAACACTTCACTCGATTTTGCGCCGTAGTAGGTACCTTCTCATTTAATGTTTACTTGTGAGTAACAACCGTCTTTCACGGTACACAGGTTGAACACGAAACGAGACACATTTGCATGGGTCACTAATCACTATAAAGTTTTTTCATAATCATTTCGCCTTACTGTTGTCGCTATATGGTCTCTTACCATCAAAAACTTACGCCAAAAAACATAAATTAAGAGGCGACTATGGCCTGTTTTCACTGTTCCAAGGTTGTTTTAACACTTGCTTGTCCGTACTTTCTTCAATAGTACCTAAATTCGGGAAGTGTCACACGTTTCTTTTACCTAAACATAATATTTAGAGGTGAATAAAGGTAATATTAGTTTATTTTAATTTCTTGGTTATCAAAACCCTGAAATTTCAGAGTGCATTACATATAGCGCACGGACGTCGCGACTTGTTTTGCGAGTATTACATATAATGCATAGACGTTATAACTGAATTTGACTTGGCGAGTGTATTATATTATGTAATAAACGAGGTGTCCCAAAGGCATTGTATATATATATACAGACAGTCAGTGTTAAGGTATTTCTACTGAATGATGAATTAATATTAGATTATTGATTAACACCCATATTCTAAGACGTTTTCTCGACTCCACTTGACGTTACTAGAGGAAATCCGTATTCTTAGTAGAAAAAAAATTCCTCCACTCAACGTCACTCAAAAAATTTCCTGTCTCGAGGAAAGGAATCAACTGTCTAACTCAAGGTACGTCGCGACCTACCTTAAGGAAGAAATAAAAGAAATAATCCTACTTTAAAATTGTAATTAAAAAGAGAGAAATAAAGTTCACCTTTTAAAATTCTTAAATACCTAAATATGCCAACAATTTTTTGAGGTGGGTGCATCTACACGATTTACACGTTTTCCCAGTGCATGATACAAACATTACTCTTTATTTCATTTAATAAAAGATTTTTGGTTTGGAAACAGTGTTTATTATTTTAAACGAGTTATTAAAGATTTCCAGCAGTTCCTGTAATACTTGTACGATACTCCGTACGAATATCCCGAACGACGATTCATCCATAAGAATATCCTTCGAAATTTCCGGGTTGGATGGTATGACCCTCCTCCTGTCTGCATGCGTTTTTTTCTCCGACTCACTAAATATTTGTCTTCCAGTCACAATCCCGAAGATTTTGAGTTCAATAATTATATAATATTCTATGTAAACACTCTGACATGACATTTGACTGTCACTTTTCAAGTGATCATAGACTATTTTCAAAGGTTTTTTGTTAAATCTCTACTTTATCTATACATCAATGACGTAATTAATGACGTTTTTCCTTAACTCAACCTCACTCGAGGAACCTTTAGTAAACGTATATTTTTAACTAAGCATACCATTTTCGAGGGTCCCTCCAATTCATTTGTAAAGTCACCTCGACTAAGATAAGGTTGAGGAAGATTGGAGGACACGTCTTAGAATACGGGTGTTAGATTTGTCGAGTTCGACCGTACATTGTAATGATCAACGAATACCCGCATAAAAATACTTATCACGGTACTGGTACTTACCTTGTACCAATACCGTGATATGTACCACCTTGGATAAAGATCGTTAAGAAAGGACTTACGATCAATCCGTGGTCACGTATTCGAAACCAGAACACACATCATTTAGGTACATACATCGAAACTGGACTGTAGGTATCCTGGGCGAGTAAGATTTTTATGTACCTAGCTACCATGCTCATATGAAAAACAGAACTATCAACTATGCCTAGGGCACCCTGGGTAGTGAACCAATCACGCTTGTCCCTAATACCGCAACTATATTATGTATAAAATAGACTAATGGCCGAGATTAATAAACGATCTTCACGTATATCTAAAGATCGATCGTGAAAATAGACCAATGGGCACAAGGTATTGTCGACACGCTCACATTTGATGTGTTCTGATTGGTCTATTTTCCGGATCGATCCTTAGATAGAGATTGAGATCGCTTATTAATTTTTGTCCTATATCTTTTTTTTAAACGAAGTGTATTCACCTAACTGAATAACATTTGGAAGTTGCTAAATGTTATGACACATAAAATGACTACCTAATGAATTAACGAAAGATAAACCGATAAGACAGAGTTTACATATCGTATTTAACTGTTCCTGCCAGTGAGTCATGAAGTTATCAAAACAAACCATAGGTTATGTTATTAGTATTTAACTTCTTACTGATTCAATTAATATTGCATATTATTGAGTAAGTACTTATTTAAGAAAAAAATTAAGTTGCGTTGGGTTTACAGCGTAATACAAGGATAGAGAACGTAAACTATATGATACAGAACGCACACACTCCTAATTGCGGTGTTACCCCAACGCACGATATAAGTATTAGATAAGTGTGTAGTGGCTTGTTGGCAAAAGACTAGACGCGGATGCCTACATAGTACATGTCCACGGCGGTCGCGGGTTCAAATCCCAGGGCACACCTCGGACTTTTCGGAGTCATGTGTGTATCGATCACCACACACTTTAAAGCTGAAGGAAAACATCGTGGGGAACCTGCATACCTTAGCGATTTTAAAGAATTTCTACGGTATGTAAGTCCGCCAACGGCCAGCGTGGTGGACTATATGACCTAACCACTCTCAATCGATTCTATCGAATTGCCCTGCAGTGGGACGTATATGGGCTGATATAGATAGATATAGATTATGATACAATACAATACCAAATTATTGTAAACAATATTCTGCACAAAGAGGCATCTTTGTGCAATTATATTAAGAAGTCGCTGGTTAAAACGCAAGGCGCACATCACTGATTTTCAGATTCATTATATTTTTATTGCGATGAATGGTGAGACGAGCATGCCATCCGCCTGATGGTAAGCGATACGAACGCTCATGGACAGTACCAGAACCAAACAACACCATGAATTACAAAGCAATGCTTGTCCATCCACTGTGCTCGTCATCCTGAGACATAAGATGCTAAGTCTCATAATGTCTCTCTTTATATATTTACGTGTGAATGCCTACTTAATTATCACCAGCTTTAACGGTGAACGTAATCATGAGCAATCTGCATACTTGAGATTACTACGAGAATTTTAAAGGTAGTTGAATTCTACCTACCGCGTTAGGTCAGCGTAGTACCTACATTAAAAAACCCAACGGTGAGCTTGTCGGTCGAGACAGTGGCCGCAGGGCACACTTCTGTCTTTTTTGAGGCATATTATGTCTATTGATAGTCAATTATCATGCACTTTCATAGTGAAGGAAAACGTGATGAAACCTGACAGTAACAACGGATCATAAGATTTTTTATTGTAGGTGAAGTCCACCAGCCTGCACTAAGCCAGCATGGTGGATTATGGCCTACGCCTAACACATCTCAATCGAACTCTCCGTAGAGGAGTCCCGTGATCACCAGTACCAACTATTATGGGCTGATACAACACACTATTGTATAGAGCCGGTCGTAAAGGATAATTCAAATAATATTGTAACATGGCCAAAAATTTGTATGTTTTGCGCCGACACAAAGTGGGAGACGGAGAGCAGACGGACGAATCTGAAGCATTTTTGTGGTCACTTAATCGCCAAACGGCGTATGTACCTATTTGTAATTGAACACAAATATAACTTATATCCACTTGTACATCCACTTTAAAAAGATATTTACACTTGTAAGTAGTGTTATTCAATGCGCGAATGACTAAAAAAAAGGAATCATTACCGGCATGGTGAGGATGAGTATGTGGACGAGTACTCCTGATTCAGGGACGTTGATCAAGTTCCGTTAGAAGCTGGGGCGCTCTAGCTTCGGGTTCCCGGAGCCGTTTCAATTGCGCCGAAGAGGGCAACGCGGGGTTTTGGTTGTTATGCCGTCGACTGGTGAACCCAACATAATCGCCCAACTTTCTCCAAGGTGGGGCGGTAGCGGTAACCCGGTTTCCCCGCGACAACAAAAAAAAGGGACGTTGATCAAGCCAAAGTAACTGTCACCATCATATTTCTGTTAAAATGATGGAATGATAGTGGTACACGTCTTGTGTTAATTGGAAAAATGCAGAGGGTTACAATTTTGGGCACTTAAATTAAACGATTCATATTTTCATAGAATACTTTTAATTTGCTTGCACACAGCCTCTATTGAGAACAATGTTAAGGAAATAGAAAGCTTGGGCGACACAAACAAAGACGATAAAATATCACTGATTACTTTTTAGATTCATAAAAAAACCGTTTCACATAGACGACAACTAGATAATTGTTAATTTTCCAAATCATCTTTCCAGTTGTATTGCAATTAACGCGGCTAATAAAATCGCGATTATTAGATACATAGAGGTCATTAAAGGTATTTCTACACCATTTTTAATATAATTATAAACAAAATTCTCAAAAATTAGTTTAGTGATAGTAGCAAAATCATACAATTATGACAAGTTTGATGAATATAATGGCTTAAGAAAACATAATTAGCGTTTAACTGTATTAAAATACAAAGATCAATGTGATTTGGAAAGGTCCCGGTTGACAGTTTTAACAGTTGTGTGCACATCTCCTGTACTTAAATTATCACGAGGACGAGGCACGCATGAGGTACTGAGCGACATCCAGTGACGCAAACGCTCCGCCGTCTGCTTCCTCACCGACTCAATTCACGTCACTTGCGTGACACAACCTATTTAAGATCTAGAATTACGTAACTTATAATAATTGCAATATATCATACATCTAAATTCAAGTAACTTATTTTTTATTCTGTTTCAAGTTTTAATATTTTACTTTTTTTTTATTATTTTTTAAAATATTTTTATACCATAATCTCTAGTTTGTTGTTACCACAACGTTGTTGCCGGTGAAATCTGCCTTCACGAATGATTTTGTCCATCAGAGAAATCAAATATACATTGTAGAGAAACCACCGAAAATGAGGTGCATTTTCGAGATCCACTTATTATTCAGCGTATTCTGCTTTCCTTGTGAATTGTTGTGAACGCGGAGGACGAGTGGCGCCGCGAGGGGCGCCTCGAGCGCCTCCTCTGCCGCGACTTTTAAAGCCACCCTGATAGCTCTGGTTGCCGTCATTGTACCGATCGCGACCGCCATTTTCATTCTGCTGGGCTCCCTCGACCGCATCTCCGTTTCCATAATATCCATCATTTCTGTTCGAGTAGCCGTCTTTGCCGTGTCGACCCTGGTAGTTATCATACTGCCTGTTTTGGTAGCCATCTTTCATCGGTCGGCTTTGATAATCATTACCCTGCCTGCCGCGATAGCTATCTCCGCCTTGTCGGTTTTGGAAAGTACCACGCCCACGATGTCCATTTGGCGCACCTCGCCCACCACCACCTCTGCCAAAACGTCGGTACCGGCCTTGACCGTCACCTTGACCCTGTGGCTTGCGGTCATTACCGTCTTCATGTTCGGGGCTTCTGTTTTTTTTCGGTCCCTCATCATTATTATCAGCTAGGGGTGAAGTCGAGGGACGCTCCTCCGATTGTACTGATGCAACAACAACAGGAGGCTGTGGAACTACTAAAGGTGCAGATGGTTGTGGCGCTTGAGGTATTGGCTGTGGTGGCACTGGTACTGCATGCACTGTGTGAGGGGCAGGCTGTGGGGGAGGCATGTGTGGATGGGCTGCTTGCACTGCGGCCATAGGTACTGGAGCTGGAGCGAAACCAGCATGTTCAGGATGCGGTGGGAAGTGAGGTTGTGGGGGCATGGGCAGTGTTCCTGGTTCAGGGACCCGACCTCCAGGAAGTTGTACAAAATGTTGATTGGTAAATGTTTGTGTAGGTATGGGTGCTGGTGGTGATGGCTGGTTAGGAATTGGGGGTGGTTGTGGAGTACCAACAGGACTATCAATCTCAGAGTCTTGAAGGAAAAAGAAGTTTTGGGAACCAATGACTTCGGCAATAGGTCTCTGTTGGGGATATTGCTGAGCAAAGTATGCATGTTCCACTTCTTGTAAAGTGATTGGTGGCAAGGGTCTCAGGGGATATGCAGGAGCAGGTACCACGGCTGGAGCAGGCGGGACAGGTAATGCACCTGCAGGTGGGTAAGCAGCATTCACCTCCAGTTCAATTTCATCTTCCACCTGCTCCGGTGGTTCTTCTTCAGCAACAGACACATGGCTTTCCTCTACCTCAGTACTGATCATTTCAGCTGGCCTGTCGAAATAGCCACATTCATGTACACTGCTCACAATTTCTTTAATTCTTGAGTAAGTAGTACCAAGTATTTCTTTTGGTTTGCCATCTATAATGGCATACAGATGTTCAGCAGCCTTGGTAGCATGAATGTGAAATCCTGGCTGTCCTTCGTCATTCACCTCATGTTTTGGAGTAACTTCAGGATACCTAAAAGTATAAACAAGAAAATTAATAATATTGTCAAATTACTTACATTCACAGCATGGTATGAATAATACTTACAGTTCATCTAAGATCTTTAAATCCTCTTCAGTTAGTTTTGCAGCACCATTTGTTCCATTCAGAAAATCATTGCGTGCATCATTATTTCCCATTTGCATGAGGCAGTCAAGAATTAATAATACTTCACGGATTTTACTAGTATCAGCTGCATAGCGCACCCACGCATCCTACAAGTGAAACATTGTTACAATTTCAGATACATTCAATTCAACCCAAATTTATTGTGAAAAATATTTAAATATTGCAAAGTATTGAGTGTATTACCTTCTTTGCTTGTTTTTTTGCATCTCGATCAGCCGAATTAGCTATAGAAGTGACTTGTTTAGACAGATCCCGAGCAAACTCTAATGTCTGTGCAACCTCATCATACTTCGCAACAGCCACTTTCTGATCAGAGTTCAGCTCCTTCCCAGCTTTTTGTAAATCACGATATGATGTTAATTTACTCTGTAATGAAAATTTATATAAAGGAGATGTAGTTATAACTTTTTCAATTGTGTCACCATTATTGTTTTTGTTGTTTTTTATATAGTCATTATATTTTTCCAAAGCAATAAAATGATGATAGCTTGTAATATACATAAACAATGGAATAAATTTTATAAGTTACAGATTAATAAACAGTGCGTAATAACAAATTACTGTGTATGAAAAATTAAACATATCTTTTTTCATACAAATAAATAAATAAATACACCCAACAGTCACATACATAGTCCTGACCCCACACTAAGATTGAGTCTTGTGTCGTGGGTATCAGAAACTACGAGAGACTTTTCGGTCTCACAAACACCCAGACATCACAAAGTATGCAATCATCACTGTACCCGGTCGTGATTGAAGTACTGACAATGCCTGTAAAATGCTTGTATATCACACACTTATAACCAGTGTAAGTCAATATGTATCACTTCACGAAAGCCAGGCGCGTAAAATATCTTGGGCTTCATTACTATGAATTGTATCGTCAACATTGAAGAAGCACATGTATGAAAATGGCGTCAGTTTGCAGCAAGTATTTACATATAAAACTTTGAAGCTATATAGCAAAATACTCCCCAAAATTAAGAATACTTTTCCAAAACTATTCGTATAAAAATGACTCTTAAAAATATAAGCATCATTCAAAATAAATCATCATTATTGTTGATATTATGCCGCATTAAAGTTACTCACCTTTCTTTTCTCCAAATTCCGGATTTTATGTTCAAGAATTGTCATAATCTGTCGTATTGGTGTATTATCCATAGCCTCCGAAGAGGCTGGCTTTTCAGATTTTGCATTCGCAGCTGAAGGCATCCTTCACAGGCAACAACTTTTCCTGGATTGCGTGGTGGTTGAAGAGATAGAGATAGAATTTTCTATCTATCTATATATCCATAAAACAACTGTCATTCGTTCACGAACGACGCAAGTTGCAGAGCTTTTTTTGTTTCGATTGGTCCATGGATTATTTTTATTATGGCAACTCCAGTACTACCATAATGGGTTTTCTACATGAATTGATCATTCTTGTGTTTTCTAAACTAACATTAATTAACAAATTTATTTTTTTAATTAATTATAAATTACCGTCTATAAGTTTTAACACAAAATTAAATTACTATTTTTTTATAAAATTTTTATAACTATTTAATTAACAAATTACACCATAAATCATAGTGCGTGGTGGCCTGTTGGTAACGGACCAGACTTGGCTGCCAGATGTTCAAGGCATGTTCACGGTGGTCGCGGGTTCAAATTCCAGGGCATGCCTCTTACTTTTCGGAGTTATGTGTGTATTGATAGTCAATCACCACGCACTTTAACGGTGAAAGAAAACATCGTGAGGAAAACTGCATACCGTAGCGATTTAAATGAATTTTTACGGTACGTAAGTCCGCCAACCCGCATTAGGCCAGCGTGGTGGACTATATGGCCTAACTATTATCTCGATTGTAGAGTAGGTCCGTGCCCAGCAGTGGGACGAATATGGGCTGATATATATATATATATATATATAGCATAATCCATAAGGTGCGTACTGTAGACGCGTAAATCTATATTCCATATTATGGCACTTTTAAGTTTACAACATGGTCTACATTACACACTGAGCTTAAACATACATACATAAATAAACTCACGCCTTTATCCCCGAAGGGGTAGGCAGAGGCGCCACCAGGACACCCACATTTCGCCTTGTATGTTCCGTCCCGTGATGTGATAGGGGGCGAGCCTATCGCCATATCGGGCACAAATTCCTGACTCCGGGCTGATAATGAATAGAAAAATCCATTAAGTACACAAATTGTCCATGTGAATTGTGAAGTACCGTTTTACATAAAAGGATGAAATTATCCTAATTGACTGTAGTAACTACATGTAGAAGCAAAACCAACAGTCGGAGTCAGAGACAATCTTGGCATAGACCATAGACGACGTTAGGCGCCAAAACTGAAAAACAACGCGTGAATTCTGAACTGAAACCGAAATACGTCAATAAGACAGATTTTAAGCTGTTTGTACCACTAAAAAGCATAAACTTTACGAAATAAATACAGGACAATTAAATACGAATTCTTGGCTTTTATTCCCAAAGTGAAGGAACATTTTCACTATCAACATGAATTGTCTTTTAAGGGTAAGTTAACCTAATAAAGTTAGATTATAGTACAGAACACTTCTCTTGAGACCTGAGAAATGGGACTTCGACTGAAAGATTTTAGCCCCCAGCCCCCTGCATAGGATGTTTTAGTTTGTCTTTCGGTGCGGTCGCAGCTGGAAGACCTGTGACACCGGCATTCAACTGCCTTCCCCGAGGCACCGAATGGAGAGGGACCTTTCTCTCGTCAAAAAGGGTTTATTGAAGTAATTTGTGTGGAACTTTACGAAGATTTTCTGTGAGCCAGTGGTATGTAGTATCGCATTGGTTAAGTTTAACCAATTACATTTTAGTCCAGGCTAGGTACAACACTACCATTTTACATATTGGGAATTTATATGCAATATCTTATTATGGACAGTGAGAAGAGCGCGTAATGTGTTCCAACGTAAGTGGTCTGGTGCTCCAGTGCATCTACAGTTGAGCATTAGTCATCACTCACAACAACTTTTATAATGCTTGCTTGTGTTATGCCACAAATTTTAGCAAAAGAAAAACATATTAATTCTTATCACAATAAGAATTAATACATAGTTTCACGGCCCTCTAATTGATACTCCAAATATACTACTGAGGGCCTATCCTTGGTTTTTATATCAATGTTAATATATATAATTAGCAATTCTTAAAACAGGATTTAGCAATCAAATTATTTTAAATGAGCAAAAATAAAAAAGATGATTTGAATTTAAAATTTAATTTCCTAAAAAGTCCATTACAAGGTATAAAATTCTATGTAACATCAAATATACCTGATATTAGTAATTAACAATATAACAATGTTAAATTAAAGATGTGTATTGAATTCATTTAGGTATTTGTTTTCAGGTACCCAGACTCGCTTATAGAGGAATTCAATGTTTTCACACAACACCAATGAGATGTGAAGCACAAAAAACTGAAAAAAGTAGGCTATGATTAATGATATTATTATGATTTATGAATTGCTAAATTAACACCTACCTAAGAAATTGCCAGAAAGACATTTTACTGCTACCTTTATCAGTTGTTCACCAGTGTGTAGGTAGATGTTAAATGATGTTTTAATTCTTTTTACCCAACTGCAATTTTTTATCCAAAACTACCTTATACTTTTTAAAAACAAGCTTTATGAATATTCTATATCCATGACCTAACACAAAAAATACTTTGCAGCAATAAATCAGGTGACGCTGTTAGGTAGAGTAGGAGCAGACCCCCAGAAGAGGGGTACACAAGAACATCCAGTTATAAATTTTCCACTAGCAACTCACTTCAGCTATAAATATGAGTCTGGGGATATTTTACAAAGGACCGATTGGCACAGAATAAGCATATTCAAACCGGGATTGAGAGACACAGTATACAAATATTTAAAGAAAGGCCAGAGAGTTTATGTAACAGGCAAGTTATCATACGGAGAAGTTAAGTTAGATGATGGCCAGGTCAGAAGTGCATCTACAGTTATTGCAGATGATGTAATATTTTTCCAAAGTATTCCTGTTGAAACTGAACATTAAGACTCCATTGAAGCCAAGATGAGTTGATGATTATAAATGTAAGTGCAACTTGTTAAATAAAACAGAAATAAATATAAGTGATATTAGTAGTACAAGAAATTGTTTTAATTGAATACACCTTTTTAATATATGTTCTATTGTTTATAAATTACAATTAAAAGCCAGTGGATTCACTTATATTTGATTTAAAAGCTTTGATGAGAATTTATCAGATTTAATAGGTTTTGGCAATCAAATTTTGTTTATGAGCTGTTTGACACTACTGGCTCCATTGTAATAGCAGGTAGTGTGAAATCATAATAATATAGATTTTTATATATTAACTGAGTCACACACACTCGCCAATGTTTTTTATATCTTATGCATATTGCAGCACTCGCACATTTTACGCTGGAGCCGCATGTTATGCTTAAGCTACGAAGGTATGTGCGTATTTTATTCTCAATCAAGAAACAAACCATTTTTTGTACGTGATATTTACCAAATTTTGTATCAGCCTATTTAAGTCCTACTACTATAGGGCACAGGCCTCCTCTACAATCGAGTACGATTGAGGGCGTTAGGCCATAATTATAGTCCACCACGGTAGCCTAGCGCGGGTTGGCGGACTTTTCATACAATAGAAATTCTGGTAAATCGCTGTGGTATGCAGGTTGCCTTACGATGTTTTCCATCAGCGTTATAGAGCATGGTGATTGGCTATCGATACGCGCATGTCTCCAAAAAGTCAGGCGTGTGCTCTGGGATTTGAACCTGCGACCAACGTCAATATTTCCACAAGGAATAATTCTTTGTGCAATCCACACTGCAATCGGTCCAAGTTATCTAAAAAATAAATTTGCAAAATTATTTAGAAAAACGTTGCGAGAAATATTTTTTTCCAACCGTGCCTGCGCTTTATGTAAGCGGCAAAGTTTATGGTTTGTGAAAAATCTATGCACCTTGTACAGGATTTCGTCCCTGCAGACAAAGGCGAATATTACGCCTTCCGTTTAGATCGCAGCAAATATTTACTCGAGATACTTGACCATTTCGTATAGTAAGGGGCACATCGAGAGAGCTATGTAGGAAAACAGTACAGTTGTGTATTAATGATTAAATACTCCCTGGGATAATAATCCTATTGTATACATTAAATGAACGGTAACGATAATTCCGACCTTTTTATTACTACGGTCTAATACTACCTACTTTGAATGTTATTAGAGAGAATGAATAGACTTGTTTATTTTATGGGTAACCTCTAGAATATTATGGAATTAACTGGTATGTAGGTATCATACCTAATAAACAGAAATCCAACCCAACGTCATTCTCAGTGTGTAGGGTGATAACAGCGAGTTGACCCTCGGTAATAACAGATGTCAAAAGGTGACTTCCTCACGATAAAAATAATAAAACTACTTCGTAATCAAATGCCACACATGAAAGTTTAGAATATGAGTAAAAAATAATTATTAAGCTTGTTTCGTTAAAGCGCTGACGGCATCCAGAGATATCCCACTTCGTCATCAGTATTTCTATCCCCGTAAATGTGGCGAATGTTTATTACCAATTCAATCGTAGGCAAATTATGCTATTTGGATAATATAGACAATTCAAAGTCTGTAACTCGACATGGGAATCGAACCCAGGATTTCAGAGTGCATCGCCGCTGCAGGCTGCGCCTCAACCAAAATAGATGAAAATAATTATGAGAAATAAATGATGGTCCGGGATAACATTATGTTTATTTTAAATTATAATAAATCTGACACAATATTTTTTATTTCAAACTCCATAATCAGAATATTGTGTACAACAATGTTGGAATTCATGGCATGAGTGCCATAATAGATATAATTGTAAAAATACAAACATGTTTTATTACAACTTATTGATATAATAGGTACTTTGATAAAGCTCCACTTTGTTTTACAAATCATACATACATTCTCTTTACAGTCCTTTTCTTAATCTAGCTCACCTATCTACTTAGTTTTGAATACACTAATATTTACAATAGTATTTTACTCTATGACATTTACCTACATCGATAAAAGAGATCACAGAAAATTGTAGCTGGAAATCTTAGTACAAGCCCTAGCATACTCTATTATTTCTACCACTTTATTTTTTTATCACAGCAAATCTTTTTGTTATTGATTTGAAGGCATCCATTAAAAGTTTGATGTTTTATTGTCTTTTACAGTATTGTGAATAACTGATCATTATGGTTAGTTGAATATAATTTGATTTGTAAGCTGCCCAATTTGTTTCCAATGATCGTTAATGTGGTAGGTGTTATAGTAGCTTAACTTATTCACCTGCTACAATTGAAATGATTTGCCAAAAAGAATCAATGGAAGACACTATCTACGACTATAAAAAAATAATTCTTTGTTTCTTAATTGTTTCAATTATCAATACTCTTTTCAGCAAATTCAAAACCAAAATATAAAATATACAACTATAATTAAATTACTCAAATGCAATTAATGAGTGCGTAAAGCACACTTGAAATAATAGATGAGTTTTGGCAACAATAATATCGCAACATGCGAGATCTCGGTTAGCAACGAGATGATGGTCCATTGCACAAAATCTTAATATAGTTTCTATGATTTTAACACAAAATAAAATCTTGTCCTTTGCTAACTATTTAGGTAATTGACACTATTAGGTATAAAAAATCACTTGGCACAAAGGCATATTAGGTCCATACCCTGTTTGACTCCAAAAACCATTCTAAATCTGTCAAAGTACTCTCAGTATTGTTTGTTTGTAATTTGTGTTTATAGGAAGACTTAAATATCCTTTCTGAGAGGAATTTGACTAGAAGTTAGTGGCTGGAGTAGGTTGCACACTGAATAGCGAGCACGAAAAGTGTATCACTTTGTTGCGTCCTCAATGTTACAATTAGTCTTTTATAAAAATCATTGTTCACATTTTTCACTTTTTAGGTTGAGTGCGTAATGTTCAGTTGCGTATTCAGCGTCTCGTTTCATCATCATGTTGTCGCCAATGAGAGCACTAATACGATGTTTGTCATGCTGAGAAGGTAAGGGCTGACCAGCCGCAGGATCGGAGCGTGCGCGTTTCCGCCATGGCTCTGACGCCGCCATGCTTAAATCAGTCGGCATATCTTCATCAACTTGTTCTTCTTCACACCTCTCCTCCTTCATTTCTGTCTTCACGACAGATTGTGGCACTACTCGCGTAGGGCTCATTTGTTGCCGAAGAAGTGATATATTTTTGATGTTCTTCAGTTCCGTTGGGTTCCTCAAAAATCTAAAATGAATAAAGAATATTGTTAGATTTTGTATTGTGTAAGACTGTGTGGTTGGTCATGTGAAAGTGTAAACTACTTACTGATAGCAATGTCTTTCGCCTTGGACTTTCCGTAATATGTTGACACGGTAGTAGTATCGAAGAGCGCGTGACATTTTATCGTAGTTCATGGAAAGATGATTTTTTTGAATCCCCCAAAGTTTAGCTAGTCCAGCGGGGTCAACAATCTTAAAGACGCCAGTTTCTCGGTTCTTCCACGCGATGTAATTTGTATATCTTTGAGTAGGATCGTTTAGAAGTTGCTGTAAGAAGTCCCATAATAATCTCCCATCTGAAAAAAAGGTTACAATTGTAGAATTTTTGATCGAATAAGTTGTGTGTGCAATAGAATAACTACTTGAACACGATTAAAAACACTTACTTGTGTTTGACTCTGGCATATCATTAGGGAAGAATTCTCTATGTTGAGCACGGTAGTGAGAATGTTGAGGTGCTTGGTGAGTTTGCGGCGCTGGGCTCGTTAATGGGACATCTTTAGGTGACCGTGGCGGTGGGACGAAATGTGCTTCTTCATCCGAATCAGAATGGTTACTCCCAGAACTAGGAGCTTGAGCTGCATTGGGCACTGAAGGTGCATATGTCGGTCCATAGCTAACTGCTTCTCCTCGTTGTGGGCTTCCTGAGCTATCAACCGACGGTGCAGGACTGAGCGTTACTGAATTCGGCTGAGCGGCAGCTGTAGCAGCACTATGAAAATGGTGGAAACCATCCACAGTCCATGTTGGAGTCGGTGGGTGAGAGTGCGGGGAGGGAGGATAGGGTGCAGCGCGAGCCGTGGGCGTCACGGGCGAAGACGGCACTCTACCCAAAAGCGCTGCATCGCGTACTAACATTTGCAGCACGTTATGTAAAACATCACCAGCACCTGGGCAGCGTTCACCCAAGTCTGTTTTAGTTAGTAGGCATAAAGCTTTACCTGTTGACAAATGAAAAATAATAAATTCAAGGGACTTCATAATATACAAAATATGAATTATTGTTTTAAATATTATTATACTTTACGTACCATTCATTTGGAATAGATCCATATCGAAATTAGGCAAGTCAAATTCTCTTTCGCACCACTTTAAGAATACCGCGACGTCTTCTCTAGTCCATAGTCTGGGTTCTGGCGGGAGACCGGCTGGCAGCTGCGCCTTTGTATCTCCGAGTGGAGATGGCGGTGGCGGCGCCCATGGTAAGGGGTATCGCCAAAGTAGTTCCGTCGGGCTGAAGGGAAGCGGCAGCCGCTCCATACTTGGCCCGGACGGTAATTGTAAGCTTACAACTTTCATAACGATTATCTGAAAGTAATGGAGGAACTGTTATCCATTTGAAACATACCATTAAACAAGGAATGTTAAAGGGTTGTCAGATCTGCTAATATCTTTGATCATGTTGCTTTTTGGTACGGCTATTCATTGTCAGATGGCGCTTTACTGCAGTTTGTTCCGTTAATCAGCGTTTATTTTAAATTCAGTCTCCTTTGTATATATTACGTGTTTTGTGATTGCGTACCTCATAATGGTCATACTAAGGACATGTATTATACAATATGTTATAAACCACTATATATTTTGCTTTTGTTGATGTTATGTTGTAATTTGAATATCATTATTAGCATTTGAATCGTAACAGCAAAGTACTGCATGATCGGTGTTTAAATGCCGGTTTGTTACAGAGCAAATATTACAATTTAGTCTATTGAAACACGTTTTTAGGATCGCTATAAACAAGACAAGTATAATTAAAACTGTTCAAATTAATTTCAAAAAAGGTAAGTTAATGAAAACTAAACATGTTAACTTATTATTATAGAATATACTTTTTTTTTTTTTTTTTTTTTTTTATTATTGCCTGTGAATTTTGTAGGGGAGTGATTCGTCTCTCTGCAATAGAATATACTAGTCCAATGGTTAAGTGATTTTGAAGTAGTTGTAACAAATTCTCATAATCAAAGTAGAATTATTTACATGACTAATTTTTCCGATGGAAATAAATATCAAATAAATGTATATTTATATAAAGTATCCATAAATTAATTAAATAAGGCCATTAAATTGAATGTATTATATTCATTGTAAATTATTTATCACTTTATAAGTCAAGTAACGCAAATTGTATGTTTATATATTGTGACATAATATTAATTTTTGTTATTTGAAGTTTCTATTGTGTACAAGCTCACTTTTTTTATTAGACTGCGGTAAAGTTTGTGGGGAAGTACCTCCGGTGTTTGAAAACTTTACACCTCGCACTTCTGTATAGTTTGTCAAGTATAATAAACTTCCAAAGTTCGTATGTTCATGTGGAGTAAGTTTGATTCACAGCCGGATTCAAACTCACACATTTATGCAGCGTACAATCTCGTTATCGGGCGCGGTCGGAAATGCGTGAGTCCGCGATAGCACGGTCTGCGATAAGCACCGCTACTCACCGGCTGAGCTGATCCGGAACTGGTTGCGTTGTCAAAAATCCTAAGTAGTAGACGGAAACTGGACAAATCAGCACTTGTACATTGTCACAACACAATAAGCACAAAATTTAGTGTCCACAGAGCACCAGGCACACGCGTAGCGGCTATGGTCCCTCCAAACGTGTCGTGTTACGGCACGCCGTAAACCAGCAGCGTATCTGAGGGATCGAACTCGCAGGCGAGCGTCGCGGGCAGCTCTCCGACGCGGACTGATGATGTGGTGGCGGCGCGGGTGGACGGACGCGCCGGCCCTCCCCCCGCGCGCCACCGCCCGCCGCGCCGCCCGCGCCACCTCACACACTCAGATAAAACTTCGGGAGCCAAACCGAGTCCCATTTTTAACTAAACGTACAAACACTATTTCCGCAAACCGTTATCGAGAGTTGGCGCTCGCAGCCGATTCTCCGAGACACTTGTCGCTCGGTTGCTTTATAAATTAAAGATGGATTGTACTTTTTAAATTAGAGTATTGTTTTATACGTGCGTTAGCTCGCTTAGGGCACGCGGAAGTGCTAGCGTTGTAGCGAGATTACGTCAGCGCGCCAGTTTTTAATAACTCGGCATATTTCCTTGTTTGTAAAGTATTGTGGATACTATAAGTACTTGTTTTTATTTTTTGACAGTGCATTAGGTTTCCGGGCTTGATAGCATTTATGTATATATAATGCTGTTAATTACATGCGGACGTCGTTTTTGACTACAGCTATTAGAAAGACATTAAGATTTAAGAACGCTTGATAGTTTTTATACGGAAGTAACGTATTTAGTGAGGTAGTTAGACTAAAAGGTTGCTCGCATAGTATGAAATATGAATATGGATTTAGTTTCAGAAGCACGAGTATAAACAGACAGTTCACGTTGTCGTGGTAGTAATGAGACAAAGCACAGGAAACGTCTCGACAACCGGCCGGCAGTTTCCTGGTGCCGAGTGAGACAATATGAACGCTAACCGGTTTGAGCTGAGCTCATTCGACCCAGCTACATGCGCATTATGTTTGTGGGCGCTCTAAGTATTAAGTCATGCCAAAGCTTACATAGAATAATTCTGTTTGAAGACATCCAAGTGTCCATGTCAGATAAACTTTAGATATTAATCAGTTGCCCAGTAATACCTACATGTAACTATTTGTTTAACCAATACTCTGGCAAAATGTATAAAGTAATCGTGTCTCGTACATCAAATGAATTCGTTCAGAGACGTGCATGACAATGAAGTGAATATACTCGTTGTATATTGCAAAGAGTAGACATCAATCTTGAGCATTTCACGATGAATCACTCGGTAGATACGTTTTAGTTGGATCATTACGTAATTTGGAGTGATCTGTTTAAAATCTGCTGGAGCAGACGAAAGGTAGTATACGTCGACGTGTATGCGTGTAGGTCGAGATAATCTTGCGTGTGCCCTGGCCGCCGTCCCACTACCGGTTCGAGACAGAAATATTCGGCAGCCAAGACGGAAGTGGCCTCGGAATCTTTACCTGTTGCTCCCTTCGCCCGCCCCGCGCTCCCAGTTGCGTCGTCTCGCTCTGGCTCGTGGCCGCCCGATGCGTCGGCACGCAGATGCTCGCTGTGGGGCTATGTGCAGTAATTTAGTGAATAAAAGACAAGCTATGATGTTCGGTCAAACGTGACCGTGACCGCACATCTTGTTACTTTCTTTGTTAAATATTCAAAACTTCATCGACAGCGTTATGTAAACACCTATATTCGTGTTTACCTTATTAAGTAAATCAATTAAAAAATAAGCACCTATCTAGTTCAGGCGAGGTATTTTCTTCTTGTATGCGTTAATTTACGAAAATACTATTATTTCGTGGCACGAAACATGCAATGCGAAATGTGGGTGTCCTGGCGCCTCTGCCTACCCCTTTGGGGATAAAGGCGTGAGTTTATGTATGTACTATTATTTGGTGTAATACAATGTAAATAAGTACCTAAATAGTTTTCGTTGCACATAAGATACCACTAATTCATTTACGTGGCTGCTATTATTTTTAAATTATTATGATTAATTAAATAGCAGCATCGCTTGTATAATTACAAGATTTTTCAAAAGAAATGCATTAAAAGACTGCCGCGAGACGACTACCTGATTTTTAGTTTTTAGATACGATAGTGACCCGGTCGGAATGCGACGAATAGCCGGACTCGAATCCGAATACATGCGGAAGTGCCCGAAATAAGTTCATTGCGTGAGCGCATATTTTCAGCTGTACACTCGGTTAAGTGTGTATCTACCTGTTAAACTGAATAATCAAGCATAACGCTGAATTAAAACTCAGTTTAAAAGAGACTGTGGAGTAATAACCTGTGTCAGTTTATACTTTATAGGTTATACTGGTCATACGTTTGCGCCCACATTATCGAATTGATTTTGGACTCTAGTCTTCTATGCCAACCTAATATTGATATTATTAAGAAACTCTCCTACCTAATCCACCATTGCGATTAATAAATACTTAATTAATTATTTTAAACATTCCAGATTGTCTTCTTTGTTGAAAACATATTACGATGTGTACCTATCAATTTTGTAAAGTAAATCAGGTACAATCATATAAAATATGGGTAGGTATTCATATTTCCAGTTAAAAATATAAATATTACGTAGCGTGTTGATAAAAATACCGCAAGTGGTGAAACAACATGCCAAAATGAACTTCACTGTCCGTGAACTTCAACAAATCAACAGTTTTGACAAAATTTGGCCGCAACTATAAAATAAACCAAATGTAAAGAATTTTATTACAGAAATCCAGAAGATGCGAATATTAATAGGAAATGAAAGACATGAAATAGTTTAAGCCGGAAATTAATACACGCGGGAAGAGGAAATTGGACAGCGGCGGCCTACAGGCACCGGACGTGTGGGGTCGGGGGTTAGGGGGAGACACGAATCTCTGTTCCACTTCCGATCACGGCCGTGGAGCGGAAAAGGAACGAGCATGCGGAACTCACATGTACCTATATGTCGAGGTGTACCCATCTACATAAGACTTTTATACCATTACATTATGTACTGTTATGCATCCGCTATCGGGAAAATATGTAATCACTTTTAGCACATCGTTCTGTACATATTTCGTATAACATCTATCAAAATTATTTAGAAACTAATAAAAATTTATTAATGCTAGTTTTTGATGATTTATTTGTTGTTTATTAATAGTGCGTATTAATGAATGTCGATTTATATTCTGCAGTGTTGCTGTTTCGTGTTAACCACATAATTTTAAGCCGAGGCCCATTATAGGTGTATGTGATTTGAAGTATAAGACATTCAACTATTTAAACGTAGTACTAAATACTTAAAAAATACTTAAAACAAAGAAGTGTGTTTTATCGTTGGTAGGAAAAAGTGTATCTAATGCGGCCGGAAGTCTACACCGGATACCACACCATTTTAAATTGCAATCATATGGAAATGTCAGTATTTCCTGTAAGCTGACCCGGATTAAATCATTACTTCCATTGTAAGTAATAACTAGATGTATTTTTAGTACTTACTGGGTAATGAGTAAGGTTCGAACACGAATTGGGTGTAATTTTGTCATTTTCATAAGTATACGGATAAAATAGATCGATTCGGAAACAATTGGATTAGCGTTAAAATGAGGCTATGTTGAAACAACGTAAAAAAGTAATTTGTAATATATTTTTCGGATAAGATTCGGTACACTCATAATAAACTAAGATTTTGTAATAACTGCCTCAACAAGAACGAACGCACTTCCGAGCGTTCGCTCACGAAGCGCGACCCCGATTCAAAAGTTGTTGTTCTCTTGTTACATAATCAAGTGGCACTAAGAACTAGGCAACGATGTCACACCGAAAAATTGCGCCACTTGCCCGTACACCAGAACCTTAGTGGGCAGTGTTATGTATTTCATATTGAGTAATAGTATGAGCGCACGCATTGTCTTTGTATTACACTTACTAATGTTTATAAATGGTTTAAAGCACGGGAAATTGGTATTTTAAGGTCAATAGTAACAGCTCTAGCTAAAAATAGTGCGATTATAATTCAATTATTGCATATTTCCAGATAATAGTGATCATATTTGGTTGTGTTTCGGGCTAAAAAATAAACAGCAATAAGTATATGTATGTTTATTATTGCCATCATCCTGGTTGCAGTTAAATAATAAAAGTTTAGCTTTAAGATTTAACTCCTGTCACTATCTGAGCACAGAATAAATACAAAAGTTCATAAAAATATAGCATATACTATTTGGTATGATAATTAGTTTACATTTAGATTTTAGTTCATTAATGAATTATAATCATTCATTCTAATTTTAACATAAAAATATGACGTAATATTTTACTAGATTATTTAATAATATGCAAAATACCTCATTATATTATATTTCTTTACTTAAAAAGTTTTGTGGAATGTAAATTCAGACGTTTTTTAATGCTTATTATGCGATATAATATTAATCATGATTTTCTTTATCTAAGGATGATGATAATCAATAATCACACTTTAATCCTTATCTACATAGACATAATAAAGGGATGCCGTAGAATTAAGATAAAGATTTAAATCTCACCGCAATTGTTAGGGAGATGTTACAAATCATTGCTTTTTAGAATCATTTTTTTAGCGATATGAAAAACCGCTGTCCGCTGTCCACTTTTTACATTAAGCCTGTGGTAATGGTAAATGCTTTGAGAATCGTTAACTTCCGTCGACCTCAGCCGATAGCAATGTAAGACTTGTACACGCAAAGGAAATAAAGGTGTCATTACGTGAAAACGTAGAGTCGTTTTATTTTACCAAAATGTATTATGCGTTGGCAATCCGGGTATTATTTAGCATGAAATGTCTTATCATCATTGGACTGCCTCGGTGGTGTAGTTGTGCTACAGTACGATTACAAAGCTGAGGTCTCGGGTTCAAATCCCGGGTCGGGCAAAGTGATATTGGATTTTATATTCATTATCAGCCCGGAGTCAGAAATTTGTGCCCGATATGGTGATAGGCTCGCCGCCTATCACATCATGGGATGGAACATACAAGGCGAAATGTGGGTGTCCTGGTGGCACCTCTGCCTACCCCTTCTGGGAAAAAGGCGTGAGTTTACGTATGTATGTATGTAAATGTCTCATACTGCTCTAAGTTGTAAATTAAGTAATTTAGAGTAAAATATATACTTTTTAAAGTTGACTAATAATGAGTATAGGTACATCAATATTATGAATTTGACTATGCTTGAACCTATATTGCATAGTCCTGTGTACACATTTTTTATCGATGAAGACATTATTTACGAAATGAAAAGTTATTGTTTAATGCTTATACTTAAATGAATTTCTAAATTTAGTGTTGGTATTTTGTTCAACTGTGACAATTAGAATCAAATAAATATATTTTATTCTGTCCAAATTATCTTCGGTCATACGTTCTCCACTACTGAAAATAGGAACTATACAAAGTTCAACAAAGCAACCTTTGGTAATAAATAGAGACCTTTGTTGTTTATTATATGTACCGTGTACAGTTTTCCTTATAATATTAAAACATATTCACTAACAGAATACAGCTTCACAACTATCTAAAAATAAAAATCGATATCTCGCAAACTCGTTCTGAATGGACAATTAATCCATGATTTTAACGAGTTACCCCCTAGGCGAGCTGAGCGCACAAGTGTCGCATAACAAAGCGACCCTTCTGTTAGTTTCGGATCACGTGATAAAAAAAGCGGGTCGGGAATGCACCCGTATAGATGAGGGCACGTAGCGTGCTCACTGCCATATTATTTAAGTAGATACCACATGAGAGTAAAATAAAAAATACCTTTCGATTATTCTGTGTATGAAGATTCATACGTATTCCCTACTTCTTTTTATTATGCGGTGTGTTTATATTTATATGGTAAGTTTATTTAGTGGACTTATAAATGAACCTAAAGTAGCTGTGGTTTTAGATAAATTTCAGTTCTTGTAGCCTGTAGGTGTCTCTGTCCTATTATTCTACTCGGTCCTATTTTTCCTATGACATGATTCGTTATAATGTTGGATATTATGTAAATGGTATGTTATAACTTGAAATTATTCTCAGTAATGGCCAAGTAAACTCCTCTGATAGAGAAGACAATTTTAGCTTATTATCACCATAACTTTATTATAGTCCATGCATTGGCTATTGGCTAAAGTACTAAAATGTCTGGCCTAAGTGTTGAAAATTATGTTTAAAACGGTAACAATTGGGTAATTTTATTCATTGAACGTGGTGTAAGTTATACCGGCGACATGTTAAAGTAGTGTCGTAAAAAGTGTATCGTCTGGGGACTCACTTGGTATGCCCCAATCAGGCCATGTGCGCGCGGTCCCACGCATAGCTGACGCACAAGTGTGCGCCAGCGCCGCGAACGCACCTACCTACCTACTACATAAACATAACCGCTTCCCATGTGTGAGTAAGTGAGCTGCTACTTCCTGGTACAACGCGCGACGATTTATTTAAATTCTTTCCATGTGTGTGTAAGTAATATTATTTATATTCAGCAACATCTACACGCTGGATGGTACGTACACCAATATTATTACATTAATCACGGACGTGTGTGTATCGAGTCTCTTTAATCTTCATTGTACTTCCTGATAAATTGTTAGTGTGTGTGAGCCACTTGTTTGAATGCTAGGGCGACTTTATCTCAGTGAGGGACACAGTGCAGAGTCCGATTACTTTAGGGTAGATCCAGACCTCCTTACTTTTTATCGATGAAAGTTATTACTCTATTCTACTGTATTCTATTTTCTTATTTTCGGGGCTATAAAATGATTCCTACTTAACGTGTTGCAGTCTATTAAATAAAATTGACAAAATCAGTGTTCGCGGTGGGAAGATCGTAAAATAAATCACGATTTTTATTGGGTAAATGATTATTTTCATTATATCGCTATTTGTGTTCTGAATCCTATCAGTCGATCACTCGTGATGAAAATATTTAATATTACGATATAGTAACGAAGCGTCGCGTCGCGTCGCGTCTATTGCAACGTCGTTAGTCAGCTGCTTACACTAAACAAAGAGCTCTTGTTTATATTCACATTGAAAACAGGAAGCATATAGTCTGTTGTAATATGTCTCAAGTTTGCACTGTTCTCAGTATGGAACAATACCAGTTCCGCTGTATATGCTAAATTGTTCTCTTTTCAGGAAGTGACTTCAGTGTAATTGATTTTTTTAACAGTGGTTGAGTTTTATTTCGGTATCGAATTATACAGCCGTTCTAGAAGGAAGTTTATAGTATTTCATAGTGGCATTGAAATATGACATCATATTCGAAATTTGAAATAGATATGTAAATATCGATATCGATGGTTTTGGTCAATAAATGGCCACTCAGCTGGTGTTACGATGCAAGTGGACAGATGCAGTGAGCAGTTTGCACAATTATTCGGAAGGGTCTTTTGCACTCGGGAGGGAGAACTATGAATTTTCACGGCTAAACCCCCCGTCGCTCACATCTGTCGCCTCTATCGGCTCCAGATTAGATACAACGTCATTAATTGATTTTGACTAAGGCGAAGGGTTAGGGACTGTTGTTGAAAAGTGTGTGCACATGTGCAAGTGTAGTCAGATTTGCATACGTCGCAGTACTGTATAAATTTTATATTATTTATTTCAGATTGTATATTCCCATATCCAGGCTCTTCTATCTTATTCTATTTATTTTGTTGAAGTGATATCTATTAATGTATTATGTATTTAAGTTGAATGGCGTTGGAAGGAATAATGATGAATTGAATATTGGATCTAATTTAAATGGTTTTGCCCACCAATATATTACGTCATTTAATTAAGAGAATAAAATGACGACAGAGAATAACTTCGCAATGAACTAATTATTTGTGCTAAAACTTCGCTACATAAATGGAATTCTGCGAATCATATTGTCAACGTAAACAACGGTTTCTTGCAGGTCATTCAATATAAAAAAGAGCACCCACAGAGCTTTGTGAACACATATAGGTTAAACTTAATTTTAATTACAAATTACTTGACACATTTCATTCGTAAAAAACATTTCACCTTGTTTTGCATTCGTAAATGCATAAGCAGTTTTATTTGTGCAATTGAATTTTTGATCAGACCATCACCAGCATAATCAAGTTAATTAACGACTGTTGAATTATTAAGTAATGGAATTTGTGTTAATATTTACTTTTTAATAGATACTAATTGATTTCGAAAAATATTACTTTCGTTGGGTAGTCGGCTATAACAAGAGGTACTAAGTCGGAATTAAAATGAGGTATCATGTATGTACCTATGTATTATTAACCCATCGTATTTAAATCTATTATAATTTACAATATGTAAGTATTTGACAATGAAATGGAACGTTAAGAAACAAATTATTTAACTTACCTAGGAGATAAAACCAAAACCAATTTCGGAGTAATTGTAAGTACTATAAGTATAAAGTGTAAAATAAATATATAAACAATTAATAACTTTTGGAATCATGCGGAGACCAATTAAATACTAACCTTTTCTATAAAATAATAAAAAAAAATGTAGTTTTATGTCACTTTGAACAACTTAAGTCCCGATTAACTTCATAGAAATGTTTAAAAACGTATTTATTATTAAGTTTACTTTGCGTTCATATTATTTGAACTAATAATAACTAACTTGGGTTAATAAAGTTGTAACTAATCAGTAAGAAACCCTTAAAAACAATTTAATTACTAAATAATTCTAGGAAAAGTATTATTTCAATAAATTTAATGTTTACTAACTCTACATCAAAAGATTTAGGTCCTCTTATATATACTTTAAAATTAAAATGAATTTCCATCCAAGTGTTCATCAGTTGATGATCGTTTGAACATGCTTCAGATATTCTGTAAATTAAATAGATGTTTGTTAATGTTACCGGATGTGAACCGCGGATTGTCCGTGACACTGACGGCATTACAGACAATAATGCAATTACACCAGTTACGCACATTTGTTCTCGAACAGGGGTTGCAGATGTGTCAGTTGTGGGGTTTCCTGCAGTACTTACTCGGCACAAGATCAAATTCACGAATTAACACGCTACCCCTCATCTGAGATTATTTTTTGTGAACCTAATAAAACTTCGTGGTGGTAAAACCACGAGTTTTCGTTGTTTGTAATTGCCAAACAGCCGTGGTTCATATTTTATTATATGGAAATGAATATTGATTTACCTATAATTTTAACATTAATAGCATAATATTTTTGCATATGACTCTACCTATAAATGGCAAAATTCTTTGTAAGCAAATAGTTTTACGATGGTTTCGCGGATTTGGCGGTTACCAATAGTTAGTGACAGAATTTTGCTTCAATTTTTAAGCACAAAATTTATGATTATCTGAATTTTGCAGATATTTTGCGTTTATCAGGATCTTGTTGGAATTGTTTGAGCAGCCACTTTTGTTTTAAACAGTTTTCCTTATGTTTGGTTATTCCTGCTATCTTTTTTTAAATTTGCATAGCCGCAATAGTCCATTGAAGCACTTGAATTAGATAAACACGGTGTGGCGTGATAATTTGTTAAAATAATATATCGCTTCTAAAAATACATTATGTTCGTAAAATAATTCTCGCCATACTTTTATAAAATCTTTTTTTATTAAAATTATACTAACTTGCAGCTCTGTTTAGTTGTTTTTTTTTATAATATAGTTTTAATACCTATATACTTAGCTTTGTATTATATAAAATAAAGACACTATAAACAGTTAGTCTGAATGAGCAAGATTCATTGGTAATATTTCTTGAAAGAATCGGTCAATTAAGTTTTGCAGGAAAATAAAAAGCTGCAACGAGTAAATACAAATACAACGGAAGGACATTGGCAATGTTTATCGAAAACTATTTATAAAATATGTGTATCTAACGACGTGATACAGTTTTATTATGCTTTAATGTATTTTTGACTCATACTTTTGATATCTTGTTGAGTATTTTATCAGTGTGACGCGGTTAGATAGGAATGATATACGGAAAGCGCCGGTTACTAATCTGATGAAGACTGTTGAAGACCGAGCCTAGTGGTGTGTATTTGACCACTCTATATACAACACACAAAAGTCGATGATGCCAAACTAGACAGGTTATTTGTAGTGTTAGTCAACAAAATACGGTATTTCCTTGGAGTGTTACATACATAATTATTTGTAATATTATGGTAGATCCTTTAAGGAAAATTGTGTTTTGGAGTACTAAAATGTTATTATTGGCAGAGATGAGCATTATTCGATGCGTTACCTCTCGCCCTTGAATTGTTTTCTGCCTTACTCGTAGATTTGTTTCGTCGATTATGCACCCTTGTTTGACGCCGCGATAAGTAAGCGTCCTGCGTCGCGAAGTGACTAAAATAAAAACTTGCTACAAACATTTCACTACGTTGTAATATGAGGTGTTCAAGGAAAGTTAGATAATAAAAATGACATAGCAATTTTAGTACTTCAATATTCGGATGATACGTTATTTTACTGATGGTTTCGACTCTACAAAATCTTCGAATATTTGTCTTATATTAGAGATACCTATTACTTTTTTAATTTTGAATGTAATGGTGAAATAATGGTAAAAAAAGTTATATAATGTTTTGTACCTACAAATCATTATCTACACTTATCTCTTCACTTTAGATGTCATAAATCCTTTTTGAAACTCGCATGCTTATATAATAAATGCTTTAATAAATCGTTTTTCTTTCTTTCTTATAACCCACACTACACATAACTGATGACGTATACACGTAATTGAAAGGATATACGTTATCATCGGAAAAGCTATTTACGTGGAACGGATTTATCTATCTATAGGTAATATTTATATCAGTGCTGTGTCGCTATGTTACACATAAACATAATAATATGTTTCAAATGTAAGATTTAATAGTTGAGACCTAAAATTTGTATAGAAAAGTTGGTTTTATGGAATTCAGACTCTACCACATCAAACACGTTGACATAAGTTACTAAGCAAAAGCAGGTTGTTATGTGTATGTATAAGTAATACATACATTAATATTTTCACTTCAAGTGACCCAGTCCGGCTTCGTCCAGGTACAATTCAGATTTTACATTGATACATCTATACCTCCCTCTACTCATTGAACCACCCTGCGCCACATTCATTGTCCCGATTTTTTTCGACTTCATTGAGAAAAACCTTTCTCCATTATCTTTCCTCATAAATATTCTTCATGTTCAAAGTTATTTATTGGTTAAATTTTCTTAAGATCTATTCAGTTGTTTGTTTATGACATTATTCGCGTTTTCGGTTTGATTGGTGTGTTGTGTTGGTTTGAGTGGTAGTCATGCCGATAACAACTGCGGAAATACCAAACTTATCCGCAAATCCTACCGACTTATAGTTAATAGAATATTGTTTAATAAAGATTCGATGGCGATATATATATTCAATATACGGGGCGGATAAAAAGTAGGACCTAGTAATGGTACAGAAGTGCCTCTTATGAGCAAGGTCCCGTACTTCGCTCATTAACCCACCTGCCCAGCGTATATGAGTATTAGCAAATCGTTCTTGGTGAACATTAAATGGCGTAATATTGGAAAAGCCTATGTGCCTTGCACGGGCAGGCTAAAGACTGATGTATGTACTTGTGACTTTCGGTTCATTGCAGTAGAAACACGCTCAATAAACACTACCGTTCCCCCTTCTCAATGTCTTTCCCCAAAAGACATCAACTCAAAGATATATGTTACCTATGATTTAGTGCGTTCTTAAGTAGCGGTTGTCGGTCACTTTCAACGAAGTTAACTGTTTAAAGTAAAAAATAAACAATGCGTAATGTTAAGCGTAATTAAATATGAAACTTGTCTTTGTACGATAAATCATACACTTACCATATAGATGGAGTGGTTGGGATGGATAAACGGAAATCGAAATTCTTTATCATGTAGAGGTAGGTGTATTATTAATTAATCTAATTGAAATACGAATACATGTGGATAAGACAAATCGGTCACACAACTCCGTTTTAAAAATACATACGGATGTGTTCGTAATAATTGTTTATAGCGAACTAGGAAACCATTACATTAAACTAAACTGCACAATGGCATATCGTTTCGTTTAGTGTTAAGCAGTTTCACCTTTTTCTTGATCCACGCTAAAAAAACTGAGTTTGGGTGGCATTAACAAAGGACGACGACGTGAATACTGAATACATGTCACATCACCCGTGAAACCCCAGCTTTGTCCATAGTGTGAAAGGGTTCACTCATTAGGAAGATTGCGAGGGCGCGCAGCGAACATTGTCTATGTTTGCACACATTGTCTCAACTCTAGCACTCCGCACAGTACCGTTGCTTACGGCCAGGAAGTTTATTTCTCAGCATAAAAGAATGCGCCTGTGCTTTAGCAAACGAAAAAAAAAACACTGTATTCGGGTTACGCTACAAACTAAGCGGGAATTAATGGAATGATATTTGTCCATTACTGAGATTGGAACACATAGAAGCTTAATGAAACAACAATTGTAAACATCAAACTCTTCCTAAATGTCTATATATTTTATCTTAATGCTTTATTATAACTACAATAGGGAGAATAATAAGTTGGGTAATATTTGATTGCTAATATATTACAAAACAGAATACATATAAATTATTATAGATATGCCTCATAAAATACCTACGAGTATATGTTTTTGTTCTATATTCTGGGTATTTATAATGATGATGTGCAAACTAAACAACATTGTATTAGGATAAATTGTATTAGAGCATTTACAATAATATATATTTTAATAAATATAACAACGAATCCACGTGATGAATAATAGTATTATTCGAGTTTTAAATGTTTGGAGATCGTGTACAAAGGCAAGTGTATGTGAGGCGCGCGGTGCGGCGCGGCGCGGCGGTGTGGCGGCGCCGGCATTCAATTCGAACTAAGATGACATCGAGCAGGAAGTGAAGTAGGAAAACGTTCTAGCGTCATTCAAGGTCAACGACGCGACGTACTTCATCCACCACATATGCCTGCCATTAGAAGCCATGTCGTTTGAAGAGCGTCTATTGTTTTACTATTAGTAATGTTTCGGTAAATTAAAAATACGCAAACGCCTTCCTCATTAATATTTACGCATATTTACTTCCTAGTTTAGTTCTATATTTCACTTTATGTATTACGTGAAACGACCACAAAGATATTAGCTGTGTAATTATGGGCTATGTAAATTTGGAGAAATAGCACGCATTAATACATTTTTTGTCACGATCAATAACATGGTCCAGCCCACTTATAAGGCTCTTACAAAAGATGATGTGCATTATCTGATGTATTCGCCGATGTGCGGACTATTTATATAGTTCGCGTAATGACGCGCCCAATCCGCACTTTTATTCCTTTCAAGTACAGGTAACGTTTGCGGTGCACAATGGCACCGTATTCGGTTCAGCTTAAATATTAACTTTCTAACAATAGGAAACATTATATTTCCAAGTACGGCGCACTTCTTCACTTACAAATAAAAGATTGTATGGGTGCCGAAGTGGCAAACAGTGATTCTTTTGGATATCCATCTTAGCGTATGGGCTTCCAGCTTTGTTTCCTCTGCGGTGTGGATTTAGGGCTTTACGAAAATAGGTTTATGCATTTGTTCACTGTTTACCTGTTGCTAAGAAAATAAAAGACGAGGTAAACAAATTGAAAGCAAGACGCCATTTAAAGAGCTGGTATACATTTATATTCAAATTCAATAACCATTTGCCCACGTCTATTTATTAAATTTAAATCCTACTTTAGTCTAAAATGCTGACGAAATTGGTAGGAGTGGGCTCATTTTTTTATTGACAGTAAATGCATTTCTAGGATTTCCTTACCTTTTATAAAGTTGTTGGCATAATATGATGAAAATATACCAACTTTCTATATCTACCTCTTTTTTGTTGCACTAATATTACATTCAACGACGTTTACTTTACCATGATTACAGGTGCAATGCAATACTTATTTAGCAATAAGATAGAGTCACGTAAGAGTGCATATTTTATTAATTAATAAGATGAAATAACGCATTCAACCGTGGACGAAGGAGTAATAAGCTAAAATCTCGTATGAATGATAGAAACGCATGTAGGAATATCCATTAATTGTATAAATAAGTTTGAATGTCATTAAAATGGTGGTTTTTCAACCAACAATGTAATTCATGGCGACCCTGCTATTGGCAATGTTTGTGGAACATTAGGCCCATTTTCCCATCCCACCAAATTTTGAAAAGAAGATACACCATGAGAAAATCTAAAGAAGAAGTATCTGCCAACGGAGAAACTTCGGCAACGGTATTATTTATTAATTGCTTAGTTTTAGACAATGGCATTAGCAATGACAATAATTATCATATTCATATAAAATATTTTTAATGTATCATATAAAAGTAAGTTCATATTCATAGTTGATTTATTATTTGTTATCCCGATCTCGTTGAAATAGTACTTCAAACTGATATAATAAACAAAAAATCAACGCAACGTTTATAGCTGTGTAATCAAATCTTTCGCCGACGCATTGTCTGGCCGCTCTATCACATCCCAAAGGATTCCAGATCATTATAATTCCGGCAAAGATTTCCATAAAACTCATTCTGATCGTTATCTCACTGAACAGGTCGGATTCTTTTTTCTAAGTGCATCATTTATTATCTTTAAGGGCACAAAAAATGTAAGGGTCTTTAAGGCGCCGCGGAGGCCTTTCTAGGAAGCGTTCTTTGACACTCGACTGTGAGATATAGAACGACCAGTGGACAGGGTGGTTCACCGAAACAGGGCGTTCCGTTCGGACCTCGCCCCGGACAAAGAAGTGTGAATTCACAACCTGACAGACTTCGTATAAATTGATCGCAATCTGACAAGAACATGGCAAACATAATCTGATAACGCCAAACCAGTCTTTTTAGATAATAATACAATTGTATTGTTTGTCATTCAGAAATTCGCCTCTAACTAGCTATTTATGCTACTAAATGTCACAATAAAAATAGAATCCAATTCATGTTTGTCTAGTAGCAAGTCAAAAACAAGATAGCTCTTATATTTTTTTAAACACGATGTTTTTATGTGCCATGTAGTTTTATAAAAAAAGAATCTTTGAGTATAAAAGGTTTTAAGCACAAAAGGTTACGCGCAGTATTCCGTAAATAACTGTTTTTCATATTATCTTAACAGATATTAAGCAGGGAGCAGGTAAAAATGCGCTGAAAAGGGTTGTTGAAAGGCAATGTTTCACGCTTCCTGATTATTATCGTCGTCTGATATGATATCGTCTGGTATGGTTCCTGATTATCGCGGATCAACGTATTTTATGACGTATGACCCTCGTTGCACAATTTCCCACAGGATCTCGAATGAAATACCTTCTTTCATAGCAGAACACAATGGCAGGGCAAGAGTCAGGTAAAGAGCCTCACGCCGCGGGGTATCCAACGCAGGAGTTTTATATTTCCGCTTCTTTGTGATGTCGTTGGGCCAATTAATAATTTCTCTAGTTGACTGGATCCATTGTTGTGCCATATCCATGCAACTCGAAGGCATACAAACGTCGAAGATTGATGAACTTCTCGCAATTGTCACTTTTAACGTTTATAGACTTCTATTTACTTAACATACAGTCTCTTCGGCGATTTCTTGTATTGTGTAGATATTGTTGCGAGTATCTTGTGACGGTTTCGCTTATCGCATTTTTGATGAGGCGCTATTTAAATTTGTGATTATTATAATTCACAGTTCGCAATTCGCTAGTTATGTGGCTAAGAATAAAGCGTTTCTGGTTTTTAGATTAGATATGTACGAATTCACGTTTTGCTTCTTTTAGTGCGTTTACGACTTTGCGCTTCCCGTTTGACGTCAGCAGTGGATTTTAGATAAAGATTTTATTACAATATTAAACTATACAATGTATAGCAAATTAATTACAAATTTACAAACAATTGATGTAGGTACTCGACGGAGAAATATTTTTTTTAATATGTTCATAATTATAGTACATTAAAAAATTCTTTTATTATATTTCACAGAAAAAATAACAAGTGCATACATATCCAGACCACTTTTATGACATATTATGTATTTGCTTTTATTATAAGCACGCAGATAAAGTTTAGCACAGTATTACCTGCGTATCTACATATTTTGCCTGTTGTCTTTTTGTTCATCAGTTTGACCACGCGTTGTAGCGTCTCGGTATTTCCTGTTTGCGAAATTAAATTCAAATGTATGCATACTTTTTGTCGACCAGTTTACGATCGGTTGGCGGTGGCAGAACAACTCGTCGATTTGCACAAGAAAAAAATATACAGGTTCTCAAGATATGAGTATATCTGAGCACTTCCTGGCGTTCTTGCTTGCCGTTTTTAGGTACTTAGTGTTAATTTGATGCCGTGTATCTGTGTATGTTACGTATGTTTTATTTACACCATTGAACATTTTAAATAGTTGGCCGTACGGTAGTTGCATAAGCATTTATAGAATTGTTCATAAAAAAATATATATTTTAGTTTTTTAAATATTAAAAGTAGTCTAATAATTCTTGCTTATTAAAGCAAGAATATTGTACAGGGTATTTCAAGACTGCGACCGAAAACGAAGCCAGGTGGTAGTATTAGTGACTCAAAGCAAATAAAAATTTCGCAAAAAAAATCGACAACGTTTTTTTGTATTTTTTTACTTATCGTCGTATTTGGGTGATATACACATAATTTTCCTAAAATAATTATATACACCTCTTTATTTTTAAACACGCAATGGCACGTAAGAGTTTAAATTAGTATTTTCGCAAAAACTAGGTATTTACCACCCAAACACTATGATTTAAAAAAAAAACCAAGAAATCTATCTGTCACGGTTTTGGCGAAATTTTTATTTGCATCGTGTTTGTAACCACTGAAACTACCACCTAGCTTCATTTTCGGTCGCAGTCTTGATATACCCAGTATGTTAATTAAGAACTTATTCGTTAATCGCTTAATGTATTCTGTAGTAGTTAGCAATAAAATACCTGTGATGGGCAGGCTCATATTACGAATGCGAATCTACCACTTTTAAATTTATAGTTGCCATTGACATAAGATATCAACTGGGCCATTGGCTTTACACTTACTTTACACTAACTTTAAGGGAAGGAAGAATTCTACGTTTCGGTTACGAGACGTGTTCGTTTTCATCATCAATCATCATTCGATACATCGGTGATCCAGCTTCCAGCGGAGTGATATAGCGAATAGCATTCTGCCAACGTGACGAATATATTTAAATACAAGTTATTTAAATATAAAGAGAATCGAGTATGTGACGGTACGTACTTATGGAAACAATATAGGGCAGGTAATCAAGTGGGTAGTAGTTAGTACACACTCACAGACGCTGGTCACGTCCGAGCAAAACAACATTGTCTTCATAGCTCGCTGCAAAGATCACAGCAGTAAATAAATACAAGATGGGCTGCTTGACACCAACGCATTAACATAGTCGCAATTACACAGTTAAGAGATTACTTAACTACTTAATAAACCCAACTGAGACCATTAAATCCCGCTATTATCAAACATACTTGGGGTTCGAAGTTCAGAATTAATCACATATAAAAAAAACTAACTATTTGTTTTTCGAAGATTATATTCGATACTAGAGGCTGGCCCGGCTCCGCCCGGATGCAGGTACTTTTTGAATCCAGTCCACATCAGCAAAATATCATTTCGCGTCATTCTGTCCCATGACTCAAGGGATGTAATCCTGTCTCTCCTGTCCCATCCCATCCCTTTGAGTCTAAAGTTTCAATTTTTAAATTACCTGCAGTTACCTATGTGGCTGCAGTAGGTACCTAAACAATATTGAAAACATTGATGTCAGTCGTTACGGTCTATGTCAAGACAAATGTTTGATTAATCAACATTTTGTTTTGGGTTGGAGTGTTAGATGAAAAAGTCCTTTTTAGTGATAGGGAAGATAAAAAATCACATTTTTTTGTAAAGAGTTACTTATAATCTATAATATCAATGATTAAACTTCATATACAAATGATATATGGGCGGACTTGATGCCAGGGGTATTCTCTGTCAGTATATATATTCTCTGCGTATGTTACTTAGTGCCGATTGTGTTTGATTGTTGGCAATAGGTACTTATTTAATATATCGCAATCGTCCATTCTTACGTCCACGCAAATGTCAATATAATTTTACTGAACCGGATATAACATAATCATAACGTACGATGGCTTAACTTACATTATTATCGTATTTTAATATTCACATCGTAAAGTAATTGAATACCGCATTAGTGCACGTGCACTGATTAGAACAATGAATTTGCAACTATGACGAATTTCCGATTGGCAAATATGAAAAAAATAACTTTTGATGTTTTGTCAAAGATAAGGCTATGTGTTCCAGTGATTATGTTGGTGTCTGATAATAAAGTACACTTGTAGATTTCACCTAATCAGACACAATCATCGTGACACTACGGCTTAAATGTGCGCACGTGACAAGTATTTGCCATCTGACGTATACGCAACACAAATAATACGTGTCGGTACACATATTATTACAAACAATTTGTACATTTTATATGCTGCAAACAGGAAATAAAATTATTTTGCATCTGAAAATAAGTACCTAATTATACTTTCCGTATATATTATAATTAATTCAGATTTTTTTGTACTTATAGTCATGTAGCTTTAGAGTTATTATCGTTTATTACTTTATAACTACATATTGTGTAAGAGTGACGTATTCTGAATTCCGTATTAGTCGAGAAGAGCTAGTTAAACAAAGTAGGTATGTATATAAGTCTGTTTGCTCACATAGCAGTGACATCTTATTAAAATGCTTTTATCAATTGCGGTTAACTTTGACAGAACATTATCTCTTGCAGTATATATTTTGTGTGATAATAAAATACCAGCCCATTATCAGTACCTCCGTTGGCACGAGCCTTCTCTACGATGCAGAAGTTTAGGCCAACCCACCACACTTGCTTAATGTGTGTTGGTAGATTTCACATGACGTTGAAATAATCGTGGAGATCTTTCAGATATTTGGCTTTCTTGACGATGTTATCTGTTATTGTTAAAGTGACCGATGTTAATGCAAATGAACTTAAAAGTATGAGAAGTATTTTCGCCTGTCAATCTAGTAGCTTACTTACATTTTTTCGGTTTAATCATAAAAAATATTTGAACTTAATCAGAACAATAATATGCTATTATAATAGTCTATTATTCATAATTATTTGTAGTATATAAAGAAGTGCAGTTGTCTAATGATAATCGAAATTCTTACATGATATAGTTAAGCAATAAAAATAAGGAAAATTGTCTTAGTTAACATTAAGAATAACTGGCTCGTCACGTATCGTTTTATTCGTATATACTATATATGTAGCTTACACCGAATAAAACGATTTATAAAATTACACATAAACAATTCACAATGCGAGCTTTGCCAAATATACAAACGGAAATTAATTTAAAATTACTATTATATTGGAAAATAAGCAAAACCTATATAGTCTAATCCAAACGATACATTCGTGTTGAATTATTATAAGTTAGGCATAAATCGTGGAATTCCAATATTATAGTGTTGTATTGATCAGTTTCCTCGCTTTTAACGCTAAATAAAGTAGACATACGTAGGTAATAAAAGTAAATATGACATCGTTTTAGGTGAGATATGTGATTTTATAATATGGTAACGACATTTCCTTGTAATAGGCATGCTCATTGCTCAACATGTCTAGATTTTAAACAATTTGGTTGACTATGACTTTTTTCATGTTTCTTTGTTGTATTCGGATTAAATTGCGTAAGTGTAAAAGTGTAGCATCGCGCTTTCTTTGTTTTGGCATAATCAATTCCTTTCAATCTTGATAACCTTTTCACCCGATCCGTCCTACGATGTTATTAATGTAAAGTATTCACGTATTTAGCGTTGTAAACGAGGCTTAAGGTTGAGTGGAGCGGCAAGCGACATTCTTCACGATAGTACCGCTCGCTTCCAGCCTGCTTAATAAGTGTCACCCGAGGAGCTAGCGGTCCACCCTGCACTCTACTTACGATATTAATTATACCTGTTATGTTACAGCTCGGCCGCGATGAGCTGATCCACGTATCCGCGAGCCGGAAAGTGTCACGTCTTCTCAGAAATATTTTTTATTGAGTATATTGTAGCTGTTGTATTGACCATATGATGCTTAGGCTTAATTAAACCGAAATATTTTGTAGTCGACTTATTAAAAGGGTTTATGTGTAATTAGGTGCATCACAATCGCCTTCTGTTATATTTAGGAAAATTCATTATATGATGCTCAATACTGATAGTTTAGTTTTTCATTTTCATACGCTTCGTAGACTATAGCAGATAACTGATTCACATATGTACAAGTATTCTCTCCGCATTAGTATAGGTAGGTCAGGCACACTCTAGAATCTAGATGCGACCCAAAATTTATAATAACAAAATAGGTTAAACAACAAGACACATATAGGTATAAATGAACAAAGCATGTAATAAAAGCAAAGGTGTAGGTATTGTGTGACAGTTAAAGCGTTTTTCTATGTGGTGCGCGTTTACAGCGAAGCGGTCGTGGATCCGGGTCATGCGCGTCACGTAACGGGCTGATGATAACGGCGTGGCCCAGCCTGGCCCGGGCTAGGTCGCGCAGCGGGATGAGCTACGCGGAAGTGGCATTGCGGCCAACCATTAAAGCCTGCGCTGGAAGTTGCGTTGCATCGCCGCCCGTGCCACCCGTTTTTACTACACTCAATGCCGCCAGCGCCTAGTGCCTACATTCAATTCGTAATTGAGTTCGTATTTGTACATTACGCATTAGCTAAGCTTTACCTTAATCGAATGTTGTTTGTATAATTGACGGGTTTGTGTTTGAAAAAATCCAGTGTGCTTGTGTTTATTATACCAGCTTGCATAGTTTTTGAATTATAAAGTATCGAATTGAGATACTTCGTTGGATAGGTTTTGTATGCAATTTTAAATTTTACACCTTCAGTTACGAAATTTTCGATAGGTATTCCTATCTACAGACATGGTTATCCTTTATATGGGCTAAATTAATTTGCCGACTGTCACGATATCAACGCAAAATATAGAGTGCTTCGATTTATGTATGTATGACTCAGCTTTGCATAAGAAGGTAGGTATGAGGTGAAAGATACGTATATCGATAAACAATTTACGGACTTGACAAGTAAAATTCAAAGATATACAGGTCAGGTTTGTACTTAACAAATCGTTTTATTCGAGAGTCGAGATGTGACATAATGTTTTATAATATGAATATTACTAGCTCACGTAATTTTGTCATAAATTATAATTAGGTACAATTTATCGATTGCAATTTGTATTTTATGAATATATTAATTTAAGAAGAGGTTGCGTATACAAATATATATGATTGAATGTAATAGTTTACGGTCGGTGGGAGCGCCGCTGACGCCTGACGCTTGTCGCTGGCGCTCGAAGAAAGTTAAGTTCACTGCCACGGCCACGCAGTGCGACAACCTTGCCACCGCCGCGCCAGCCCACTCCACTCGACACCTCGTAACATTGATCTACTGCTAAATTTCCTCTTTTACATTATTTATACATTCAACATCTCACTGCGACACCAAGGTCTCGCATCCATATGGGATGTGCTAATACTTCTTATACATTTTTACATACACCGTTTGCGATCATGTTAATCATTCTTAGGTAATCGGAATCAGTAAGAGTTATGCATCACACAAAAATTCATTTCAATGAACAATACAGGAAATGATTCTGTTTCGCGGTAAGCGCTCACGTGTCCGTTTAAATTCTTTTATTGTATGCTAATTTTATTTGTTTAGTGCCTACATACCATATTATATTTATTTGTATTGGTTGTAAAAGTTTAAGAGGCATTAAAGTTATTTGTTTGGAATGTGAGTCGAAAATGTGTTTATAAACCTTATTGTCATTGTATTATGGTAACTCTATCAATAAATTAAATCGCTTCGATAAACTTGCATTCTAAAAAGATTTAGGGAATAAACTACGTACTATTACTTATTAAAATTTGTTTTTTTTTTAATATTTTTTATAATATCGTAATTTTTTATAAGATTTTTTACCCTTTAAATCATCGTTTGTCTTGTTTTCAACATCAGCTTTAATTACGAACTATTCGATATTTAATTTAATGTGAATAACTTCAAAACAATTATTCCTTTACCGGGAAAAATTATAACAAAATGACTTTTGCCATTTCTCAGAGGAGTTCAGAGGCTATGGTTGATAAACGCGTGCGCTGAATAATAATGTTATAATTCATTGACGTAGTGCTTTCATGAGGTTTTCACACTCAATTGTTGTATTGTTTTAAATTGTTCTAAAATGATTTTTGATAAGTCCATGTCTTGACTCATCGCTACGTGAATAGTTTCTACATGCGTCATAGAATGTATTTTTTTATATAAATGCATCGGTTATTTCTCGTGAAAACCCTAGTTTTTAAGAATATATTATCCAGTAGAATTAATAATATCCCCAGGATTGGGTGGGTTTGGATGCTAAATGCTGCAAAGATTGACACTGGCATGGCTGGTTGTAAAAGTATAAAAAACATTGTGCTGGCGAAACCACATTGTAAAGATGTGAGGAAATGACGTAGATCACACGATACGTAGACTTTGAATAAAAATTACCTAAACTTATAGTGTGGATTGTAAACTAATTATAGTAAAGTAAAGAAATAAATAGTCTATTAAAGCTAGTTTAATTAATATAATTAAGGATAAAATTAATTCGTTACCGCGATAGTTGGGGTAGAGTATGATTTATCGTAATTAGCATTGATTTAAAAAATATAATATGTCAATAGCTGTCTCCCATTATCTTAATAACTAAGCCATTATTTCCTTACTTATTTTCTTCTTCCAACACTTAACTACTAATCAAACAAAATGTGACTTGGAGTTTAATTAAAATGGATAAAACGAAACCGATGCCAATATAAACGGGTGTCTTTCATTGCAATTGCCGTACTATTTATTATATTACAAATTTTGCTCTAATTCTATATTCTATATCCAAAAAAATTGCCACTACTAGGTACATTTACACGAATCCAAAAGAATTAATAATTTTATGAGTAATTATTAATATTAATTGTTAAGTAAAAAACCATTTCCGTGAGGGGGCACGCACTTCTAGTGGACTTTATGATAAAACCTCTAAACTAAATACATAAATAATATAATTTAAACACATTAACATTTTTGTTACGAAATATAATTAATTAAAATATAAACTATATTTAATAACCCTACTGGACATGGTAGAGAAGGTTGTTGCTATCCAACCGACCAGTGAAAACATGTGGTAAATAGCTTTATCTTTGTTTATTTGTTATCATTGTTATCACTGCGTTAGTCACACATTTACTTACACACATTTCCCCATTATAATTATATTTCGTTAAATATCTTTCATGACATTATTTTAATATATTTAGCGTTATTCTTATTCCAAACGATAAACTACTTGGATAAAGCATGCTTATGGAAAATTACTAGCAAAATTATTAACTTAAATAAATAATTTAAAAATTAAATAAATTAATAATCCAGGACGAAAATATACACAATTAAAAATTATGATTATATTTCCAGAAGTAAAATATATTTAAACGTTTTAATTAATAAATTAAATTTAAATTTGTTTTCAGAATTCGCACAGTATATTTTATATCCCAATTGGATGTTATCACAAAAATTACATTATTAGTATCAGTTAAATGTCAGAGCTTAAATGTCATCCTAATATCAGGTAGCCATCGGTGTACGTGTGTGCCAGACAGAAAATTTTAGTCTGGACACCCACATGTTTGTTTGCTGCTGAATCACAATCCAGAAATGCAGTGAGCAAGCCAGCGTCATTTGCCATCACATGTGAATCAGCAAGACCGGAAACTTCGCCATGTTGGCTCGCCGCCGCCATGTTTATCAGCACTCCGGAAGTTGCGCGCGCGCCGACCGTCTTTAACACCATTTTCACGAGGCGGCAGGAATACGAGTCGGAAATATTCAGCGGTTATTTTGGGTACCGACGTTTTTCCGCTTCACTGAGACATTTAGCGAAGTTAATCATATACTTGTCGACAAAGTCCGAAGTATTTATAGATCAAACTGCCGTCTGACTATTATGTAGGTATTTATACTTACAAACTCGTCGTTTTGTCTGGCTCATTTTTGTGTTGGCGATCTTACTTCCGAGCAGACGAAAAAAAACTTGTAATACATATTGCTCAATGTATAACAAAGTGGTGTTTTTGGATTACACTGTCTGCTTTTCTTTAGGTTCATTGGCGTCGCGCTAACATTTATTATTTATTTTGCATATATGTTAGACGTAATATTTACAAACATGTTACGATTCTATGGAAAAATTATATAGCCTTACTATTGCCAATTTACTCATTTATGAAGAATTAGTAGTCTTGCGAGAACTTATGGTTGTATATAAAAGAAAATTGAATAATTCTTTGGTGTAGTTATAAATATAACTGGAGCATAGTAAATAACCGCAGGTCTAAACAAATTATAATTGGGGATGGATGTTTTGGAGTCACGCTGATTCATAGTCACCGGATGGAATTTACTGGACTAATTTTTTATAACAGCTCAATGTCAAAATTAAATTCATTGTACTGTATTAGCCCATATACGTCCCACTGCAGGGCACGAGCCTCCTCTACTATCGAGAGTACGATTGAGAGAGGTTAGGCCGTATAGTCCACCATTCTGGCCTAGTGCGGGTTGGCGGACTTTACATACCATAGAAATATTTACAAATCACTATGTTTCATGAAGTTTTTCCTTAACATTTATAGTGCCTGGTGATTGACTATAAATACACAAATGACTCCGAAAAGTCAGAGGCATGCCCTGGGATTTGAACCCGCGACTATCTTGAGAATGTTGGTAGTCGGGTCTGGTGCGTTTACCAACAGGTCACCACGCTAGTCACTAGTGACATGTGCTAACATACAATTAAACATATTTATTATCAGTAAGTTTTTCCGTCTAAGTAGTTGCTGTAAACATTCATTTCACCTGAATTAAATGAATAAAGGTGAAGTGTTTTGCAATTTCCGTAAGCATAGATTAGCAGTATCTTTGATTATCCATGCGGTTTCAATATCCGTTATCCAATTTGTCGTGTATCAAGCACACACACGTAATGTAAACGTGTTTTGAACATCATCTAAATTTCAATCATGTCAGTGAAAAAGATCATTTCTCCATATGATCGGAAGTGATATCAACTTGTTTAAAAGTTATTGCCATCAAAATATAAAAATATAAAAGTATGTTTAAATGAAATTTCCGTGTATAATTAGTATTTTATCTACTGACTCCGATTATCTTTAGTTTATTCGATAGGCGTTGATGAGAAGTGACTCATTTTTATCGAAGTAAAGAGTTATTTATCATTTCACTCCCATCGCTATTGCCTCCAACAATTAATTAAACCCCGTTGATTACATATTTGCATCTAATTAACTACTCATATATCTTACATAACATGGATATCACGTAATATGTTTCCTTTATGTATACCTATTCGATTTACGCAAGGGCTCCCAAACAATAATATTACCCAAGAAGTTAAATAAAGGGTTCCTAAAATAGGGTAATTATTTTTTTAAGAAGTTTGAAACAACAAGTTTCGTTACCAAAAATTTTGCATAAAAAGAATTTGAGAAATCCACTCAAACATAGGTGATAAATATTTGTATTTGGAAAACTGTTTCGTAACAGAATAGGGATGCATATTGCATGTGTTGACGTCACCACTAAACAGTACGGGGCACGGGCGTACGATTCCTACGAGAGAGATAGGAGATATTACCACTGCTGGTCCACTTTTAAAAATACTAAAAACTGATAAATTTTACTATCTAATTATATTTTTACCGAAACGTTTCTTTTCAATAGCATTTGTTCTTGCGTGAAAAATATTGTAAACAATTATAATATAGTCAATTCTCTATTACTTGCACTACCAAATGATGCTAAGACAGCGGTTTGTCTTATGATTTTATGAGAAAAAGATGACATAATCTAAATATGAAGTCCTCACCGACATGACATTTCAATGTGTTAATATTTTATTTATATTTAAAAATGTTATTGAAGTTTGTTATTTTCCAGCATCAACCAACGGATTTTTAGTGGCAAGTGTTTTTAAATGATTAATGCTCTCGCACGCTTCAAGAGGGTGCGCGGGCGCACGTCGGTAGTAAAGGCTTGAAGGAATGTGGTCAGACGAGCGGGGCGGGAGGCGGGATGAGGGACCGCGAGATTGTGAGGGACAAAGGCTCTGAAACTGGTTCTGCTTCCTGTACGTGTCGGATGTCCTGCGGCTTCCTGCCCCTGCGCCGCCGCCTACCACTGCAGCCACGCGATGGGTTACTCTCTAGGGCTGACTCTCGAATGTTTTTGAAACACTGGTTATACTATTGTTATTGTGAATGAGTTTAAAGTTAATAACCTTAAAAATGAGGATCTGTACTCGACCCGTACGTGCGTATGTGTTTGTATGTCTGCGATTTTATTAGAAACGAATAAACCGTAATTGATTGTGTTGCTATGAAGCTTATTTTTCCGTGTTATATTTTTGAGTGCACTTTTATATAACAAAGATTAATATGCAGTCTTTTATATGAAAACGTCAAGCGGTAAATGAGCACTTGTATAGACTCCTATTTGAAATGACTTTTAAGGTCATGCGTACCAACAGCATATAGGAATTTACAAGTATGTTTTCGACTTTTGAGATCGAATTATAAACTCGGTAATACAATAAAATACTTAGCTTCTACATCTAGTCGGTATCCTGTGAATTTACAATATCGCCCTAGTTAAGCGAGACGGTTTATGTTGAGTATGGGCAACGAAGTTCCATGAGTATAAAAATATACATAACATTAAATTCAATATGTATTTTCCTTACTAAAGGTATCGAATATAATTACCAGATTATAACCCAATTATCCGCATGGTTGAAAATTATTGAATATAATTTAAATCGTCATATACAGTTATGTTTTTCAAAATCATCGGGTTTGATTCCTCGCTAGGAATATTAATTTATCAAAAATCTAAGTATGCAGTTTTAGTGTTCATCAAAATCGGGCTCGTGACTCCTTTCAGTATTTTTCGATATTCCGTATAGTTTCGGATTTGGCCATCTACGCCCACTTGAAAAACTCATCCCTGTATAAATGTTGGTTTTCCTTTACTAGTGCAAAACGTTTAATGAATATATGTATGCTAGATATTTGTTATTGTTTTTAAAAAAGGTGTTTATTTTGAGCACATATTCGCTGGACTGCAGTGAAGACATCATTATGCCGCTTCAAAATTATCCCATAGTCAGTTTAATTACAGTCACGATAACAATGTGGATAAAACAAATAATATAATTGGGGGAATTGAAGTCGGTAAGTTTAAAGTGGTAGAGTGAGCCCTGAAGCGAGCGCCATCGCCGCAGGACACGCACGATTGAGGACACACTCTCGGCTTGCTTTTGTTGCCCTGCGGTCACTGTAACATAACACGAGCCAGCTCTTCCCCTAAGGTATATGCTCTCAGATCATATGTAGATAATTTAACCATTAAAAATAATTTTACACACATGTTTTTCAAACGTAACTTTACCCTTTGTATCAACAAACTTATTTACTCAAATCAGTATGCATGTAGGCATACAATTAATATGAGTTATGACATATTATATTAAACAATGTATTGTTTGTAATTACCCAGGTTCCTGCCGCTGTGTTTTATATTTTTATTTACCTTTATTGTTAACTGATGCTGTAAATAAACATTCTGTCAATTATTTAATGTGCTGTGGGTATGCGAGAATTTAACGCGTAGTTCTTTGGTACCGTATAACAATTACATTATGTAATGGTAGGTGATTTATCTATTACGCAAGACGTGCCGAGCGATTCTTAGCGACATCTATGTTTGAAGGGTGTTATGAGGTGAGTAAATACAAGTCATTAGTTGGTCGGTGCATCCGTTTCCTTCGTCTCGCGTCTTGTCACGCCTCCCCGCACCGCGCCCCTGCCACCGCTCTACGTAATCTTAGTTAAAACAATGAGCAGGCGCTTCCGCATCGTCAATCGTTTTCCACGCGCAAGGTTAATGCCAAGGTCTCGACTTTCTACATCGTTTCGATGAACGCCATTTGCCCAATTAATATATTGCATAATTTGACATTAATGTCTTTTGTCTACTTCGTCCGTTAGATTTACTGACAACATGTACAGTACAGTTTCCAATGTCTTGGGTCCGAATTACTGGACAGGAAAACTTGATGTTCTCTTTATTTTTGAACCTACTACATTTGCATGTTCGGCATTTGCCTCCTACCACATCATGAAACCGAATTAAAGTTGTCAAAATGTGACTGACTTGTGATTGAATATTAACTAATTCCTTTGATTGGAATGCGCCAGAATTTTGAGATACCTACATATGTATTTTGAAATTCATAACATTGCAAATATCCAAATCCAGACTCTTATTACGTCGACAATAAAGGCAATGAGAGACGGCATTGATAATTATAATTAATCAATATAAAATATGTATGTACAGTTTGTATAGGAGGTACAAGATAAATCACATTGCTGTTTTAGTGCGATGATGAACAGAGATAGTGAAGGTATAGCTAAGACACAACATTATGATTCTCACTAGTGTTTTGACTCTACTTCTGAAATACCTACATGTGTTTGGAGTTTAATTCGACGATTGAACGTGACCCAAACAATGCCTTCAGATTTTTCGATATCATCCCTTCGAACATCGTCGAGACGTATGCACTAGTATTTCCATGGTTGTTCGGCGTGGCGTTAACAATTACAATTTGAATTCCGCCAGGCTTCAAAGTATCCAGACTTCATAATTGAAAAAAACTTAAGCCCCTTGTCAATAAGTATTATAGTTTGTTTAATCAAGTGCATGTCACAATATCACTTAAAAAATATGTCAGAATGTATTACTTTAGTTACCTACTACGCACACTCGAATTTTACTTTTTAGTTTTTTTTCTTGTTGAGGAATATTACTTACTAAACTCATAACTACATTCAATGTATTTTGTGAATTTACAATGTCTGGCGACTGCTTTAAGCTGTACCTATACTTTTTATTAAGATATTGTAAACGTATTTGCCAGTATTTGCACATGTTTTCAGGAAACAAGTGAATGATGTATTCAGTAAATAAAAAGTGCAAATTGAGAACAACGGTACCCGTACGTCAATGTACGATGTATGTGCAGTGATGCTGAAAGCATTGAGAACCGCAGAAGAGCCGGTCAAATAAGACGCGATTGCGCTTTGCTGTTGGTATGTACACGATTAAGGAAAATTTTGACTCTATTCTTGATTACATTTATTATGTCGTATTGTAGCCTAAAAACTCAAGCCATATTGTTAAACTTGGTCTATGTTTCAAAAGATACTGACCAAAAATGCGTGATTAGTTGTGACTAATTGATGAGAACTTGTGTTCCAGATTAATTGCGTTAGCTAACACCCTCATGATGCAAGCGTGCTTATGATATGAATGTAAGCATTTAGCCCCTTTTGTTATGTTTGTTACTAAGTAGATAAAAGCACGTTCCCAGTGCACCTTTATACTAAAGCAAAAAAGGCACATCAACACTTGTCTGGTCATTTAATGAACAAGCGTAATTACATGTTATGTCAGTACAATAGATACTAAGAGCGAGAACATCCGCGATTGCGTCACGCGAGGCGAGAAAAACTACCGAGTTGAGGAAAATGAATGCGATCTCAGCCGGATATCGGTGTTCACACGATTAATTATGAATTCTACGCGGCACTCGTCTGACCGCTCCTGCACTTCCTCGAGTCTTGCAGGATGTAAACAGGCTCCCGCTTCATTACCTCGGAGTAGTTGTGTAGCAACCTCTCCCGGACATTACATGGATAACATCTTTACCTTGTTGTTGCTTTTATTTACTACAGAGTTGCGTTTGTGTGTGCACAACCGTTTATTGTCTGGCTATTTTATTTGTCGTGAGATACACAGAAATCTAGTTTTTTTCATTATTGAATATCACCTATCATTATTAATGACGTCAGATAGTTCATTATTTTTAGTTAGGAGTAATTTAAGGTAACTGGGGATTGCCTAAATAAAAAATATCAAGTGTTTTTAGATTCTTGTTATATTAATAAACAATTGATTTCGTTCTATCATTGATAATGTAATCATGATTAAATTAGCAAATTTACGCTGATATACAGAACATATCAGATATAATTTTGTATTCTACCAATTTGTGCACTAAATAAGCTAATTGACAATATTTCACTGTATGTATGTGCGGCTATTCATCAGCCGAAATTTAAAGTGATCCTTGACTTTGTGACACAAGTGCGCAAGTACAAGATACATTTAAATTAAAGACACATGATATCAATTGGTCACGCATGTTGCGCTTAGAAACCCGGGGGCGTCGACTGCGGCGCACGCGACGCTTGTCGCTGTCACTCTCTTCTATATCGAGAGGAAAACAATGTGATTTCTTCATTATTACGAGCGAGGCAAAAAATTAACTTCGTATGAGCCATGCAGAGATATCGACGGTTTCGCTATCGACATAAGTAATCGCGTTTTATTTTATCAAAATTGAACACATTTGTTTTGTTTGGTATGTAGCTTGTTCCGCTTTCCTCGTTTATATCATTGATAAAGGTACACGTGTCTTATGTAGGTAGGTATCGATTAACGTTAGATAATCATATTTTATACACGACGGACCAACGTCACAGCGGTTGAGCGTAACTATAGCACCTGTACCTCGCCCGGGGTACGCTTCAGATCAACTCGTATAATAAATGTAGCGGTCTCCGATCGGCAACTATGTATTTGGTTTCTGATATCTGCAAAAATATTCCAGTAGCGTCGAGTTTATCTACACAAATAAAGTTCTAGGAATCATTCAATTGCAACAAAATACTAATGAAAGATTTAACGATTTTAAATGGGTAGTCAATGTTCATAAAAAGATCACCTGAAACAGAATGCTTCATAAATTATGTCTGCGTCTTAAACGTTACTTGATGATAATCATTTTACCTTTTCAACTTTTCTCCTTTTAACCAGTTTAGCGATTTTGGTTTGACTAAAGTTTTTAATTTCTTTAGTGTAAATATATTTACGCACTAATACGTTAATAATATTAGATAATCGGATATGAGCTATATGAGCCTTGCTTTGTACACAAATTGAAATAAGAACGTCAGAGTTTGTATGAAGATCTGGCAACAAATTAGCTAAATAGTTGTGCATTACCGATGATATGCTTATAGTTGGACAAACAGCGCGATATATCGATCATCCACCTCGGCGCTCGCTGGCAGCGCTGCGCCACTGATAAGCGTTATCGGCGCGTCCGTGGCCAGCTGTCCCGGAAATCGAATCGCGCAGTGCACCATGACGTCATAGTGCTTTATAATTACTTAGAAATAGAGAAAATCACCGCTATCTTTGTAAACAAATACTATCTTACATTCTTGCCGCTTGTGGACTTTTTACCTCAAACGGAAAATATTGAGGTCAACTTGTTGCATTGATAATGTTTATTGTTTATCCCTTTCTCTTCCGTTTATAAATGAGTGTTGGTATTTGCATTAATAGGAGTTCGTTGTTTCTGAGTAGTACGTTGGAGGGGCTTTAATTAACTACGGGCCGGTTTCAGCGTTTCTCATGCTTTGAATACCTGAAATGTACCGAACTATTGAAATATTGTACGGTGTTTGTGATCTTCCTCTGTATCATAATCATTACGTTGTTCATATTTCCCAGCTACATAAAAAATATATATCGTTTCTAGCCAGAAAAAAAAGAAAGTTTGAAGAGCAAGGATTGTATTTCAAATACTCACAAATGAATTGTGAGTATTTGATATTTGACATACTTTAATTAATTAATATACTTACCATTCATTTATTGGAAGTCCAATTCGTAAAACCAGAAGTGTCCTTACTATATTTTTGTCTTTAAATACGTATTTCACGTTCTCAAAAACATTACGTGTACAATTTTTAGAATCTATGTGTAAATATGGCGAGTCATTGTCTCGTATCGTATTGGATGTTGATCAGTATAATAAACTGGGTTTTTACAATCCTAGACATAATCCATTTCGGATATCTACTATCAAACCTTATCAAAATATTTCTGGTCATTTAAGGTTAAGTACATTGTATCAGATATAAATTATGCAAATACTTAAATACTAGTGGTTCGATCCGGTTTAGTCTAGTTAGAGCTACCAACATTTGCGAATGTATCCAGAAACATTTTTCAGAATAGTTAAATACCATCAATGTCTGCCAACCCGTACTAGGCCAGCGTAGTGAACTATGGCCTAACTCCTCTCAATCGTACTCTGGATTGTAAAGTAGGCCGGTGCCCTGCAGTGCGACGTGTACGGGCTGATACAGATACATCCTATAAGGCTGTTGATTCCGATATCATTTTTTTAGTATAAAGGTAAAGTTTAAATGCAATTGATTGTCAAGCAATAAGTAACACATTTTTTTTAAATAAACATGTAGCCTGTATGTTCCGAATTTTGGATTATTAAGCATTCAACTTCAGTGTGCCATTACATAAAATTCCAATAAATACCAATAAATGGTGGAAAGCAAAATAAGAATCTCAAATTTATCACAAAAATAACTACATATTGAAATAAAACTATTTTTACGGATAAAATAACTACATATTCTATGAGAAAATTGAATATTAGAATGGAGACTAAACGATCATATATGTGCATAATATTGACCAATAACGGGATATTCTTGGTAAAGTACTTACGGCTTGACATGTAGAGGAAACAGACTTTGTAAATAGTAGAAGATATGAATTTAAGACTGATATTTACCATATGTGGATATTTCATAATATTTCGCATATTTTTATTGGAAATATGGAAAGTTTCAGAATAAAACGTGTAAAGACACGCGATGATTTCAAGGACAGCAAATATATAAATTAATATACGTATATACGGTATTTTTATGTACACATCCATTTATATACTATTTATTTACTAATAGGTATACCTATTCAACAAACTAACAGCGCATCATAATCACCAATCCTGTATTTTAAATTTCAGGTTAATAATATTATGTTCCTTCCTCCAACCACTGCACGAAGTATTGAACACGGAAAATGATATTTTTATATACAAACAGCATAAACGTTTCTTAGACATTTTTTATATACCTACTCATATGCGCTTATAGAAATCATCACACAATATGGATATCACGTTGTAATGATTATATCACCTCATACAATAGTGGAAGACCAATCACATTGACCCACGCTAGTGTGCTGGGCTCTACCCACAGAACAGACGGCTCTACATATATGTTTTCGAACACTGTTACAATTATGTCGACCGAGGATTTTGTGCAATTGTTGGTCAAACCTCCCACGTGTGCCTATGTTACTTTATGAGGTTCACTTTTTCATTTTTATATGTATGCCTATACAAGAAATCATTAATTAATATATAATCCCAAGAAATTGTATCCATCGTCGCGTTTCTGAAGCTTTTCACTCACTGCATAAGTAGGAAATATAATAGGATGTTTCTAGGCAGATATTAAATATCTACTCGAGCAAAGCTAATCATATTCCACTAGGCTTGCATATTCCTTGCGACCAGTTATCAGAAATTGTAGATGACTATGGCAAATTGAGCTGGCATTTAATTAAGACTTGATGGCACATCGTAATGCTTGGACAAGGTTTAAAACAGAATGCTTGAAGTCAAAATAGTATCCTGAATAAGATATAATAAGAAGAAAAATAAGATTTATGCAACTAGGTTATTGTTACCTAATTATTTAAAAAATGTGTTTAAATTTACATATATATTTTTTTTACCAAATTCAGGTCATCTATGTCCATATTTGAGCTTGGAAAGCTCTCCGACAACAAAGCTTACGGTACGCAAGATTATTTGAGTTAGGCATATTATTTTCACGCTTTGGACATTTAAATTCGTAGGTAATCAAATCTATATATTTTTCCGTCTTGTTATTCCATAAAGGAAAAAATATGTAGAAATTCGATTATGTTTGATAAATTTTGATTCAATCTACTGGGGGTAAGGTTATTGAAGGAATTATTAAAGGAGAACATTGACTTTTTTATTTTATTTTATTTTTATTTTAAATAAATCGAATAGTTAAATAGTAAAGTAGGTAACAAAGAGCCAATAACAAGTCTTCACTTATAGAACTATTCACTTATTGAATGAATATTCTATTCTCGACTTAATTATGTATAGTTCCTACACATTTCTATAATATTAAATGTATTATTGTTATTAGCTGTACATAACAGTGCAGAGTGATTGTAATTAATTCCTATGAAAAGTTAATATTATGCGAATTAAAATACAGAGAGCAAGATATGTGTCACAAAACCTAAAATAAAAACTACACTTATACAATACGATCATGTCGTTACTTAACTGGATACTAACTAAATATTTGGTTGATACCAGTTATTGTGAGTAGTTTGGTGGCTTGCGTAATCCGATCGAGGGCCTTCCCAAAACGCTTCATGTGATTATTTTATATCTAGTCGTTTTCCTATTCATGTTCTAATTCGATGATTATATCTGATCTGGTTAGTTGTTGTTACAATATTGTATTTAGTTACTCTGCGTTACGTATTTAACAACTACATCAGATTAAAATTCTTAGTGAAAGAAAATTTATTTGATATTTTGTTGGAATAGGACACTAAGGTATTCATAGAGTAAGAAGTCAAACGAACAAAAATTAATTAAGAGCTACAGTAGCTCCTAATAAAAGAAAATTGATAAGTACATTTTGTTAAATTATATTATAATAGACTGTACAATATATATGTTATCGGAAATGTATGAAGTCTAGGAATTGTATACAACTCCTAGGAAATGTATACATTTCCTAGGCATTGTATAAAATTCCAATATCGTATTAGGAAATGTATAAGAATAATGGTTTCTGTAATAAAACACGTTGTTCAAATGAGAGTAATATTTTTTATCACAGGTAACAATCATAGCGTTAGATTCTATAATACTCGTATCTTCATATTACCTATGTTACTAATTAAAAATAACCCTTCCGGTGTCCAAGAAGTTCATTTTGGACTCCCTGTCAAGATTTATGTGACATTCTCCATTGTTCTCCAATGGTAGGTAGGTAGGTTAGGTTAGGTTAGGTTAGGTTAGTTTTTCCAGGCTGGAGAACCCTAGTGCTGGTGCGAGGACCGTCGGACAGGTGCGACCTGTCCTCGAGCAGTGGCTGGACAGGCGCCACGGTGCGCCGACATTCCGGCTGACGCAGGTGCTCACCGGGCACGGCTGCTTCGGTGCGTACCTGTGTCGCATAACCGGAGCTGAGGAGTCCGCCGTGTGCCACCATTGTGGCAACTGCCGTGAGGACACGGCCCAGCACACGCTGGAGGAGTGCCCAGCCTGGGACGAGGAGCGCAGCGCTCTCATCGCGGTCGTGGGAAGCAACCTTTCGCTGCCGGCCGTGGTCGCCGCCATGGTCGGCAGCCGGAGTTCGTGGCGAGCCATGCTCTCCTTCTGCGAACGTGTCATGTCGCAGAAGGAGAGCGCCGAGCGGGATCGGGAGCAGACCGATCCCGCTCGTCGCCACAGGAGACGTAGGAGGCGCCGGGACGCCAACTAACCCGGCGCCGCAGAGGCCACATGGGGCCGCCGCGCCGTCCCTACCTTGGCGGCCCCCGAGACGTGACGCTAAAAGCGTCTCATGCCGCGTCGCTAAGCGGCGGTGCACATAGAGGCGATCCTGGCGCGTCTGTTAATCGGTATCCCAGGGCCGTCTCTGAAGTGCACCGATGGTGGCCGACGCGGGGTTTTTAGTCGGTATTTCGGCGCGTAGATTTACGGTAGGGACCCGACCCAGCGGCCGCCCGTCCACATCCACGGGCGGCACAACATCTTCGCTGGGCTCGGAAGGCGCCGGTGAGTCCGACACACCCTCGTCCCTTCGGGGGTGGGATGGTCCGTAAAGGGATTTTCCCCGCGAGAAAAAAAAAAGGTTAGGTTAGTTTATGTTAATTGATATCTTAAATACTTACATTTACTTACATTTCCGATTACTATTTAGGAAATGTATAGATTTCCTAGGAAATGTGTCTAATGTAATTTATTTTACACATTTCCGGGCGATTTTAGGAATTACATACATTTCCTAGGAATTGTATACAATGACGGATTACACACATTTCCGTTAACATATATACAGGGTGTACAAGCGAATGGCGCACCTGCTAATATACATTTTCGTAAATCGTGATTACGTCTAGATTATGATGCATTTTCGTAGCGTAGTCTGATAATAACAAAGATGCCGAGAAATCAAGAATTAACATCACATGTGCTTCCTCTTAACATATTACGCCAAAGTGATTGAACCTTACAACTGAACGAGTCTCTCAACAACAGATAATTAGGAATACTTCTCCATAATATCTGATTAAAACTACATGATTGCCATGCCACTTAGTGTACATAGTTAGGCAATAGGAATTAAACATTGAACGAAGCGTAGAATATGGTATGTAGAGAACATGGACAGAAGACATACACTAACTAATTCAAGCGTACTGCTTATGTGCCACTAATGATCACAAAATAAATAATAACTGCCCTATAATTTAAGCCGTAAATAAGTACCTTAGGTAAGGAGGTAAGTGCTGGAACTGCCAAAATCCCGCACGAAAGCACTGCCACAATTTGATAACATTCAACAGTTGTACGTTCATAATTCACTTCATTAGACACGTAAAATGTACTATGTGTACATAGAGCCGTCGCTCGGTCTTCCGATGCAACGTGTTTGATTCAACTTCGCGTAATTTTGCACAACTCACTAAAGTATTCTACCGTTTTTAGCCACAAACCCATCATCATTGCAATGGCCAAAATACACTTAGATATTGAACTAACACTTCACTAAAAATACCATGGGATATTCCATGCGTCAAAATTCATAAAATTCAATCAAAATAACTGAAAACGAGTTGATAATAATAATGTACACGACAAATAAATGTACACGCGAACGTAGTCCGAATTCAACCAATAAAAGATAAATGATTTTTACGAAAAAAGAAAGATAAAGGCTTGTTCACATTAGACACATTTACACGTATTTCAGATCATAATATTTTTCTTTTCAAAATTGTTACACGTGTTTACTGTTTTAACTAATTTTATATCATAATATGTTATTTCTTAAGTAGATACCATTTACCAGGCTACAATGATTTTTTAAATTTCGCTTGTATTATGAGATTTCAGTACACTTTTTATCATTTTAAAGCAACATCATGATTAATATTCATTAAATAATAAGCAAAGGCAGTCTTGTAACTGTCTGGATCAAATTATGTAACTACTTCAAAACATTTAAATAAGATTAATATCTCTGGGGAGAGTAACGATCACCTTATCTTATCAATCCATTATGGTCTTCCGTTTTTACGTAAGTCTTATTATCAAGTACCTAACCAATTTAAGTTGTACTCAGTGTGAAGTATGAACCCACCCTAATATGGCGGTCATCCTTTGAAAAATGCACACAACACCGCCAATGGTATTAGTGTCACTCACACTCGGAAGCGGCGAGCTCAAAGGAAAAATAATCGTGCCGCGCTGGTTCCGACGAGTACACAGTGACCTTCGGCTTCCTTTAAGAAATGGGCCGAATTCTGAAATCATTTTAATATCTTATTTTTTATTTATCAGTGTAATTGCGTAAAAACAAATTTTAATGAATATTAATTGCTTAGATAATTTAAATGTTATGTATAACTAAAACGTTTGTAATTAATAAATTTGCAACCTAACACGGTTTAACCGAGTACCAGCGTGATTTATTGGTATCTTACAGTTTGGATTTGTGACACCTTAAGGAAAATAATGACAAGACAGTCGATCCAAGCACAATGCAATTATACCGAAAGTTATTATGTTGTTAATTTGTTGACACTATAAATCTAAGTATGTGCTTAACTGTTTTATTTATGTGAAATGAAACAAAAAATACCTTTTTGTAAAATTAGAGAAGGACAAAGTGTACAGTTGAGAGTTCATGACCTGACCTATGTGTAAAAATATTTAAGGCGAAGTCAATGAAAGTTTTGTTGCTGTTAAAAATGGTTTTCGTGGTATATTTCATTAAAAATTTAATTAACGACGAAACGACAAAATACCTATACGTATATGTTAAAATTTTGTTCTTTACCCATTCCATTTGGATTTTTGTGAAAATGTGATGGTAATACTTGAAACTTTAAACGGTCATAACTCAAAAACGGATGAATATTTTCCAGATATTATATTATATAACCATATTAATACTATGCCCTTGCATCCAATGTGTCGTGGACAATATCAACATCCTTTTATCCAATTTTAAATAGTAGGAATTAACTTAAGCGATTTCCAATCGAAATTCCGAACTTATAATCGTTCACAACACGAATTTCTTTATCATACGTCAATTTAGATATTTATGAAAATCCAGAAAATTGCCATGCTTAAGTAAGATTAAAATTCGGTGAGGCATAATGAAACGCACTTTGTTAGCTTCTTCAATGTTAGAATATGTAATTACAATTGTATCGAATCCTTAAAACATCTCAGTGTGATAACTTTATCTACGCGTAGTAAAAAATGTTGCCCAATAACTGTTATTCGGTTGAAATCTTTAAATGGTGCCATAAATTAAATATTAAACATAGTTAAAGACAACGTTGAACAAAGATTGTCGGAGTGCACGTGAGCCAGCGTCTAAAAAGCGGAAGGGTGACGGGTGGCCGCGACCAATTGAGGCAATTTGCTAGATTGTAACATTAGTTCCACACGCAAAAAGAAATCAAACAACAGTTGTCTGCGTGCACAGTTGACACTCGACGGACAGACGCCATACTAAATTGTCGAATATTACGTAGCATGGCCTTAATTCTTTTATTAAACGGTATTTAAAAATCTAACGGTCTAAATTGCAATCTTGTTTGTTAATTAATGTTGCTTACAGTCTTCTCTCTTCGTTTAGTGGTATTGTTTACATTTCATCTTATGATGACATCCGAATTTCAAAAAAGGAAAACCGTTTGTTAATGTGGTGTCTTAACGAGTTGAGTGCAATAAGGTGAAGTTGCGTAGGCGATAGGTATGTAATGATTACTCGCAATGAGTACGAAACACTAGTGGCAGATGTTTGGAGCCGAGAATGATGACGCCAAGTGGCTGAGTAGAAAGCGGAAGGGTGGCCGTGTCGTCAATTGGCACAATTGGCAGTAATTGCGGGCGCATGTCCGGGCGCGTCGGATCGTCGGTCCCGACTCCCGACCCGATGCCGCTCAATGTGTTGGTAGCCAATAACACAATTCTGTGCACAGTGAAGTTATGTCTGTGGAGATACCGAGTGACGCGCCCGGCGACAGGCAACGCTGCCGACTCCAGACGCGTTACCGCTTCCGCTCTAAATTCCACATAAATTCAACCAAATTATTGTTTAAAAATAATTTAAGTGCCTATAAAATATGTTGCCATCATCGATAAATGTGACAATATAAACAGTGAAAAATATTTCCATTAGGTTATTTTCAATACATGATAATTGATTATTTCGATAAAAGTATAACTACCTAACTAAAATAAAACATCCATTAGGAGTTAGTTAGAGTTTACTTTGCTGTCATTAAATATTTCAACCACTATTTCTTTAAATATGTGTACAAAGATATAACGCATGCAAAGAAAAAAGTAAGTAACATGAACACAAAGACTATGGAAAGTCTTAATACCAATTCAGATAGTTAAATAGAGTATAATCACATTCGAATGTATGATAATTGTGTAAAGGCTCAGTGCTTTATAATGTGCGTGGCAGTCACGAGCGCAGCGCACGCGCCTCGCAAGTCGCAGGGCAACGCGGAAGTGGCGCACACTTCCGCGTGCCGCCATCTTGGCTCACACCTCGCAAGATTTGCCTATTTCTTATGAGATTACGCGCAGACCTGGCGCGCCACACAGCCAAACATACTATAACGGCAAATAAAAACACAAGGATCGCCAAATATGGAGAGCGATTATACAAAAACAACAGGTTTCCGCACTAGAGCGCCAGAAGTTCCCATGATAAAATATTTTATTACCGCACCATTGCAAGGAAGTATTTTTATACGGCAAGTCGTCTGGGTCACTTGTGTTATTAGACGATCAGTTGATTTTATTATGGAGCCTTCGGTACGCGATATAGCGTGTGTTCCCCTCACGCTCTTTCTAATTACGGAATAACGTGGTGGAACAAAAAGAGATGACCCACTTTCGGGACCGGTCGTGCGAGATCGGGTGCGCACCGTTGCACACATTACGTGTTAGAAGATGAGGTTATGCACTGAGCGAATTGCATTGCTGTAACGGAACACAAGCGATGTGAATTTTCTCGCCCTAAAATCATTTTTGCGTACTTTTTCCGATGCTGTAACTCGTGTGACGGGACTTGTGCAACTGTTTATGCGAGTACCGAGTACAATGATCAACGCTGTTGGTTTCTTAATGCACGTCACTGATTCACATTTACATATTTATCATTCATTATTATTTATTAGTTTAAATCAATTGCTATTACCTACAAGCATTTCCGTAATGCCGCCGTACGTGATTTTATGAAGACAAAAAATGCGTTTAGAGACGTAATTAATATGTGAATGGATTTTTGTCTTTTTATAGGTTTATTATATAGCATGTTTTTGGAAAAATATAAGAACGACACAGGAGATAAATCTACACTAATTGCTTGCCATAATCTGTAGATATTACGGAAATGCTAAAAACATTAATTAATGCTACAAATAAATGACTTGATTTAACGATGAAGCAAAACATAATATTGACGAAACTCACTTGAGAGATCTCCGTAAGAATTTCTGAGGCATGTGAAGCTCTACAAACTCCCATAGGCCAGCGTGATGGGCTTAAAATCAATACCTTCGGGAGTAGCGCCCCGAAAAAGTTGGTGTCCGCCTTATCATGGCTATTTTGTTGCAGCAACCAATTAGCGTGGGATAAGACCTGGCAGAAGAATTAGTACCGTAAATAAACCTGCAATACATTTCCCTATACAAAGTCAATAATGTTGGGTAATTTTATGTTGCAAGTAATTTCGTAATAGCTTTATTATAGTACGTTAGGCAAACTCGTAGGGTTAGGTAACGCCGTACAGTTCCGAGATATACATCCTGCTTGGATGAACACCGCTACATTTATTTCTCAACATCTCTCTCTCTGGATTATATTACTAATAGAATATTGTACACAGCTCTTTATAATATTTTTGCTTTCGTATTAAATTCTTTCTTTATTATTAGTTTTTAATACTTGTTCTTTGTATTGTTTTGAAAGAAGAAACAAACTTTTGTGGAATCTTATTATTTTTGTTCATAATATTCTTTTGTATTATTATTGACTATAAATACGCATTGCGTGATTTGCTTTGAGAATTCAGCAATATCATACAGACGCGAGTATACTAAATGTGCATCGTTAAAATGTTATTGTCAAGCAGTAATAATAATTGTCCAACGCTTGGCGGCTTGTGCCTAATGAAGACGCACAGATATTTAAGAGAAAGGACGATAATAGTGTTGTTGCGCCAACGCAGTGCTATTGCACGGTAGTTTGGTAAGGTGCGGGTCGCGACCACAAGCTCCCGTGCATGTTTCTCAAGTAAGGATAGCGAGGGCGCGGGCGCGGGCGAGCAGGCGCGGCGCAGCGCGGCGGAGTGCGGCGCAGCAACAAGCCGCAGCTACGTAATCCTGCGGCAACGGCACTTCCTGAAGGTGGCGCAAGCGGTGCGCGAATGTCGGCCGAGCATTTCGCGCCACTTTCGTAATTTGTTGCGTGGTGCGACCGGCTGCCTTGCCTGGCCCGCAGGAAGTAAAAGTTCGAAGGTAAGAAAGTAGGTCTCCGCTGTAATTGGCATTGCGCCTGCATATAAATGTCTACGACATTTATATAGGTTGAGAACTGGACACCTGCACATGCGTTCGACCATCGTGGGAACAATGCATGAGCAACAAATGTGCATTACTCACTGGAGATCGCGTACGGTTAGGGATATGCCCCAAAATAAATTGGAGAAAACTAATGAGTTTGTTACAAATTTATGTACGTGGGATATGGATCAGAAATGTATAATATTGCGACAGCAGCGGCAGGGGTGCGACAAACATCAGGTTACGCACGCACGTTGTGTGTGACATAATGCGCGCGGACAAGGCGCCACTAGAGCCGCGCCGCGCCGCCCGCGCTGCCGCCGATGACCCAATCTACTCTCCGAGTGACGTAACAGCAGACAACGCTGGGTAGTGAACACGAGCACCGAGCGCCGCGCGAGCACGCCTGACGCCACCAACTAGGCCGACATTCAACACCAACCGAAACTCATCGTTTGCGCAACTGCCTACTTTATCTCAACTCACTTAATGTCATAAGCTCCATATGCTGTAATATAATTAGATAATTATAATCATTTTAATTAGAAAAAAAAAGCGGTCGCAGAATGCTTACACATTGTTCGTTCTACATTTGTCCTATTCGTATCATTATTTTCATACATTGGTCATATTTATGAACGGCCAGCAGTTAGGACAAAGTTAAACAAAATATCTATTAAACTAAGCTTGAACAAGGCAGACCAGTTATATTGAAATAGGAACTGGGTTATTGCATAAACATTTGAGAATCTCAATTAAGTTAATGATATTGCATCAAAATGGCTTATGGCGCACAGGAAGCCAGTAAACGGCACGTTTAGCGCGAGTTGAAGAAATTGAGTGGTTCGGAGTGCTGCCGTCCTCTAGCTAAAATGCCGTTAACCAACATCTGACCAATTTTTACTTTTAAATGCAATTATAATCAGAAAAAAAAGTTTCGCTATTGAAAAGTGCTTCCTGAGATCTATTATTCAGTATTTCAAAGTTTTAAATATGACTTCTAGTTATTGAGTAGCATATTAAAAACAAAAAAAAAATGTTTTTTGCGCATAACTCAAAAAAGGGTTATGGTAGTTAACGGCATTTTAGCTTGAGGACGGCAGAGTGGTACACCGTACGGTCCGGCCGTCGCAGCCGCGCGATGCAATGGAGGAAATGGTACTATCTGATGAGCTTGCAACAGAACACGCCGTTCGACTTGCGAAATTACCACCTCTACATATGCATGTATATCTGACACAAATTAAAAGTAGGTAAATTGGCGCATTCATTCACAGCATGCATTGGGTAAAAAATTGTGAGTCTCTTACGCCCGTAAATAAATACTACACAACTGTCTCATGAAAATAATCCGTCTTGTTGTTTTGAGCCACAGTTTGAGCCAACATGGTTTTTCACTTGTAAAAGAAAATCTTTATTACAGAACTCTGAAAGCATTTGGAAATATAATTAATTAAAATTTAGTTTATAAAAATGTTAAATTAAATAGGAGAAGTGTAAATGCACTGTTATGTTCCGGTTTGAAGGACATTGTAGCCAGAGTAACTACCGGACATAATGAGACTTGACATCTTATGTCTCAGGATGGCGAGCGCAGTGGAAATCCAAGCATTGCTTTGTAATTCATGGTGTTGTTTGATTTTGCTACTGTCGATGAGCGGTCATATTGATTATCATCAGGTGAATGGCAAGCTCGTCTCGCCATTCATGGCAAAAAAAAAATTAAATAGGAAGAACCGATACATGTACGTAATTTGCATATCATTAAATGTTATATTTGTTATATTGAAATGTTTTCTGTATAGCACGACATGTATGTTCAACTGCTAATCTAAAGACGATGGTGTTCCAATATTTAAACATACTGGGTATTGTATCACATACATTAAGTCTAACAGTATGTTCCATTAATTTACCCAAGTGACAGTTTCATTGAAAGTATTCTGTGTTACGGAAATATGGGAAAAAAGAACAAAAGAGATGTACTGTTTGCTGTTTCACGTACCTACGTGCTATTCGAAATTAATTTTAAATATGTTTTTGTACTCAATCGTCGTCAGTTTTTCCAGACATTTCAATGATATAGAAAAGAGGAAGCTTGGTCCAACTTCAAAGACGGTCGGAAACCGGAACTGCGGTAAGGGTTAGCGCGGGACGGGGTTGGGGACGACGCCCGTTTCCGGCGGAAGTACGGCGCCAGAAAGGTGGGTAGATAGAGAGAAGATAAATAAACCGTCGCCATATTGCCGGACTCCGATCGATAAATCCGTTCGGTTTTGCATGCTTGTTATGTACGACTTCCGTCTCCTGTTTACTTTCAGCGTTACAGACGCCAACAATGAACACAATAACAACATTGTTGATAAACTGTTTTACATGTAGCAGTGCCACTCGCACATCGCCGCGCATTTTTACATACATATGTACTTGCATAATGGCGCGGACCTCCCGCTGCCCCATATATTTTGAGGGACAGTATTGCCACAAAGGAATCGCACAATCGATATTTAACTTACTCTGGTGAACAATATAGATCGTATTCACAGAATTTACTTATCATATACAAGTAATGGATGTAATCGTAGTACAGTAGTTTTCCTTGCTGGAAGTCATTGGCTTGTCGCGTGTGATTGTCAGGATTTAATTCTTAGTTGCGTCGAGGAGTATCTCGAATATTAATTACCTACTTAACACTTCAACCTTTAACTATGCAGGAAAACATTATGGGTACTTGCATGTGTACTTAATCAGGATAAGGTTCTTGTAAATTGTGTCCAGTGAGAATACTGGGTATTGAGAAGCTAACTTAATATAGGATTTGTTCTGTGAGATAGACATTTGTGTGTGTATCAAATCGTTTAGGATATGACTTATGAGTCAAGATCATTATCATTAGAACCTCACGGCAGTGCAATCGACATGAATATTTAGACTTTGCCTTTGTGTCTTTATTGAGTTTCTATAACTACTTCGGCCTTATTCATAGACAGTTTTAAAATATATTTTAGGTATGGAATGTTTTGTCCCTTTCGAACAACTTAAGAAGTCAATTTAAGTGCAGAAGACAAAACATCCGATAAGTAAAATATGTTTTAAAACTGTCTATGAATAACATACCTATGGGTACATATAATAAATTTGTAACCGATCTTTGTCTGTACATTGAAGATAAACGAGAAAACTAATATGGAGGGTCTGTATTAACGTAGTAGAACCCAATATTAATTGATATCAATTCGATAAGTAACGCAACTTATAAGTATTTTGTTAATAAGACCGCTAACGATTTGCAATTTATGTGGCTTCGCTGTAGTTTTTCCTTTTGTTTTTCGTTACCATACTAGTAGTCTATAGGCATTTATAAACGCAGCGTATGATAGTGCCAGTCTCATAGGATTACTAATTGATTAATCACAATTTAATTTAATATAACGTAAAATATAAAAACTCCAAATGCATCTGAAATGAGATATGCTATGAGGATAAGCGGGAAAAACGGCAAAAGTAGAATTTCATTACTACATATTTATTAGTTTACTTTTGCGTGGGAACGAACGAATAAATGATTACGAGTTATTAGCTTATCCATTAGATCATTTAAATCTCTTTGAAATTACTTACGAACAAATAATGATACAGATAGTTGGTTTCAATTCCCAATATAAGTAACCAACTATAAAGGATAAGAAGGTTCTGGTTTTACTGTTCAAAAGTCTATTTGCCGTACAGAGGCACATCAGATAGTGTGTGGGTGAGTTACTCACAACAACAGCGGTGTTCGGTGCTCGCACAACACCGTACAATATGTTAAAAAATGTATTGTTTACAAACGTGCGGTCGAGAGTGATGCCAGGTGAAGTCATGATGATTCTCGGAAGCACACAGAAAATATTTTTGTACCCGTATTCCGTAATAAGGCTGTGTTGGTTTCGGAATTTAGTTATACACCGGACTAAATAGTAAATATTTGAAAAACATTAATCAGCAAATATCCGCCAGAGTTGGACAGGCAGTTTACAATTTGCATATGCCTATACATTAGTTCTATTTTTAAGCTATTGTGCGAATCACATCAATCGACCGGCTATTAAGTATAAAGGACATAAAATATGATATTTTATATAATTCGAATTAATGGTTGAAATTATAAACGGTTGGTGCGATCATCGCGTATCGGACGAGGAAGGAAACATGTTGATATTTGGCGTCGTGGTGTAGACCGGTTCTGCAAGTGTTATTCTGAAAACGAGATGGCTCTGGACTTTCCGATCACATATTATTTTGCTTTTAATTTTTTATGTGTTGTGGACATGTAACGCGTGGAGGACGATCACAGCTTTTTACATACGGAGTATGGAGCGTACGGCCCGGCCGGCGTGGTGGAGGCGAAGGTCACGCGGAACTTGTGTCTAGCCGCCGCGCCGCGCGCCGCGCCGGTCGCAGCGCTCTGCTCCGACCACAATTACTTTGTTCGGATTGCGAAGGAAGTGATAAAAACTTGCTTCGTAGAATTGATGGAGCAGGTAACATTTAATTAAGCTTTTTTTAGAGGACGATAATTCATATATTACATATGTTGGTGCGTTTCAACACTAAAACAAATTTATATCTTGTTTATTGCGTTCTCAAAACACCTTATACATAGCAACTTTCTAATAGCTTCCTGTGAAATCGTATTAAGGAGAGTCATATACTTGTACGTGTTGATATATTTAACATTTTGCTTCAATAAAACCTGTTTTTATACGCTTTATATTAGTTTCACCTGTATGTATGTTTGTAACCGACTTCTTTGGGCGCGATTTTGACCCCCTTCAAAACGTCGGATTAACTCGAAATTTGGCATTCTTATTAAGGACCGGTGACCATTCAATATTTTAAACAGTTTGACCCGTTATCCTTACTGGGATAATCAGGATTAACGATTTTTGTTTTCCTGAGACCCGGAGTGTCTGCGTCAAGACCAATAAAGGAATCTACCAGACGCATTCGACTAAAAAATGAAAAATAAATAACAGTTTAAAAAAGCTAAAAAAATATGCTTTAAAAAATAGAAAATAAATGTTAATAAATTTGAATTTAAAATAGTGTAAGAAAAAATGAATTTATTGTAAAAAAAAGCGTGGGGTGCATGGTATCAATAGTTCTAAAAAAAGTACCCCACGCTTTTTTTACAATATAATCATTTTTTCTTACACTATTTTTAAATCAAATTGATTAACATTAATTTTCAATTTTTAAAGCGTATTTTAGTATTACAAATAAATCGCAGGTTTCGACTCGTTCATGACGTATATAATTGTAATTCCTCAGAAAATACAACCAGTCATTATTGTAAAAGGGCATTTTAAAACATATCCGCATGAATACAGTACAATCTCCGAGAGAATATTCGTGTGGGCAGACAAACATATATACTTGTTATATCCTCATCTACCGCTTCATTAATATGCAGATGAAGTTGTAATGAATATGTATGGACTTCGAGAAGAGGCCTCGTCGACCGTTCTAGAGGTCAATGTCAAACGAACGAGCGGCCATTTAACTGAGAACCTTTACAGAGTGTTTCACTTCCCTTTCTCCCATTGAATTTCGAAACACAGTCGGAAGCTTAAAGGTTCAAATTATAGTGGTAACGTTACTGCCGGTTCCGTTCTTGTAGGTAGATGCACGTTAAATATAAGCACTGACGCGTATGTGAAAATATATCTTTGAATCTATTACTCTTATAGGATAATAATTACTATTATTTAGGAATAGATAATATTTCTTTTAATCGACGTATCATTTGTTTTTCTTACATAAATGATAGATTGACATTTCATAATTTATCGTAGCTCAGTATTAAAAGATTTCGCGTGTCCATTCAAGCAATTACCTAAGACAATGACTTCCGAGTATATTTTATTATCATTAATGTAAATCGGTTCGACCTTGAGGCGTAACACTAAGATAACCATCTACACAGGAGGAAAATTTTAAATATAATACTGAGAAAATCTTTATCGTAGAAGTTTGATATTATATTGTGTAGAGGGTTTAACATTGAGCAAATGATCTAGGGTTATGTAAATTATCGAATTGTAAATCTATTAGTACAGATGTTCTTGATGCATCCGTGTGTTGGTGCATCTGTTTAGTATGCGAATGTAATCAAAGCCAGATTATTTAGCTCTACTTTTTTTTCTAATACTGAAACCAATGAATGAACATCTCTATTCTCTTCTCATCTTTATTTAGCCAAATATGATCTAAAAACAAGTTTGTTATATGAAATTAAAGTGCCTCGAACGATATTAACAAAGAGTAGAACCCTCAGTGAGTGAGGTTGTTTTCGGGCTCTATTTTAACGGACAGTTTTTTTAGTGGCATAGTGATTGACTATCATAAATAAACAAAACGGAAGCCTGACCACCCATTGTCTAATTTCTGCTGTTTCTCAACAGCTGAAGTAAAGTCATTGACAATAGTTCTATTTTTATTAATGGGTATATAATCTTCACTACAATTTACAGACGTTGGGAATGTATTTGAAAAGACACATGGTAGGTATGTTAGGTACGTCATGCGTGTCACCAAGTGCGAGTAGATGCGCAAGAGTCGGGGCAAGTGGAGCGCGCTGGGGGCATGTGCGCGCGGCGTGACAGCTCGTCCAATTGGTTGAGATTGCACGCTTCCGCCGGCCGCTTCCGCTCGATAACACCAACACCGCTGCTGCGCCAGACTGGCCCAACCCGACGCAACGGTCAACGGTCTTGCTCAATACTTACATGCATTAAGCTTTCCAAGCTATTTGGGTCGTGCTGAGGTGCAATAATTTCAATATTTCATTTACTTGTTGCATGACACGGCACCGCTTTTTTACTTTTGACCACACATGAAACCGCACTTGTCATAAATCTACTTACATGTTTGGGAAATTGTGCTTTGTAATTAAATTTGGAGCACTTAATGTCTTCAGGTTTTTAGAATTAACTACGATTAATTATCCGAAATGCCATAAATAGATTCCGTAAGAAGATTGTCAAGCAATTTATCGAATACGTAGACATGAACGTCTTCCTTGAATAATAAATAAGGAGAAGAAACAGTTGTTTTCCGAAATGTTATGGAATGAATAAGTTATTTTCTGGAAGATCCATATGATACATACATCCGTTTACTATGCAGTATGATAACTGATTCGGTAGATAGGTAGAGTGGGAAAGATTATTCCTCACTAATATTCCGTAGGTTATTGTTCAATCGGGCTATGTATGTGTAGCTGTAAATGTAATACTTTGTTTTGAGCATTATAAGAGATAAAGAATAATAGCCATTTCCTGTGTATACATAATACAATTCGAGGATTTCATATCAATTAATTTACGGAAAACCCTGTTTTAACGTGTTATAAAAAGCAAAGACTCTACCTGTGGATTTCTGCACTCCTAACGCAATATTTTACTCGTTTGATTTATGGTTCCTTTTTAGCTTGCTTGTGGACACTGGATATCTGTAATCTGATCAAATTAATATACTAATTTACCAAGATTCGTAATCTCGGGGAAGAATAAATAATAATACAAGGTTAAATGACAGGTAGGAGGGTAGCAGCGATGACAAGGTAGAAGACGAATGAGAAAAAATATTCTAACATAAAAAAAACTACATGTAATAAAAACAAGAAAAGTATCTACAGAATAAAACATTTTGTCCACTACATTATAGGTTATTTAGAACCGTGGAGTTTATAATCTATATTTTAGAAACAACTTAATAAAGAAGTGTGTAATAAAAACTTTATTAGAATATTCTTTGGTAATATTAAAATGTATGCTTAACAAAGAAGCCACGTAGTGTTTAGACGGTGTGTGTGAAGTTTTACCTACATTTAAATGGTTGCTAACGAAGTCACGCCATACATTCATAAACTAAAAAAGCCATTTTCCAAAGTTGGGTAAAGAAACAGAGTAGTAATGGTAATTATCATGTTGGTTTTCTATATCCTTTTATTGTAATTATGGAGCAATAGATATGAGAATAATGTTGTAGGTGAAGTGGATCAAGACGATGATATTGCAACATTGTACTGTTGTGCAACGTGATCCGCTTCTATGTGTAGAGACACCACACTTTCATCATACATTACAAACATTTCATAAAAATATTTGCTGCGTGGTTCAACTTCTAGAAATACTCGTATTTGTCTGCTAATTGGAACTGCACGTCACTTAACATATTTAAAAATGTAAATTCTAAGAGAGACAATGTAATATGTACATTAATTTTATTGCTAACCGTGAAATAATTTTTCCCGTTTTTCACAATGAACGTGTTTTAAACATTGAAACATTCATGATGACAATGGATATTAATACAGATGAATTAATATTTGATTACTAAATTTGCGCGCTAAAAATTTACTTCCTCGAACACTTACGAGGCCACTTGGTGCCTTGTAATTATTTTACGGAATTATTATAAAAATATGAGGTTCTCGGTTCTACCCGTAATTAATTGTTGTTTTTTAATATTGTACCTAAATATCTCTAGATATACTGAATTAGTTCAAAGTAGGTTTCACTGTCTTAATAGTAATATGACAATAATATGACGATGAACCTGATCGTGTTTTTTAAAAGGTTATTTTAATTGTGTTACAAGTCTATTATATAATAACACGGCTGACTTCTTAGTCAGCAGTGCAGCAGTCAGAACGTAACAGCGTAACCTTTGCAAAGATGAATCATGTCTCATTCCACTAGTCATCTTTGGTTACCCTACATAAAGGAAATAGCTCAGAGTGTTGAGGCGCGCGCGAGTAGAGCGGACCGGAAGTGGCGGCCGTTCCCACAGACAGTCATCCGTTACTTCACCTCCCTTCATACCACACCTCAGGTAAGTCCAACTTTCTTGGAAAATCCAAGTTATTTATCCACATAGGTACTTAATATTGAGGTGCGTTTTTCAGGTGGTGATGCAATACGAATTCCAGTCCTTGCTCATCTAACAAGGATGGCATGTCAGTGGATGAGGTAAATGTGGCAGCCTGGGCGACTCGTTGCCGCAAAGCGATATAGTTGTGTTGGAACGTACAGGGATGGGTTGTGAGTGGTAACACAGAAAACGGCCATTGGTTTTTCCGCAATCGGTGAGCATATTTTACACAGGCGTAACCACCTATTTATATTACAAAAAGTAATGCGCATAGGTATAGCTGAATACGTATAAATCGATACACAAATCTAAAAACGTAAAATAATCGTTAACAATACCGGTTTGATATCTGAGAGAAATTCTCCTGGTGAATTGAAAATTTATTTTTTATATTTGCTTCATTCTATATTGATCATTCCTTTTTTCGTATCAGACGAGTACGATAAATATTTAACTCAATTTCGTTTGGTTTCTAAGTTTTATGGGAACGAGTCATTTTTAGATGTCGATAGGTATATACGTGTGTATTTTTTTATTTCTGGACGGTCCAAAGGAAAGATCGAAACATAATACTACTTCAAACTATTTTCACGTCTATCTGACTCACGTAATGATTAATGTAGCATTCCAAGACAACGTAAACACGATAAAAAAATTAATTCACCTTATCAGTTTTGGAAAGCTTAATAGACGTAAGACAAACAAACTAAAAGCAAATTACAAAATTGAAATCAATGTCGTTAGTGGTATTAATGTTGCATCCCGCAATAAGTCAGCTGATCTCATTGTTTAGTCTACCCGGGAACGCTGCTTTTAATTCCTAACAACACTGATTACAACGCCTTTTGATTATTCACGACGAAATTTATTGATTACGTAACCGATTCTGGTTTTAGAATTGCATGTAGGTGAGGTGCTAATTGATTTTATAGGACTTATTGTGAGAAATTCATTTCCAAGCTTTTTCAATTTATCTATAACCATTCACTCATGAATGTGAATTGTTTTAGCTTAGGCCGTAAGGTAGGTAGTTAGGTCCTTTTGAAAGTAACTGATATAGTAATTAGACAGGTTAATCAATTTGAATAGGCCATAATTAACTCTATAAAGTCTTTCGTGAGGAAGCTACTGTTCAGCAGCGGACAGTTTTAATGATAAACCTACTATAACAAAATTAGCGTAAATTTGTGAATACCTAAATGTATAGTTATTAGTTCTACATTTGAGTTTTTTTTTTTAATGTCTAAAGACATATTTCGCATTATTAAATTGTAATATTAAACTGTGTGCCTAGTGTCTAGATGCGATTTTTTCAGTACATATTTTCAAAAGTAGTATCGAATATTCTTTCAAAAGTGTTATTCCGCATTGAAATTTGTCTTCTATAAATGATGTGAAGTTTCGGAGATGCATAGATAATGTATATACAACCTGCGTTATAATAATAATTAAGACCCGATGTTTGTACGTTCAGCTACTGAATCGAACTCAATTTTTTTTATAAGTCCATATTAAATTTCCATAAAAAATATGTTCAGGCAAATTGAAGTATAAACTAAGGCAAAAAGGCTTGTAGACTGATACATCAATTAACAATATTGCAGTAAGTATAATATTAAAAAATAGACGTTTCAATGTTGTTCATAAAGGTTTTTAAAATGCCTGATTAATTGTTTTAAATTCAGTAGCTTATTCTAAACATACTCAAAAGACCTAATCATTATTTTGATGTTCGAAGTTTGGAATATTTCGTGTAACTTTCATTGCTAGTTTTACAACTTTGTAATCAAAGCACAACAGTGCTAGGGTATGAAAAATAAGGGTTAAAAAAGTATGAATTTGCCTTTTTGTACTGGTCACTTTGAATTAAAAATAAATATTTACATATTTTATGATATGGTTTTCGTTAGACAAGCTTTTTTCACAGGATAATTATTCTAAATTCAAATTATCGATGTTTTTCTTTTAGTTTTTGAATTTATTTTTTTCATTAAAGAGGATAAAAATGAAGCCGACAATTGAAGTGAGTATTTTTTTAATATTAGCTACGTCGTCAATTTAACTTATAAGAAACAGTTCTATAAATACTGTGGTTGGGGAGCACACCAGTAAGGAACGAACTCTACCTTTTTCTGAGAATAAACTTATATGAACAATTAACGATGAGAAATACCAGGTACTTTAAATATGGAAAAGTGCGTATAATACATATGTATAATGATGGTAAATACTTTGTTTGATCATATATTTGATCATATACATCAAATACTGGGTGTTTGTGAGACCGAAAAGTCTCTCGTGGTTTCTAATACCCACGACACAAGACTCGATTTTAGTGTGGGACTATGTATGTGACTGTTGGGTGTATTTATTTATTTATTTTATTTATTTAACTTATTACCTAATAAGAAAAAAGGGTGTGGTTATCTTTACTGATTAAGTGTAAAAGTAATTATGCTGGAGAAAAGTTACAATCACAAAACTGCAATCAAGTTGTGATTCATTGGAGGCCTTGAATGGTATGACTGTAATCTTAAAAACTGTTTATTTACTAATTTAAGTGAAAGGTAGGTTAAAAAATCTTTGATTGTTTAAACCAACGATACTCAATAAAAAGACAAATTAAATAATGTAGAGTCCAAACTCATAAATTGTACCTATTAAGAAGATAAAGAAGACTAGTTGTAGCTCTTTTTGTAGAAAGGAATGTGTTATATTATTGTCCTGAGGTGACATGGTTAACAATTCAGCAAAGAAATCATCTGGTTGTAGAAACATTAATTGATTTGAGGCTCAGTCAGCATTTATGGATTATCAATTTTAGATCTTGGATTTTGTTTAAACCACATTATAACGCAAGTGACATTAAAATTTTGAAATTAGCTTGGCGAAGTCTTGTTTTATCTTTAGTCTATAAAAATCCCTCAAGTTTTAATTCTACAATTTTTTGTTTTATTAAATGTTTTGCTGGAGTTAGTACATAATATTATTCTTTTATAAATCAAGGCAACACTAGTAAAGAAAGTTATTAGTTACAGTGTTTAGTAATAGTGTGATCGCCCAAGTGGACCGGATCTTCGGATCGTGCATCGGCGAGCGGAAGTGCGCAAGACTTCCGCTCCCTCAGGAGTCATCGTCACGCGTCGCGGCGACTGCGCAACCGTGTCTCGCCGCTGCACCGCTTTCACGACATTTATACATTTTGAATTGTTGTGTATTATGTCGGCCCTTTATTTCTCTAAGCGTGGATTGAATATGATTATAGTTATAAAGCATAGCCATTTTATTTCCCTTATGTCTTCAGGGAGAACCAATATTTTACGCGATCAACTACACAGATTATTAAAACAAAAGCAGTTAATCCTAATTTTTGGAATACAGAATTTAAGGATATTTTTATAAAAGAAAAATATCTTGGCATACGGAAATTGGTTTGGGGTAACCCAGTAACTCTGCATTTTAATCCGTAATGCGCTAAAGCAGCTCATGATTAAGATAAGTAGTATTTTTGCTTCGTAATGGTCTTGGATTAGCGCATAACGGAAGTCACTTATGTGTTTGAGTTCTTTGTAAACAGCATTGTTTTTTGCCGCCTGGTTGATTATTTGCGAATATTCAACAAATTGTCCGCTTCGCTCTCGTTATGGCATTAAGTTCATAAGCGCCACTCAATTCTGTGCGTTTCACGTTTATATTTAGACTCTTGTGCGTGCACAATGTGTAATTGTGCAAAACTATTTAATTTATATCTGTATTATTTGGCCTTCGTGCGTGTAATTTATCGCGGTTTTCCGCTAGAAATACATTACGTTTGCTAGCGCAAAAGAATAGGTTTATTATATGGAGTATACGTATATTGTAAACAAAACTTTTCCATGTGGCTGTTTAGTTTCTGAGAGTTTCTTATCTGTGTACATATGAATGTCAAGCGAATTTATTTTTGATATATTTTTGATATTTTGTATACATTGTAATGTGTTATTTTTTACAGTTTTTGTTGTGATATAAAATGTTATACAATACTTACTATGACGACAAAGAGTAGTATTATAGGGAGTGATGAATCTGAACAACGTAGTGCATTGCCGCCACTCATAACTGTAAACCCAAGAGAAAAAGTAGAAATATGTGATGTAAATATCCAAATATATTAACATGGACATTGTTTAGTGGAGTCTGTTATATCTCAAATATTTATTATTTCTTAGTGTATACTAGGATGTATACCAGGATAACCTTTTGCCTTATAAGAACTAAGTTGTTAAATGTTAATACTTAATATATAAAGCTTTGTAAATGACCAGATTCAAACGTACATAAGATCAGTGTTTATGAAGCAATCAGTCCTATAAAGCGATTTTTTAATAATTATGAATAACTAATTAACATTTCAGGTTTCAGTTGAAGAAATAATACCTACTTGTGATTATAAAGAACAGGTAACTGAGCTATCGGTGCTATTTCCGCCAAGAAAATCGTCTGAGCCACATCCATTACATTCATTATCAATTACGTGGTGTCCTAGTGATTTGTGTTTTGAAATCGACGAAAAAGAAGTCATTAGGCGATTGTGGTAAGGATTACTCACTTTACCTTCGAGATAATGTTTATTATAATATGTTACATTTTGCAACCATTGCATAGCAGTAATTTGATTAGTGAAGTTGCGAACCCGTCTAATCGCAATGTAACTAATTCAAATAAGTCACGTATCGAAATCTTGAATATCGTATGTATTAAAGTTAGTGTTTGGTTTACCAGAATGTTGCCTTGTACACGTAGGTTTAGTACCTATGTAATTTCCTTTATTTCGATTTTGAGTCCAATATTTAAATACATGAAATCATGGGAAATTATATTATTATACTATTATGTTCATTTGATTTCATTGTATTCAACTAAGTACTTTTCTGTCTAGGATTTTGAACAGCGGTTCTCGGTCTATCTACATCCATTGTTGTGGATTGTGGAACGAAACAGCTCGTATGGGAGCTGGTTGGCAGTGCTACCCGCGCACCCGGTTTCTTCTAGCCCCTGGGTTGAAAGGGGAGCTGTTCATAAAGGCTATACCTCGGAACTATAGTCCCGTACCACATACTCAGATTGGTCTCCAAATCGCCGCCGCGCACATGCGGGACTGTGTTACAGGTTTTTTCTTTGTGCCCATTCAAGTCAAATACTTAAATTACATTCCTCCTTATTTCGAAGAAGGCGAATAAATTATTGAGACGAAATGCTGTGTGCGAGAACAATACGGTTTGCCGTGAACTTTGCAATCGAACAATGATATACTATAGTAGTATCCACTGTCATTGTCAAGAATAACCCGTTTCAACGCTCTTTAAAGTGTTATATTTTTGAAATTCAAGCAAATTTATGAGTTTGAGACCTGGCTCTGGGTCAAATAAATTATTGGTATATTATTTCTTATTATTTACAACGTCAACTGTTATATATTTACATTAACATGCATATACTCCATAAGTTAAGTAGAAAATAGAAATATTAAGAATGTAATTAACAAATATTTTAATCACAAATTAGGCATAATGTAGTTTAAAATAAAATTGCTACCTTTTTGTACTCGCACAAAACTTCTAATGTGAATCACAAATTCAGAATCTGTAGGTATTGTTGTATAAGATCCTATTTAATGATCTTCAGAAAGCAGTTCACAAAGAGGTGTCTGAGAAGTAGAAAGTCCTGTATCAATTCATACAGATGTCTAGTTCTGTATTGTATAATTTATTTAAATATTATTATTGAACGCTGCAGGAGCAAAAATAGCTATAGGAATTAGGAAGTATGGCACAAGGAAGACAGACTGGCGTAAGCAAGTAACATTTAGAAATGTGAACCTGTTACGGATCATTTATGTCGATTGAAACCGCTATGTTATATTACGAACTCACAGGTGTTTTTTTTATTATTTGTTCCTATAAATAATTGAAGCTATAGAATGGCTTTTATATGTCAATAATTATACTGAGAATTAAATAAATAAAATAAATATAGCTAGCTAAAAGCTTAAGATTAAACATTTTTATTTTGTTACATTGACACGGACGTAAATGTTTTTGCTTTGACATTGAACGTGACTTTTACCTGATGCACAGATACCTGCAGACAACAGTTTCAAAACAAATTAAAACATCGCACATTTTTATTTATAATTCCTAGACGTTTGAGTCTTTTTAACAAACTGTAATTATGTACGAATGTTACCCATTGGTTTTGAAAGGTGAAGCTGTTCTGCCCAGTATACGACACGTGACCCGTGTTCCGCGAGTGTTCTCGGGTGGCAATCATTGTTTATGTGACGTGCATTGTGCATGTTGTAATATTCGTCTAGACATTGTTCGCGAGTACGCAACTGATGTTTCTTTATCGTGAAAGATTGCCAATACTGGCGTTCTTTGAGGCTCTTCTAACCTAATCCAAAAATTTACATTTAAAATCGGTGTTTATATAATCAGAACACAAACTGTAAAATCGGGTTATACTCGCGTAACTTCTTGTATGTCCAACTGTATTTATACTAGTTTGAGAGCACGTTACATATTGTGTAAGATAACCTGAGGAACATTACAGCTATCAAATGCTAATCATGTTTTAAATTTAACTTTTCTTCAAGAGTAAAAGAAAAGTCGGGTACATTCATTTTTGCATGGTCCTGTGTCGAAAATAATTTTATTGTCAATACTCTGAATACAATTCGTTTTACTGTGGTATCAATAAAAATAACTATGTACCTATACCCAAAACTCTAAAAAGATTTTCAGATCATTTAGTAACTTTAGTATTATTTTTTCAGTGACTTGTGCAGTTATAATGTAAAAAAATGCAGCTGAAATGAAGTAGTTCCCCTTAAATTATTTTTAATTTATTGCGACTGTTTCGAAACAACACGCATGTCGGGAAGCTTTCTCATGATGACCCGGGCATTATTAGAACAAATATTTGTCGGTGAGTCATGTCTTTGTGTTAAAACTAGTGGATGAGTGAAAACCGTAATGCGAGAGACGTCTGACGTGCAGACCGTGAAAAATACTTCAGCTTTTTTCCTAGTGATTTCATTCGCCCGAACCGGCGGATTATTTTTGTCTTCCGATAGAAAACGTGGGTGTTACAGCGTTCCCATCTGTTTGAGTTTCCGAACAAGAAAAACTAATTGTAAAAACATACCTGAAATACGCTATGTTTTCAGATTATAGGAATGCACGATATAAATATTTATCAAGACGCTTTAGTTACTGATATTGTTACCTGGAAATAAATGATTTTACGTCATTGCGAACTTCATAAAAAATGTGTAATTTTAAAAATACTGACATTGTATCAAATATACGATTTGGTGTAGGTGTATTAATGTATCAGAATAACTGCTAAGAACAATAACACTTTTCGTATTTCTTTTGCTTATGTAACAATTACAGGGGCATTTTCCATCTTCACGCATAATAATGATGTTGATTGTCGTCAGTATAAAACAGTCTGAATGGTGGCTGCGAGCCGCAATAGCGCGAGAAATAGATTTTACGAGTGCGTGCAGCGCGATATTTACGTGTGTTTACACTTGAGACGATTTTATAGGCGCAACGACACCGTCACTCCGCCGTATTAACATATAAGGGCCACTTTACAATATCTCCACGTTAACTACTACGGTGGAAAGATTAACGACTTTTAAAACTTTATTTTTACAACATTGCAGCGAGTGTTATGAAATCTGTCAAAACTAAAATTAAATTGATAACTAATTCTCGAGGCATGTGTATGTACACAGATTTATATGATTCGTTTTTTATGTTAATTTAATTTCATTTATAACATGAATACATACGTTATACCTACAAATTCGGCGGGCTACAAGAATCAGGTACCTACACAATTCCTAATATCTGTTGTCATTAATATTCCAGAATATTTATGCAGCTAAAAAGTCTACTTTAAACATAAAGAACGATTGTTAGAACGATATAATTTTCAAATAAATATTTTTTCAGTCTTTTTTAAAGAATCCGGTTTTGTAGCATTTATAGCTCATTAAAATTAATTAGTATTATCTATATTTCTAATAATATAATTTCATTTAAACCGTCAGCGCGTCATAAAGAAACGAAGATAATATTCTTGAATCTAAAATGTGAAAAAATGATACTTTTCCTCGATTTCCCAGTAGAATACGGTGCGCACTGATAGTGAACCGGAAGTGAAAGACCGGAAAGACGAAGAGGTTGCCGGATATCCTCCCTGGCCTCCCCGTCTCCCTCACCCATTTCCGGTCGCGGGACTTCCGCGCCCAACTTTTCAACGTTATTAGGTACAATATAAAATGTGTACATATGGAATATATAGAAGTATTTTTAAGGGTGTATTGAAAATCGATAGAATGTGTTTACGATTCGGACGTTTCAGGTGGTCCTTTTTTGTTGTTTCTTGGTGGGAAATAAGTTTATGTGAGCAACTTGATGTAGCACACTTATGAGATGTTTTTGAGGCCTTGCTCTAATTTGAAAACGAGAAAAGAAATTGCCGTTAATGGTTCTTAGCTCTATTGTCAACTTGAAGGGATAACAGTATGTTTTTTATCTTAACTTTTTAATTGTCCACAATGAATAATGATATAACAATTTTCCACAACTATTGAAGATAAAAATAAAATGATTAAAGGGAATACCCTTGTTTGATAGCTGGGATCTCAGCTTCACGAACCATATCCTTATCTTATTTCCTGGAAATATCTTCGGAATAAATATTCACTTACTAGCGGCCCGGCTCGGCTTCACCTGGGTGGATTTATTTTTTTAATCCATCCACATCAGGAACGTATTATTTCCGTCCCGTCCCGGTATATCCTGTTCTTTCTCGTTTCATGACGTATAGCATGAAATCCTGTCCGCTCCTGTCCCAAGCTATCCATTCAAGTTTGAAAGAGTAGCATATATATGTATATACATATTTGTATTCCCTACTTGTCCCATCCATCAAAATTGGTCTTACCGGTATTAGAGTAACAAACATCCATGTAGGTACATACAAACTTTCAATTTATAATATTATTAAGGATTAATCGACAAAGACGGAAAAACCGTATGGCAAAATATTACGCTTATTTTGAATAGATTATGCGCTGTTGGATAGGCAGGTACGTTTAACTTCATACTCTGTCTCATCCTTGCAAAAAAATTATCATATCACATAACACAAAAAGTTGCGCATGAAGAAGGATCATCTTAGTGTAATTCAAGTACAAGTTGGTGTGGCTTACAAGAAGCCAGTGTCTCGGGCCGATTTAGCGTGAAAACATTTCGAGCTTCACTCCGATATCACTTTACATTTTTCTTATTAAGGAATCCTTTATATACAAGTCATTTGATATTTGATCGGCAGCTGGCGCCAACCGCTTCCGAAGAATGAATACGAGCTCAAATCCGCACGCGGAATTCGATCTTTTGTTGATGGAAGCGAGAATTCGTCGTTTATCTGTCGATCTGCGATGTCTCGTGCGCACGTCATCTTCATTTGAAACACGAGATTAGGGAGCGTTCTGTGGTAGCTGCACAAAGGACTCGACGGCGACGGACCGAGAATAGCCTGCCAAATGGAGTACTTTAGATAGCCATCATCATCATCACGTGTCTGTTTAATCCGCCAGGTGACAACGTTTTAAATGCAGCTGATAATTAAATAGGATACCATGCATTTATTTGCACGGTCCATTTTGAATGTTTATGCTCCTAGACAAAGATCAAAGCCATAAATCAAAAGAAACTGAACATAATGTTATCGGGTAGGAGTCGGACTGGGCAATGGGCACATTAGCCGCGAAATGTGTGTGATTGAGTGTAAAATCGGTAAGTTGAGTGCAAGGCGGGTGCGCGGGTAGGCGGGTAGTGTGTCGGCGCATGCGCCCTACATGCATAATGGTTGGTGTTACGGCAGGTTACGTGGAGCGGGCTGAGCGTGCGCGGGCGCGGGCGCGGCGGGTTATGCAAGCGGTGCGGCGTGGTGCGGCGTGGTGCGGCGCGGAAACCGGGCGTGAGAAGCGGTGCAACACCTGTAATACAGCCGCGGCGGCTAAGTGCGCGCCAGCACGCTTTGCCACTCGCCACTCGCCTAACGGCAACGCGCATTACCACTATTGATCACCCATTGTGACTAAATAATCATTACTCAACTCATTGAATAATCCGTTTATGCGATACTGCGTAACGTGCACTTAATTAGACAAATTAATGACGACTTCCGTAATGACGAATGCAAGCAATTTGTGGACGCTTGTCGGGCGTGATATTGCTTAATTACTCATTTGATTAATATATGTACTTATGTATTTAATAAGTATAGGTTTAATATTATAGAAGGTCGTTCTATCCGGCAATATCTTAGTGTAGGAAATTTGTTATGCGGATATTACTAATAACTAATAATTTCCCGTGTTCTTTTTTATTATGACCGCGATAACGATACAATAAGTTAAACATAAAGAGTAATTATATAAAATATTTTGTTGATATATAGTTGGTTAACCAAAACATATTTGAATTCATTGGAAATATATGTGTCAAGTTACATTGCTTTGATAAGCACGCAGACGCCAAAAAACTAACAACTCGCCTACTTACGAAAACGTTGCGCATGTTGTACAAACATGTGTGATGCAGTTCCTTAAAAAACTGGATGCTTCGGAAAAAAAAGAGCCGAGCGCTGAAGCTTGCTTCGACTGACAGGAAATATGATATTTTATTTCGGGCGTGGGATCAAACCGAGTCGATAATTTGTGTTCCAAATAGAAACATCACAAGCGACGGTGAAATTAAATTGTTGAAGACGTTTTGTGTTATTAATAAAGGGAAAATTTACAATAAATAAATGAAACGTCTTTGAGAACCGCGAGATAGCTACATCAAAGAAAAGGTTAACATGTTTATCCATAAAAATAACTAATAAACGACACTGAAAGTGAAGGATATAAATGGAAATAACATCAAATTAAATCCTTGTTTCTGCACATTAGTTACGAGTTGTAATTCTATTAACAATTACGTGTATTTACTTTTTTAAAATCGGTATTTCTAATCATAACGCTTCGAAGTGTTGCAAAAAGCAATACCTACTTCAGATTCATGGCAACAGTATTAAGATCAATCAATTATATTATTAATAGGAGGGCGTGTTCTCAACAGCCTATAAAAAAACTTAAGAAATCCTATGCTCACCATTGGGATTGCACCGACAAATAAATCTATAATAAAAATAACCAACTGCAAATGAAACTCCTTTTGTTTAAATATACTCTCAAATTACATACTTAATTCCTTATATATACAGTCAGCCAAATAGCACTAAAATCGAACTGTTTCAAACAATGATGAGGAAGTATGTACATAGGATTCGTAAATCCCATTTGGACGTTATGAATAAGCAGAGCTCCTAAACAGTCGTAAAGTGGAGTTGGCTCCCGTACAAGTGCTCAGTTATGTCCGGCGACGGCATCGGCGAGGCAATAATAAGAATCAATCAGTCTCAATCAGCACCCGGAAGCCTTGCTGTGGGGCCGATTGTGTCTCGAGTGCCCGCTTCTCTGTATTATATGTCGCTTTGTATCTCTCATTTGTGTAATGATTCCACTATTTTACTAATCAAATGATTTATTATTGTACCAGTTACTAGTAAGTGTTCTATATGCGAATTTAGGCGTATGAGTTATATGGTTCGAACATTTGATCACAAGTCCATTTCTTGATGATGTTATGGATTTAAAAACAGTTTTAACGAAAAGTCGACATTTTTAGATATTTTGAAGTATTTGAGCAAACCTTAAAATACCTCTCACTACGCACGGATTGATTCTAAATTATAGGAGACGCAGGCACTGATTTATTTGACATGAAACAGTGCAAAGTTATAAATTAAAAGAACGTGCGTTGTTGCATACGAAAAGTAACTCAGATTCCAATAGGTATTTTCCATTATTACTATGAGATTCTGAAAATACAATTTTATAATTGTTGACTGCTTCGCATATTTGTTTCTGAAACATATAGCTTCAATTAATATATCTATGTAACTGTGTTGTAGTTGTCGGTATTAATATATTTAATGGCTTCTTGTGTTTTTATAAAATAATCAGTTTATGCCGTCGATACCGCTTCTTTTTTCTATTGATTATTATGCTCAAATCTAAAATGAGAAATGTAGACATAAAGTCATTAAGTACAAGCTAAATGCGTGTGATTACTTACTATAAAGGTAGCCCGGATATTTGTAACATTTTATACAAGTGGTGGTATCCTAACGTGAAGTATCCAGTTTATCGACCCGGTTCACGTGTGTAACCTACGTAGTACGAACCGAACAAACATAACACAAATAGCTAAACAATCACGTAACATCTCATTCGGTTACGGCGTGTATTATCGTAATAATATTAATAACATGCGCTCTCCCGCTGTGGCAGTTTCCTCACAATACGAAGACGGCACACTCACAGCTCATTGTTCAAATTATTATATCTTTATCACGTTAAAAACAACACCCGCCATCGTACGCTAATAGCTGGGTTTTAGAATAAGTAGTCATAAAATTAATTTTATTAGCGAAATCAAAGAACACTAAATATATGGGTGTGGAATGGATGTATACGATTATTACTTTGGTAGAGTGAATCATAGCCGCTCTCCTACTAGGAATAGGAATTTAAGAGGTGCCTTCATGTCTATTTACTGCGCCAGTTCTTCTACATTTTATAGTTTGGTGATGAACGTTGCATGCTGAAAGTTATCTCCACATGATTAATTATAGGTAAAACTCACAAATACATAAAAATATATTTTGTATTTCTTAAAATAAGAATGGTGCTATATCGTTGATCTTTTTAGCCGCATAAGGAAGAATCGGCTTTACGTGGTGCATAATTTGTATTGTTGCTTTTGCAATCGCCAGACTTATTGGCAGACTACATTCTATGCAACTTACAGCTATATTTGCATGCTGTTGCTACCAGGTAACAGTGTTTACGGCACACTCGCTATGAATATAAATTAGCGCACATTTTTTCGTACGTGTGCTCGCTGAGTGAAACATAAATCCTCATTATCCGATAATTGCATCAAAATTAAGACTTATATTGTTGCCAACTGAATGCCATTTTTTTAAAAGCGTGCCGTATGCTATTCTCTCAAACTTTAAGTAACGTGCTGTACTTTAAAGGATTAGCATTAATATCAGGTGCAATAATAGGAGCAGGGTAGACTCTTAAGTTGAAACACATAATTCTTAGATGCTTAATAATTATATCCATGTTTTTGTCGGGTGTTTCATCATCAAGTTGCCGCCTCTCCACCGTCACTTACATTGTACGATGTCCACACGTGTGTCGGCGATCAAGACAAGTGCACTGACATACAACGGTTCAATTCTCGGAATCGGGTTAATTCGGTGCGTGACGTCACCAGCGCCGGCGGCGCGCTGCGGCCGCGGCAGCTTCCTTGTCCGACGGAATAACAACTCGTGTGTAATTAATAGTTGAATTCATTTAGTTCCTTACTTAGCGGCTGACGGTTTTTAAGTGAATAATGGCGACAACGCTGACCGGGTTATTGAAGGACGACTCCCAAAGCACTGAATTGATTAAGTCTCTACCCTTTTATTGTTACTTGATCATAAAGCCTTACGAATGGACTCTCCAAGCTCTTTGTTAATTTAACAAGGGTCTACAAATAGTACATAACAATTATCATAATATAGCCATTAATTGTTGTTACTTATACTCAGAGGTACCCGTCGCTCAATATAAAAAGAAGTCCATTTAGCGCAGTGTAGCTAACACTAATGCTGGCTAATTAAATAGACTGTAATGTCGTTCAAACGGCAGATGTTGCAATCAAGTGCGATACGCAGCGGAATGCCCGGCTTGTAATGAAGCTTCATTCCCTGCATCACCAATGGTCATTTTACTTTTAGTTTTTATCTCTACAGAAGAATGCGGCCCTGAAATAATAAATATAATTTCGTTTTGTACACACCAAATTCCTACATTAATTTAGCAAACAAAAGCATGTTGGGGTGCATCCCAAACAGATAAATATTATTTAATGTTAACAAATTCGTCTCTTTCACTAACTCTACCGATACCTAATCGACAGCAAAAAATTAAAAGCCTCGACGCTCTCTGATTGGAACCACATGACGACTTTGAACGACAAAATAAATTAAAAAACAATCACCAGATCATTTAAGTAAACAGAAAAAACGCTTTAAGCTTGACTGGAGCGGAGACATTTGCTCCCGAAAACAGATCGGCTAGTCTCAGAAGATGTAAAAGTAAGTTATCAGTTTGGAGCGGATGTGCTCCAGAGAACCTTATGTATACTAACGTTAACTACTAAGTTAACGTTCCAGGGACTCGCCTATACCGAGCCTGCTCAGCGTGGGAAAGTTCACTGAGGTCAGGTGGCAACACATGTGGTGCACTTCTGTTTAGAATCTTTAAAAATAAAATTTAACAAAATACAAATGCAGGAGGTGGGCAGTGAATGCTTCGCGGGGGAGACCCATACACACCTACATACACTACGAACGGGGCTGCCTGGTGGTCCGTACAATAACAAAACATTATCTTAGTTATGATGAGCGTTTACGACGGTGCACTGTTCAGTGTATGATGTATCTACATACATGTGGTATAAATTAAATAACCGACGCGCCGTATAAAATTATCTCATTATACACTTTTCGATATGAAGTAGTTGGTCGCTTGGTGTTTTTACTTTCATCGATTTGTTTACTTTACGACTATGTTATATTTACCTGAATTCGATAATCGATGTTGTATTACTTAAAACCCGTTGGATGTTTAAAGCATTGTTTAGTATAAGCCCGGGAGGCATTGGGACTTCTTGTGCTGACCATCCTTTTCGCCTGATCTCCTGGGAAGAATGCTTATGAACAAAAAATAAATCTTGCGCTTACGATGCACCGCCCAGAATTGGCTTCTGTTTGTCATATGAGCCCGTGGGATTGAAGTGATAATGGGCAGGAATTTGCGACGTGGGTGTCCGGCTTGCGTACGTATTATGCAGCACTTTTTATACGTCTTTATAACTATAGAGCGTTCTGTTCATCGATACTCAATAAGACTTTGTGAATGAACAAATACTGTGCGTAAACATGGCCAGTGACGCGTTGCTTCATTGGCTTCATGGCAATTTATTCAAACATCTAGAATATACCGAGTGGAATTTTATGAACATTGACATTTTCATTCAGTTTTCGTATTGTTATTCACTTATTGTAGCTTTATATACAGACGAATGATGCATCCTTAGTAAATTTTATTCCAAAAACATGTATATCGACATATATATGGTAGTCAGGTACCAAACGTTTGTTATTTTTAGCATCCCCAAGGTCTTCATAAACAAATTTTCCTTTACTACTTTTTCTTCTCATCAAGTTCGTTATTGAAGACTTAGGGATTGCAATAGCTTTTTGGCAGCAGCATTACTTACTCAACCCACAATACCATACTAATTTGGGCCTTATATACATATATAATTGCATACAACTTAGTGGACCTTCGCAATTTGCATTGACAGAGGCATAAAATTGTTGGAAGACAAGACAAATAATACTTGAACGTAAGTAGGTAGTGCGGAATCTGCATCTATTGTGATAGGAACAGTAACGGCTACTTCCCGGTTCAACGGTCGTCAATGAGATCGCATACCAAACTATGACTTGACGCCTACTCAGTGGAACTGATGTGTTTAAGTGGATATATTTATGGTAAAATTGAGTAGTCACCTCGTTGTGGCCTTATAATATGAACGTTCGTGATGTAACACGCTTGTGGTTTATGGATTTGGACTGTCATAATTAAACACGCGTTCTTGTTAAGGAATTACCGGTTTTAACAGAATGTCACGCGTAATGCCACGGTTATCAAAGTCGCCGGCTGTGAAAATTGAAGCCCCAGTTCGATTCGAGAACTGAGACAAAAATTTGTGCCCTATCCATAAGTTTTTTAGAGGTCAGGATACCCGCGACACAATATTTGTAATTGCAACTCCTTCATAAACTGCCCTATAGCTAAACACTATCCTCTACGGTTGGGCATTTAGTTGAGCTCACTGCTTTCACTAAGTGCCTTTCTTTCTTTTGCCTTTCACGGGATTAAGATGGTCGTAGGTCTTGTCATAAACTTAAACCACCCTAATGTTCACTAATAACTTTTTTTAACTACGCATTGGTAACTTATATTTAAATATTACTTTTTCATACCTTTTGATTGACGAAAACATGAAACAACTCATGCAATCTGTGTGCATCAAGGCTCGTATGTTGATATCAATTCTAGGAATATCTGATATAGGATTTATTTATAATATAAATAGTATATTATAAGTTATAACATTAAACTCGTAGGTACCTAATATTTAACGGGGGACCTACTACATTAAATCAATAAATAGCAATAATTTCAACAAAGCGGAAGGTTTGTAATAAGATTAACAAATAAGTACAGCTTAGTTAATCAATTGTGGAACTGCGATCATCGAAAATTTTCCATTGCCTCTTGTACAACATTCAGTATGGGGAAACGTTTAACGGTCACACATGAATAAATACTGTCGAATTGGCCAATTATTTTTTAGATTCCTTCAATTTGTGTACGTTAAATGGATTTTGCGTTTCGACCTTGGGTTAGATCAAGGTTGGCTTTCCGGAACAGCCCCTATACAGCCTAAACTCGTGGTTTAAACGCATTACAAAACATTAATGGATTTTTAAGTAAGTTAAAATACTCGTATAGTGCCAGCTTTGCAAAAAGTGAAAACGGAAATACAATAACGATCTGATTTACATTATTTCCGATTAAGTGCGTGGTGGCCTGCTAGTGACGGACCAGACACGACTGCCAAAATGTTTCACAGTGGTCGCTGGTTCAAATCCCAGGGCACACCTCTGACTTCTCGGAGTTATGTGTGTATTGATAGTCAATCACCACGCACTATAACGGTGAAGGAAAACATCGTGAGGAAACCTGCATACCGTAGCGTTTTTTAAAAATGTCTGCGGTATGTAAAGTCCGGCAACCCGCACTAGGGCCGCGTGGCGGACAATATGGCCTAACCCCTATCAATCGTACTCTCGTTTGTAGAGGAGATCCGTGCCCTGCAGTGGAACGTATTTGGGCTGATACAGAAGCATTATGTTAAACACAATGAAGTAAGCGCCAACAGTTAAACTTACGCTTGAAGCACAGAAAAATAACAATCAACGACAATTATAATCCAGCCCATATACGTCTCAAAGCTGAGCACGAATATTCCAAGATTGAGACGGGTTAGGCCATTGTCTATCGGACTGGTCTAGTGCGGGTTGGTGGACTTCACATAGCATCCACAAAAAAAATATTGTCAATCTACGGTATGCAGGTTTACTCTGACGTTTTCCTGTATTTTTAAAGTACTTGGTGTTACTATAAAGGCCTGAACAACGGTAAATTTACCAACTCTTGGTGTTATAAGTCCGAAACGTGTTATGATCATCATTCATTTTGAACATTTAGACTCTACTGGTACACAGCAGGTTAAGGTGCGGTTGGAGTGACCCTTAGGTCAGCCCTTCCTATCTATATTTCATGGAAATCAATCTAGGCGCTTTAAGATCACGAACTGTCTTAGTGGTTTTTTAGATTTACCTGAATGTTTCACATTGAAATAAAACTAATTTTTACACGGTCCGCCCCGTGACCACGAAAGCTGTAAAGCAATCGAAATGTCGGGAAATTAAAAAATGTAAAAATTTAACCAAATCGCGATAAAATCCGTAAAAATTAGTTTTATTTCAACGAACTGTCTTTCTAGTTGCGGTAGCTAATATAAGCTTTCTAACGCTCCAGTGTTGTAACATAGATCATTCTAAAAGCTTGAAATCAAATTTTAGAGTCCATGTCACAATAAACTAGGTAGGTAGGTACCTACTAATCATTAAAAATAATTAACTACATATTCATCCAATATGGTTTCATGATTGATATGGTTGACATTTGTTCAATTCATTTTTTATTAAAAAAAATCTAGGACAACCATAAACGCGGAACCATCAACCAACGCATTCAGAGAATAACATCGAGAGATTAGGTCAAGAACGACCAGTAATCAATATTATTTTATCAGTTCCCCCAGCCTATGACGGAAGCTCGCTTAATGGCGTCAATAAACATGATAAATAATTTTAAACTTCACAAATAATTAATGGAATAATCATAATGTCACTGTACCTATGCTATTTTGTGGTAATCGAGTAAGTATTTCGTTATTTACCGGCGATTACGTTGTACCTCGCATCGGTTGCCAGCCATTAGCTGTAACGAAACGAATTCCAATTACATGAGATTATCCAAGCGGTCCCGAGTGCCACGTAATAGCTCGTAGATCGTGGAGAAAGCAAGCCGGCCTTGGCAATGAAGCGCGCGCACTCGGCCGCGTCGTCGCGCAACCATCGACCGATGCGCTGCGCCCGCGCCGCGCTTGGCGCTCGCTCGGTGCTACCCGTGCGGCGCGGCGCGGCACACCCGTCGCCGCCTGCGCTTATAATTGGCGCGAGTTTTCACGCATGCGCAACACTTTCATTGTCAATGAACTTGGAAAGCGGGGATGCTCTGTCATTGTCATTAGATGACTGGGAATGCACTCTCACCAGCGCGCACGCGTTGCAATTGCACTAGATGACACGCAGCTGATGCGCGTTACTCGCGTGCGATAACATCGCATAAAAATCTTAAGCAACTCAATCAGTCGCACGGTTTTACACCGATTAAAGCGTTTTCTATAGCAGTATATCATTAGGTAAGAAATTGCTACTTAAACGCTGTAATAATTGGTCCATAGTAGCTACTTCAATACATACCTACATACTTTAATATGTATAAGTAATTGTACGTTGTCCGTACGTATGCCCTAGGAGCTTTAAGTGTTTTTTATAGATTAATTATGACTGGTTTGATCACCTACGCCTATAATAAAACTTTATGCATACATTTTCAATTTGATACATTTCCGGTTGTAATTTAGGAAATATTTCCATTTCCTAGGAAACGTTTTTGCATTTTTTCACGTTTCCCGCGGAATTTAATATAATATACATTTCCTCATATCATTTCGCAATACTTGATAGCTATGTCTTTCCGGTAGTCCTGGCACAGTTCGTTTTCAGTAAGATTTCATTGTGATACTTTGCCGAATATCTTTTCTCTCATGTATGAATGTACTAATGGTACACATTCTACCGCTGTAAAAGGTTTTATTTCAATTATGTATTTGTATATCATCATTAAAACCAGAATACACATGGAAAAAGGTGTTTGCACCGATGTTATGGAGTACTACATTGAGTTTTTGTATGTATTTTTACATTTTGTGCATTGTAAACTCTACAAACAGCGATCATTCGTTCATTCTTTCCTTTGAGAACATTGTCAAAGTTCATTGCACAACTATACCTAATATGCAATCTGAGGTGCATGACTTAATTAGTAGTAAGGGTTCCGGAGACGGTTAGAGCGACGCGCCCTGGTGGGAAAACGTGGAGGCGTTTGGTTGCACTTGACGCTCCAACGACCACGAAAACTGCCGCGATCACACCTAGAACAATGAATGAAACGGAGTAGCGTTTATCACAATTATTTTTGCTTGTCTGAACTGTGTTAACTAAGTTCACTGTTAGGGAATTCGAAAATTGATTTTATTGTATTATGCAACGGTAGCAAAGTAGTAATTCGTTTATAAGAAATTTTAATCACGATTTCATACATTTAAGATACGCATCTTGAGCTTATTGACAAATTAAATCAACGAGTTCTAAAATTTAATTTATTTATCGAGATCATATTCTCAATCTTCAGCACACTTTCCCAATATGAAAACCGTTGTTTACTAGATATTGATATAATTGACAGCCTCCGTGGCGCAGTTGGTTAGACGCCGGTTGTGAAACGAGAGGCCGCGGGTTCGATCCCCGCACCGAAACAAATATTTGTGTGAACCACATGTATTTGTTTCGGGTCTGGGTGTTTGTGAGACCGAAAAGTCTCTCGTTGTTTCTGATACCCACGACACAAGACTCGATCTTAGTGTGGGGTCAGGACTATGTATGTGACTGTTGGGTGTATTTATTATTTAATTCTATGCAATCTTAGTTGGGACGGAACATACAAGGCGAAATGTGGGTGTCCTGGTGGCGCCTCTGCCTACCTCTTCGGTGATAAAGGCGTGAGTTTATGTATGTATGTATGTTGGGTGTATTTATTATTTAATTCTATGCAATCTTAGTAAACCTACTGAAATAGCTTCATTTAACCTGATAAACTTGTACAAATGAAAATTCAATTTATTATTATGTATATGTATTTATTTACTATAAAATTTGTCGTCCCATACAAAAATACATACATATATACATAAACTCACGCCTTTTTCCCTTAAGGGGTAGCCAGTGGTGTTACTAAACCATCCACATTTCCCCTTGTGTGTTTCGTCCTACAATGTAATAGGGGGCGAGCCTATCACCATATCGGGCACAAATTTCTGACTCCGGACAGATAATGATTAGAAATATTCAATAGCTTTTGCCCGACTCGGGAATCGAATCTGAGACCGAATCGTTGTAATCATACCGTACTACGCCACCGAGGCAGTGGCCCAATACCTAATATAAAATAATGTAAAACAAAGTGCGGGAAAGCTATCGTGTTTCTTTTCTGACTGTTAATTTGATTTCTTAATTCGGTCGTAGTAGTTATTTAGTCTTATATTGTATTTCTAAATTACCCAGTTATACTGGTTTGGGAATCGAGAATATATTTGTGAATAATTTGTATTATAAAACAGATATAACTGGTTTTATAGTTTTAACAATTGAATTGTATGAATAATTTTAATATTGGCCATATAATGTTTCATTTAAAACAGATGCGTAATTCATGGACTTCATTGTACTCGCAATATTTATAACACAGAATGTATTCTACAGATGTGTTGTACTAAATCATGGCACATAATCAGGAATGGTTGGGGGAAGCGCGCTCCATTGGCGCCGTCGTTACGCCAGGCCCTTTGCCTTGCGTCTCGAGTCTCGATGGACAGTCGCCACGAGACGAGGCAGTGACTTGTGCCTCGTGGCGCTAGGCAAATACGTAAATCATTGTAATGAGATTGGGTAATAGGCATTATTTTTTTGTAATGTGGCATCAATATCATTAATTGTATTATTGGAATACATAATTTTCGGCATTTCAAAAATAAATTATAGACTACCCGTATATTATGAACAATTTTATTTTATTCTTACAATTCCGCTTGTTTGTAATCTTCTGCATCTTTGTTTTTTTAAAAACATTAATACAATACCGACGGACATTCTCTTACTCTGCGATTTAAAACACATTTTTATTTAATTTTAATTACAACTCCAATATACTATACTATACTTTTGTTTGCAGTCTGTTGACGCAAGTGGAAGGAGGCAGGTGGGGGCCGTAGGTAGGTAAGCCGCCAAAGGAAGTGAGCGGGCCGACCTTGACATTTCCCTGGTCGCGAATGTGACTGCCGACGACACTAGGAGGAAGTAGGAGCGTACACACTCACTCCCACAAACCGCATTGCTCACAAGACATTCGTTATAAGCACGCTTGACAAGTTCCTTATTCATATTCAACTACAAACCTAGCCAACCTTTGTCTTCATTTATTTTATAGTCTACCTTTCACCCTAGATATGGTTGAGACGTATACATATAATTTAAGGTTTTCAAACTAAAATTATTTGAATAATTTAATTGGATGGTTCCGATTAACGCATTTTTATTAGTCATTTCAAGTACAATTAATCAAATAAGTAAGTTTAGTTCCTCGTGTGGTGTAATTTTGGATGACCCTGACGTAATAGGTTACCATCTTATTAACATAGTTTGGTTACAAATATTTCATCCGTTTGAATTTGTATTTACTTAACTGCAATCACGTGAGGAACAGCAATTCTATTGTTAAGAAATAATGTATGTAAATTAAAGACATCATTCTTCCTAGGTTAAAAGTTAAAACCAGATTGAATACTGTAAAAACGCAGCTGTAGGAGACAACTAAGAAATTATACCAAGACTGGTCATGATGTCTCAATAATCGAACAAAAAGTCGATGAGTGTCTTTGAGTCCTTTTATAGAGCGCAATGGAGCAGAGCGGCAAACACAATGTGCCCGCAGACCAAGCGAGGAAAAGTAAAAATCAAAATGAAGCTTAACCACGTTTAAACCTCTTTATACTCGACCAATCTGGAGTAAGTTTTGGACTAAACCACAGCATCGCGTGTTGTTTCCTAAAATAAAATGAGTCACGTTTATGTTTACACACCGAGCGAGTAACGCTAGAATACATTGTCACACCCAATTTGGTACATACAATTAGCAAGCTCCCGTTTGTACGATATTAAAAAATATTTATTCACATATCTTTATAAGGCGCGTGACGCTGAATAAGGCATCAGTGATTTATCTGGGATTTAAAATATTAGAGGTGATTAGCAAGGTATATTTGCTATATCATCATCATCATTACCTTCATACACAGGAAGTCTACAGCTGAATGTGGGTTTTCCTCAAGAATTTCCACATTGACCGGTTGGAAGCGGACTATATCACACATTTTCGGTTCTATCCCCGCACGGAGATAAATATTTGTGAGGCCTACAAGTATTTGTCTCGGGTCTAGGTGGTGGGTGTTTGTGAGACCGAAAAGTCTCTCGTAGCTTCTGATACCCACGATACAAGACTTAATTGATCTTAATGTGGGGTCAGGTCTATGTATGTGACTTTTGGGTGTATTTATTTATTATTTCCATTAGAAAACCTTTCGGGCCCATTACCTTACATAGAGACGTTTCAACTAGCTTATCCATTGGGCTATGTCGGTGGCTAATATTGTCGTTCGTAAACATCGTATCCCCGCTTATTTGGGCTCGGTACTCGGCTGTTTATCAAGAGTTGCCTTGCATGACAACGGCAGGTAACTTAATATGATATTATGTGTCAAAGCTGACCAGAATATATTACTGTGCGTTTTGGTACTCTATAATTACTTGCCTACTTGATATGTGTAGCTGCGTGGGAATGTAACAGTTTCCGCTGTTATATCCTTATTAAGGCACTGTTTACAAAGTACGTACATAATAATATTTTTTAAGTTGAAGTTAATTGGACTCGCAGCCGTTACTACCCAATTTTTTTTAAATTAGTTATAAAATATTTTTGGACCGGAATTTGTGCCTGGCATGGCAATAGGCTCACTCATTATCACATCTTGAGACGGATATATGTACATAATACATACGTATTATGGTCGGCGATCTGAAGGTGTCACTATTAGCACATGTAATCTAGCCATGCGGGAACACAGATGTAACTTTTTGTATGTAATTTTTATTAAATATTGGAAAACAGAAAAAACGGTAAGACAACAATAAACTATCAGAATTGCAAATTTTGTCGTGGAAAGCTGATCAAGATTTTTTTGTTTCTTAGGTATATTATATATAGGTATATACATTATATCGAGAACTGTCGTCAGGTTAGATATCATAATATAAATAACAATACAGTAAATTCATAAAAGTGACTTACTTAGACTTAAAATATATTAATCCATGATACACGCCACTCTTCCACAAAATCATAGCAGTTTTATTTTAATGAGATTAAACAAACAAAAAAATAACAAACCGAAAATAAAAATAAATAGTTTCATGAGTATAATTATTTGCTTTTTTCATTGTGAGTAGGACAAAAAACATGTACCCAATATATTTAGAGTATTGTTTTATGCAGTGAACAAAAGCAAAGGAAATTAGGAGACCAAAGAACGATATGGATACAATAATATGAAATGGGGCAAGTAGCGCCACCTGTTACTTAGTTGAAAAACTACACACTTTCAAAACAATCGCAGACAGATGGTAGGTGGGCTTCGAATTCTAACGTGAAATAATAAACATTAAATTCTGATTTTTAAGAATAAACTTTAAAACAACGATCACCCGTTACTTGTTACGTGCAGTGTTTATGTAAATATAACACAATATCTAATTTATAGTGACGAATAATCTCTGATTTGTTGGTAAAGCAGTTTGTGTCAATAATATTGGTTGGAGAAAAGTCTATTTCAATTTCAACCAATTTCGTGTTGTTTTGTTTTTACAGAGTAGGTTTTGTCGAGAGCTTATTTATATATAACAAGTGTAAATTACATTAGAACAAATCTTTATGTTTATCAATAATATTTCTTATTTATACTACGCTATTAACTCATCATAGATAAACTCTGTTTATTTCCTGGTATAATACTATAATTTGTCCGTAAATAGTATTTTCGTTTTTATAATAACTTTTATTGCCTCCGTGGCGCAGTTAGTTAGACGCCGGCAGTGAAACGAGAGGCCGTGGGTTCGAGTATTTGTGTCGGGTCTGGGTGTTTGTGAGACCGAAAAGTCTCTCGTAGTTCCTGATACTCACACAAGACACGATCTTAGTGTGGGGTCAACACTATGTATGTGACTGTTGTGTGTATGTATTTATTTGAGGGATAATTACTAGTTAGTACTCTTGTATTAAAATATAAAATAAATAGAAACCACCTATTTGTATCTGTTATAAATATGTAAGTGTATATTGTCATGTACCTACTGCGTGAAATGCTCAATATGGTAGATTCAAACAAAGAAATTCCATTTGAGTAAATTGAAATAACCCGAAGAAGCAGGCATGAGTTCATTACAAACACAATATGCGAAGTACAAGTTAGTTTTTTCCAAGAAACTATACGTCTATGTGACCGGAAGCATTACGACAACATTCTTGGTATCAATCGCTATAAAGTGATTTTCACATGGTATCTACGTGATGATACGTAGGTGTAATGTTACCATGTGTACGTACGTAATAAATTTACTTAAGTTTGTGGTTGGAATGACCGCCAAATATCGTCATTTGTATTCATGACTGGCATGCGCGCATCGATGTTCCTACTTGCGTTTACCTCAAGCGGCTCTTGGTGAGCAGTGGACACTTGGAACGACCATAATAAATACCACTATATTACATTAAATTATCTTCAATGTATAAGAAAGTTATACTAATCACAAAGGGAGGAAACAACATTGTGTTTGATCATTTATGCTAGAGCTCTGTATATATGACTAGTCTACTAAAATTTATTTATTCATTTCAGTCCATTTGCTAATCTTAAACTCATTGTCAGTTATTTTTACTTTTTTAGTTGGGTCTTTTATTAAAACGGGTACATTAGTTTTTTAAACTACATATTATTTATTAACTTTACTAAAAAACGTCTATCTACGGCTATCTTATCAAAGGAAGGCAGCTGCGCGCAAATTACTCATTGTAAGATTTATAAAAAAAAATAATAATATCTGCTTAGGATAATGTCACGTACTTTTTAAATTATTGTATTGTCATCGGTTCTCGACAAGTATACAAAATTTCAAGTCAATAAGACGTTTTGAAGTGTTCGAAAATGGACTTCAAAGATTCCGTTACATACATACATACATACAAAATTGTGATAGAGCTTGTATTTTGGTTGCAACAAGGAGATTTAATATATAATATAAGACATTTTGTTACCTAATAAGGTCGATTTTCATCCCAGATTCTACGTCATCCTATGAAAAAAATCTATAAATTGAGCTCTTTTATAAGTAGTAGTGTCACGCTCTATCCTCTTCACTGCAATAAAATGAACTGATTCTACCATGCCTGTACTATTGTCCCGCAGAAAACTCACCCGAATGGCTAAAAACGACTTTTATGAAAATATGTTTAACGAACAACAAATAGTTTATATTGATCAACATTTTTACAATATTGTGTTTTTAAAAAGTATATTTCATTATTTACTTTTTGCAACCTTTCAAGTCCTGTGTGTTTATCTAAACTCTAAATTTTTTGCAAATATTCTAATATGGATATTTTCAGTACTTTGTTTTCCGTTCGCACGTAGCTTTTGCATGTTTTTTTTAATAGACATGGCGCGTATTGTATTCATTAGATCATTTAGCATAAAACTTACAATGAGTAACAATCTTACGCCACCGGTTTTAAACAATGCATATTTCTAATGCAAATTAACATTAATTTTGACTAGTATTTTAGGCTGATGATTGTAACATAATAATATTAATATATACAATCCCAAACCGTATTGATAGCGCCTGTAACGATTTACAGTGTATTGAACTATGTATATGTAAAAGGTAAGTCTATGTATGACTCTATTGTATATCTCTCTATTGTCTTGGAGGCTTTAATAGGGCCGGTAGACTAAAACATACCACCACCACCATGTTCTAAATGTTAAAGTCTAGTATAATTTCTTCCCAGGTCAATACACTTGAGCCAATCAAAATTCTATAAGCGTAAGTTTCTTTCGTTTATTGTTTCAAAACAAGTATTTAGTTTTTCCATCATCGTTAAATCAATCAATCAATAAACGTTTTATTCGCTTTCTTCGTGGAAGCATTCATTTAAAATATACTTTACGAGTAGGTACTTAGATAATATCGGCGCATTTGAATTCTAATGTCAAACAAGGATCTGAATACAAGTTGGTGGTTGTGACACGTGTGGGTCGTTCTGTACATAGTTATTATTCTCATTTGGCACCAAGCCGACTTCGGCCGCGGTGTCAACGGCCCGACCCGCTTGTAGGGCTCACGTAGGTAACCGCACTGTGTCCCATCCCTGAACTTACTTCTATCCAATCACTTATGTACTTATTTTTATGGGGAAGTTAATGACATATCTAAGTTTAAGATATTTTATTTTATTGTATATAATTTGGTCGGTATGCACAATAAACCAGTAAAGGCCACACAAAGTGACGGTCTCGGCGCGCGCGGGACGATAAATAGTCTAATCACGATAATGATATAGATGAGGGGGTTTTCCTACACCGCGTGCAATCGAACAACAGAAGGTCCGTAAATCTATTCCGTTGTTGCGTCGAACAATTAAATTACCATAGCGGCTGCGGGAACGCGGCCAGCAGGAAGCGTCCGTCCCCGACGCATACTGATGCACTGCTTTGTCTTTGTACCAACATACCTGAAGGTTCTCTTTAAAGGGACAATTCTGTTTACAAATATTTTTGTTCACGTTTACAATGTACTACGTTTAGTATTTTGGATATCCCATATCTATACACAAACGATCTTTCATCATGGCTCACCAGCTTAACAATATTGACCAATGACACAATGAGATTCCTCTGACAATTCCGCAAGACCTTACAGGCCGTATAATTTAGCTATTCTACACTTAAACGCATGATATTACGTGATAACTGTAGAGGGAAAATTAATTTTTCGTCACACCTAAGTGCCGTATTTTAGAACATAAAATGGAGATACAATAAAACAATATAACATGTGACGTTGCTAATGATATACGTCGATTTCACGGAAGATCTGCCGGTGTCATGTCGGTGTGACAAAAAATGACAATAGTTAACAAGTACGCGAGAAGTGTGAACGTGCATAGTTTCGTGCTATTCTAGGGGAGACCTCACCAGAATACTGACAGGCGGCTCCTTATGCAAGACGACACATGTGCGGTCAGCGACTCTCGAGTCTCGTTGCGGCCTCCGCTCTCCTGTCTGTCTCTCTGTGCGTTCTAGGACTCTGTGAAATAGACACCAAACACTAGACACAGTGCTTCTAGCATTATTTTATTAATCACTGGGGAAATGAATATTTCCATGAATATAAAACGCTCTATGTGCTCTATGATTTGATGACACAAAGGTTGATGTGATGAACTCCATTGTCTAATATCTTGTATACGTACTTATTATCATATATCTTATCATATGTTTTTCTTTCTCATATTATATCATACTTAGAGCGCATTATCAAAAACGAATTGCTGACAAAAAGATACACACACTTAAAACCTGAGTGTTGCATTGAAATACAATTAAGTAGGTACTAATTTGTTGAACTTTGCTACCCGATTAGGAATATAGTTAAAGAAACTCACGTAATATTCTAATCATTTCCGTGTTGGCACGACTGACACTATTTGGAACTAGTGTCAGGACGGTGTGGCTAATTCGCAAAAACTTCCGACATTATGTCGGTGGTGATAAATGTGGCGTCTCTTTCTCGGCTGAGCGTTTCGTAAATAAATATCGAGGAGAAAACATTTCTCGACTATGACTTAAGTCGAGGACTTGAATGAATTTGGCCCTGAGTAAGTGTTGCGTCAGCGGAAAGGTTGCGGCGTTTGTGGTTACATCAAGTGCTTATTGCGTTGCGCCTCCTGCAGTTACCCAATACAGAGCCGGAGACAAGCCCTACGTCTTACAAGAAATGAAAGTATGAAATAATTACTCGATAAACTCCTATTGATCTTGGGAAATATATACGTAGCATAATATATTACAAAATGAGCAAAAACCGTGGTGTTTTTTTGACAAATCCGGGTAGTTGTGTTCGTTTGCTCATAAATAAATCATTATAATATCGCATTTAAAATGCTGATAGCATGTGGCTCTGTCGCGCGGCAATTGTTGATGCCATGCCGCCGCGACGTTGGTCATTATTTAAAAACAAAACACACGCGTTGACATAATCGCGCATCCATACTTGGCAAAAATACATTGTTTGGTGTGTCGACGAACAATAGAGTTAACAGTAAAGCTGTTTCTTATTCCGCTCGGATACGGACACGGGTCTGAGGGACCGGTCGGTCGCCTGTTTGGAGTCTGTAAATTCCGTACATTGTAATTCAGATTGGATGTCGAAACGCACGAGTCGGCATGCAGTAATGCGGATGCTTTGCTTTATTTAACCTCTTGTTTTACTCTGCGAACTCTGACTAGATGTGGTCTATTTAATTACCTCCACAAACAACGTGCACAACATTATTTCCTGAAAGCACTTATATACTGCATATATTATTCTGTCGAATACAATCTTAATTTAAAATTACGTAGCATTTACATGTTGGATTTTAATTTTAAAACAAAAATGTATGACATAAACATTAAGTTTGTCTTTAAAAATCCATCCTGTTTCCACGTAACAGAGCTTCCTACTACATAAAAAATGAAATATTACAAAACATTTAAAGTATGAAATATATTTTTTTTACTAAATATAAATAATAATTTACTTTCGTCGAATGTATCGTTTCTAGGAAATGCCATAGAATCTTCCGCGTCTCCACCCACTTTATTAATCAGTAAACGTCTCGCGGCCAATAAAAGTGCGGCATTTATAGACTAGCCGTATAAAACACATAAATCTAAGCCAAAAGAATGGCGATCCCTGTCCAACATCACAGAAACAGATTTCAAAGGCGCGCCGTTTTTCATCGGATCCATAAACTCAGGTGTTTATTGGGGATTGTCATTTTACGATTTTTTGACCTGTTTCTTTACGAGACGTGTTAATTAAAACGATCTGATGCATAACGAATGCAACTTTGTATTAAACGAGGTTTTTGCAAACCGCAGCGGAACTAAAAGTATTGTCGAAAAATATGCTAATTTAATATAACCTGTTTACTTAAAAATAAATAAATAATAATCACAAAGCTATATCGGTATACTTCTAAGTAGTATTAATTTACTGTGCTTAAATGCGCTTTTCACATTTTTTACAATATTTATATTACCTAGCATAATTAATACCTATGCTACCTATTCATATTTTAGGGGAACTAGTGTCTAACTAGAGCCAGCACTTTATTTAAAAAAACAATTATTACATTTTTATTAATCCACTAATAGGTTTACTTATTATTGGACGGCCGAATGTCAAAGCGAACTTATCACTTTTTCGTAAAAGTTTGCAAATAAAGCAATGAAAACTATTCCCGAACACTTGTGTATATTCTATCTAAGAAAATACATTTGAAGTGTAGGTACTTAAGTATAAGTACAGATGGAAACATTAGTACTACTGTAGCTTTGCAGTTTAATTGTATTATTTTATTGAAGATTAATGAGTTGATAATTTCAAAATTATTTTTGTCTCATTAATTTCAGCTACATGTATGTAGTCTATTGCTGGACATACACTTTTTAAGATATCGGTCTACCAGAAGAGACCTGTTGCAATAAAAAAAATTTTTTTTCATTATAGATAACATTTTTTTAGAGGCGAATACCTCTAATGATAATAGATAAAGTATAAAAGATCCTTAATTTGTATATTAGCATCGAAGTTTTATAATGTTGTGAAATAGCGATGTATAAAACTAAAACACAGATCAAATGTCTCGCATTGGTAGGTACACGCATCAACTGAATTCAACTACACGGCAGTTTTACTTTGATACAAGACACCTTGCACTATCAATACACATTGAGTGACAAAAATAATCTCTAAATACACAAAATGCTTTGATGTGCAAACTGATGTGTCAAAATGTTATTGTAATTGGAGGATGTTAAAAAATCTTAAAATACTCGTACGCTACCGACGTGTATTGTTTACCGACACATATCGTATTATCGATTGTTCACAATCAAAATAATTTTAGCCGATGAATCGACAGTACCTTGTACAAGTTGCCGATTCCTTTGCCTTTCTATCAAAGAATCAAAACAACTTTTGTGTTCCTTTGTAGTCGCCAAATGCTGCCGAACTTTTGTCAAAGCTTTTGTCATGTGCCGACACACGGCGAAAAAACCTGTGCGGTTATAACGAAGTGACATTTTGAAGGAGCTTTTTTTTAGCCTTTTTCTATAGTGTTTTTTATTGATCATTTGGATTATGAACGCTGGGAATTTATTTCAAAGCACTTTAAGCGTGAAACATGGAGTTACGTGCGGCACTATTGTATGATTTTTGAGTACATATCACATCTAAAAGGACAGTTGACAAACGCAACAGTCCAATGTAAAGCAAGTAATCAGACGCTGCATATTATAGGTGAAAAAAAGGTAAATTATGACTCTAATGGCGTTAATAATTTAGTAACTATGTCAATAATTTAGAAGTGGTAGAGCATTTATTTACAATACAAAAAAGTCCTCAACTAGGGTGCTGCCACTGGTTCACAGACATTCGACGTGTTACGTGAGGTTAAATATTTGCTGTTGCGTTCCGATCGGTGAGTCAGATCGCCGGAGACCCTTGGTGAGGTGTTCGTTCAACCCGGATAGCGACCACCGCACAAGATGGTGGAAAACCGGACAAATTACCCATGTTACTATTTTCCAAGTATTAAGCCTATGTATGTGACTTTACCACCCCGGCATTATTGTGTCGATCGGTGATACACATCTCTTCATTGGATACCTAGGTAGCTACTTTATTTGGATTACACATATCTTACCACTATGTGCATTGTATATACTTTGTCGTACCTGTGTAGAAAAAAACATAGGCATATTAATCAAGATCTATAGATAAGTACCTACCTATACAAAATAAAATGCATGTATTAAAACATGAACTATGACACTTTTTAATTTAATTCGAATAATTTGTAAATCATAATTGCAAATTAAAGTAATCCAGTAAAGAAATGACGAATAAATATCCCTGAGACTATTTGCAGGAAATAAAAAGACACATAATAAACATTAAAAAATATGAATTAATTACTAACTTATGGTTTCAATATAAGACTATACATTTTTATAGAGATGTGTAAAAATAAGCCCTTGCAATGCGTAATACTGGCATGGACAGGGCTAACAAAATCTTTGCGCGTCTATCAGCCACAAGGGAAATTAATGGAACAAGAGGAAAAATAAGGTGACAACCATTGACTTATATTCTACCGATAGACGAGACACGTCAAAGAAATAAAGTGCCCCCGTATTTTAAAAGCACACTGCAATATTACATCACTTACCTGGTATTTTATTAAAATATTGTAACTTCAGACGATTTGCTTTCAGTTTGACGGCGAAACATTCATTTATAACTTTTAAACGTATGCGATAAGGCGTGATAAACTGATTCATGTGTGGTGCATGCACCGCAAGTAGGTGGGACACATTTTTTTACTGAATATCTTATCTAGTGTAACATTGATATCGATGGTGACAACGTAGATGTGACAGAGGCAAACAGAGAAATTGAGGTACGGTACCGTACGGTAACGGAGGTACGGTAATCGATCTTTTTTGTAACTAACATGATGTTCCTTCAAGTATGTTCAATCTTAGACTATTAGATTAAATCTAAGGTCTCAGTGTCAAGAAATGCATGTTTATCTTCGAGTAAAGTTTTGAATGAAAACTGTGTGACCTGTTGAAAAGACCAGACACGGCTGCCAACATGTTCACGGTGGTCGCGGTATCCCAAGGCACAACTCTGACTTAACGGAGTTATGTGTGTATACTGTATTTATAGTCAGTCACCACGTACTTTAACGGTAAAGGGAAACATCGTGAGAAAAGCTGCATACTATAGAGGTTTGTAAGCATTTCTATGGTATGTAAAATCCGGCAACCCGGCGATGGAGTATGGCCTAACATAACCCCTCTTAATCGTACTATCTAATGTAAAGGAGACCCGTGCCCTGCAGTGGAACATATAAGGGTGATACAGATACAAACTTTTTAGTGGGCCTGTGGGATATACCGAAATTTTTGTTTGTTGCATTGTGTCTGTAACCACTATAACTACCACCTGGCTTCGTTTTCGGTCGCAGTCCTGATATATCCTGTATATTATTGTCTTCAAAGTTTTAATTTTTAGTAGATCTCTTCGTGGGACGGAAAACACAAGGCGAAACGTGGGTGTCCTGATAGCACTTCTGCCTACCCTTCTGGGAAAAAGGCGTGAGTTTATGTACCTATGTATGTAGATTGCTCTCAGAATTAATAGTCCGCCTGGAAGTTGATATGCAGGGTGGAGAGACCCTGCTGCCAACCTTTCACAGCGTATAAATGTATGTAGTAGTATAGTAGTACAGTAAGTAGTATGCGAGTTCTCGTCGCTGATCGGACAAGTTATTGGACGTTGACTGTACCAAGTTTTCAATTATATCATGAAGACGTAAATTGCAACTCCAATAATCCCCTTAACGATGGAATTTCCAAAGAGTCGACATGCGTAATTCGTAAATTACCTTGACGAATTTAAGCTAAGAAAGTTTAAAAAACTAATACCTAACATTGACATAAATATATGGACAGGGCCTAGTCTATTCTTTGGACAGGGTGAAGAGCGCGTAAAGTGTTCCGACGTAATGGACGTAAGTGATGCCCGCAGAGCTCCAGTGCACATCCAGTGGAGCGATACGATTTTGAAAAGGCTTGTTTGTATTTTGACAAGAGAGTTTAGTAAAAAATTAGTTAATTATTATTATCACAGTTCAAAAAAAATCTATTACCATAAACCCGAATTAATATTAATTATTTATTTATGTAGTTTTATTTCTAGTTTTGAAAAAATCTAATAGATAGCGCGATTTTCGCAGTCATCTTTTTTTTTTTTTTTTCTGGCTACAAGCACTGTGTTACTGCGCTACGCCAATAACAAGTTAGGGAAACGTATTTTACAGCCGATGCCAACAATCAATCCCAATCCAAAATTTGCTGTTTGACATTGACAGCTCAATCTTTTTTCTGACTATAGCTTGCCATTAATCAATCTCAGTAGGGAAAAAACTATCTAAAAAATCAATCTACTTTTGGGAGGGCCAATCCCTGATTGTAGATTGTCCTCTGTATGAAAATGACAGTTAAGGCTTGCCAATAAACAATTAACAGTGTTGACGTTTGGATGGATTGTTCAAAACAATCCATTGGTGCAATCCGAGAATTTCCACGGATTATTTAAGCAGATTTGCCAACAGCAATGAAACTAGGAAGTAGAAATTATTGTAGATGAAGATGACACAACATTGATTAACGATTTCTTCAGTTAGATCTAAAATATTGTATTGTTGTGTATATTTTATCTTGAACGAATTTATACTTTTTATTTTATTTTGAAAACTATGATTTCTGTTAAGATATGTTTCTTAATTTCATAGTTATATTTTTATTTAATTGTTCAGTGTGTTTTGTGAATAAAACATTCATAATGAAATATTCTTTATTACTCACAATTATCAATAATTTTTTTTTTTGTTGCTATGAATGACGAGACGAGCCTGCCATTCGCCTGATGGTAAGCGATACGACCGCTCATGGACAGTAGCAAAACCAAACAACACCATGAGTTACAAGGCAATGCTTGGCATTCCACTGCGCTCGCCATCCTGAGACATAAGATTAAGTCTCGATATGTCCAGTAGTTACTCTGGCTACAACGTCCTTCAAACCGGAACACAACAGTACATTTACACTGCTGATTGGCGGGAGAAATAGACATTGCGGTGGTACCTACCCAGGCGGCCTCTCACATATGAGAGACCTACCACCAGTAAACCACCACCAATAATAATGGAAAGAATAAAAATAATAGAAAAGGGAATCAAATTTTGATCATGGGAAGTTATAGAGCCACGCTGTTATCAGTCATGACTCAGTATGAATGGGCAGGCTATGGGCTTCTCGCTCTCCTCCCGATTTGATGGGGCGGCAACACAGCCATGATCCAATCGTAGTGGATGTTCATGGGCGGCAGTGATCACTTTCCACGGACTTAAGTAAATGTTCAATCACATTTCGCAATTTTCTCCACAATGTTCTCATAATATTTCTATTAGAATGACAAGTGTCTATTAGAATGACAAGAATGTCATTGTTTACTGGATATATTATTTTTCAGTGGCCAGAAACACAACAATTCTGTAAAAATCTATATAATTGGGACAAATTGAATTTTTTTTATTGCAATTATAATTATTTCTAACGGTAATTTTTGTTTTTCACAAATTATTTATTTACAAAATGCTGAAAGTGCATAAATATGCAATGAAATATTCTGCGTCAAACTAAATTGTCAAGAGGGAACCGATTGTTTTCAATCTATCAACAGAGGCAATCGACTGTAGCCTGTTTTGTTTATTGGCAACAAGATATTCGACCAATCGAAAAGTAGAAAACAATCCGGATTGACTTCAATCTAAAATTTTTGATTGATTGTTGGCATCGGCTGTTAAAGGAAAAAGGGTAGGTTAGGAAAATTCATAATTGACAAGTCAGGAAAGTTGGTAAAATAACAAAATAAATTACAAAATAAGATAAAATATGTACAATAAATAAATAAAGATACATTATATTTTAATATTGTTAAGTACAATAAATAAAGATATGGTTTTATATATTTTAACATTAAATATGAGTAAGGAAGAAATACACGTAGGGAAAGGAACTTTAAGGGATATAAGTTGATTTATAAAAGAGGAACGATCATATTGAGGACAGGAGAAGAATAAATGATTAAGGTCTCCCACTTCCTCACCACATTCGCAAGAACTACTGGGAATAATTTTGAGTCTGGCTAGGTGAACCGGCCAATGATTATAGAATATAGAGGATAACGCATAAGGTTACGTGACACGGGTCACTTTGATATTTAAACATGGCGGCGGCTCCGCCCCTAAAAATAGTGATACGCTAGTATCAAATTTTCTATCGACATCGATGCATCAACAGTGGCATAAATACGACTGAAAAACTTTGATTTTACGTAAATATCAGTGTATAAATTTGTATAACATTTTTAATTGTAGCTTTACATGTCAATTGGGTATAAACAGGGGATTTTAGGATTTGACGGTAAAGTCATTAAAAATTAAATCCGATAAAAATAGGTCGATGTTTTGATATTTTTTTCATAGTATGATTTATTTCATGGGTAAGTTTTACCTGATGATTGGATTGGATTTGTGTCAAATAATACACACGTGAGATAAAATACAACTTTATTTATATCTAGAATTTGCTTGCACCATTGCAGTTGCAGCATTCTTTGCTAAAATCAAAAATACCTATCAGGACATTTAATACATATTAAATAAAATAAAATAACATAGGTAGATTTTTATTGCTATTATTTGACGAGGAAAATCATTATGTCTCACTTAAAATTCAATCAATGAATATGAAAGTGTTGGTTAAGATAAACAATTATAGTAATTAATAATAAAATATAAAACTATTTCTGTTCATTAAAAGGTTCTTCAGGACATTAGACAATATACTACCAATTGTCAAAATTATCTTGCATGTCATTTTTGTTGATTAACAGTTCTATTATTAATAGGATTATTAGGTAAAATATCATAATTATTACAATTTCACTTATATTGTTGGGAAGCTGTTATCTTTTAGTCTTGGTAAATTAATTTGTTTTATGCATGCATGATGCAGTCTTTTTCAAAATGTAAAGAACAAATAAATGTATTTATTGGAGGGTTCCAATAGTGTCTTCCGATTTTTTGTATCCATTTTGTCCTGGTTTGTATGTTTATAGGTAATCTTAAAATATTTTTAATTTCACTTTGTTTATCGTTCTGAATATATATATCCTATTATTTCTTTTTTTGAAAAATAAACATCAAAATATTTAAAAATGATAATATCGATATGAATAATTTCGTATCACATCCCTAAACTTGTGTGTAAACAAACAATACGGTTGTTATTCGTACTACTTGTATAAATAACGCTTAGAAGAGTCTAAAACTTAATCAACAAGATCCTTAAACAATTATAAATGATAAAAACAAACCCAAAATGTAAATTTAGACACATATTTGTTATTATTTCGTAAAAACAGTTACTAACCTATGAAAAGAAATGTTGGGGTCCTTTTTGCTTGAACTCGACTCGGATCCTTTCACATAACACCGAGGAATTTTAAAAACTTTACAATTAATCTAATAAGCAAACTTAACAAACTTAAGACACGAGATTAACAATAAAAAAATCGAAATTATTTGATTGTGCAGATTTGTTTACTCATAATGACAGATAACGCCACAGTTTGACAGGAAAGAAAAATGGCGTCATTTTGGGCCAAGGGCGGTCCCAGTGTGGTTAGTGAACAAAATATTGCCATATTCGGAACAATGGAGTTATTATTTGTCTCTTTCAGTAAGGGACAAGTTAGCTTTGTGTAAATGAGACAGATACATAAATGTACAATTCCGCGTCGATACTCCTAACATAACTATAACTTATTATATAGTACTACATTTGTGCGTCATCCTCTTATATTCTTTAATCATTGGAACCGGCAAACAAACATGACCCCGCAGTCATCTTATTGATGGGCGTTACTGAATTTCATCTTCGGTCAGAATTTTTTTGAGTTCCCCTATCAACTATGATAATTTACATTAAAAACTTTTTGAGATGGATGCGAATTCTATTATTTATACATTTTTCTATTTTAATTCAAGTTGTTTAACCTATATTTTGAATTTGCTGAACTTATGTTCCAATGACGTTAATTATTCAGGTCATATTAATCTATGATTCAGGTCCACAGATATTTCCGACGGGTAATACTTCCGTGGATAAACAAAATCAAAAAATTTCTTTGTCTTTTTAAAATATTGGCAACGAGTTTTGTTGCTCTAAAGTAGTGCCCTCTACAAGTCCATAGGTAATTTAAAAGTAGTAATGTCACCTTCGTCGGGCTTTATCAGTACCTATAACTAGAATGTCACTCTCATTAATTTTTCATTCGTTCATTACTTCTTTATGGTCATTCCACAGATTATGTGGAGATGCTACGGTCATTCGTTCTCCTGTTCCAAGCCGGCCGGATTGTTTTGAAAACTGATTTGTCAACTGAATTGTCAAATACAAATGAAGCTTTTGTCGTATTTTTAAATTTATTCGTCCTGGATATATGTATCAAAATTGGATATTACCTAAAGATAAAATGCAAAGTACAATCAAAGAGCTCCTGGACGCTTTAGGGTATGACCACTTTTATATTTCGATCTTTTTGAGAGCTCGTATATCGCATTGGTTTGTGTAACTGTTAATTAATTTATTGATGTGAAATTCCAGCTGTAACTTGGAAGTAGATTCAGTTTTAGACTATATACAGAACGATCCGAACTATGGCAACTGTAACCTTTCGCCGAAACAAGTGAACGAGTATGCACAAAGATTGGCGCTAAAAGCTTCGAACGCTAAGATATTTCTTAAGAAATATGAAGAGCTTCGGTACAGAAAGTAAGTATGGGCGGTAGTTTTAAAAAGAAACATGGTTGTATACGCCATGTATAAGCAGATGAAAAGTATGGGGTAATTAAAAAGGAAGTAATGACACAGTAATGTAATTTCCATGGATTTGAGTTCCTACTTTCTGACTTGCCCCTGCTAATAATTTCCTTCTATAATAAAAGAAATTATATCGTTGAGTACAGTGACACCACTAACATGTGATGCTGAATATCCTGTTTATATTTTTCTTTAAGGATACCAGCATCCCAGACCGATTATTTGACATTACGGAGTCCCCTCACTGCACTCTAACCATGCAAAAATCAGCTTAATATAAAAAAGCCTACAATTCCCCATCATTTATGGTGCCCTAAGTGGTTGCCCAACTGCTCATTATTTTAATGCAGTTAATAATAACTTTTTTTTTTAATTTGTCTTTTTAGCACCGACAACTTGTCAGACATAGTGACATTATTTTATAAGTTGGTGTGTGAAGAGAAGATTAAATCGAAAAGTTCAAAACCCCGTGTTGCTCCAAAACCGATATTAGGTGACAACAAGCACCAAATTACCAAAGACGATTTGCCACAGGTAATCCTGTTGAACCATATTATGTTATACTTATGTATATTTTTGGTTTTATTTATAACTAAGAATTACTTTACACTACTTACTTCAGAACTTTAGTATACACACCCAAGGTGGATAGAAAAATAAATAAAAGAACAGAATATTGATGGATTCAGACTTCTTTCTACAAGTCATTGGTAATCCTTAGGGGAAGCCAATGTTCGGGAGTGGATTTCCTTATTAGATAATAGGATGATGACCATACTCCATGTTAATATTTTCAGTTTTTTTTTTTGTTTAATATTCAGCTATTGTTCTACTAGTCCAGAATTCTGGTTTATGATGCAACTACCCAACAAGGTAATAGTGATAATAATTTAGTTCTATAACATTTTATTTCAGATCAAAGACAAGTTATTGAAGGCAGTAGATGAAAGCAAAAAACTTGTGATGAAGTCATTTGAAGAGAAAGAAGCCAAGCTCCGTCCCAACTGGTACAACAGCCTGGATCTACCCAACTGGCAGAAAGACCATCCGGCTATGTCATGGGACTTCCCTAAGGAGCCAGTTCCTATTATTGCTTCTTTGGGTAAGTTGCAAACTATTTAATGTATAAATAAAGTTTTATCCTTTATTGATTTTATTTTTAAATATAATATTCTTTATAACCATTGTGGCAATACATATCGATCCTGAAATCTATACGGGGTAGTGGTAAAAATGCAAATTTCATTAAATATTGCATTGGGGGAATCATACAAAGCAAGAAGATTTGTCTGCACTAATTTATGAGTGATTTACAGGGGCTCGGGCATATTTCGTGGGTAAATATTCGACGCCGTATTGTACGTACGGCGTATTGTCGCCACATGCATATTAGCTCAAAATGTATGATTTATATGTACCACAGTCAACATGTTAAAAATGCAATAAATAAAAACCCTCCACAGCTGGGGTTCCCGTCGCATCACAAGAAAACATAATAATTGATGAACTGCTGTACATTTTCGCTGGAGTTCCTGGCAATTACATTGTCCATCAGCCTGTGAAAGAAGCTTATGACCAAAGAACATTCCTAATATCTGACGAACTTGATGATGCCTTGAAACAAATTGTTCAGCAAATGTTACCATTGGCTTCCAATTACTCAATTGTCAGGAGATTTATTGAACACTGCAATATGTGGTCCGGTCAAGTACTGCATGCGTTAGTTGCAGCTATTGAAGTCCTTTTGAAAGATTATTATGTACGTATGGAAACATTTGCATATTACACAATCTATTATTAATTATTCTTTTACTCCATAGATGTCACAGTTACTAATAATTATTGGCTAGGCAACAAGTTGAGGAGCGACTTAGGAGGTTCTATATTATTGAGAAACCATCATTTTTATTTTTTTCTCTTACCCTGGTGATTTTTTTGCTGTTGGTAGGTCTCTCATATTATGTGAGAGGCGAGGGTAGGTACCAGCGCAATGTCTATTTCTAACGCCAAAACGGAATGTAAATGCACTGTTGTGTTCCAGTTTGAAGGACATAGAAGCTGGAGTAACTGCTGGACATCATTATGTCCAGTAGTTAGACCCAGTCTCATTAGACTTGACATCTTATGTCTCAGCATGGCGAGCGCAATGGAATGCCAAGCATTGCATTGTAATTCATGGTGTTGTTTAGTTTTGCTATTGGCCATGAGCGCTCGTATCGCTAACCATCAGGCGTATGGCATGCTCGTCTCGCTACGCAAAGATATAAAAAAAACCCTAGTCAGTAGCGATCAGCCTTACAGCTTATACTTTTGCAGGATCCATATTATAACTTTGATATGCTAAATGTGTATATTGTATTTGCAGACTATGATTGCACAGTTGGAAACAGAACACATGTCAAACAATTTGACTCTTCAGAAGCTGTGGTATTTCGTCTTGCCCACCATGCACACTATGCAAGTTCTTGCCGCTATAGTAACAAGCATTGGAAAGGTATAATTATATTTTTTACCCTGCCTTAAATAAATTAAGAGAAGATGTTGTTATTTGATATTTCTTGCTCATTATTCTCGCTGTATATTACTGTTCTTACCATCAGCTGCATAGTAATTTTTTACCATAAGACTTCAGAAAATATATCATTCATGCAGCATTTTAGAACCCCCAAGTCGACCAATCGATCCTGATATTATTTTGAGTCCTTACAATCTTTACAAGTTCGTAGATCCATGTATGGCCATCAATAAACTTTAATCAATATTTTCTCTTTTATTCTTTATTTTTGCTTGAAATGTCATTTGTTTCTTTTCATTAGAGTGAACTTCGCGGTGGTGCAGTACTTACAGTGCTGCATGATAAGACCAATACTTTGATGGGTGATGTGCGAGCACAAGAGATCTCTCTCTTCCTGGCCGAGAGAGCTTGTCGACCTTACCTCTGTATTTTAGATGAGTGGATACATAAGGGCTCTATTACTGACCCTTTTCAGGTAACACTTTATTTATTATAATAAGGATTCTTATGTGTCTATTTGATATTTATTAAGGATGATGAACAAAGAGTACAGAATACCAAATTCACTTCCTTTATTCCTCTAAAATGCAATTTCGTTACAAGGTGGACAGACCACCAAGCATAGCTTGCAGGAAATGCAGACTGTGTCGTATAGGTCACTGTGAAGATACTTGATGTTCATTCATCAATAGAAACTGAAGAATATTAAGACACTGGCAAAGTTCCTGATGTAACTAAATATATTTTTTTAGGAGTTTATGATTGAAGACAATGAGCTAATACATAAAGAGGAGCTTCCAGTTGATTACTCTGCCGACTATTGGGAGAAGAGATACAGTATCCAAAGAGACAGAGTGCCCAAGTTCCTCGATAAGTTCACTGATATCATACTCAGGACAGGGAAATATTTGAATGTGATAAGTCAATGTGGTTGGTACATTATTACATTTATTTTGGTTTATAGATGCAAACTAGAGATGATAAGATTCTTAATTGCAATTGAAATAGTGAATTGTGATGTATAAATTTATAAATTCAATACAAAGAAGCTTTATTCATTGTTTTATTTCAGGTAAAGCTATTACAAAGAATAACACAGAAGAAATAAAATATTCCCTCAGAGAACAAAACTATGGGGCTATTATACAAAAAGCGTACGCATTCGCAAGTAAATCCTTACTGGAGCTCTTGTTAAAAGAATATGATTTGATGGGCAGATTGAAATCAGTGAAAAATTACTTCCTAATGAGTCAAGGAGACTTCATAGTGCAATTTATGGATGCCACTGAGCAAGAGTTGTCTAAGAAAATTGATGATATTATACCTTCCAAATTGGAGTCCCTTTTGGGTCTTTGTTTGAGGTATGATTTTTTTGTATTTTATGTTGTAACAAACTATTTTATGTTATTCATAGACAGATTTAAAACCTATTTTAGTTATCAAATGTTTTGTCTTCTTCGCTCTAACTGAATTCTAAAATCGTTACAAAGGGATAAAACATTCGATAACTAATATATATGTCTTCTTTATATGTCTATAAATTAGGCCATAAGTCTTTAGAAATTATGCATCGTGTTTGTTAGAATTAGTTAATAGTTGCAACAGGAATACTTTGATGAATAAATATTGTTTTATAATGATAATTGATTAATGATATTTGTTTCAGGCTCTCTGCTGCTAGTCACGATCCTTACAATGAAGATATGCGAGTGGAACTTTTACCCTATGACTTGCAGTTCCAAATGTTCAAAATATTGTCTATAGAAACTGAAGAAGAAAAAGGTAAATATAATTTTGTTCATCCCTTATTTTACGTAAATAATGATCCTTTGGATTATTTAATAATTTTTAATTTGGGATCGGAGGAATGCAAAGTGTTTGGACTTCGGATCCAAGTCTATGTAGTGCTATACTAATGGTAACTAATGATAGTAGAAAAGTTAGATAGTCATTTAAAGGATTCAGATCGGTGACATTGCGTAACTTGATAGAAATCGCAATTGATAGAGTTCTAAATCGCAATTATTAATTAAATAGTTTCCCTAATATTTTTAACGCCAGTTACAGATTTGTAAATAGGATTAGATCTACTTGGATCATGCTTATAAACTCAAAATTATGATAGGGAAACGTAACACTTATATCTAAAACATCTATATTTCGCTATATTAACTTTGAATAAACTTCATTTTAAATTATAAATGTTGCAGAATACAAACAGAACAAAGACTGTCCACCGCTGACTGGTATTGAGACATTCTCGTTCGGTATGGAGGTGAAGTGGCCTGTATCATTAGTACTCAACCACAAGGCCATCGCATGCTACCAGATGATATTCAGGCATCTCTTCTACTGCAAGCATGTGGAGCGTTTGTTGTGCAGGTCAGTTGCTTTTGTAGTCTGATATATATTTTTTATAAAAACAATTATAAATACACACAAGAGATACATACTTCTGACCCACACAAATGCATCTTGTGTTGTGTGTATCATAATCTACGAGAGGTTTTTCAATATCAAAAGCAACAACACCCGAAACAAATAATTGTGGATCATGCAAACATTTGTCCCGGTGTATGGAAGCTGCGCTCTCTTGTCCTTCAGCTGGTGTCTTAACAAAAGGAGCGCGAATGCCCTCTACTTATGTCAATTTTTGGACGTCCATTTAAAATGTTACGGGCGTCTACCACAGAGTCTACGAGGCCACGCGCTCTGTCACCCTTCGCAGGGTCGTTATAGGCGAGGGCGCAACCAGCAGTCTAGGGACCCTAATGGATCCATTTAGGTCGGGTCTTACCACGGGCAGGGTATACGTTGGCGGAATTCTTACGCTCTCGAACTTCATGGTGGATGTGTATACGCGTCCTAACTCGCAAACTCTTGGCTGTAGAGTACTTAGGTGCACATGAGTGGGTGTACAGTACATTATGCGCGTGTGTGCAGGGTGTGGCTGTACAACAAGGTGGTGAAGCGTTTCTCGGAGGCGCGGCTGTACGCGGACGCGTTCGCGCTGCGCCAGCGCATGCTGAGCTGCATCCAGCACGTGCAGTACTACATGTGCGTCGAGGTCATCGAGCCGTCCTGGTGCCAGCTCATACACAGCCTCGACAAGGTCAGTCGTACCACTTATCAATACATGTAGTAACAATCGTCAAGTGCATTTATCATTTATCTAATTTTACTTTTAATATAATAAATATATTATTGCGACTGGATGCGTAAAGCAGCAGACCGGGCTCTGTGGCGTACCTTGAGTGAAGCCTATGTCCAGCAGTGGACTGCAACGGGCTGATGATGATGATGATGATATTATTGAGGGCTGTTTCCCATTTAAGATTTTGTGTATTTCCTAGTCAATCCTACTAAAATTATAAAAGCGAAAGTTTCTTAGTACACACTCACGTTCTTGTTGTTATTTCTTCACGTTCAAACGGCTGGACCAATTTTGATAAAATTTGGTAAGGAGGTAGGTAACGCCTTGGATTAATACATAAGCTCTTTTTTTTTATAAAATATTCCAATGCAAAATGTAGGATGAACAAGTGATTCAGATATATTTGCTACAATTTCAAACTTAGAGATGAGATCGGAGAGAATTGAGTATAGGGCGGTTAAAATAGGACTGCATGTCGTTACTTATGTGACAGATTGCGAAGGAACAGGACGGGATGCAACAAGACTGGGCGGGAAAGCAGTATGGAGGACGGTGGTAACGTCGAGTTTAAAGATAAACCACCACAAAATAACATGTTTTTGATCACTCAGTATTTGTACTCGGACGAAGCCGGGCCAGGCCGCTAGTACAAATTTTAATCTAACAAAACAGCACTCAATGGGTTTGAAATAAGTGACATATACCAATATGTACAGTTTTCTAAATTTTGGGACGCACAGAGAACATTTTGCTATCCTTCGTCACAATTCATGTTGTGTATCCTTTTTCTGTTAATTGGCAAGTACACTTACTACTAGGTTTGAAATGTTTTTTAAGAATAGGTTTATACAATTTTGTTTCGTTACATTATGTGGAGTTTACGTTTTACAGAAACCACATATAAATTAAGTTAACCACCATATTATATGTAAAATTAAGTAATACAATGACCTTTTATTGCGATGCTTAAATTTATTTTGTTGCCTGATATATTTTTAATTTCTATGCGGCTAGTTACTATTTTGTATGGGAGTTTCAGTGAACCAGGTTTGTAACAGGGTCTTATAGATAATCGTCATTACCTCAATTTACTGTTTTGTTTTTATAATGTGAGGTAAATTAACTTATCAAAATATCTGATGAAGTATTTAATATTTAAGATTTCTATTGGTAATAAAATAGCAAATTACTATTTATGGCAAATCAGGTGTCTATTTATGGTGAATCCCAGATTTTATCGCGATTTGGTTTAATTCTATACATTTTTTAACTTCCCGACGTTTCGATTGCTTTCCAGCTTTCGTGGTCACGGGGCGGACTGAAGTATAAGTCATCCGCTCAGTGACTGTTACAATTTAACTACCCTTAATTTTCAATTATTAAATTAAAAAAGTTAAGTTACGAACTTAAACTTAAGTTACGCAAGCTGGAATGCAATCGAAACGTCGGGAAGTTAAAAAATGTATAAACTTAAACCAAATCGCGATAAAAATAGTTTTATTTTTATGTGTAACATTCGCGTAAATCTAAGAAACCATTATGTGAATCCTAGATCCAACATTCAAATACCAGTTTTTTAATTACTTTAAATGTGCGGTTTACACTTTGTTGTACATTTTTATAGTATTCAACCCATATGAGATGTGTTTAATATTGACAGGTAATAAAAGACGTAAATAATGACATGACAAAATATTTTATTTTTACTTTGAATTTGCAATAAAATGAAAATAAACACTAACTTTTACATATAAATTAGTTTCTAAAATACTCAAAGTAACAACATAAAAGTTAACGTACACGAAATAATAAACGATAATAATATAATTAAAAGTTACGAGATTCAAATATAAATTTCTCTTCACAGTTCTTGTTAATACTTTTTAGCAGACTCTAAAGCTTGCAGAATCTTTTGGAATGTATCTCTTGTCTCCTTCTGTAAGTTGTCGATTTTTTGTTTTATTTCATCAAACTCTGTTCTATTGGTGCGCTTGCTTATCACTAGTTTGGCATTCTTCACTATCTTTCTATCCAACCTATAGTTTTGGCAACGTTCAAAACAGCACCCGCCGTTTTCGATATCTTCGTAATCGTCGCCGAATTTGCCCAAAGGTTCAGCATGCGGTATCTCGATTTTATTACTTTGATTGGGCTTCACTAATATTTTGTACTTCGGCAAAAAGTGTGGAAATAGGCTTATTCTTTTTGCGAACGGCTTTATAAAGAACAGTTTTGGTTTTATGACACTTAAATTCAGTAGATCTGAAGGAAGCCAAGAAGAAACTTTGGACGGTTTCGAATATGCTCTTGCATTGCCTATAAGGACGCTCTCAAAATACGAGATTAGTTTCACTCGAGATATATGGCCGACCAGCTCGGCGTCGGCTCTTATCTCCTGGGTATCGCTAACAGCTAAACCATTTAACAAATTAAAAAGTACAATAGGTACCATAAAAACAAATACGATAAAAATTAAATGGCTGGTCACTGGGAATGTACTGAATTTTATTGATCCCGCGTCAAATTCGCCAGTTAACATGACGATGGTTTTAAATAAAGATCTGCCGGGATTTTCGAAGAAGTCTTCTTCCTCTTCTTCGTCCTTGCCCGTTATATTTGGGTTCGGAGGTATTTGCTCTTCGCCTTCTTCCTGCCTGAATAACGTGTAAAAGCTTAAAGCAAACGCGATAATCAGTATACAGTACCAAAGAAGAAATTTAAAGAAGTTCCATGACACAGTCTTGAGCATCACGATGTTCGTTGACAGAGTCGGAAACTGACCAATTAGTAGTACTAGCTCAGCGGATGATAACAAAATCGCTATAGCAGACAGTTGCTGTTTTGTTGCTTCGCTTGCCGAATCGTAACAAACTATCCAAGTAGTAACAATTATCAATGCTATCTCCATCCAGTTCTCGATACTTTGTAAATATCTCGCCGGTGATACAAGTAACTGGAACAGTTCTCGAAGTATCAACAAAATCAAACCAATGACAGCACCAACATGAGTGATAATGTTTAAAGCTTCTACAGAATCTGGCTGTTTCTTCTCTACACCGTAGCCTAGAATTATGTAAAGTATTAAACATAACCACAAAAACGAGTAGAACGTAATATTTGCATAAAAGAGACAGCTTATACGTTGCCACTTCAAATACAAAAAACTTGTGATCACCGGGTGTTTTAAAAGCGGTCGTAAATCCTCATTTCGTGTCATATACAAAAGAGCATCTGTTTCAGGCGCCAAAATAGCATCAAACTCTTTGACGTTATTGTTAGTGTTATCCATTAGAGGCTCTTTACAAATTTCATTTTCGAGGGAATTATTTGGATAAACTAAGAAGCTATATTTCATGTGTATTTCATAATCATCATCGCTCGGTCGCTCGCTATTCGTTGTGATGCATTCATCCAAGTAGGTTTCCAATGTTCTAGCATTAATATCGGCGAGCGGTGGCTCATTAAATTTATTACGCAGTCCCACGCAAGCTCCTTTTCTGAGTAGTTCTAATACAGTATCGTTATCACCATTTCTAGCTGCATAATGTAATGCAGTATTGTCTTTAATGTCGAGGTGATTTACATTAATGTTAATTTTAGGATGTTTAAGAAGTAATTTTAAACATTCCTGAAAATTTGACTTTGGACTATGATTATATGATCGCATACCTTTTACAGTAATTTGTAATAGGGAATCATTCTCTACTGGATCAAATAGAGTGTTTTCATTGTCAACGAACATTTTAAGAATTTTAATGTAACCATTTTGGCAAGCTATTGCTACAGGTCTGATTGTATTACTGGAACATGTAGCATTTGGATCGGCTCCATTAAGTAATAGAGTGCCAACAGCCCTTTCGAAACCTTTCTCAGTAGCTAATTGGAGCATAGTGTTGAACCCATTGTTTGCAGCTAATGCTGGACGGTGTTCATTTTTATTGGCGAGCTTATTGAAATTTCTTATAAAATTGTCTTCATCGTGGCGACTAAGATACGAAAATAATATGTCTGCATCTACGATTTCAGTGTCTGCTGCTGTAGATCCAAATTTTGCTTCGAGATGTGGAAACGCTTCTTTTAGATAATCTCGAGCTGATTTACCTTTTCTATCTGTATAGGTGTCAATATCAACAGGTTCTCTGGTGTAATCCAAAATTAAAGTTATTACTCTTTCAAGCCCTTGTTTTGCTGCACTGTACACCGGAGTTACACCTTTTAAGTCTGCTGAATTGGGATTGCAACCAGCTTTAAGGAGAAGTTCTATCATATCTTCATACGTATCTAGATCGCGTTCACGGTCGTCATCTAAATCTTCAATTTTCTTTATAGCCATCAGTATAGCCGTGTTTCCCTTGCTTTTGATATTCACATTTATTCGATCATCTTCCAAAAGAGACTTTAGCGCGTCTATGTTTCCATTTTCTACGGCGAAATGAATAGGTGCAGCGGAATGTGTTTCATTTACTTTGTTTACATTTACCTCATGCTGTAGTAAAAGTTTTACGAACTCTTGTCTATTCGGTTCGGAGACTGCTAGCTCTAGACATGTCTTATAGTCTGGATATTGATAGACAAATTCGAGATCGACAGCTCCATAGCTGACCAGCTTCTTAAATGTTGCAAAGTCATTGTTCTGTAGTGCTAACTTGAGTCGAACCTGCGGATCTGCACCGAACAGTGAACCTTCACGTGATAAACGGTTCGGCTTCATCTCGTAACTGTCATGCGCCATATGGTGTTACGCCGCACTGGCATCTGAAAAAGGAAAATGATTACTTTTATCCAATGGTCCAATTTTCTAATTGAAATAAATTGTTATCGTTCGTAGTACTCTAAAATTCGTTGCAGACGATTGTCCAATTTTATTTTATTGAGGACGCCATAATTTGTTATATTTTCTAGAGTATTATTATCCTTAACATAGATAACATAAACTGATAAATCATGGGATTTATTCGATCAGATACGCTAATAGTTGAGTAAACGTGAGTGTGAAAATCCAGAAATCGACACCTGTTTCTCATTCATCCAGTTAGTTCAATTAATCTCATTAATCAATACTAACAGTCTTACGGTATTTGAGGGCTCACTATTTGATATAATATCGTACACGTGAAAATATAGACTTTCTATTATATTATAAAGAATGATTTCACTCATAATATTAGTTTATTTAACCTACATAAGTCTAGGGCGGTAATGAAGCAGCAATTATACAAGATTTCTCCCGGTGCCATAAAATTAATGACTCGCGCGTGCTATGAAGCTCTCACAGAAGTACGTAATTGGATCGATTTGCTCTCAAATGTGTTACTCTTAATTGTAAAATCAAGCAACTCTTCAAAGCACGCGTATATTTTGTGTACTCATAAATTTTTCCTTCATTTTCACATTGTCTGATTCGTTAATTTTATTGCAGTGTAATCGTTGTTGGGCACTGATCAATCGATGAAGCACCGCGGTTCTTGCGTTGTTGTTTTATAATTTGCATAGTGAGCACCCGCATGTTAGCTTATTTAAATTACGTACACAAACAGTCGTCGTTCGATTTTGTTGTTTATCTATCGTGATACACACATTTTGGCTATATTCACCAATGGTTTAACATTTTTTGTTTGGTTTTATCTCACCCATAGAGCTCTAACAATACGCGATAATCTAACAATGCGCACGGTTGCTAAGACGACTACCTGGTACAATATTTGCTTTAGATTATCGTGTGAATTCACCACTACTAAACTCTTGATTTTGCAACATGATTCAGACTAGATACTTGTACTGCTCGTTCGTCCTACATGCACATTATAAAAGAACCTATCATTCGTTTGTTTATATGAGCTTTATTGGTTAGTAACTACCTGATTAAAACTTTGTTTTATTATGATTTATGTAGGTCTTTTTTCCACGTTGTGTGCGTCCCCTACTGGACAAAAAAATTATAAAATTCCTTCATGCTGGCTTAGGCCGGTGGATGTCGTGAGCACGTTTGGCTTTGGAATTGGGTTTCTGACGTGTCTTAATGATTCGAGCAATTGGCAACTGACAGAAATCGCAATTGAAGGCTTATTGTTCTGTGAGGACGGAAAAACATAAGATTATGTCGTCAAGCGTGGTCGTTACCATTCGAGTCTACTTTGTTCCTGTAAAGTCATATCACAAAAATCTCTCATCAGTGTTATGGGGTAATTTTTTTCAGTAAATATATTAGTATTTTTTGTTCTATTTCATGTATTCAGACGTTTAATTAGGACACGGAAATAATTTTTAAATAAATAAGTTGAAGAAGTAGAATATTGCATGTTTGCAAGTGATGAGATGTATTAAAAAACGCCCTTGCCTGTATCCGTAACTTTAGGAATATTTAAGATTTTCGTAACAATACCTGTGTTGAGTCACAATGCACGCCCGAAATAAAGTTGAAAAACTAACAAAAGCGTTTGGTCCAAACAATGGCGCGGTTCGTCCAACGGAACGCTATGAGATACTCCACATGTTCGCGTCGGCCGCGGCATCGCCGATGCGAATCGGACAATATATCACGCTTTTCCATACGCGCCGCGTTCGTCAGCACCAACCGATTTGCTATTGTGTTTCGAGCTCGTAACATCACCTGTTTAGTCCAACGGTTGATGTTTTAATGCTCAGTTTATTGATCGGCTTCCCAACCGGTTGTCGAATTAAAATATTTCGTTCCAAATATAATGCCGCCACGATTTACATTTTGTTCACATAAATCTCGGGCTTCTGAGGAAATGGTCGCGGTCGTAGTATAGGATATAGGTAATGTAGAATTGACTCAAATTGATTTATTCGTAAGAAACAGTAGGTTCTTCCACTTATGTCCTTTCATGTTTGAATCACGACCGCAATAATGAACTAATATTTAAATTTGAAATTGTAAATGCTGAATATTAACATGCGTCTTTATTGGGCTGGTATGGTGTGCGTATATTTTTATTAAATTAAATTTAATTAAGTAACAAACGTACGCATGACAGCGCAAAAACAATATCAGCAATATTTTCTAGTCGAACTATCTTGCCGTCTTTAAATGTTTCTACTATGCTAGGACATTCCCTTCTATTGTCCTTGGCATTTATAAAAACTTACCAGAGACAATGAGACTTGCAATAATACTGACCTTTTATATGTCTTAATATGTAACCGTAATCGATTTTTATCGAAATTAATACGGTGATTGGATTTAGGCTACAAAAGTATCACCACTAATCAACTCATAATAGTCACTCATTTACATAGAAATGATGGTTGTAGGTTTTATGGTCTGAAACTTTATTAAATTATTCTCACCATATTATAAAGTTATAAACTATTCTAATCTACAATATATACAATAGGGTATTTTTGGCAGCGGGTAACGAATACGATTACAATGACTATTTTCCCTATATAGAAGACAAGTTTTCTATAATATTGTGGCAAAAAACTGTTTATTATTGACACAATATAATTAAAATGGACATGGATATTTCTTAAAGAGAGCTATAAAATGCTAAATTCAAGTAAGAGTCAAAACTTTTCTTAGTACATCTACACTTTTCTTTGTATACGTTATGTACAGATTTTCTGACAATGATCGCCTGTTCACTTTACTTATCGTGAACCTGCATCACTTTTGCATTTAAATGTGTGTTAAGAGTCGGAATATATCACGCAACTACTTACCCAGAGGCCCCAACCATCTACACCTGGCAAACGGTAGCATACATTCTCGTGTTATGAAATTATGAAGTATAGTTTCCGCTCCTAAAAATGATATAAATATTTATGAGTACTGCTCTTTAACAGTAGCCACTACGGTAAAATTAAAACGCTTAATAACTATGAGATATGTTTTTGTGTAGGAAAATACTTCATGCATCCTGCCTCTTTACAACGCCAATGATAGTATGCCAGCTTCCTATTATACACTTACATACTTTTAATCATGTACCTACGTTATGTACAAGTATGACGTCCGTTAAACATCGTCAAGCTTTAATTAATTTAAAAATATTAGTAAGTAAATCAAATTGATATTGAAAAAGGATATATCAAGACCCAAAGCTCAAATAATGCACGTGTTTTGAGTGTAATTTGTGCAGCAATTATGTGCTTCCGTTGTTTCTTAATATTTTTTTTTATCGGCACGCTACCAACGCTCTCGGGTGCTGCGGTCTAATTGTCTGTCACGGTTGTGGGTAACGTCCGAAATTTATCTCTCGCTGCTAGTTTTCCGACAATTTGATAAATTTCAATTTGGTCAATTTATTTAGGGTGTTGCAACTTGGAGGGCACGAATAGACTGTCGACGAATTGAATTGGTACAATTAAAGAATTGACTTCTGACCTATATTGAAATAAGCCTATGTTTGGGAATGAATTGTTTAAGCCTTTTTTATTGCGATGAATGGTGAGACGACAAGGCCATTCGCCTGATGGTAAGCGATATTATCGCTCATGGACAGTAACAAAACGAAAGAATATCATAAATTACAAAGCAATGCTTGGCATTCCACTGCGCTCGCCATCCTGGGATATGAGACTTGAAGTCTCATTATGTCCAACAGTGCGTTAACACTGGTGTTTTGCGGGAGAAATATATATTGCTGTGGTACCTAACCACGCGGCCTCGAAAATATGAGAGACCTACCACCAGTGGATGAATTACACTCACATGCTTTTACAATATTGTATATTGCAAGATTAGTCACCTACAGCTTCAAAAACTTGTGTGATACAGAAGAATTCTGTCTTTGAATCGATTCCACGACTATAAGTTACTCAGAATCTCAAGCTGCCAGAAGACTATTGAGTCGATAGTCACAGAGAACTTTAATTAAAAAAGGTTACTTGGTTGGTGGTGGATAATAGCGTAACTCTTAATCTCAAAGATATGAAAATGTTGCGTTACGGATATGCGTATCCTTCTTGCAAAATTTTGAGTGAACCACTGATATAATCACGTATGATATATGAATATGTTAAAGTTATTTTATCTAAAATCGAAAGCAGCAAATATTAAATTTCAAAAAAGCTTTATGTTATAATTAAAGAAATCAATATGGTTCACCGTGTGTAAGTAAAACGTCAATGATGGCGTATCAAAGTCTTTGCGTAGGTGCGTTGTATGCGCAAACCAAGTGCTGTGAGTCAACATGCACCTTGCCTACCTTGGATTGCGATGTTAATACTTGTCTTTATACACAAAAACTTGTCGCCATAAAACAATTCGATTCGTGGCTATATACTAATGCAATATCGAAAAAAACATAAAAACACCGAAATACATATTCGCCTTTAAGCTTTCAACTTCAATGAGAACATTGTGAAACCAAGTTATTACTTCTCCAAAAAAAGATAAAACGTTACGTTCCTTTAAAAAAAATACCTTTATATGACATTCCATCTATTCAATATCTAATGCTGCTACCAGTAATGTTGGTTAAATACATCTTTATATTAATCACCGCACTTGTCTGGAGAGTTCGCGTTGTTTTAAAGCAAATGTAAAACCTACCAGGATATTGATTTTATTTGATAATGTTTACATACTTGAATTAGTTGCCTGCTATTGATATGTGTAACATGTTGTTCCAAACGATTTAACCCAATTGAAATTCCTAAAGTTGATTCACAAAACATAATGTGAGTGTTGAACTTGGCACGTATTTTATGGTAAAATCTTTAAAATTTAACCTGAACTGGTTTGTGAGACACCACAGATTTCATCGCATTTAAGGTCGTATGCTCATTAATATAAACTGGTTGCATCATTAAACCGTATATTTAGTATGAAATGAAACTGCTACTATTATAGAAAGAATACATGATGATTAGGTCAGGTTCAAATAAAAATTGCTTATGGCCGCTACGTGAGTAATATTCTCTTCTGAGATTAAGATAGAAAACCCATAAGATAATTTTGATTCACGCATGCATGTATGTGTTTGCGACGGGATCACGTATACAGTGTTTTAAGATTAGGCTGTTACCACACATCCGGCACTTGACCAACTGAGCAGTAAAAACCTTCCGTTCCGCACACGAAATTTCAATTTGTGGACTTGCGTTCAAACCTCGAGATTTTCGTCGCTTTTTGTCAACTTGTGCTTAATTCACTTTGCCCTAAAATATTTCGGCTTTGGTCTCTCTCTCTTTGTTTAGGAAATTGAGTAAAAGAAATCCACACGACATATTTTGCGCCACATACTTAAGCATTCCGATACTTATGCAAGCGTGCATGTCCACAGTAATAACAGTGAGTCAGAATGCATTTATGGAACGGAAAGATAAAATGCTTAATGTAATATTTGTATTCGGAGGCGATACGACTGAAATTGGCAATCTGGATGCCTGTATTAAAGAGGTTAGTTACGATTGAACTCTGTTAAACGTTAATAGCCTATAAAGATACATGTGTCTTGTGGATCATTTACAACACTCTGTACTCTAGTACGAAGAGAGCGTTAATACTTCTTGAGTTTCTATTTAAAATCGGTGGAGCGTCTCGGACTTACTCGCTCTGTGATTACCAGTTTTTGCAGATGTTGCTTCTTTTGCACCCGAGATGCGGTCACTTGAATGCTTTCTGTTGTTACGCGTCTTAGAGCCATGATAGATTTCCTTTAGTTTATGTTGTTTTGCATTCTTTATTGCTCACTAAATTATGGCATTACTTTTGGAGCGCCAGCATGTTATTCCACGTTGGCGTATGCCTTATTTTACTAGTACGTTTATTATTTATGTATTTAATTAAAGCTTCCGCTGATAAAATGACAACTTTAACACTTGGTTATAATTTATAATGTGCATCATTAATATGCACATGTGTATCGCTCTACGTAAGTTACAAGTGTTCTCAATAGTTGTTCCCATTTGCACCTTCAGATACTTTAGCGTCGTAACAAATTTGGAACATGTCAAACGTTTTAGTTAAAATACCGTTTATTGAAATCAAATATGGAAGTTGATAATTTAATTCAAAGGACTAATGTACGCATAGGTAGGTAGGGCGCTATATATGGTGTGTCGATATTGGGTTATGTGGGCGACCGGCGAAGTGCCGTCATCATTAGTCGACGCCTGTCCCGATGACCCGTCAAATGCAGACAAACAAAACATATCGTTATGCGCACAGAAGGGTCGCCCTAAACTTTTTTTTTTAACATTGAACCTGATTTATTTGTAGGTTTTAGGAATAATATAGGTATACTCCACAGAAGAAAATTGCAACTTCGACAGTAAAGGATGCGCATTAGAACGTTGATATAAATATTGACTACAAATCTTATTTTGGATAAAAGTAAATAATATTTATATTGTTTTTATAGACAGCCTCCGTGGCGCAGTTCGTTAGACTCCGGTCGTGAAACGAGAGAACGCGGGTTCGATCACCGCACCGAAACAAATATTTGTGTCAACACAGTTTCGGGTCTGGGTGTTCGTGAGACCGAAAAGTCTCTCGTAGCTCCTGATACCCACGACACAAGACGCGATCTTAGTGTAGGGTCAGGACTATGTATGTGACTGTTGGGTGTATTTATTATTATTATTATTTATTTTAAATCAATTTTGCAAACAATTATTAAGCAAAACATAGATCCTTTAAGTATCATACATCATTAAAGGCCATTCACAAGTGATCTCAGGTCTATGTTTACATCTGATTCACGTAACAGACATGTAATTATATTACCGGCTATTATAATTACAAATCCTGCGTGCCTTATGCAAACATAAACAACCTCCGCATAATGTTGCAATTAAATTACCTTTAACGTTCGATGCTGGATATTAATTAAATTAATTTTGGAGCCAGTAGTAAAGTACCGTGTGAAATATTAAACCTGCAGACGTCCATACACTTGGCGTCAGCTTTCATACGACAGAGTCATTCGCCACACGAACTTGTTCGTGTTTCACACGTCGTTTACGAATTATAAATAACAAACTGGGATGGCTGTTTCGAACCTATAATATTGGATAATAAAATTGGACCTTAAACGGTTATAATATTTGTGGTTTGTTTGCTTTCCGTTTGGCATGTACTTCACGATTCGTAGAGTGAAAAATATCGTAATAAAAATGATATTTTCAATTTTGGCTTAAACGCTTATGTTTTAGCGAAATATGAATATGTTTTATTTTATTATAACTTTTACGGTTATAGTTTATTTGCACATGACGGCACTATTGCACTTGAACAAAATTGGAATCGCACGCCACTGCGCGCCGCCACATCACGACTAATCAAGACATACGAAGCGCTGGCTTCCACGCAAGACTAGCAAATCTTGGTGCAGCAAGTGTAGATGGTGATGCATGGGCAGTAACAGCCACCGCATCCGTCACAGCAACCACCGCAAGGTCCACTCAAGGTCCAAGGTTTTGTGATCACACTGATATGATTAAATAGCTTTTTCGTCTTTCATAACCATAATATTAAGATTTAGGTAAAGAAATCAAATAACACTGCGTATCTCGCTTTATTTGGCATGTATACTGGTTTAATCGATTTGTATGTGAAATGGTCGTGTGACCGTCCGGTTGCCGATAATCCCATTGAACTGACTGATAGCTTTCTAATGGCGCCTGCACAAATCGCCTGGGGTCATCGCATGTCAATCAAATATTCAATTTTGTACTCTATGCCCAATTTAATTTGTAATTCCCTTTTGCGATTACGGGTAATAATACATTTTATTACTGTCGCGAGAAAATTGTCTAATAAGCTGTTAAACGATGCGAAATTTATGCTCCTTTAAGTCTTTGTTTGTTTAATTAATTATTATTTATTAGTGTAATGTATAGAAACTGATTAGCGTATGTTATATTAAGTATGTACTTAACAATACATCAAAATAAGTAAGCATAATATTTCAAATAGCTGCAATGAGGTAAACGCAACGTGATACCCAGAACCGCGACCAGTAGTGAAGAAATCAAATACACAGTTCATTCATCGATATAGCAAACCTGGCTAACCAGTTCCACGGAGATTATCCGACCCAGTACAGAAATACGCTATACCGATGCATTTGTAATACAACGAATGGTACAACGTAATTTGTGTTACTGTTGCCAACCCTTCTATACTCTCACAGGATAGAGACTACGTTTTAATATCCAACCGTTTCTGTTTTCGCTAAGAAATTGCTTAGTAGACATAAAATCCACACGTCCATCAACCCATTGTGTTATTAGCCAGCCTGACGAGATAAAGCATGTAGGTTGCTTTATAGTATGCATCAAGCCTACCTAATTACAAGAGTGACACCAATCAGAACTTATTTTCGTTTAAAACTGCATGGCATGTGCTAGTCACTCCCGTACGTAAGGTATTCAATCTCTTAATGCCTAATAATCACGGGTTATATCCATAACCGCTTTAGGTTAAAGCGGTCATAACTCCCATCTCCCTAATATAAATGAGGGCCACCATCTGCTCAGCCCTGGGATATAGTGATAAATAAATGTGGTCTGTTTCAACAATATAACTCGGGTTCGCTCGTCGCATCATCCACTTTATCAATTAGTGTCGAGCAGGCGCGCACGCAGAGTTCGCCCGAGGGACTCGGTGGGTGCTTTGTATCGTGACGCGTCTCTATCGGTATGTTAAACTTTTGATAACAATAGTAAAGGACTGCTTTTTTATCCATTTAAGGGCCATAACACAAATACACGCTATTGTCAACTCTAAAATTATGCTACAAGCAACTACTGATCAATCACCTTTAAAAATTCAGACAAAATGTTACCTACAAATATCTATACTTTTTATGGTTAAACTATTAGTCACAGACATAAACAATTTCTCATTCGTGGCGAATCCGAATGTTTACTATGAAGATTAATAATTATGTTTATTTTACGATCTCGATACGCTCCTGACGCTTATACTTATTACAACTTCCCGTGGTCGCTTCCACCAACGACCCACATGTCCTGCATCATAGTAACAACGGTGACGTCACCCGCCCGACCTTGTCTCAGGGCTTACATATATTGTCAGCACATGAGGCGATCAGCTTTTCAATGTTTACACCCACATTTGTAAACCGCGAGACATAATGGAACATCCAATTCCAACAGATAACTACTAAATACTGCATACGAACCTTGCAATAAAAATTGCTAACTTCGAACCCTATGGATGTAGTTATTGTAAATAAGAGTAATGTCTGTTGTTTTATACGCAATAAAAGCCTATGCTGCAGTTTTCGAATTTAGTTTACTCAGTAATCTTTGAAATTAAGTCAATAGATATTTTTCTGTTGTGTCCGATGTTTCTGGACAATACCTGACATTAGAGAGCTTGAACCTGCCATGACATTTGAATGTTATTGGTGACGTAGTTATTTAACATTACCTATAGTATTTGATTCTGTAACCAAGAAATGCAATATACCACATATAAATAAAAATGAACTAAACTTACGTTTCATTTTTACAAAGTCCTGATTGAATAAAAAAATATAAAACATGAATGCCTCTCAACATACGCTGGTGATATCATTTTATCCTATTTAAATGTTTACATTAGGTTTTGTGTAAATTTGCTTTTTTCACCCACCTGAAGTTTAAGACCACTTTCAAAAATCACTTTTCACAATCACTTCACAATGTTAGTTCCTATTTTTCGTTTGTCATAACGGCAGTGCGGCGTCAGTCGGGGCTGTGTTGCGAGTGAGGCGGCGCTCGCGCAGTGGAGCGGTCGGCTCGCTAATCCTGCATCACTATACACTACACACTGACCAAGCACACCTACCAACAAATATCACTATGTGCCACTAATTACGAATCTTGGGGCCTGATCACGTCTGATGACTCACTTTAAAAACTAATGGCTTTTGAGGGGTGAACGTGATTAGGCTAGCTGTTCGTATCTTTGCGCGATTTTGATGGGCACGTTGGTAGTTTTCAAAGTACCCCTTAGAATAAGCCGTCTCATTTAATAACAAAGGCTCTGCAGAAGAATAAATAACGCTGCTTTTATATAAACTGACTTATAGGCAACATTACTTAATGGGAATATCCCCATCTAGTTGTTCATTTCTATGCTTGTTTATAACAGGAAATTGAATCGTGGTATTAGTTTAGTTGTCGTAAAATATACCTGTCGCTTTGGCAGCATGTAGAAAGGTTGCGATCTCAGGGCGCCATTTTATCTGTGGTTTTTTCTAAAGCCTTAATTTTTTGCAGTGGGCGGAGCAGCTTTGTGATAATTTGTAGGCGTTGCTCCTTGTTCGCGTTCACGTCACAAGGCTTCGCATTACTCATTGCTTTGGTTTTAGCACCATTTGTGTTATGTCTGGTCTGTAAACAATAGCTACTTTAGAAGTCTGACGACGTCCGGCTGGATTGGTTTGCTTTTGTAAATAAACCAAATATCATTTACCTCTTTCCGTTTTGCTTTACGTGTTGTAGGTGTTGAAAAATTGAATTTTACCACTCTTTCCGGATATATTTAGATCGCTGTATTGGCGAGATGTAGTAATAGCAAACCGGAACGGCTGTTGGTCTCAAATACAATGGTAATTACAGAAATAAAGGCGGTATTTGCAAAGAAACTGCAGTAGTATCATGCACTTTACCGCAGACACGATGTCTGTAGTAAAGTGGGGGTAAATTCGATTACGTTGCAACGGTATTCAGTCATTTTCTTTAAATAAATAATTGATCTTCGTTATTTAACAATATCGTTTAATGTGTTTTATTAGGATAGTTGTATCCTACCTGTTTATTAACAATATGTCGCCTCGTTGATTTAATTTACCAGGTCGATTAATCCACTTCGTGTGAGTTTTTTTCGGTTTTATAAATCTTATATTCAAATTGCACAGAGCTCGAATTTGTACTCGGCGTGTCCGCCCGACTGTGACATCTAGGGGCGGAAATAAGCTCGACGAAGTGTGGGTGTTACTAGTGGCAGCTCTTTCTACGGATAGAAATGTATGTTTAATAGTATTTCGAATAATAATATTTAGAAGACTCAGAGGTGCCTTCCGACCTACCTCGTCACGCTAACTCGTCTGTTTCTTATGATTCGATCTATATGGTATCGGCCACTTAATGATTTATGGTATATGTATATTTCAGGTGCACAACGTGGACGAAGTGTTGGAGCGCCACAATGACTTCCTGGAGTCGTGCCTGGGCGACTGCATGCTCACCAGCCCGCAGTTACTGAAGGCAGTCACCACGCTGTGCCTTGTCTGCGTACAATTCTGCACCTTCATTCAGGTGATATGTTGTTAAATATGTTGAATAAATACAGTTGAGAGTGAAAACAGTAGCACATGGCGATCCGACTTTTATATATTGTTAAAAATACTTCAATAATTTTAAATGGGTACATAATCATCGATTAATTATTATGCAAGTGAGGTTGAGGACAAAATACATGTCAAGAAATCATTTAATCGATTCGTAAACAGTTTAATGATCCGTGCGATCTACGCAACTTCGTATTTGAAGTTGCAAGTCATCAGGAGAATGCTTCTTCACCTGTAACTAATTGGTGTTTCAATTTGTTTTTGACAACTCAAATAATTTGATCAAATAGCTTGCATGAACGTGCAGCACTTATGTCATTAAGCCACTTGAGATTGTCAATTGTCACCCACTTTCTCCAAGAGTTGGTCAGTTGACATCAATGATATGAGATTGAATGATATAATCTATTGATGCAATACGTACTTAGAAATGGATATAATAAAATAAACATGTTACAGTTAATCCTCGAAATTGTAACCGATTTAAATTGCAGTAAAAAAATATTGCGTCTGGGAAGTTGGAATGAATTTATTCTTTAGATACATTTCGAGTTTAGTAATGATGTTGTATTTTTTTATCGACTAGAATTGATGTAGAGTCTAGAGGAAAAGCAACATAATATATTTCAAACATTGCAACATTCGAATATTTCCTACTACATTTTTCTGGTGGACAATAATAGTGCACAATTATCAAATTAAGTACCCTTAAATAAGGTTAAGGTTAATTTATTATAAGTTTTGTATAGGTACTTAGTTGTACTTAGTCTAGTTATAGCTGCATTTTAATTTGGGTTTATGGACAATATTATACAACAATAACCAACGGCATATTATAAAATAAAGTTTTGCAAATGTAATATATTTTTATTCTTATTTTATTTATATTTGAAATAATAACAATAGCTATGAATACTTATTTCTTAAACTTTCTTTTAATTTTCTAGTTATTGTTTTTGGTATCGTCGCTTACTATATTATTTTCTAATATTAATTTACTATGTTTCTTTTCTTTTAACGCTACCAATACACATTAATTGGCAAAGGAGATGCACAAGTACTTCGTGGACGCAGAGCTTAACTGTATGCTTGGATCGACGTATGACAATACAGACTTTAGTGAGGTACAGAGTAGTGACAATAACAGTTTGTGCACTCGAGCATATAATCACAGTGTCAATGTAAACTCATGTTGAGTCCAGTGTTAACGTTGCCACGATCGATATCCACAGATGTCTGGCATGCCATGTTCACACTGCGACGATATAGCCACATTAATGTAACTGAATGCTTCCATGTAGTATTTGTGATGGTGAAAATTCATTAAAGTTTATTTTTCTTTCATGACTTTTCTGTTTTAGAATATAAGTGTAAGTATACAGGTAGTATTAACCACGGTTGTACACGCTTCACACATCATGTTGATATAGGCTACACAATCACTTATCACTTTATAGCGTAATTGTTTCAAAATGTAATTAACATTTTATTAGTAATCACATTCTTTGACTATATAACATATATAACATGTTGTTTGATTGTTTCCCTTTCTGTTTGGTCGGAAAGGAGAATTGACTCATCATTTTTGATGACTTTATAAATAAAATTATCACTTAACCATAAATTATTCAGGGCAGTATTTTTAAACCGCTACGCTCATTTTAGTTCATTGATAAAAACTAAGTTTTATTATTTTACACATTGTACAGTCGATGAATATGAGACAGACCGACTGTTTTGTACACAAAATTGGTCATAATTAGTCACGTTTTATTTATATCGTGGGCAGGACGCCGGGTGCGGAGGCCCTACATCGAGCGGCTCGGCGGATTCCTTCTCCCGGTCGGTGTCGCGGTATGGACTGAGATTCACCGCAGCACTGCTCTCTGTCCTCGCCATTATTGAGCGAATGGCCCGCGACAACAACACTAATAAACTTCTCAACATATCCGCAAGGTAGGAAAATCTTAATGCAATATCACTAGCAGACCTACCATAAAGCCTAAAAGTTAGAAAAAGAGCTTATAAAATAACAAAAATGCCAATAATTTGCTACATATTGTTAGTCTTTTTGTTGATTCTCCGAGGGTTAAGGAAGGCAAACCTGGCTGTAATATAATCAATTAGTAACAAAATACCAGTATCACTACTTTATATATTTTAAAAATCATTCATGCATTTTACAGTTTAATCACAACACATAAAAAATACCCAATATCATGAAATTCTATAAATTATTACGATTTACAGATTGAACTTCAACACATACTATGTGAAGCAACTGGAGAAGTTCTGCTCTGACGACAAACTGTTGGACGGAGATAAGAAGACGCCCACCTCCTAGCATAGGGCGGCGCGCACGCGCTACAACGTCACCTCCGTGTGATGCACTACTTGAGTACTCAATAGACAACTCACATTATCGCACCTTTAGAATTGAAATGACTTAACTTAAAAAATAAACAAAATGACTTTAAAACACGGAACGGCTCAAAAACATTTGTATTCTTTCAGTTTATAATTATTTTTAAAAATACTCTTTTAGTCTAGAAAAGGATAAACGTACTACTAAGCCTAAAGTATTATAATCAAAAAACTAAAAATTGGCCAATTCTTCAATAAAATTTTTGGCGTTTACTAAAAAACATGAATTTTGGATTAAGCCAGTTTAATTCTGAAGGTGCGTTATATATGTACGGTGCTATATACTAACAACTAGCATCAGACAATTTTAGTCAATAATTTTGGTACCTAATAGTCACGAAATAAGTCTCATACCAGTTTGATTGGATTTGGGTGAAAAAATTAAGTAAAACTAATTAAGTAATTTTAATAATGTCAAACTGAGGTGGAATTATCTGAGTAGATATTTTAATAAACCAGTGTTAGTGTTTCCGGAGTACAAGTACATTTTAAATCTGTGTCGGCCGGTTTACGTACGTTCCATTGTAGAGAGGGGTTAGATCATATAGTACACTACAGTAGCCTAGTGCGAGTTGGCGATCTTTACATACCATAGAAATTCTTACAAATACCATTACATTTTAAGTAACATAGATGATAAAAATTATTGTATAAACGGTCGAGTTCAATAACTATAGAAAATGCTTGCCCTAAAAATAATATAATATTCATCTAAATATATAATTTAATAAATTATATTTAAGATCCTTATGTTGAGGCTATTTGTCAGTCCTTAAATTGCGTGGGACTTCTTCGTGACGAACTATGTAAAATCCACTCTCGACACAGTGACAAAGATTGTTGGCTTCCATGTCGGTTCCTAATTTCCTATTACCAGCAATAAATTTCTTGAATTACATACATTTGCAAATTAGATCTAAGTGTTAACTTCGATATAAATTAATGGAAATTCAACGAACTAAACAAGAAAAGAATGCACAATTAGATAAGAATGGAACTATAGAAGCACAGCTCCATTAGTAATTATTCGTCTTCGGCATTAATTCGATATAAATGTTTAACATATTTTTAGGTATTCGTGGGTATAACAAAATGATTGCTTACTGAGAAATATAGTGCTTATTAGGTCAATCGAATAACCATATCATCAAATATTTGTAATAAAATCACACAATGTAATGTTTTGAAAAAATTACCAATGGTCGAAATTCGAATGGAATGATTTTCTAATTATGCATTGTGTAAAAGTCATTGTGTGATCTTAACATTTTATAACAGTTATTCTTATAATGTTTACTTCCAAATTGAATTAATTGTAATATTTTTGATAATGTAATATTCACTTCTTAACACTGTACTGATTATTATTAATAATAATTAATCATTATAGTCACAAATATACTCATAATTTGCCATGAAAAGACATGCCCTTAATTATATTGATAATATGTTGTGAGAATCATCTTCCTTATATTGTGTTCATCGTGAAAACTTAGTTCATATAAAAGTGCACTATTGATGCATGTGAGTCCGTTAACTGCGGCGTACACACGCATTATTTTGATGGCACAACGCGTGTGCGGGTATCACATTCCAAGTCAGATATTTCCATATATAATAATATATCCGACTAACACTAGTGATGTCCGTATTTTTAACGCCAGAGTCAATGTGTTAAAAGCGTGAGCTTGTGCTTTCTCTAATATAAATTCGAGGATGAATGTTATTAGTATTCAATTGAATGTATTCGAATTAAATGCATGATAGATAAAATACAGATATAGGATTTCTCGTAAATTAAGTCTTTGCCTACATGATCTTAGCAAAAATATGATAGTGAAAAATATTTTTTTATTGTTAATGACCAGTGCGTCAACAGTTTAAGACATTAGTAAAATATGTTGTATATCGAGTAAAGAACAGTGATTTACTCTAAATTAATCTGCTTTTAAGGATCATATTAAATAGTAGACATCTTTAAATACATAAATGTTAGGTAAATTAATCAGGTACGTTAGATTAAATTTACATCCGTTGTTGCATGGAGCATCCATACACCAATGTTTTATTATAGTTATCTCCAATATACGAATCTCCCATTTTATTGTATGTATTTTTTTTTATTTCAGACAATTTATAATTCTCTGAAACATTAAAATAAATTGTACGTATAGTTAAAACTATTCGTTAATTATCAATTTCGCCACAAATGTATAAGTATTTAGTGTGCCATTATCGTATTTTCCACTAATTTTAATTGCACCAACAACTTTTGCCAGTATATTCAATGCACTTGTTGTGAAACAAAGCAAAATATTGTTAAAACAAATATCGTTCTATTATTAATAATATTGTTCAGGACCTTTCTGTTTTTTTGATTAACGATGTTATATTTATCATGACAATTGGATATCGTATGCATGTAAATAATGTTATATAAATAAATATTACTAAACAAATTCGCTGTTTTATTCCACATCCGTGTCATTCATAAAATATATCTTTAAAGTTTTTTATATCCCACTATAAATGCTCGACTGAATCAGCTGCCATATGATGCGACTTAATTCAGTGCGCATATAGTGGCTGTTCCGACCCATTATAGTACAAAAAGTGATATAATTTTGCATTAAAATATAAAATAATTTTTGAGCTTGGTAACAATATTTAAAAAATACTTAATCATCTTATTACTCCGGATACTCTTTATTTATATCGTTTTCTCGTAGGTTACATTTTTGAAGTTTCACTTCCACCGTGTGTGAATTGCACTTACACACACAACCCACACTTTTTGGAGTTATACTTCTTTTACAAAAAAAATATGACAATATTTTCTTTATGATGCACGCCCACACCGACAGGAAGTTAGTTATTTCTTTAGGTACCAGGAACGCATGAAAATGGCGAAAATATTTTTGTTCTAAGCGGGTCTATTAACGATTTTTTTTCATCATTTGAAAATTAAACAATTTTTCATTTTTCAAGTACCAGGAAAACATATAGTTGGCGGAGATGTGATTATTCATAATAAACAAGCATGAGGCAACTTTCAATAGGCTAAAAATATACATTAGCAAATTGATTGACGATATTTAAATTAAGCGGTTTTCTCCTTCCAAGTACCAGGAACGCATGAAGATGGTGGAGATATTTTTATTCATAACAAGATGCTAACTTCCTATTGGCTACACCTGTTGCTCCTACCAGTTTAAGCCACGCCTTCCAACCAATCGCAGGAGACCAATTAGCATCTCCTTAATGTTACGTCACATCATTCGTTTAATGTTTTTGAAGTGTAGTTTAATATTTTATAAACTACCCTCGGTTCAAAATGTCCGTTGTCAGTGGCGTAGGATGACTGTTTAACTTTTTAGATACAAAAATATATTCATTCATAAATATATATGTGTGTACGTGATTTTAAATTATTTATGGTAGTGAGATAGGCCAGTATAAAATTTCGTGATATTAGTGACTTTTATCTTTAAAAAAAGTAGAACTCCTTACGGGCGTACATAAGTGCATTCACACGTTTTTCTTTACTGTTGTGAATTTACCTAAAGCATTAACAGCCGCCTGATTTAATGCCCCTATGTTGGTTCAACGTTGAAAATGTTCTACTTTTCAATAGTCTTTAAATGTGAGTTAGGTTATGGTTATTGCAACTACTAGTCAATAATTTTTTTTCGCACAACTACACCCGCTGCTTTTAAATAGCAACGAGGAGGAAAGGCTTTTAACAGGTTGTACGAAGCATAAACAATTCATATTGCCTTTCATAATAGGTGATTCTTTCCTAAGTTGAAGTCTACATCTATTAATCTCTGTGGTATTACGAAAATACGTTGTACTTATTGGGCTACGAAAATTGTATCGACGTAAAATGAATTATGAATATACAGATGTACATATACTAATATGGGTAAAATACAAATGAAACACAATATCACAATGACAATCTATTTTTAATATTTTAACAGACTTAAATACAATCTTACCTCTCAATAACGTTCAATACCTAAAGCAAATCACACCTCGGACTATAACAATAAATACATTGTGTAACATTGGAATACTTTCTACACTAGAGGATGTTAAAACAAATAAATTACATTATAATGTGGACATGACACGTAATGACTTGAAATCGTGAATGAATTAAATGACACGGTGCGGATATACAACTAATGCATAAGGAACTATTTGAAACACATTGCGAAAGCATTTCATCACATTAATTATTCTACAATGTAGTAAAACATTGTTAAAAAAATCGTGACTAATATCAACTTTACTCGAGAATACACATTTATCCCTTATGGACAATTCCTTTAAAGAAAAATAGTTATTCATATTGAATGACTAATACTTTTCATACATTAACGACATGAAATGTTAAGTCATATTCAAATTTGATAGACATACATTAAAATCACAAGGGGCGATCGATCATTATGCAAGTATTCCTACTGGAAATTACAAGTAATATCACTGCAACATAACTACACTGCATTCGCGTGTACGAGTATACAAGGTTAGCCTAACTTACGTGCATATATTCAATGTGAAATGGTAACTGAATTAGCAGCATAACATTTGTGCAACATACATTACAACCAAAACATTCACCTCATCACTATTCACTGTGTATTTCGGTTATATAATCATTGACACAATTTATTCCAGTCAGGAATCACAAAATATATAAAATGATCGTTTTTAAACGCCATAATAAATCTACAATTTTAATATAACAAATAAGTACACCTCTACATGATCCCCGCAGGACACGAATCGCAAAATGACTTCGTCGTAACATGCAGTACTCCAGGCGGCAGGCGTCCCAGTCAAAATATCTATATCTACATTCGTTTGCTTTTACTAATTCTGCTTGGACTCGAAATTTGGTTCTCGACAATATGTCATGAATATAATATATTATATAAAAGCAGAGAGCTGCAGAACGATAAAAGCAAATGTATGGGTAAGTAAAAAAAAACCTTATTAATGTAATGCGTAAATTCATGTAGGTAGAATTAAAAGGAGTATGTACAGAGCCGTGGGCTCATTCACTAATTCACAGACTAGTCCTCGTGCGCCGGCCATCACCACATGTGCGTCTCGCGGATCTCACTGATGATCTGCCCCGCGCGCTGCAGCGCCTGTACAAAACAATATTATATCATTATTAGTCAACAGTATCCCAAAGTAGGGCGAAACCCATTCCCATTTCCTCGAGTGTGATCTTGAGCGATTTGGAGCCAATTGTCTTGGAAGACATGAAGCACGTTTCAGTAACACCTTGGTCTACACTTATTGTTGAGGCTATTCTGACATTAGTCTTGGTCAAAAGATATTTAGCATTTATGAGACGTAACCAAGCTAGTCCAACCTTGAATTCGCTGCCCTCACAAGTAATGACACATTTAGGATGTCCAATGCAATTTAGAAAATCTTAAGGCTGATCTTTTGACGTCACGTCTAAGACCAAGTTTGAGAATCATGATTATAATAAAAACAGAAAAGTTACGCATGTCGTGATTCATACACATTCAGCTATTATACCGCGTATATCAAGATTGCGACCGAAAACGAAGCCAGGTGGCAGTTTTAGTGGTAACAGACACAATGCAACTAAAAATTTCGCAAAGCGACAGTTCTTTTTTTGCAATTTTTTAAACATCATCGTGTTTGGGTGGTAAATACCTAGTATTTGCGAAAAAAGTAATTAAAATCTTTGCGTACCATTGCGTCTTTAAAAATAAACAGGTGTACATTATTATTTTAGTAAAATTATGTATTTATCACCCAAATAGGACGAAAGTAAAAAAATTCAATAGAAATATAACATTTATTTTGCGAAAATTTTAGTTGCATTGTGTTTGAAGTCACTAATAATACCACCTGGCTTCGTTTTCGGTCGCGGTCTTGAGATACCCTGTTTAGTTATCATCACTTTAACCATATAAAAGGATGTGAGTAGATTGAAGCAATAGAATAATAGCATTGACCTTGCCACTGACCTAGTGCACCAACCCACACTAGGCCAATGTGTGCCACTGTATAACCTAACACTTTCAATCGTACTCTTGATAGTAGAGAAGGCACGTGTCTCGCCGTAGAACATCCAGGAAGATACCAGACTGCGACCGAAAACGAAGCCAGGTGGTAGTATTAGTGACTTCAGACACGATGAAACAAAAACTTTCGGAAAAACAACAATTTTGTAATTTTTTTACTTATCGTCTTGTTTAGGTGGTAAATACATAGTTTCACTAAAATAATTTTATTCCTAAATTAATTTCAAGTCGCAACGGAACGCAAGGGTTTAAATTATTATTTTAGAAAAAAACTAGGTATTCACCACCCAAACACAATATTAAAAAAAAAAAAGAAAAAAAAAACCTTATTTCGCGAAATTTTTAGTTGTATTGTGTCTAAAGTCATTAATACTAGCACCTGGCTTCGTTTTCGGTCGCAGTCTGGATATACCAGGTGTATGGGCTGATAGCAATACAGATACTGACCTTGAGCATGTCAGCCGCTTCCTTCCTCCTCTGAGCGATGTGCTCGGATTCGTTGAGCAAGCTCTCGGCCTGGTCCGACTTGTACAGGTGGGTCACCAGCTCAGACTGCAAGTTATCCTTCACGTAGTTCACTAGAAAATGCATCACAGCCTTCGGTACCGAGTCTTGAATTGACTTGCGCACGATGTAGAAGTACGACTTGATCAATTTTTCTGTGGAAAGAGTGCAAAAAATATATTAAATTATAGTTAATACAAAATGATGTTTTAACATACGTTTTAGAAGGTTATCGTGGTTGGTTTAAGAATATTTTTTATCATTATATTAACACGTTGTCTACCAAACAACATTATAATTTATACGTAAAATGTGAATCATGGACTTTATTGGAAAGTTAGATTAACACTAGAACCTCGATGGTATCGATATGGTAAACAACGAGTTAACACCAATCATTCGTCCTTTAAGAAACCAGGTAACCATTCAGTGTATTAGTTCGTGTAATTTGTTCATCAGTGCACTCTTTCATTATTTCTTTAATGAATGGACTTGCACACCGTAAGCGTTTTAGTAACAAAGTGAGGAGAGAAAATTAATAAAACTGTATTTCTGATGTCTTAAGAAACCATATCGTCTATTTACAAAGATGATTAAATAATGTTACAATATGACGTTGTAAAGCGGCAAGCAACAGGCGCCTGTTTGGGTGGTTGGTTAGTGTTAACATGATATTCGATAGCAGTATACATTAGCATAAATTACTTTATTTTACGAGCTGGGTGTACTTAAGTATAGCGAATCTACGACTACCGGATAGGTACCTACAATTATTTGTAATATTCATAAAATACAGGGTATATAATGAATGTAGTTCTCAAACACTGGCGCAACCACCCGCATTGGTAGCCCACGAAGCAACATCGATGGTAGGTGGGCGGAAGGCTAAAGAGCAGTGAGCAAATGAGGTAAAGCTTGGCCTTCGCCTCGTATCACTATCCTCACCAACTAAATCACCCATTTTGTTCAATTGCATCATGGTGATGCCCCTTACAGTGTTTGCGTAAGGGTTTATTGTCGTGGTGTCACTCCGTCCACCTAGCATCAGGAAAATATCTATTCAGTACACAGCGACGCATCGTGCATCGATTTCAATAGTTGATGCGTTAAAAATGGATATGACGCTTCACGCTAATTTTAAATAATACAATTCTAAAAAATGTGTTGGGTGTCCACTGTGATACTATAACTTCTTAATGCATTTCTCATAGTTGAACTATTCGTGTTGAAATGGATATTCGTGTATGCAGAATTTAGTCAGGTCTGGTTTTCTTCCAATAATATTAAAATCAAGATTTAAGAAAATTCAATCAAGAAGTTAATGTAATTAACAAGAGGGTAGACTCTGGAAATAAAAAATATAATTATGTACTACATTATTGCAATTATGACTAATACGTAAAGTTCTTATATAAAAATGTTTGTTTTCATATTGTAAAATGAATATTTTTTTATGGTTTTGCAAGGGTGTTGCACCGTTCTAAGCAAATATTAATGCATGCACTTCAATAATGATCGCAAGATTCCAAAAAGTGGACACCCAGATGAACAGAATGAAAACTATCCATATGTGTACAACATCAAACGCCAAAGCTGTGATGCTTATACTTGTTCGAAAAACATTGAGATAAACTAGAAGGGACACTGCAGACTAAATGTGTGACAAAGAGAGGTATATGTCTGTTATTTGTGTTCCTGTCTCTGTCAATCTTACGCATTAACACTATCTTGCATCTCGTTCTACTGATCCCGGAGTTGCGATAGGAACACGCACAGTACGTACAGATTTTGCCCGCAATATCCACTCTAGTATAATACCTAATGAAAAACATAAAAATGAAAGACAAAAGTTATTATGACAGCCTCCGTGGCGCAGTTGGTTAGACGCCGACTGTGAAACGAGAGGCCGCGGGTTCGATCCTCGCAGCGAGACAAATGTATGTGATCCACAAGTACCTATTTCTAGTTTGGATACTTCTCATAGTTTCTGATACCTGACTCGATCTTAGTGGGTCAGGACTATGTATATGTGTTGGGTGCATTTATTGATTAGTGACGTATTCATACCGATGACGTCACAGTCGTGTTGTTCTCGATCCGAGAGTTTGCGGGACGCGTGGCTCGGGACCTCGGGCAGAAGGTTCACTGGTTTCTGTGGAGTCAACACTTTATTCTCTGGTACACCATTCATCTAAAATAGAGAACGTCATATTCAGTTTCAACAACACATTTTTTATTACTCTACAAAAAATACGCAGCAATATAAAGATAGAATGGGGATTTAATTAATGTTTATTAGTCGTCATATAATTGTTTTAGTTAGAGTTATTCTATTCGGAAAATGGCAATTTGTGTAGAGTATTACTTAAGGCACTCAATAGTTATTAATGTTTTATAAAATTTAGTAGTTATATAGATTTAAAATACCATTACCTGTGGTGTTCCTGGGTTGTCCATGTTACCCATGGGTGTGGGTGAATTTTTCTCATGACCGTCAGTGATCGCCGGAACATTCTGGAAGCACAGCGGTAACAATGAGCATTCATATGTAATTGCATCCTAACTAGGAAAATATAAACCTTCGACATATACATTAAATATTGAAATAATTTCATTGAAAAGGTTTTATTTTCCTAGTCAAGCTATTTATTGATCTGTACAATTTAGTATTATGGTGTCTAATGAAAGGTTCCATATGGCCAATGTCCATTATTGAGAACAAGTACATGGGAACAAAACACACATACATAATAATAAGGTAGTATAAGTATTCAATATTTACTTGCCCTCAATAACATAATGAACAGTACAAACAGTCCGGATGTAATGTGAATGTACTGAAAGAGAGCCCACATAGTACCTACAAAGCTTTGGATATGTAAACACCACTGAACAGAGTTTTAGTAGGAGTATGTGACTATGAATTTAGTAAGTAGGTACATAACCTTCATCCCAAACACCGCACATTATTTACCTTGTAATATGTGTCGAACACACTTGCCAAGAATACTAGGGTGGACCCTCTTTCAGCCATTTGTTGAAGAAACAGCTACAAACAATCCACACTAGTTATTTATTCACAAATCGAGAATTATACATATAGAGGTGTCTCATTCAGTTTGAAACATGATTAGCACATTTTTAGTACTTTTATCTGGTTCAAAACATATTGAAATATTATTTCGGTGTCTTGTGTTGCTGAGACATGTAAGGCTTTACTTTTGAGTAGAAATAAAAACTATGACTTAATTTAGCTAAAATATACTGGTAAAAGAAAATGAGCATTATGAAAATTTAAAAGAATATAACACTTTTTTTTCTACAATCTAATAAAACCATATTTACAAAAATCTTGAGTTGAATATTCACTTCTTAAAAAATAAGATTATATGACTGTTGCTAAAAAATATCGAGTTGAGCAATTTATAATGCGAAAACCAAACTATGAAAATATCTGTCGACTTTTTGCGATAGTGTTCAGGGAATTATTAAAAAGGATCCTATATATTTGTTAAAGCTAGTTATTGCTCTGATTGGCATAATTATGGTATGAAACTTTGATGCAACATTCCAAGTTTTTCAGCAATTGAATTTGAGAATTTCAAAGCAACCTCTATTTACATTGGATTGTCAAGCATTCAGCTGTCAAATGTGAGGACATGAACTGTAAGAAATAAATTACTCATCATGTAATGTGTAATATTAGCAACAAAAAGGCCAAACCAATCCACGAGCAATATAGTGTAATAATATATACTCTAATGTAGGCGGGTACCGGTGAGGAGACAGGTCGTTGTTTCTGCCGGTAGACCGACGTGTGTTCTTCGTCCGTGCTCTTCAGTAGACCGGACACTAGCGCCGCCTCGCGGTGAAAGTCCGGGTGCTTCGTGTTTATGTAAGCTAGCTCGATTGCCACTAGATTCTCCACCTGTAAGATAAACAATTTATGTGGTGTGTAGTAACTTGCTAGATTCATGTTCGGTAAACAATTATTTTATATGGCATGAATTTATTTGTTATGATTACATAAAGTTACAATAAAACATGTGTATGGTATTATAGTAATTGCTAGAATAAAATTGGCAAGAGAAATAATCTAGCATTATGAGGCTCGCGTTGCGACTCGCCGAGTGCTTGCATTGAGTCGGTCAATTACGAGGTAATTTCGCGGTATGCCCGACTTCGTATATACAGTGTACTTTCAATACGAGTCACGTCGTGCTTGTGACGTGACGTTTTATTTTTTCATATCGCGAGTGCACGAGACAATACATATGCATTCTTTTCAATAGAGTGGCCCACGCGGAGCGCCTTTGCGCACATCACTTCATCGACAATGCGGAGGATCGCACGAGGCATGCTTACTTGCGGTAGCGATCATATCGCCTCGCGAAGTACGCCTCGTAAGTCAACCTTGAAATCAGGATACCGACCTTTACGGCATCGCTCAAAGACAGTTTTTAAACCTATTTTAGTTATCGAAAGTTTTGTCACTTTCGAACCACTTTTAAGATACAGTTTGGGCGAAATGACAAAATATTAGATAACTAAAATGGGTTTAAAACAGTTTTATTTTTATTATGTGTTCCGTTTGACGTCCGAAGTCCTTTATGAGAGAGTACATCGTATTTCCACACGCATCCGTCAGATGTCGCTAACAAAATCCGGTCAATCTACCGCTTTTAATAATGATATCTGAAAACAACTTCAATAACACTGAGCAAGCCACCCATATTTGGTCATTGTTGCGTTGTTTTTCAAACCGTTCGCTTAGTCGCTAAGTTTCTTCGTTTTAATTTATGTTCATAAGTGTTCTTATAAGTAAATTAAATTGAATTTATAACATTAAAAATCCGGTGTAGTTAAAATGGATAGTGACAAAATTGTCGCGCCGTCGGAATTAAATCGCGTGCAAGAAGCAGCCACGCGGTCGGTTTCGTCAGGGTGTTCGTCGAGTTCAGGTTCCAGTGATTGCGACGATGATGTTCCGCCGCGGAAAAGGAGTCGGCGGAGCGCTCGCAGCTGTTCACGCGACTCGACGCGGGATTTGGATCGCAGGTTTGACTTACTTGCCCAACAACTGGTGAGTCATGTGAATAATATTATATCTGCAAATTACGCTGTTGGATACCAGAATACCACTGCTATCCCTGTTTCGAATTCTTCAAATAGATCAGGCGATCCATTTTCTCAAGTACCGTCAATAAATGATATTACCGACTTAAATGTAACTGTAAAAGAACCATCTGTACCCAAAGCATGTCCCGATCGTGTGTCTAAATTAGCTTCTATGCAAAGGTTCAATTCCCCCGAGTGGAACTCTGTGAGATATACTGACGTACAGAAAAAGTATAGAGCATTTCCAGCATTTACCGAGCTAAAAGTAAATGAGGAATTAAGACATTTTGACGACCGTTTTGGTTCGTCACGTTGGTTTCAAATGGAACGTAGCTTTGCCGCCTTATCTAATGCATTTTTGGCACAAAATGAATTTGTCAATATAGCTTTACGCAGTATTATCGAATGGTCAGCACATCCAAATACGATATTATCACAACACTCGTTATATGGAAAATTAAAAGAACTATTTGGTGACGATTCCAGTTATAAATCCGTTTCTCATGATATTTTACAAATTATTTGCGGAAAACGTGCGGAGGTACTAGAGTTAAGACGTAAAGCGCTTCTCAAAGGTTTAAAAAGAAAATTTATACGCGAAGATATTGGCAAAATACCTCCAAGCACAGAGTATATGTTCAATCCACAAGAGTTATCCGACTATTTAAGTAAAATTGGGGGTATCGATAAATTAGAAAAGAATTCTATGGCGCAAACATCTACGGTAAAATCGAGATCACCTGTACGAAACAAGTCACCTGTGGCTTCTACCTCCCGTGATAATTTATTTCGTTTTCAACAAAAGACAAAACAAGAAAATAATAAAAATCGAAATTTCACTGAGCAGAATAGAAAGAAAAGGGGGGGACGAAAAGATCAGTTACAACGAAATAGACAAAAGTGACTCGAGAAGAATTTTGGGCGGTTGTCTAATGCGTTATCGAGAAGTGTGGCTGCAATACAAGCCGCCGCAAGCAATTCTCAAACTAATTTCATCAGCTCGCATTCCTTTCCATCAAACACCGCCACTAGTCTTTCCTACAACGGAAACAACTTTAAAATTTCAAACGCCGAGTTCAACAATAATGTCATCAGAAATAAAATGGATGATCCAAAACCGAATTCTAGAGCCCGCGCCCTTAACACCTTCTTTCATAAGCCCGCTTTTCATTATTACAAAAAGAGACAAACATCGGGTTATTTTCAATCTAAAAGCATTGAACAGGTTCATGAAGCCAAAACATTTTCACCTGTTCCATCACCACCAAATACCCAAATTTTTACAAACCGGAGATTGGATGGTAAAATTGGATTTGAGTCAAGCATATTACCACCTGCCGATAGCAAAAGAGCATCGTTGTTTTTTACGGATCTGTTACGAGGGCCGTTTACTGCAGATGACATGTCTGCCATTCGGGCTAGCAGCAGCACCGAGAATGTTTGCATCCGTCACAAACTGGTTGGCCGAGGTATTGCGCAGCAAAGGTCTACGCTTGGTAGTATACTTGGACGATTTTTTGATAGTCCACCAATGCAGAAAGACATTGGAGTTTCATCTTTACACAGCAGTGAAATTTTTGACAAGCCTCGGATGGAATATCAACCTGGAGAAATCTGTGCTTACCCCGACAAAGCTGATAGATTTCCTTGGAATTATTTGGGACACAAAATTAAATTTCAAGTACCTACCGTCAGACAAAATTTCCAAAATCCGTCAGTGTCTATCATCTCGCTTAACAGCCGGCAGTTGGACCCTCAAGCAGGCCCAGCGCCTCTTAGGGTATCTCAACTTTGCAACCTTCGTCACCCACCGGGGAAGGTTGCATTGCCGTACGCTGCAGCGCCACAGTCATCGATTACGAAAATTTCCCAATCCTATTCCGTTTGCAACCGAAGTAAAGAGAGAATTAATTTGGTGGCTCAACAACATATGCCAAGAGACTCCAATTCACCCCAAGAAATTACCGGTAAATTATGTTATCACAGACGCCTCGGACGTCCAATGGGGTGCCCTAGTGAACAACCAACGTCTGAAAGGCTTTTGGAGTCAACATCAACAAGATTGGCATTGCAACATGAAGGAAATGTTTGCAGTAATTGCAGCCATTTCATCGGAAGCAAGACGTGTAAGAAATTCAAAAGTAGTACTGCAAAGCGACAACAGGACTGTTGTGTCTTACATAAAGAAAGAAGGCGGCACAAAGTCGCCACAACTTCTAAATTTGGCGAAACAACTCTTAGCATTGACAGACAGTCTAAACATTGTATTGATCCCTCACTACCTTCCGGGACTTTACAACAAGGACGCCGACCAACTCTCTCGCAATCGCGCCGGTTCCGAGTGGCATTTGCTCAACAAGGCAACGACAAAAATCTTCCAACGGTGGGGAACTCCAGACGTAGACTTGTTCGCTTCAAAAAGAGCTCACGTCGTGCCGGAATATGCTACGCTAGACTTATCCGACTCGAAGGCTGGATTTCACGACGCATTCAGCGCTTATTGGTCTTACAATCTCGCGTGGGTGTTCCCTCCACCAGCTCTACTGCCACGTGTATTGCACCACCTGAATACAGCCACAGGAAAGTACATCATAGTGGCACCCAAGTGGAAGAAACCTTTTTGGCGCCCAGATCTGAAGAGCCGCGCCCTCGCACCTCCTATAAAATTACGGAATCTGGAAACAACATTGATAGACACAATGACGGACCGTCCGCCACCGCAAGTTCACCTCCTAAAGTTGGAAGCTTGGCTTATTTCGGCTGGGACACACTAACGGAAAGTTGGTCAAACGAAGAGAAACAATTGTTAGCCACGTGTTGGAGAGCATCTACAATAAAAACATACGCACCTATTTGGAACAAATGGTCGCATTGGTGTCGTGAAAATAAATTAGATTTTAAACGTCCTGATCCTAGCTTTGTAGCTAGATATTTAGCTAAACTATCTATTACTGATCGATTATCTTACCGTACCATTCTTGTCCATAAATCGGTTATAGCATCAGTATGCGAAACACTTTCTGATATTAAAATTTCTTCAAATAATTTAGTTAGGCACGTGCTTAAAGCTATATCCTTGGCAAAACCTATTTTACCAAAATTGCCAGTATGGGATGTAAGATTAGTAATTCAGTTTTTAAAAAATACGAATCCAAATTTGCATAGTTTATATGAAATTTCTAGACGAACAGCCACAATTCTATTACTAGCTTCAGGTCGTAGAATACATGATTTGACATTATTACATTGCGATCCCAAACATTTAGTGGATAAAGGGGAGTCAATCATTTTTTACCCTGCATTTGGTTCCAAAACTGATTCAGCATCGTTCCAACAATCAAATTGGATATTATTAGCTTCACCAGATAGAAATACAGATCCTATTTTTTGGATTAGAGCTCTAATAGATGCAACGAAAGGTATCAGAGGATCTCTGACAAATTTATTAATTACCACGAAAGAACCAGTACGGCCAGCCACTACTACAATTATAAGTGGCTGGATTAAGAAAACTCTTTCTGAGGCGGGAATTGAGGCTTCTCCGGGAAGCTGTAGATCAGCAGTGTCTTCATTAAATTTTTTAGAAAAATATTCAATTAATGATATCCTGTCTAAAGCAAATTGGCGTCATGAAAATACTTTCAGGAAATATTAACATAGACCTATAGATGATAAAGATCATAATAATGATATATTGTCGGAAATATCTCTTTCTAAATACTTTCTGGCATCAAATGATTAGACAATTTTACAATATTCCACGACTTATGTCATCCAATTATATATCTGAAAATGTTTCTTCAGTTTAATACCTTTATAAAAGAGTTAATTGTATAATTTAAACAAATTTGTGATTATATGTTATGTGCATTTATGTATTTTGGAGTTTTCTTTAGATCATATTACTGATTCATTATTTCAAAGTTACATTTTGTATTACCATCATTATTTCACATTGTTGCGTATGATTGCAAGCCACCAGGAGATAACAAACAGATCTCTCATAAAGGACTTCGGACGTCAAACGGAACACATAATATAAAAATTTTACCTTCCATTAAAATTTGTATTATGTTTCCTAAGACGTCCGAAGTCCAAATAATGTCTTCCTGGTGTATCAATGCATTATATTATGAGCCGAACAATGACCAAATATGGGTGGCTTGCTCAGTGTTATTGAAGTTGTTTTCAGATATCATTATTAAAAGCGGTAGATTGACCGGATTTTGTTAGCGACATCTGACGGATGCGTGTGGAAATACGATGTACTCTCTCATAAAGGACTTCGGACGTCTTAGGAAACATAATACAAATTTTAATGGAAGGTAAAATTTTTATATTTTTTGTTTTATTTATTTTGGCAACAGTCATATACATTTATTTTACATAAATAAGAACTTATGTTACTTATACTAATATAAGTCTAGTGTTATTGACCTCTAGTGCTGAAAAGAGGTTAGTTAGTTACAAAAAGTTTAGGTCTCCGTGAACAGTCTGATGAAACTAAGAACAAAAAATCTTTTCTATGGAGTTTGCGTGCCAAATAATGGCGGATTATTGCTATTGCATTCCTTCGGTGCGCTTTCTCCTTCTGAGTGCAGCTGTCAACACGGTTTTTAACATGTGACATTTGTGGAGATCGTGTTAGTCGAAAAAAACAAGAAAAAACGAAGTTTATGGCTAAATTTCATTTGAACGAAGCTCGGTAAGCAAATTACCTAGTTATTATTTACCCCTATGTAGGGACAGCAGATTGTATAAAGCCCAAATTTGAAAATTATATTTGTTTGCTATAAAATAGTGATGTACATACTACGATTGTCGATAACTATAACAAATAATTGATTTCAAAACATATCCCAAATTTTTAGTTCTTTCCTTGCCGACCCGTTTTAGCATAGGTTTTTGCGTAATGTGAGACAGTAAATATATACATCATTATTTATTTCACCAAAAAAGTGTACATAATTCCAATTCTTTTCCCAATTTAATCATATTATGTAATCGTAGCTATGAATATCTGTCTGAGGCACCTATCCTAAAAACGTTGAATAAAAAAAACTGTTTATTCTGTATTTTTTTACAGATTTAAGCAGTGGGTAAGGAAGATTTAATATGTATGTTCCAATTGAAAAACTACATACTTTAAAGTATGTATGTGGAAACCACTTTGAGACGACATCTTTTAATAGGAAACAAAATCGGCTTAAGAAATCTGCAGTACCATCAAAAAACCTTAATCTGAGGCTGAGGAACCAACTGCACATAGTACCAAAAAAGCGCAGCAACAAGTCATCGCAAAATAAATTACTTTTTGACAGATTATTTCCAAACAATATATTTTTTTATACTTAGAGAATTGAAAAATAATAAAACATTTATTAAAAGTTGTTTTTATTTAAATCTGGTCCACATTAAAGCATAACATTGTATTAGGACTGTCTCCAATGTAGAATGTTGTGCTGGTAATGTGGAGTCAAGTAACCCATAATAATTAGATTTAAAAAACATAATGTAAGCCTTCATTAAGATTTCGTACATTTTATCGATATCGATAAAAGCAGGCGCACTGCACCCAGTCCAGCACTATTGGCTCTGTTAGGTTGGCACTTTTGACTTTTGACGCAATGACAGACGATACTGGCTAATGTTGGTAATAGAATGCCATGCAAATTGTTAAAAATATTTTCTATGGAGTCCCGTCTCTTAACGTAGTGTTTTATATTCTCTTTGTCCGTGAACAATGTAATAAAGTATATTTTCTATGATACATAATATAATATGTTAATGAATAAGGTGGTGAATGTGTGTGTAGTAGCGTGCGCGTACCATGGCGTTGGTGGCGGGCAGGCGCGTGCGCAGCAGCTGCGTGACCACGTCCACGATGTGCTGGTGCAGGCGCGGGAAGCGCAGCATCTCCTGCTGCACCTCCGTGCCGCAGTGCTGCACGATGCGCTGCATCTCCTCGTGCACCTGCACACGCATCACGCTCTACAATCATATACTTCAAGCTAAAGTGCCACTAATCATTTCTAGATCTTGATATGGTTACCATATCGCACCTTTAGAATTGAAATGACTTAACTTAAAAAATTTACATAATGACTTTTAAACACGGAACGGCTCAAAAACATGTATTCTTTCAGTTTATAATTTTTAAACATACTCTTTTAGTCTAGAAAAGGATAAACGTACTACTTCCGTCTTTCTCAAATCACGCGTTTACCGCGCGTCCCTCGGTATTGAAGACATATTTTTTTATTGACTAAATAACAAGGGTTTAATTTAGTTATATTTACAGGTTTGATAATAAATCATTAAAACAACTCCTACCCTACAGTTAGTAACAAAAATTGTAATGTCGGACGCTTAGCCTAAAGTATTATAATCATAAAACTAAAAATTGACCAATTCTTCAATAACATTTTTGGCGTTTACTAAAAAACATGAATTTTGGATTAAGCCAGTTTAATTCTGAAGGTGCGATATGATGGGAAAGAAAACTATCCCACTACCGAAACAAATTTCGGTTTCAGGCGACTGGTATAAATAGGTAGGAATAAAGTTATTACACAACATCGCGACGATCATACTGTGCAATCATAGTAGATTAGCTGACTAATTTGATGAAAAACTTAAAACACATTTGTCATTAAAAACTTTCTAAATGATTGTAATTTGCTTTAAAATCATATGTTACCAATTCGACGCATCGCAGCGAAGGGTCCTCGAGGCGGCGGATCTGTCGCTTGACGAGCAGCTCGAAGGAGACCTCGGGCACGAACAGCGCGGGCCGCGGACCCGTCGCGTTGCGGATCGCCGTCAGGATGTCCATGCGCGTCAGACCTATATATACATTATATACTGTTACATATTTACTTCACTATGACATCCTCTAGTTTAGGTACATCAAGTAACTGATCATAATTTTGATAATGAGATCCCATATAGACAGCCTCCGTGGCGCAGTTGGTTAGACGCCGCCTGTGAAACGTGAGGCCGCGGGTTCGATTCCCGCACCGAAACTAATATTTGTATGATCCACAGGTATTTGTTTCGGGTCTGGGTGTTTGTGAGACCTAAGAACCTCTCGTAGTTTCTGATACCCACGACACAAGACTCGATCTTAGTGTGGGGTCAGGACTATGTATGTGACTGTTGGGTGTATTTATTTATTTATTTGACATCTCATTATGACGTTAGCATGGGTAAAACTGCTTTTATAGTTACTTTAAAACTTAATTCACGTATTTCGAAAGATATATTTTTACCATATACCTAATTTTAGTGTCTGTTTGGGTAAATGTGCAAAAATATATATGTCAGATTTTTTAAATAAGCAAAATATACTTGATGTAATATACAAAAGGGGACACCGGGCAAAAATATACGTTAAAGAGGACAGTTTTATGTCATATCATTAAATCTGTGTCTGTCACTCTTAGGGAGTCGCACTTAATCTTTTCCCACAATCCATAATTTCCCACGTTATTATTTGGTACACACGCACTACGCAGTGTACATCATTTATTCGCGACATCCACTCCAGTACAACACCTCAGTTCAACAAAGTGTACTAACCAGCCAACGGGTGTATAGAGTCGAGCGTCCGTCCAAATGTCTCATGGAAGATATATCCAATTCTTGCTCCTCCACATAACTCAGTAGTCTCAATATTCCGCGCAGTACCCTCGATAGTGGAGCAGTATGCGCTCGCGAACTTGGTGATAATTTGCAGTAGCGTCTGAGACTTATCTGTTACGTCCTCGCCGTATGAGTTCAGAAGAGATTGGAATTGAGATATCATCACGTTTACGCGAACCTGGAATTTGATTAATTGGAAGTAATCAATTAAATTAATACGAAAGCATATAGACATATCAATATGTAACACCATGTATAGGTATTTCAATAAGTAAGTAAGTATTTGAAATTACGTATTATTTTCTTTAGTACTTTTAAACTAGAAATGCCGAATCTTGCGCGATCGATTTTGATCTTACCAATACAAAACTGCACAAAAATATTCATTAACGACAACATTTTCATGATTTTTTACAAACCCAAACATATCGTGCCTTTTCAATAAAAAAAATAATTGGGAATTGAACCCAAAACCAAACGCTACACAGTCGACAGCTCCACATAAAGGTATCCTCAACGAGGTGACACAAATACTTATAAATTATTAATAGCAAATGGAAGCATCCAAGTGCTGGAATGTCGGCATTTATACCGAGAATCAATAAGGCAACGCGACACAATTGTCGATAAAAACGGACCTTGAGTTCCGGCAGGCAGTCACGTATGTGATGCATCAACAGCCTGTTCAATGTCTTGCCCAAGTAGGGCGTGCCGTTCCGCGTGGCGATGGTGGGGTACTTCCGCTGCAGATACGTCGCTTCGTCTTTCAGTGAGTCCTGGTTATATTAAAAATAATAATTAGCCATTTAAATAAATAAGTTGTTGAGGCAAAAAAGGAATTATCAAAAATGAATCACATGCATTAACAAGCTCGGTACTCAATTTTTGAAAGCAATAATAAATTTATTTCGACTACATTTAATTAGCAGTAATAAACATACATTTTACGTGCTTTTATCTATTCTATCGAGATCTTTAAGATATTCGCTAAAGTTTTAGGCTAGACATAATTATATGTTATTTAATCTCATTCGAACTGTAAATGAAAATAATTCAAATTAATGTTCAACGTAATTCAATATCTAATACTGAGACACGCCACTGTATCGAGACGGAACAGTTTGATTTACAACGCAGATAATATTACCGAAATGGACTTCTTGTCGATAATGTCTTGTTGGGATCTATTTACGACGCCTATGATGCCCAGTTTGACTGGGATCACGCGCCCGCACAGGATGTCGATAGCGTCCGTTCCTGAAATAAATCATGTCAACAAACTTGCATTACACGATATTCAATAATAATTCCGTTTATATTATTATTTTTATAGCTACCGCACCAGGCAAACGTGGTGAACTATGACTTAACTTTTTCTCAGTCGAACTGTCGGTTGCAGGGAGCCCCGAAATAAAGGCAGACTCAGTTATAAAATAATAAATAAATAAATAACAAATACACCCAACAGTCACATACATAGTCCTGATCCCACACTAAGATCGAGTCTTGTGTCGTGGGTATCAGGAACTACGAGAGACTTTTCGCGCTCACAAACACCCAGACCCGAAACAAATACTTGTGGTTCACACAAACATTTATCTCGGAGAGGGGATCGAACCCGCGGCGTCTCGTTTCACAGCCGTCTGACCAACTGCGCCACGGAGGCTGTTCATTATATCAATCTATGTGCTTTAATGATAATACATAATACGTTTCTCAGTTAGTGGATCATTATAGGCGGATACGGTACCAACATAAGTCCTACTGTACAGCCCCGATCTATACCATTGAAAGCTTAAACCATAGATAGGATGTAAATATTATTTAATAAATACGCCAATAATAATTTGATGCCCCAATAGTTCTTATCAAGCACTCAAACGTAATCATTTGTTAAGATAATTGGTAAAATTCGTTTATCTTGTTCTAATCACGTGAAAGAAGGATGGATACACGCAATTTTTTTATTTAATTTGCGTAATACATTAGACAGATTTCGTTTTGAGATGAATGTATACTATAACATATGCAATATTTTATACAATAAACTTGTATATAAGTACCTAAAAGGAAAATGTAGTAGATAAAAAGTCACGTCCATAGAAAAGTGTTGTTTAGTTAAAACAAATCAGATGTTTACAATGTCTTCCAATGATATGAAACAATATTTTACAAAGATCCAATGAAATACTATTAAGATATCGGTAAAAAATTGCTATCGATAAAAAGATCATCTAAATTCATATTACTTGACAAACATTACAGTGCTGATGAATGATCTATCCTTTTATTAGTGATGGTGAATTTTGGACATGTTCCAGTTTTGCCAATAAATAAACTGGACTCTTGAAGGTCACGAGAAAGTATTGGCTACAATGCAGATAATGACGTCACAGGGGCGGGGTTGTTTGTATCCAACATCGGACGTCCTTCTGAATAAATTGATTGCTACGACCGAGATTTTGTTGGCAATAATGAAATAAAACTATGAAAAGAGAAAACCCGGTAACATTTTGTTTACTTTTCCTTTAGTAAGAAAATGGGTCAATTGGTCTAAGGGGATGGACCGAGCAGTCAGGGGTAGACTTAAAGCTGGAAATAGGTCGGTGCCTAGGCTCTGCGTTTTATGAAAGGATGTAAATACTAGTCGAATAGGAAGCAAGCAGCGACCCCTAAAATATAGACATGTATCAGTGAAGGCGACTACAGACAGGATACCAAAAAAATTCGAAAAAATTAATAAAAATAATATGTTTTTTAGATTTACAGACTATTATTAATTAATACAAAGTACAAACATTGTCTTTTATGAATGTAGCTAATCAAAAACATCTCCAAGCTAGCGGTCAATGACACGCGCGCAGTAATGTTTTACACGAGAGCTACGAAATATCAAATTATTAAAATAAAAGCAAATGAATATTGCTTTGTATTTATATCTCAGTACCTGTATTATTACCAATTCATATTTAGTTGCAATCCCCTTATGTACTTTAAATATGTATGTATGTTACGAGTTTTATGTTTTACCTGCATCCATGAGATCAAGTTTAGTGACTACCGCCAGTGTCCTTCTTCCGTCAGGATCCACTTCTTTGGACATTTTAATAGCCTCGCTGGTGGCCATGTCTGTATTAGCCGCCGTCACAGCCAATATTATTGAATTTGGATTAGCTATGTATTTAATTATAAGGTTTCTTATTTGGTTCTCTATGTCTTCGGGCTGGTCGCCTATTGGTACCTACAATTTTATCATGAAGAAGTAACATTTTTATATGTGTATTGAGTACATAAATGTAGAATAACAAACGATATTCAACATGCATATATTTGATGACGCATTACGTTGGTTTGCAAATAAATGCCAAAACAAAACTTAAGTGCTCGGGATCAATATCCCGATCAATTCGTTTCGATGCCGTTATCGATCGAGCATGTTTTTGATTTTCAACAAGGCCGATTCGTCAGTAATACTGCGGAGGGCGCTTAATGCATCATAATTTGTCATTTCATATTACTGTTATATCCATTTTTCCTTTAAATACTCTGATAATCGTAAACAACGTGTTTTCTACATCGCGCATACTGTATGTGCATACATCACTGGTAAAATATTCACATGATGTCATTCTCACCTTCGTTATGCCGGGGAGATCCACCAACGTGAGATTAACAACTCTAGTAGAATAAATCTTGAGATTAATAGCTTCCGGACATATTCCCTTGTTACTACCGGCCATGCGATCAGTCTCCCTTTCTATCTCCTGTTTTATATCGTCGAAATCCGTGTAGATTTTGTCTTTCGTGTGTAAGAACTTCCCCCATTCTTCTAAATTTATAGTACCTGTAACAATAGGTATGATGTGGGACTTGTTGATGTGTCTGATGATTTATACATTTTCGTATGTTTGTTAATAACACACACTAGTAGGAATATTATTGTTTATTAATTAGTATGAAATTATAAATGAAATTTTTGCATGCATGTGTATATATGTCTGTAATTTGGTAAGAATAAGTATGTTTGAGTATTTATGAATAAATTATTCGAATGTGATGTATAAAATATAGATCAAGATTGGTGGGATCACACTTCATAACTAACATCAGTGGCGGCGTAAGGTAGGTTGGCACCCTGGGCGGTTTCGTATTGAGCACCCCTACCTAAAATATTACACCAAATAGTAAATACACGTAAGGTAGGTTGGCACCCTGGGCGGTTTCGTATTGAGCACCCCTACCTAAAATATTACACCAAATAGTAAATACACGTAAGGTAGGTTGGCACCCTGGGCGGTTTCGTATTGAGCACCCCTACCTAAAATATTACACCAAATAGTAAATACACGTAAGGTAGGTTGGCACCCTGGGCGGTTTCGTATTGAGCACCCCTACCTAAAATATTACACCAAATAGTAAATACACGTAAGGTAGGTTGGCACCCTGGGCGGTTTCGTATTGAGCACCCCTACCTAAAATATGACACCAAATAGTAAATACTATACATGCTTACTCCGGACTTTTCGTGCTCGTATAAGATCAGACTTTTTTTGTTTGTAGCGAAAAAAAAAAAAAAAAAAAAAAAAAAAAAAAAAAAAAAAAGGTCGTCCTTCTTTGTAGGCGGTGGCGAACAGGATCGTTTCGCCCACGATCGTGGTCCACGCTCTTCGTTTGTTGTCGCTTGTCGGGTTGTCGTTGTCACCCCTTGGTGCTTGGTACCCGGGGCGGACCGCCCCCATCGCCCCCCCTTTACGCCGCCACTGACTAACATCTACATTCAATACAAACCTGTGGCAAAAATTGATTGGGAAAGTTGAGCTAAGGGGTTCCACGCTGTTCCCTCTTTGTTCTGGTTTATAAGTGCTAAAATATTTGTAGTATCATATGATATACATACTATTTAATCATTTAGATTTACAAATGTTAAAATAAATTAATACATACTTCAAACTACATAAATACATATATTATGTAGACATTGTCGAAAATGAAATCACACAGTTTTTAATGACTTCAGTCCACCTGGGCACCAATACTTACTGATTTTGTAGAGTACGTTTTTGTTGTTAATTGTACAAAAACAAAGATTAATGATCATATACACTAAAACTAAAAATGATGCAAAAAGCTGATTTAAAGTTCAAATTATATTCACAAAATATGTTGGATGTATCATGCTTGGTTGCTTATGTGTTAAATTTATACAAGAAGGTGTATTACTTAGAAGTTAGAACTTATCTTAATATAGATATTAATTAGAACTAATTAACATTCCTTTTGCCTATTCTGTTGTAAAGCCAAAAGTAATTTTGAACCATAAATATAATGTAGTCTAAAAAATCTAAGGCACTAATTGATAAGATATTATTCAGATTTGTTCCTCAATTATACTTAAATAATGAAAAGAGATTAACTAGGTATTTAAAATGTAATCGCAAAATTTGATAGCACTTTAAAAGTTGTATCTCAATTTTATGTGCTTTTTAAAATAAATTATTGCCAATAACAATTTTGTAAGTAGTGTTCCAAAATGTTATATATCTCATTTAAATATAACTTTGTATACTAGTTTAATAAATTAAATTGGTAAGATACATATTATTATGTTTGTGTATTTCTTATTGTAACTGATATCATTGAGGAGGTGGTCAATGTGCTACACTACAATAACTTTGACATTGAAAATCATTTATAGTAAGGAAACTAGAAATAACAACCATTTTTATTGACTCATGCAATGATAATGAAGTAAAATACTATGTGATTCAAAACAAAGGATATCATGTTGTTATGACTAAAGATAGATTGAAAAGCAAATTGACTACAAGAAATTATGTTTGATAAGGCAAATGAACAAGTGGGTCACATGAAAGTGATGACTGATGAGTCTTTATTAAATCACAATTTAAAGAATAGTAAAATGCTTTTCTTGGTGATCCCTAAGTTTTATCAGTTTTAAATACCACAGAGGATAGTTCATTGTGATCTAAAACAGTTTGTGTTGCAAATAAGATATGGAAAAAGCAAAATCATATTTAGCCAATAAATGACAATACTAAATATTTGAATAGTACATAGACCTGCTTTTCAAGAAAGCTGAAATATTATATCTAGCAAATGAAATCAATTAGCACTCTGTAAGTGTAACACTTTACGGAGCTGAAACTATTTCAATCCTCTTTTTTGGAGATAAAATAAAGCTAAAGGAGGTTTTATTGATATTTTCGTGTATTAGTTTCTGCTATACACATACACTTAGTGAGCGCCACACTGAAATTTCGTAGGAGGAAAATATAAATAAATGGTAGTACTCTCAAAGAATGCCATAAAAAATATTACAATGACTTCAACTGAATTGAAAGAGATGGAATTTAGTTCGAAACTCTACAAACAACTCAGTGTGGCAGTGTTAGTAGAAGTAATCAACAGACCGAAAAAAATAATCTAGGCTTTCATAAAAAAAAAAATTAATAAACAACTCACCTTCTTCAGCTGAGCGATGTTCTTTACTATCTTTCGGAGAGTAAACAAGTTGTAGAATCAGTGGACGTCGAGTGACTATCCCAGGGCCCCGAGGAAGGAATGAACGTCCAACAAGGCTCTCTATCACAGAACTCTTGCCTGAACTCTGTCAACAAAACAATTTGATTTAGAGTATTAATATATGAGTTCTTAGGATAGTACATGCATTAATAGAGCTGTTTATCATAAATATCATATATTGTTGAGGTATGTTATTCCAATAAATAAGTGCGTGGTGACATGCTGGTAAGGTAGCAGACGCCGCTGCCTACATGTTCATGGTGGTTGTGGGTTCAAATCCCAGGGCACACCTCTGATTCTTCGGAGTTATGTGTGTATTGATAGTCAATCACCACACACTTTAACGGTGAAGGAAAACATTGTGCAGAAAACTGCATACCATAGTGATTTTAAAGAATTTCTATGGTATGTAAGTCGGCCAACCCGCACTAAGCCAGCGTGGTGGACTATATGGCTTAACCACTCTCAATCGATCCCCTTGGTTGTAGTGTAGGCCCGTGCCCAGCAGTGGGACGTATATGGGCTAATGTAATGTTTTTCCAATGCAGTCATATTAATTTAGTTAAGAAGATATTTTTCTACAAAATATTGTATTGCTAATTTGAATACAGATCCATGGAATGAAAACTGCACTAATTTATGTTTAAAATATTCTATGTTTATACTAAATGTTCCACAAAAACATCCATGAAAATGTGATTTAAATCTTTCAATCTATCTAGTGGCATATTTGTGAATTCAGTTTTTAATGCTATCCAGGAAACTAAATTCTCATTACACGCAAGGTTTGTATTATATTTAATATTTCAATAAGGGACTTTACATTCAGTAGTGGTGTTCTCATAAATAGTAATTATCTAAATAAGGGATATTTAGTTCTGTAGTGGTATTAATTTATTAATCTTATATAAAAATAGAACATGAATACAGTACTGAATATTGACTGTAATATGGTTAGTACTTAGAACACCATTAAAATAATAATTACTAAGATATTTGTGATTTGTCATTGAAAACAAGGCTGAGTAATTAAAACATGAGTGTTAGTTTATAAAGAGTGATGATACAGTCATAAAACCCTAAAATCATGAGTGCTCAAGTGATACAATCTTTATCATTATTTTTAGTGGCAGATCCCAAAAAGAATCCCAGATTTCAGAAAAGCCAGCTTATTATACATGACTAACTGATTCGAAATATGTTGAACAACAATAAATTCGTGAAAGTGAGAAGGTTTTAATTGTCTGAAATAATAGACGAAATAGAAAGCATGAAATTAAACATTTTCAGTCCTGTCAATGAACATGACACAAAATGTCAAGTAAAATCTGAGTACAAGGCCTCTGCGCAATGCTGAGTCCATTGCCGCCCGGTTCAATTACAGCAATTTAATAGCACGTAACTTAATCTAGATGTGCAATCAATGTACGGTCTTGGTCAATGACGGGGTACCCCAATTGAATAAATGGGGACAAAGAACTCAACTGACACCTTTACATAACCATTACATTTTTTTCGCAAAGCAAAATAACGTGTTTAAAATTTGCAATATATATACATATTATATTTATTATTATGCAGTATTAACAGAAAAATAACTGCTCACCTGGGTTCCTAAAACTACTATTTGAGGTAATTGAATGGCATCGGCTCCGACAGTGTTAAAAACATCTTGCAACTTATTAATAACTGGTATAAGGGCTTCCATAATTTTTCACAATGTCTAATGCACTCCACTAATATTATCAGGATTTAACACGTTGGTTTTATGTAATACGAAATGATTATTTTTATCGAATATCAAAACAGACAAACCAACCGGTATAAGTCGGCCATATTGATTTGTTTGCCCCCGCCCCCGCATCACCTTCTTGTTAGTGATGTCCGTAAACATTATATAGGTAGTCGATTATAAATGGTGTTCCTAAATTAATACAATCGATAAAACATAAACACACACAGTCCACTGGAGTAACTTTGGCCTAGTATTTAAGAATAGATATTGTATTTTTTATTTTCTGTCGACTCGATGAGTAAAGAAAAATGGCGGAATATTAACGTATTTTATTCAATTTTAAGCTAATATGACTCATAATATTTTATCAGCAAACATGTGCAATTGTCGCTTGTTAGTCGGGCGCATAAAGTTTTTTTCCTTGAATGATAACCTTCTGCTCTCTCTCTCTTCAGCCATAGGAAGTCCCCTACTAAACATAAGCCACCCCCAAAAATCTCCACATCGACCTGTTGGAAGCAGCCCGCATCCAGCGACTTCCTGCAACCTTTACCAGGTCGTCCGTCCACATTGTAGGCGGGCAGGGCCGCAGGCGTCAGACACTTCATTACCATCAACCTGTTGCAGTCCACTGCTGAACATATGTATATCTCTCCCAAGGTACGCAACAGAGCCCGTATTGCTGCTTTATGGATCCAGCTGCTACAGGCCTTCTTGTGCACGTCGTCCCGCCATCTGGCCAGAGGGCATTCCACGCTACGTTTGCCAAGACGCGGTCTCCACTTCAGAACACGCTTATTCCAGCGGTTATCTGTACTGCGACATGTGTGGCTAGCGCATTGCCACTGCAACCTATTAACTTTCAGAGCCATGTCCGTCATCTTGGTTCCTTTACACATCACTTCATTCCGAATTTTATCTTTCAGAGACTTTGAGAATAGCTCTCTCCATAGCACATTGAGCAACTTTAAGCTTATGGATTAGCCCCACAGTCAGTGTCCACGTCTCAGGTCCGTACGTTATTACAGGGAGGACGCACTGGATGAACACTTTAGTGTCCAGGCTCTGTGGTATATTTGAAGAAAATATGTGGTACAACTTTCTAAACGATGCGCAGCCCAACGGAATCCTCCTATCGCCTTCCTTTTCGAAGTTGTATCTATCCAATTGAATTATTTGCCCGAGGTAGACATATTTCTTGTCAACTTCGACAGGCGTGCCATCTATGATAATTCATCCCGAGGCGACGAGGTCATTAGACATGACTTTCGTCTTGTCCAGTTTCATCCGTAAATCTTCGTTTGGAGGCTTTATATAGGCTGTGCAGCATTTCTTGAACTTTCTACAGCGATTCTGTCATCATTACGATTATCGGCGAATCTTAAGTGCGTCATGTATTCGCCATTTATATTGATGCCTCGCCCGTTCCAGTTTAGTCTTTAAAACGTCTTCCAATGTATTTGTAAGCAGTTTCTGGGATATCACATCCCCCTGCTCTACTTTTATTGTTTGGACTATGCCATTGATGTTAGGTTTTGATATTATTTATTATTATTACCATACTTAATTAAACCTTATGGCAAAATACTTATAACTAATTTTCAAATGCATCTACATATGTATCACTAACTTCAATTTTAATAATTTGAAATTTTATTTTAATTTAAATGAGAAAAATTATAACATTTATTTTACCTTACCGTTATGACAATAAGCGGATGAGGTCACATGGACGTTAATGTGATAAAGTCCTTGCGCATTATTAATTTGCGAGGCTCAATGCTCATAAAAATTATTAAGCTAAGCCGAGAAAGTAAGTCAGACATAGCGAAACTATAAAACTCCATGAATACCTATGCAACCCAAAAATTTGGTATAGAAGTCGATTATTGGGTAATTATCGATTACGTTGCTTTTAATGATTACATCGACATCCTTAATTTGACAACAAACGTCAAGCTTTCAGAAGAATTTTAGGAATTCGCGTCCATTTAATAAATAAAGTTTTAGTAAAAAGTAAATACCTAAATTACCATAACGGCATAAGAAACCGCAACAATGTTTAATTTACGGGTAACTTCAAAATCGATACAATTGTAATCGGACGCCGGATGAGGTTATATATGCTAAAGTTCAACCAATGTTAATTTCAGGATAACCGCATTGATTCAGGACGCTACGCGACCAACTCGCAATCAATAGAGTTTGGACCGTGGCATGTATCGTACGATATAAGCTGTATCCTTCCCAGCGTGTGTTCTACAAAGGTTGTGTGTGAACGCGACGATGATCAATTCTGTCAGTTTTGCATGTAAGTACCAAGTACTCCTCTTTTTTGGAACGAAGTTCCTTATTTTTTAAACTTTTAATCATTCGAAAAGTTATACATTTGTTATATAATATATAATATATATAATAACTAGCGCAAAGTAGTATAGTCAATCAATATTTCAAATAAATTTACTGGTAGAATGTTTTTCCTCTTCTGTTTTAGATATTATCCAATATATTACTGTGATTTAGTGATGTTTATGTACTTATGATTATTGGCATTTAAGAAAATTTAAATAATAAATAAGGTCATAATTGTCAAGGTACATTATTCCTTTAATCAGTAGTAATGCTTATATCACCTTTATAAACTAGTGAATGAATTTGTGTAGCAAGTAACAATTCCCAACAATTCCAATAGTTTTTAGTTTTAACAATTTTATTACTATGCAAAAGCAACAAAGTTATGAAATTATATTGTATTTTTTTTACAGATACTGCAAGGAACTATCAATACCTCATTTTCCTGATATGGTGTTTCCTAAAAACACATTAACACTGACTCATAAGAGTGGTGCTGTGATACAGTTTAATCCTCTTGATGCATTAAAGTGTGTTGGGAAAAATGAATGCATTGAGGTATCATGTGCTGAAGCTTGGCAGGAAGCCAGGTGATTAAACTTAACATAATATGATTTAAAAATAAATATGTAATTTTACTTAGACATACTATACCAAGTATAGCGTACCTATCTAGTATGAAATAATCATTAATTTAATTAATCTATGTTTATGGCAGATACTGTGAAGGTTCTAGGTTTCATATGGAATATGCCATGCCATAATAGTAAACCAATATTGCAAATGCTGTTTACCAAGATGTTACTTAGAGCAAGGCTTGTATCAAAGGGAGGGACCAGAATAACAATAAATATTTTAATTTCTTTGGTAGAAGATAAATTCCATAAATTGAAGGCTATCCTTTATTTATTTCTTTATATGTAAATTTAAATTTTCATCAGTATTGAATGTCCATAATGAATATCAGGTTCTGATTATAATTTAGACAGTAATTGTATGTCTAATGCATGCCATATTTATCCGTAGCTACAAAAAGACAACTGCTGAACATCGGCCTACTACAAGGATTACTACATGGCCTTTTGGAAGCCACATATTTGATTTATTTAAACGATTTATGAATATTCTTTTAGGCCTGATTCAGAAAAGTTAAAAAAGACATTTGACTGGACATTTTCTACTGATTACAAAGGTACACTTACAAATAATATTGTTGTAGAAGAAACAGATGAGGTGATTAATTTTGAGTTGTTAAAACAAAGAGATCAAATTCTATTCTATCATGATCTGACACTGTTTGAAGATGAACTCCATGACCATGGGATCTCAGTACTCTCGGTAAAAATTGTAAGTATTTATTTATTTTATTTAAATAAATAACTTCACATACAAACATATTGTACATAGGCGGACTTAATGCCAAAGGCATTCTCTTCCAGTCTACCTTGAGATTTAATTTCTATTGTAGTGGGTGTACCAGTAACAAACCGAATAAGCGACATTTTAAAAGTAATTTTGATATTGTGACTCAACTATTACAACAATCATTCCAAAAAAACGAATTGACTACTCCTTGTCTATCATAGAATCATGTAGCTTATTCCAATTTTCTTAATAGCTGTAAGGTTTATTTTTATTCAACAATCAATGTGGAAAGTCGCAATGTGCCTAAGGTTGACCAGATCGTACCAGCAATAGACCAGACGTTGAGCCAATAGTGAACCAATAAATAAAATAATTTTTCATAATGAAGAATATTTTTATTTTAATTACTAAATTGTTTTGTACATAATAATCATCACAACTTTTCATCAGTCTACAAGTTTCAAGTAATACTTAAATGCTCCATGGCTAATAATGTTACTAAAATTAATAAATTGACTAATTTAAGAACTATAGGTAACTAACAAGAGATTCATATCACTTACATACACAAGTGTCATAATCATAACTTGCAATAATAAAATATCTATGAATGAACACGAATTAAAAATATGAAATAAATCAAAATAAAAATAAAATAATGAATGTACTTCTTAAAAAATTAAAAAGAATTAAATTTTTGGCCTAAATTTATCCATTTCAGGAAATCTATAAAAACCTCGACTATTAGCCAAGGTTGGAACTGGTATCTTCTCTTCTATCGCATCTTTCAGGTACCAAATGCTTGGTCAATATAGTGGGAGGTCCCATTTTTCGTTGAACTGGATATTTTAACTTTATTTTATTTATGACCGTAGTGTAGGGTATATTGTATTTTCGACATGTTTCTCTAATTTTTGCACCATTACTTATTTCGTCAATCGCTTTTAACACATCTTCCTCTTTATAGTTAAAGAAGTAAGAACGTTCTTTTCGGCGGCATTGTCTGTAAAAAAATGTAGTTGTGGTCAATTACTGGAACACACTCGTAGTATAGATATTACCAGTAATAAACCACTGGTCTACAACTGGAACATTGTGGATATTGTAATTGTTTTTATTATAATATTTTATTGCAGTATTAAGTAAACCTAAATGTAAAAGAAAAAATAAAAAAAAAATCAAAAAGCTAAATCACCAGTTGCAGACCAAATGGCATATTACTGGAAAATCATTCAATTCGTGTTCCATTAGTTTACCAATGACAACTATTTATTTAAATTAGCATTTTCTGATGAAATAAGACGTAATATTATTGCTTTTCAGAACATATGACGCAATTAATTAGAAAAGTGGTTACAGCAATTGATATAAACAAAGATTAAAACATATTTAAAAAACTTACCGTCAATGTGTCCCTTACTAATATGGCCGCCCGAAACGAAGTGAACGATTGTCGTTTCGAATCTTGTTTTTTAAACGGATGTAGATGTCGTGTTTTTCGCTTTGATTTATGCCTATATGATTGGTAGAAGTACGGCAGTGCTACCAAACGTAACATAAGTGGCGGGAAATTCGACAGATTGTTAATATTTTGATGTGAAATTAGAAATGGTGTACTACTGGTTCCTGGTGTGGGACTGGTGCACCCACTTTAAAATGATAAATTATAGTTCTACATTGTATTGTATTGTATCAACCCATATATATCCCACTGCAGGCCAAGGGCCTCCTATACTTTATTTAGTTACACATAAACAAAAATAATACCAAGTTTGAAAATGATGTCACTTCATAGTAAAACAATACATTTTATTGAACATTATTAACATATTATGCATTATGTCATAAGTTGTGTGCATTTATATTTACAGACAGAAAAGCAGTTTAAAATTTACTTAATTAATCTTAATTCACTGAATAGAACATGGAAGTGATATTTGTTTTAATAAAAGTATTGAACCATATTAATGTAATTCATATAATGGCGCAGATGGTTAGACGCCGACTGTGAAACGATAGGGCCTCGGCTTCGATCCCCACACCAAGACAAATGTTTGTAAGATCCACAGATATTTGTTTCGGGTCGGGGTGTTTGTGAGAACGAAAAGTCTCCCATAGTTACTGACACCCATGACAAGACTTAATTGATATGTTCTGTTCAGGACTATGAATGTGACTGTTGGATGTATTTATTATTATATTTATTAATATATTAGGACCAAGCAAGTTAGTCCATATAATGAGTGTGTATTTGTTTACAGCGCGTCATGCCCACGTACTGGTATGTGCTCTTGAGATATTTCTTGAGAGTGGATCACGTATTAGTGAGAGCGCGGGAAACCCGAATGTTCCATATGCTCAATTCTAATTACGTCCTAAGAGAATACACATTTAAAGAATCAAGTGCAAAAGCCTTAAATGTAAGTTGTTTTTTTATCATTTACATGAGTTACTATTATGGACCTGCAGATGATGAATTTTCGATACGCGATTAAGATATAGTATCTTTCGGTTTATACTATATTAAGATACTAATAAAGATTAGTCAATCACGACTCGCTTTATTTACCCGTAAACTTTTTCTTTTGTTGTGCCATTGTATGTAAAAGTATATTGGAAGCTCATGATAGTACCCACAAAAGCAGATGTGTGACTAGTCCCTCTACAGCCCGAATAGGAAATATATGAATTATCAATACCCCACTTTTGACTGTAGGACCATGGATCTTATGTTTCACAGCTTAACAAACATTAACGATATTATTTATAAGTATTTGATTTATTCCGATTACCTAGTCATGTTGTTGGAAAGCTATTAAACATTATTTTATACTGCACTTAAGACTATTACAAACCATTTACTTAAGATATTTTGAATCACGCTACCGACTTAAAATGCAGCGACTGCCTTTCCGCGTATTATCGACAAAGTAAAGAAGTCACCACACTTGGATGGCATTTCATTTCATAAACATGTAAAACTGCTGCGGCTACATGCAGTAATTATATATGTAGCCTGAACTTGCAGTCGACAGTGGGGTTCCGTAATCTGAATAGTACCTTTATGAGAACGACAAATACTGAATTCTCTATTATAAAATAGTGAGGTGCTTTTGCATCATCCCAAATTGCATTTATTCAGAGCACGTTCGCTCAACGTGCGCAATCGATTAAATCAATCACTCGTATTGCTTGGAATATATCTGAAATCAATCTCAAGCTACTTACAATAATTAGCCTGATAATAATTGGGGGATAGTGGCAGATAATACTATCACACATTAAAGAACACAAATCGGTTTCTCTATAATCAAGTTAGTACCAAATTACTAAGATTGTCTCAATAATTTATTTTCTTGGAAACGAGTGTCTTGTAGTATGGTTTGTATTAAATGTGGTTGAATCTAATTTCGTTTACAATAAAAGGAGCACAGTAAAGTGTTGTATATTTACGAGTACTGATGAGTATTAATTATATACAATCAGTATATAATCTTATAAAGAAGTTTAAGGTCTAAATTTGGCTTGTTTAACCTGTCTGAACTTTAGACGATTTAGGGTACAGATTCTAGATTCCCAAAAAAATGTTGAGAGCTCATCACAGATTTGCAAAAGGCAAATGATTAACGTGCTCTTGTGCACGTAGTCGAGTTTAATATCTCAAACAATGTATGTAGTTGTATCCGTATCACTGCAGGGTTATAACGACGATTTTCACATTCATTACAGATATGATATATTTATAATCGGTTTTTCATATTTTAGATGCCGACGTCACACATGAAGGACGCTGACGACGTGATACCACACCTCGCAGTTAAAGAGAAAGTAACACATAAATTAATTGTAAATTTTGATTCTAACTCATAGATTAACTTGTTAAGTATAATGAAGTTTCAATTGAGATTACTGCAATCGATTACATTCAATGATCTTGTACGTAAAGTGTTAATTTCTTGGCTAGAAATTGTAAAGAGATGGCGGTCATTAAGTTGTATAAAGTGATTTGTGGTTCAATGTGTTTTTTATTTACCAATATTCCATAGATTAATCAAAGGGCTAATGTTGAATAGAATTTAATGTTTGATTCTTCACCTAAATCTCTAAAAACAATAAAGGATTTTTCTTACGAAATTCTTCAAATATCATTATACATTAACATTAAGAACGTTATGAACCAAACGTTTGTAAAAGTAACGTCATCACGCGACAAAGCTTTTGCCGGCCCTTGATCATAATTCGCAACCCCCTCGCACATACTACACCCCTGTCCTTGTGTTGTTGCCGGATCACCCACTTAGTACATAAAGGTCATTGACACATCACACATAAGTCAGGCAAACCAGCACACGGTTAGCCACCCGTTGTGAGATTCACATGCAACAATGAAGTATTCCCTGTTAAATTATAAGTTCTTGGTCTAATTTTACAGTCTATGTAGATTAAGGATGAAATTCATCTTGCTTAAACGGATATGCTACTTTTAGGGTGGGTTGCAGAAAATCTGACGTTATTGTTAACGGTAAAGTTAACTTTAGCAGTGACAATAACAACGACCACGGGATAGAAAATTCTTTTGTTGCACCATTGTCATAATTGTTATAGTTAAAGTTAAAAGAGTGACCAGTGAAATGATGCGATGCGATTTTACGTCGGAATTTATGAGCGTATTTTTGTAAATTGTTTTAAAGTACAGGTTATAATTCAAATCGATACACAAATGACAATTATCAATACAGAGAACACACACAAATAACGAAAGATAACCGTGACTTTAACAATAACTGCCCCAAATTGAACGGTTAATGTTAATGTTATACGTGACGTCATTTTAACAATTGTTAATTTTATGCAACCCGAAAATTGCATAACCGTCGATTTGACGGCTGATTAGCCCTTAGTTAATGTTAAAGTTATTTTCTGCAACCCACCCTTAGGGTGAACATGTTTCGCCCCTTTGCTATTTTACCACCAACGAGTGCAAACAGCGTTGCTATTTTCTCACACACGTAGATAATAAATAAATGAATTAATAAGCAGTTATAAATAAATAATAATAAGCTCTAGATTAAAAGTATAATTATGTAGGTATATAAGTTATTTTTATACTGGCACGACAAAGTCACTACAAGACGGCAACAGTTTAAACTTTAATCGAAACAGAGTGTCTATTGGTACGCGATGTTTATAAAGAGATAAACACAATGTTACCTGCCTGTTCAAAATCGGATGTACACATGAACACGAAAAGCGACCTCATGTATCACTATGACGGGTTTTCCACCATGCTGTATAGTGGTGGTGCCCTTAAGAGATTCAGTTACGAGGAGATCCGTAAAATAGCATATTCCTAGGTAAGTTGAAGCGCTTATGTCGGCGAAAGTTGTGTCCGACTGCTAGTCGATCCTGCGTAGTTTCAAGGGTGGAAGTAAAAATAATAAGAGTCAAGGTCTACAATATGGTTGGACCTACATATATTTTTTATTACAATAATGGAAGAAATCAGAAAAGAAACAATCTAGGTAGTAACATGCCTGTCGAAGAAATTATGTCTTTCCTACAATGTCAATAATCTTGTTTATTGATTGCAATTAAACCTGATATTTACAATGTTGTTGTTATATATAGGCTGATTCTTTTTACTTTGCATTATAATATTAGAGGATAATTATTACATAATCATAACTAAATACATTTACGAACATGTCCTGACTCTTGAGTCTTGATCGCACAGTGAGAAACGTGTCGATCAAGAACCCACGAGGGGGTAACATGGGCTTGTAATACTATGGACGGAAACATATTTGGTGATCACATATGTAGGTATTCATCTGTCTTAGCGCAGGATATAGACCTGCGGGCTTCGACTTCACAAATTATATGTCTTCTTCCTCACTAATCGACGAGAGGCGTCAGTGTCAATAAAATAAAAATCCCATTTATATTTCAGATATCTTTGTGTCCCACATAGCATTACGTAGGCCGGTGTTAGAGTCGATTTTTTCAATCTACGCTATTTCGTGTTAACTGGGATCCCAGGTTGAAAGTCATTGCCTCTTTCAATAGTTCTATTTCTTGACGACATGTAGTTGGAGCTTTTTGGTTCCACCTCGGAGCTTTAGCCTAGCTATGTTGAGGCCCAGGTATATTATGTTCCCAACGTACTTCTGAGAATGCAGAAAAACAAACATAGTATATGTGTTGTAACGTAATGATTACTTAATCTATGTAGGTGTGAGATATTATTGTGAAACTTGCGATATTCAATTATTGTTTTTTTTTGGAATCACCTGTACGTAAGGTAGCAACTTATCTTGCCAGTGAAGTACATACATATATTCATTATAAGTAGGTACTCAATCATTTATTGCTCATATCAGTCAAATCAAAGGGCATTTATTGATCGTTAACAGTAAATGCGTTTAAATAAATGATTAAAAGGATATGGAAAGTGGGGTATTACCATGATGTGGGGACCATGGACTTTTTTCAGGCATTTTTCAGTATTGTATCAGCCCATGTATGTACGTCTCACTGCAGGGCACGGGCCTACTCTAAAATCGAGGTTACGATTGAAAGAGGTTAGGTCGTAGAGTTCACCACGCTGGCCTAATGCGGGTTGACGGACTTTATATACGATATAAATTCTTACAAATCGCTATGGTATGCAGGTTTCCTTACGATGTTTTCCTTCACACACATGGCTCTGAAAAGTCACAGGTGTGCCCTGGGATTTGAACTCGCGACCATCGTGATCATGTAGGCAGCTGCGTCTGTTCCGATACCAACAAGCCACTAGGCACTTGATATTATTCCTAAATAACATAATCTGTGGATAGTCGATTCATAAGTCGATGGTAAGGTAATTAACTTAATTTTTTATAAAAATTGCAGAAGTATAGCTGTTTCTATGATGTCGGCATAATTGAGGAGGAAACAAAAAGGTATTCTCAGCTTATATTCATATAGAGAAAATAATACTAATCGCTTTTTATTATACTATATTAATTATGTGTCTGCGCAATAATTGTTTAAAATTAAATTTGTAATAATTAATTTTATTAATACGAATAATTGTTAGTACGAATATTTTACAGTGAGAAACATTATATGCGTTTAGTTCCTTTGATAATATTGCTTCATGTATTATCAATATAAAAGAGTAAATTAATTATTTGAATAAAGAGATGAGAGAAGAACATAATTAAACAATTTTCTTTACGATAAATTACGGGTCTTTTCACTGGGGAATTCTTGGACCGGGCCGTGCAGGACCCTAACATTGTTGCGTTACTGGACATAATATCTACGCCTATATAATTATACATACATTATGTATACTGATAAGTTATCAAAGCGTTGGTAGCTAATTAATAATTTTCTACACTGTCAGTCATACACGAAGCTTGGATTCCCAGTGTTATGGACATTAGAAATTGCCAGATTAACTTTTGCAATATAATTGGGATCCATTATTTTCTTATCATAGAGAATTTGCCGAAAAAGTAAATCTGCTATTATTTACTTAATTAACTTGGATTGCCGATAGAAAAATGTGCCACGGGCATATTTTTTTTACTGTTTTAGTCGGTATGTATATGTATATTTATATTATTATATGATATATAAGGGCGTCAATTATATTTTAAAGGAGATTTTTCATATCTGTATATTATTCATGTCGTTATAGTTTTATTAATTTATTTTTTTGCCTTATTATGGAAATCTACATAATTATTGGGTTTTCTACCCCTTTTTTTTTACGAAAAAATGCAAGCATTCCGTATCTATAGTAATGAAATTAAATATTTTAAAATATTATTTAAAATATTATATTAAAGACCTACTGAGGTTTCTTGCTAAAATATGTTATACTGGAATATATTTTTTATCTTGAAAAACTATTTTAATACAGGATGATTCGCTATCTTTCAGTTAAATTCATTCGTATGTCTGCAGTGAATAATCTCTGTTCTGATAACTACATAATTGAGAAAAACCTTCAGTTATTCTTTATAAATAATTTGCTTTTATATGCTGCGTTTAGCGAGCTTAATTAAATAATAAATAAGGCATATTGTTGCGATGCGAATTCTAACCAATCAGTATACCTCAAGCATAAGAAAATTCTGTTAGTATAAGTGGCAATTATATTTCATTTATAAATAAATAAATACATCGACCAGTCCCACACATATTCCTGATCCCACAATGAGATAGAAGTCTTTTGTCGTAGGTATTAGAAACAACGATCAAATTTTCGGTTTTAACTTATATCGGCAATCAAAATATATTTTAGGTAACAGATCTCAATTTTTTATCAGTGCGGGAACTATTCAAGATTCACATTCAAGATCTTAACAGTTGCGCTGGACAGTGAATGTATTAAAATATCAAATATGGCAGGTTTTCATAATATAATTTATTGTATTTTCAGCTATATGCGGGATTCAAAATAGCGCTGGACAAATCTTAACCTACGATGTGAATTTGTCGAACCTTCTATTAATGCAACAAGGGCTGGGTTGGCCCCACGAGTTGCAAGTAGCTGTGGGCCACGAAGCGATTCTGAAGCTAGGCAACTATCTTGTAAACCAGCAGTCGTGTGAGATTACTTCGCCAGCAGGAATCACTTTTAACGTTCGTCAACCACCAAGCAGCAAGTAAGTCTCTTATAGCTAGTCTGTGTATTTTTGCGAAGTTATGGAGCAAATCTATTACATAATTTAGGTAGAGTATTTATTCTATCCTGGGTTAAAGCATTCTCTACGACTTGGAGGGGTTACCCCTGAGTTAACTACGTTGGATGGTCTTTTTTTTCCAAATAGCGTTATCTAGCTCCGTTTGCGTTTTGGCAGGACTGTAGCATTTTCGATTGCAATTCAATCGTATATAACTGATTATCGTGTCTCCTAATATTTTTGCAAAGTGAAATACTGTTTCATCAATAATTTCTGCTTTACTTGTAATAGAAAGTAAGAAGGGCAGTGTAAAGATATGAAGGACTGCTATGCTATGGTGATCAATATTTATTTTGAGATGTTGTGTTTCACCATCAGAAATATAACTTTTTAACATCGATGCAGACTACTTCCAGCAGGTCACTGCGGAAATCCTTCAAAGAGGTCTATGATCAGCAGGCTAGGTCCGAGGTCTTCAGCAGTCTGAGGCTGAAGATGATGATGATATCAAAATCGATGCATTCTTGGAGTTTTGTTTGGGATAATATTTTAACATTGAGATTCTGTTTGGCAGTTTAATTAAAAAATATATATTATTAAAGACTAGCTTCTGCCCGCAAACTTCGTCAGCGTGATTAACTTTATTTGGTATTTTTCATCCCGTCTTGTCCCATTATATCCCGTCCGTCCCATCTCATTCTCACTCAAGGTATGTAATCCAGTCCCATCCCATCCCTCTGAGTATAAAAAGTAACAAATATATGGGAATTCCTTCCTCATCCCACGGGAACACTTAATTTTTCGGGACAAAAAGTAGCCTAAGTGTTAATCCAGGGTGTCAGCTACTTCCATATCAAATTTAATTGAAATCCGTTAAGCGGTTTTTGAGTTCATCGCGCACAACCGCACAGACAAACAGACAAACAGACAAACCGATAAACAGACAATAATTCTACAAATCATTGTTTTCGGTTCTATTACGTTAATACAGACCCCCCCCCCCATATTAGTTTTTCTCATTTATCTTCCATAATACAAAGAAACACCCTGTATGTAAATGAAATATAATATACCAGTTTTCAAGTTGGACCTGCACAAATATAACTGTGAAAACTGTATCTCATTTCGTGCGGTAGTTCTTGAGTAATGTGCAAGCAAACAAAACGAAACACCCTGTTGTAAATGTAACATATACCGGTTTTTAAATTGAACCTGCACCAATATAACTGTGAAAACTGCATCTCATTTCGTGTCGTAGCTTTTGCATGATGTGCAAGCTAATACAAAGAAACACCCTGTACGTAAATAAGACATGTTCCAGTTTTTAAGTTGGATTTGCACCTTTAAAACCGCATCTCATTTGGTCTTGCAGTTTTTGCGTTATGCGCAAGCAAGCAAAAAGAAACAACCTGTATGTAAATGAAACTTAAACCATTTTGTAAGTTGGACTTGCACCTATATAACTGTGAAAACCGTATCTCATTTCGTGCGTTAGTTTTTGCGTTATGCGCAGGTAAATAGAAAGAAACACCCTGTATGTAAATGAAATATATAACAGTTTTCAAGTTGGACCTGCACCTATATAACTGTGAAAATTGCATATCATTCCGTGCGGTAGTTTTTGAGTAATGTGCAAGCAAACAAAAAGAAACATCCTGTATGTAAATGCAACATATACCAGTTTTTAAGTTGAACCTACAGCAATACAACTGTGAAAACCGCATCTCATTTGGTGCAGTAGGTTTTGCGTGATGCGCAAGCAAACATACAGACAGACAGACAGACAGACAGACAGACAGACAGACAGACAGACAAAAATTCTAAAAAAAATTGTTTTGGCTTATGTTGCTTTTATAAAGACCCCTCGCATTAAAATTTCTCAAATATCTTCCATGTACAGACATCGACCATTTACATTTTTATTATATGTATAGAAGATATGAAAGCTGGAGCGACGGATGTGGCGTAAGGGTCAAGAATATAACGAAAACAGACGAGGGTAGATGGCGACTGACGTCTATCAGAGGAAACGACTCTATGACCGGTTGGTCCGAGGTGCATGTGGTAGGTGCGTCACTTTCCTCAGTACGGTTGAAAAGTTCGTGATCGACGTAATTTTGGAATAATAATAAGACTAACTGAGCGATTTTTTTTTTACACCGGGTACATCAATACTGCGACCGAAAACGAAGCCAGTTTTAGTGGTTCCAAACACGATCCAAATAAAAATTTTGCCAAAACAGTGACATATATTTTTTTAGAATATTTTAAATATCATCGTGTTTGGGTGGTATACCTAGTTTTTGCGAAAATACTAATTTAAACCCTTACGTACCATTGCGTGTTTAAAAATAAAGAGGTGTACATCTTTATTTTAGGAAAATTATGTATTTCTCACCCAAATAAGACGAAAAGTAAAAAATTACAAAAAAAAGTTGACGTTTTTTTTTTTGCGAAATTTTTACTTGCATTGTGTCTGAAGTCACTAATACCACCACCTGGCTTCGTTTTCGGTCGCGGTCTTGATATATCCTGTATAGTGTCTTAGATATTTCATTGTAATTAAAAATAAAAAAAACGCTAAAAGAGAATTCTTCTGCACAAGATTCATGCTAATTAATCGCCTTAACGATCAACAATTAATGTTGCAATACTTAACTCGTGTTTTAGCGAAGTTTTATTAAGCACTGGACTCCAAATCGCATGATACCATCATAGTTATAAATATTTCATATTACTTTTATCATCGCTTATCGTAATAGTATAGAAGTACAATGCAGAGGTAATTAGATACTGGTTTTATCTTGATTCGTCTGTCTGTGCATTATAAGTATAATCTTAGAAATTCTTTAAAAATTTTCCATGTATCGTCTTGCGACTAGGTTTGATGGTAAATCTTGATTGATTATTTTTGATAAATTGTCGAGATTACCTGATGGTAATGTGATGATTCACACATTGTAATAAATCGGCATATTAACATAATTGAACAAATTATGTTGGTATTGCTTAACAATCGACAAATCAACATTCCGCACTATCAAAACATGCCGATTATTTGAAACGATTTTTTGATACGAGAAGTTAACGTGACGTCTGGCAAACCTAATTATGGCTATAATTACCGGCACGGATCTTGACCGCTGGCCGTTACTTGCGCAGATGTCGATTTTTGGGTCTCTTTAGGGGTATGAAGGGCTTTCATCCCATAAAATAAAATAATAATAATATATAAGTAACTAAGAATAAATTAATAATAATAAATCGGTATACATTTATTTTGTCCTTAAGTTCACGATGCGTAAAGCAATCTTCACTCTGTCGCCGAGCGCTCAAGATCCGTGCCGGCGGTTATACTAATTACTAACAATGAAATCATTACATTTTAAAAATATTACAACTTTGTACTATACTTGCAACTCCAGATAAAGTACCAGAATACACGGGATCTCCGATCTCTCTGCAAGACGGCGCAACAAGTACCCAAGTGGAGCTTACTAGCCTCGACAACGCCTACTGTTTGGTGTCGCAGCCATTCTCCGAAAGTTCCTTAGTACCCGGACATTGCCGGGTCACGCTGGACCGCGCTACTAGAGCTGTCCAGGGAAACTGGAATATACTCCTCGGTATGCCAGGACAAGTGGCGGAGTTGCAAGTGGAGAGGAGAGTGGCGGTTGAAGGTAAGAATACGGTAGACTCAGGTGGAGTTGAGTGTCTTGAGTAAGAATGAGAAAAGGAGTTGAAAATAAATTGAAGTACCTATTGAATGAATATTAAAAGTGTTAAAGAATAGATTTCATTAGGGTTAGCTTCGGCTGCTGAAAACGGGGCGATAACAATAATCTGCAGAGTGTTTTGTGAGCAAGTTTGCCAGAGGTGCAGATTTTCGTTATTTATCTGGTTTAGACGACTACAGCTTGTCTGGTTTAAGAGATTGGACCAGGTGGTTGGCATTAATTCAATGTTAGTATGGTTTGAGCATGTCAAGAACATCGCGGGTAGTTTATTACAACACAAACCAACTTGTACAACACAAACCTGTTTTAGTAAGATGTCTGGTGCTTGTAAACACTTAGAACTATAATATAACTATATCTTTCGCTGCTGGTTATAGAATGGGTTTTAGGGCAGCTTCAGTGAAATCACCAGGACGCTTAGGCTAACATTGCTACAGTCTACAGCACCTCATATCTATCCAAATTCATGCAAAAATACAGAAAAATAATTACATATGCGTTTACATTCTGGTGCCCTAAGCTGACGCCGTATTCTTTATATAGCTATATTATCTATCTTCCTTATTCCTATATCCTACATTGTTAATATATTCTTCATATTATGTATCTTACGCCCAAATACTGGAACGCAACTTAAATATAACTTGCGCTTAACTACGTTAATCCCGATTAAATGTATTGGCTAAGTGAGCCATGCGCTGTTAAGAGCAACTTATTATTTGAATGTCGTTCCAGTATTCGGGCGTTTATGCCGCTACAGGGAGGTTACTCTATGATCCGAAACAAAGTTCGAATGTTCGAACGTCGCCCTTAAATCTGTACGAATGTACCTAGGTTCTCCACAAAATATTCGAATCCTCTATCGTACGTCGTAACTCGTAACTATAGACTTAGGTCGGAGTGAATAAAAGGTATCATAGAGAATAGTGTCGATTTTAAGAAGTAGAAAAATTATAACTTATTTCGGTTTTCGAACGTCCGAACATTCGTTCTTCGTTTCGGATCATAGAGTAACCCCCCTGAATAGCATTAACAATTTTATCGCAGGTGCCAACATCTTATAAATGTTTATGAATTAAAATGGTTCACTTATCATTTCATAATAATATGCAACGACAGATTATGTAGTAGACAGCTAAATATTATTTCGACTAATTTAATGATTAGAATTTAGAGATTAGATTGTTACATTGGTGCTATTATTGATTATATTTTGACTTCCTCTTAGTTGATTCACTTTTCTTAGAGCGCATATTTTCCTTGAATATTTCAATCTGAATATGTGATGTAATTAATCAATTTTCACATCGCATATTGTTGCAGTATTGTGTAGAAGAACAGTTTGCTTATACCTTTTTTGTGAGTGATAACTGCGATGTTACCATGTCCAGTTTCTTTCGTATTCAATCCAAAATATTCTTTGTTTGTAGCGGAGCGGCTCGATACTGGCTATGCCCATGACACAGAGATGAACAAGTTGCATTTATATTGTAACATTTTGCACACACACAAAAATATCACTTTCTGCCGGTTCCAAAAAACAACGGAGACTATCGGATACAACATTATGGATGGTTTGAGCGACGGTGTGCACAGGTGAATAATAATTTTATATAATCAGAATTACTATTCCTTGTCCAAGTAACTGCCTAACAAGATTAAAAGTATGTATGAATAATTTACATACATTTATTCTTCTGGAATTGATTGCTAAAATGAATGTCACTTTCGAAGATTTGAATCTAAAACATTTTCCGTTGTCAGTAATGTCTTAGGGAATTTACAAAAAGTGAAGTCTTGTTTGCAGCATTAATCAGTTGATACCTAAGTAAATCATAACGGTGCACTTTTTACGCAGCTATTACGGAGACGGATTTCCAAATAGACATTGCGGAATGACGATAGAAATTCCGACTGCTCAAGTTTTTGGTACCTGGCGATGCACAGTAGGGGTGCAAGAGAGGGTTGGCAATGTTATCCACCAGGCGACGCCACTGCAGGCTTTGATTAGAGTTGCTACTTTCCATTTGGGTGAGTTCGGAATTGTTGGAACTGTACAGAACGAGATAAATAAAAAAGATGTATGGGAAATAGTTTTTGATTCTGAATACTTCTGCAAAAACGAACTGTAAAAGTTTAATCATTTAGTTTGGTATCCTATGATGGTCAACAATATAAAGTAAATAAAACATACAGTGGAGAATCAGAAATGTAAAGATTGAACATTAAAGATAATACATAAGCCAATTAAATGCCAACAATAGTAACTGAAATCAGAAGTGATATATTGGTCAATATGTTTCTAGATGCTAGAATCCGAAGAAATTTCGAAACGGATGAAGGTGCTACGACAACTTTGTTTGTGCAAAGGGAAAGTAGTTTTACAGTGATGTGCCGTGCTGACGTATCATTGACGTACTGTTGGTTCCAACACCCTAATGGCACGCAGTACACGCCTATGGAACGTGGTAGTGGAGAAAATCAACAGTTCTGGTAAGTGATAAAGAGATATATCAATTATTTAATCATAATCATCGTCTAATTAGTGTTCTATTATCGGCTAGTTATTTGATTAAATGTCTCCTATATTTATAATTTCTATTGTTGCTATAACAGATACTTAATAAACAAAATAAATATTATACTTCGAGGTATAGTATGTTTAATTAGTTATGCTGATGAATGCTGCGTAGTTTTTTATGAATTATTGTTGTTTCTGTTAGGTTAATTATTAAGCAATACTATACTTGAATTTGCTGACTGTATTCATAGAATTTTCATTTTATTTCATTAGGTATACCGGTGAAAGTCTCCAGACGGGTGACTGTGGAATTACATTTGCGGTTGCCACTGATGACGAAGACGGTGCCTGGACTTGCCACATGGGTCCGAGAGACCAATTAGGTCTTGAAGTGACAGATAAAGTCACTGTTAGAGTGACAGGACCTCTAGCTGCTAATGTGAAGGAAGTGAATGCTACGCTAGGTGGAAATATTACTTTACATTGCCATAGCTCCAATGGAAACCGTCCGCTGGATTATTGCAGATTTTTATCACCCACGTTTCTTGGTATCAGCTTAGACTCATCGGTTACGCAAGAGAAGTAAATATTTTGTAACATTATCAAATAGGTTATTTAATGTACATTGATTCAAAACATAACAGGACTTTAGCATGGGTTTATGAGTTGGCAGCATACATGTGGGCTTGTGAATCGCGATGTTCTGAGGTCAGTTTTGGTTCAAAAAAGAAGTAAGTTATAAGTAAGATATTTCTGCCTCTTTAGCGTGCCTGATGTGGCGATAGTCACAAGTTCTTTGGAGCTGTGTAATAGCGGAAATATTTAAAAATTACCTTAATAAAATTTAATAAAACCTAAAAAAAACAATACAATTGTGTCGAAATATAATACAAATGTATGTTTTTTATTGTCTTCTAGCGCAATTCTGAATCGATTTTACTACACTCCTGGAAAAGATTTGGATTACGGTGACTGCTCGTTGACTATTGACCCAGTTCTTGAAGAGGATGTGGGAGTATGGACATGCGCTGCTCTCTTGCACGATGAGACAGTTGAGTCCAGAGATACCATCACCCTTCATCTGGACACGACAGGTACAAGAATATGACATATGTTTTTTTTTAAATATATTAAACGTTTTTTGTCATTACTCTTAAATAAGTCCTTGATGAAATCATAAAAATATGATTATACGGTACCATAGTTTTTATGTGATTTTTCGATTTTTTTATATAATCGAGAGTAGCGAGAAGAGTAAGTCGCTCGTCTGATAGTAAACGTCCATAGGCTTATACGTAAATAGAGGTAATATCCACATGATTCGATTCTTTAAATATAAATCCATTTTATTTAAATATGTTATATTTTTCTTGCAGCTTCATCATACAATCCCGCATTTAGAGCAGACATCTTTGGAATGGCAGGAGGTGCGGTGGTACTATCCTTCGTACTCGCTGGGGTGTTGTGGTACAATCGCGAGAAAATTCGCAGACGGTTTGTGACCGCAAGTAGAGTAAATCACGGTACATCGCTCAGTGAATTGCGTCCCGAGTCCAGTATTGGTAGAACGAGTGTGGCAAGTTCTACCAGCACCACCCTCTCAGATGATATCAGCATTGATACTTATACTCAAACAGTCCGACATAGACCACAATGAATTTGTACGAACGCAAGAACTTAGTAAGCGTTATTATTGCGACTCCTAATGTATGACGTACAATACCGTATGGCATCGTTATTCAGTATTCTCCATTCAGTTGTCATCCACCAATTTTTCGCGAAGGAACATTCACGAAACCACACATTTCGGGTTTTATTACTGTATATTGAAATAAAAATTTCTCATAATTTTAGAAACCATTACTTTCAGAAATAATTATTGTATTTACTGCCCACTTGTGCTGCGTAAAAAAAGACTCTAATTTTATGTTTTTTTGTGTGGTTGGTATTAAATCTAGTCATCGAGATTGAGGAGTCATTCATTGGGAGTATTTCCGTTAAAGTTTTGAATAATATCCAAAAGAATTGTAGAAAAAAGGAATAAATATTAGTGATGGTTGTTCACTTTATTATTGTGACAAATGTTTGAGACATTCACGTTTATTTGAAATTGATGATTAATCATTGGTTTATTGTTGAATATCGTAATCACTACAATATGTATGCATATTTGTGTATTTACTTAAATATACTTATGTATTAATTGCGCTGACTAGTTTTATTTATTAAAAAAATCTGTAATCCAAAAATGTGTGGTAAACCACCACAAGGATCTTCATTTTGGTTGTAAATACTGCGTTTCACTTTTATTTTTTGTTGTAGTGTTTAGTTTTGCGAAGACAGCTAATTATGTACATAATATAGAAATACGGTTCCTAATCAATCACTTAAATAAGGACATCGTGAATAAAAAAAGTAAAAATATTGGTGCTTATTCACTCGATATTATTAAATTTTTTCATGTCTAGAGTTTGCGCACCACCCTAAGTAAGAATTTATTATACCGGTATTTTTTTCCGAAATAAAAAGGATTTTTAACCAAAGGTTTATTATTAAAACGTAATTCTATTATTATAAAAATGTATTTGCGTAGATTCTTTCATTAGTTGGTATGTATAATTATACATTTAAATATCTGGGAAACAACTATTTATAGCTTTGGCGAATTCAAGGTTTACTATGATCCAGAACAACTGCAATCATAAATATTTACAATAGGCACATAAATAATGGAAACTAATAATAATTAAATCTATTATTGTGTATGATTGATTAATGTAACACCCAAATGGACTTTGATCTCATTTATGCATATGTTGAGAATAATTTATCAATGCAAAGATTTCAATCAGAGTTTTTGATAATACTTTGATCATTTCTTTATCATTTCACTCGTGTAGAAACGATTTGTCACGGATATTGAAAGATATTCTTAAAGATAAATACACTTTAAAATTGTTCTTTGTAACCCTTAATTATCCGTTGAATGGTGACGCTGGCGAAGAATTTATTGATTGCCTTGACGATAGTTTTTGCGATCTGTTTGATGGCCGGGGGTGCCAGGTCATCCATCAGTTGCTGCCAATTTTCATTCGCAAACTGAAGAGTAGAGTCCGCTGAAATATATTATAATATTTTAATAAACATATCATTTTCAAGTAAATCTATGAAATTGATATACTATTTTTATTTTTTTATTATTGTACTGTTGCTAGTAAAATAAGTTAAAAGTAATATTCGTTTCGAACGATGATAATATACTTACTGTAAGGTGGTGATATCTACATTATTAATTAGTAGATACATATTGGTTGCCTTGGATAAAATATATGTTACAAGTAAGTCAAGACCGATTTGGAATAAAAATTACAAGACTAAACTCACCTAATTGTTTGTTTCCATTGAACAAGTTCTTCAAATCAAAAGTAGTTTTTTCAATTTTGTACTTATAATCAGGTAAAGTTAGTTTTAAATGCTCTCCTTTGCCATCCTTTACATGAGTCAGTTTGCTGTCAATCTTTACTGCAACATTTTCTGCAACCAAACGAGTTAAGTAAAATTAAAACTGTTCGTGGGTTTTATAAATATCATAGTCAGCTATATTTTCCTCGTAGTGTGTGATTTTTTTTTTGTAGTCTCGTAAAACATTATAATAGATAGATTGTAAAAACGAAGAAAAACTAAGACGCCATAATTAAAGTCTAGCATTTAAAGTATCTGGTTTCTCTCTTGCAATTATTGCTGGCAGGAATAAGCGAAGAAATTCTTAATTGGCTTGAATTCCATTATTGTATGAATTCAGATTGCATCGGGGTTCAGGCGCTGCTTAACGGCTAGTTTCCCAGAAGTAGCGACCGGAACATAAGATTTTGTATTGTCTTTTTCTGTTGCTGACTTTCTTATGTGAAGAAACTCAGGATTTGTTAACAAATTGGGATGCTCTTTGATATTCAAATCCAAGTCTCTTCGAAGCAATGGAATAGCTCTGCTCTCTAGCAAAGTTAAAACTTAAAAAATAATCTATTGCCGCGCCGAGTCATTTAATTTCGGTTAAATGTTTCCTTAGATTTAGGAAAAGTGTAATTACGGAAATAGGGATGTACAATTACTTACGTGTATCGATTATGGCGTCTCCTTTTCCTTGGATTGGCAGAATAAGGATGCGACCCTCCACCTCATATTTGGCCGTCAATCTCATATTGCTTTTAAATGACAATGAGAACGTTTCAGCTCCATTTCCTACATTTAATCTGTAAAGAAATTGTGCTATTAAAATCTATGATAGAGGTACATAGGTAATATGTAGGTTGGTGTACCACATGTTTTCTGCCTTGTGGTATTAAAATTAAATATATTTAGGATAATTCATAATATGCTTCCATTTTCTAGAATTCTAAACACTTCTATGAAATTACTGCGAAAGAATTGGACACAATAATGTGTTTATAAGAGTACCTAAAATGTAGGATACAATATGTACGGCTGATTAGCTGCCGAATGCGTTTAAAAATATTTCATTGATCATATGACCTTGGCCATGATAGTAATAAACTTAAAGGTGAAACATACAAATTAGTATGCAAAATGCAAGCATTTCAAACCATTTAAAAACGATATCACGACTTCTTATTTACCTATAGATTGGAAATATATAGTTCTTAAAAAAAATAGACGCAATATTTTATATCGACCAATAGTTGGCTAGTATCAATAAGCTTTTCTAACGGAAGTCGGCAATGTTGCTGGTCGTAAAACACACAGGCCAAGAATTTGTTACAATTTGAAATGAGAGTTGTACGTTAGTTTGTTTATATTAATTGGCTAAGGTTTTGAAAAGTATGTTTAATGTTCTATTTATGCCTTTAAATATGTTTGATTCTTTGACTCCAATTGTTTAAGTATATTTAATATTATATATTAATATTATATATTTATACATAAACATAAACTCACGCCTTTATCCCCGAAGGGGTAGGCAGAGGTGCCACCAGGACACCCACATTTCGCCTTGTATGTTCCGTCCCACGATGTGATAGGAGGCGAGCCTATCGCCATTTCGGGCACAAATTCCTGACTCCGGGATGGTAATGAATAGAAAAATCCAATATCACTTTGCCCGATCCGGGACTCGAACCCGAGACCTCAGCTTTGTAACCGTACCGTAATACAACTACGAGTCACCGAGCCAGCAATTTATAATATTAAATATAATATCTGTAAAGGTAATATTTGTCCTACAGACGTTATGTCTGCAGGTTAGTGAAAATATTGACAATGAATTGTTTTTAAATGGAAGATGTTTGCTATTTTGATTTTTTCATTATCCACAGAATCAAAAATATTAGCCAACATTCTTAGTATTTATTTCAAACACTGTCAGTCCTAAGGTAATATTAGTCTTGAGTAATCATACTCCAATTATGATGAATAAATATCAAAAATTGAATCAATATAGACTTCGAAATAAATAATATTACCGTCATATTCTAAGCAAAGAAGGAAGGCTGCATTGAGCCTTGTAAGTTGTAGGCATGAGTATTTGCATCGCGGAACAATGAAACAAATAGGGCAGTCCCCAGGCACAGACAATTATTGATTCAATCACGTTTGTTTTGTGGGCTTCTACACTTGTTGTATTAAATGTGGTCATAGGAAAGATGACTACGATTATTAGCACACAATGCAGTTTCTTTGCGATTGTGCAAGCTTATTGACTGGACACTTCATTGTGATTACTAATTAGTGATTACCAACACAAGTGTTGCGTTGTTTCGCTGTTTTTCCCTATTTATTTATTATTAAATAAAGATCGATTATCCAGTGATTATATAATAGCTGAATTTTGACGATTACTTCTTATGTAATTATCCGATTTTAATATTTAAAGTATACGCAAATGATATTGCATTGGATTTTATCATACACGATGTCTATTTGTACCTACTTCCTTAAGCCTTTAATGGCGCTAAAAATATTTTAAACACACCAGGTATTGTTACAAATATGGTTTAAGACGTCAATGAATTTATTTACGTATTAATTAATACATAACATTATACATTACTTACTTGAAATCAGTGAGTTCACTATTTCCAAGCCCGTGCATTTTTGCTTCAGTGAATGTCAAATTGAGACCATTTCCGTTTATTTTGATGTCGTCTAGTTTGACGGGGTCTATCGACGGCACTCCCAGTTCAGGAATACCCTTGGTGAAGTCGGAGAGACTTTTTTCCATTTGTTTTCTAATACACGCGTCGAAATCATCGCTTGGGTACTCACATGGTGTTATGTATGGAGCTGTAAACAAAGATTTTAAGTGAAATTGCTTATTGTTTTATTGGTTTTTGTTTTAAGAGTATTTTAATAATATATCAACTTATAATATATTAGCCGGTAAATATCCCAGTGTAGTACAGACCTCATCTGTGATAAGGAGGAGTTCAAGCCTCAGTCCACGAAATAGATCTACTGCAGGTTGAACTTGAAATAATTTTGAAATTCTTGTCGATATCCTTCAGGCAAGGGACACGAAATATTTCTTTACCGTTAAAATCAGTATCTATTATTTATGAATTAATTCTATCACAGATTTGTAGGAAAATAATAACCAGTTGTATTTGCTTACTGCCAGTACTTCGCTGGCTAAAACAGCCTTGTGAACCGGCTAGTGGTGAAAAAAATGTGACTGAATCTAAATAAGGTATAACATTTTAAATATTCAATGAAGTATTTTCATTTTAATATCTACTTTGATAAAATGAAATATAAAAACTGATGAAGAAACAAAATTTATAGTGCATCTCTAACATTTGTTAAAAATACCTGTTTGTTATTTTATAATTTGCTGTACAAACTACAAAATATTTAATTTAATTAATGTTGATCAAACTTGATTCATTCTTAATGCATGAGCTACGAATGTTGTCAAATATGTCTGATTCGTTTGAATAAGTATTTCCTTGTGTATTATTTTTGTAAGGTAAGAATGTCCTCATAGCACAAGCCTTCACTCCAAAACCAATACTACAAGAATTAATATCAACAAAATTTCTTAGTAATTGATATATTGTAATATATTTATTTTTATAAGTTTATTATTTTACGTTTAATGGATACAATCTTAGTTGTAACAATAACCGGAAGATGGCTTTCGACATAAAGCGTGCTATATTTGCTACCGGTTGATCAAGGGCGATAAACACAAATCACGAGGAACTGAATCAGAATTTTTTTTGAATATTCAAGAGTTATTGATTGAGCCCTATGTACGCACTAATAATAGTTTTATAATTCTACTTTACATAAATATTTCCGAATTAGATATAGCTGCATAACGCATGCGAATTTTGATGTTTACACGTAAATTAGTATAACAGAAGATAAAGATGAATATTAACGAAGAAATGATATTTAAAATTAATGAATAAATAATTTGGTGTTAAAGTGTATAAGAAATTACAAATATAAATACCTATATAAATATTTGAATATTTTTTTAGTATTGTTAACATTTTAACTGTTTACATTTTTCCTGCTTCGGTGGCGCAGTTCTACTGCAGTACCATTACAACGCGTCTCGGGTTCGAATCTAGGGGCGGGAAAAGTTATATACCGGGTATATAAAGACTGCGACCGAAAACGAAGCTGGGTGGTAGTTTTAGTGGTTACAGACACAAAGCAAATAAAAATTTCGCAAAATAAGCGGCAGATTTATTATTGCAATTTTTTAAATATTGTGTTTGGGTAGTAAATACCTAGTTATTGCGAAAATAGTTATTTAAACCCTAACATACCATTGCGTCTTAAAAATTATAATGGTTACATAATTATTTTAGAAAAACTATGTATTTATCACCCAAATACGACGATAAGTAAAAAATTACCAAAAAAAAGTTGACGATTTCTTTTGTAAAATTTTTATTTGCATTGTGTCTGAAGTCACTAATACTACCTATATATCTACCTATACCTGGCTTCGTTTTCGGTCGCAGTCTTGATATACCCTGTATTTTTTTTTATATCAGCCTGCAGTCAGGAGTTTGTTGCCTGATATGGCGCTAGGTTCGCTCCCTATGACATCGTAGGACGGAACACACAAGGTGAAAGGTGTGTGTCCTGGTAGCAACTCTGCCTTCCCCTTCTGGGAAAAAAAAATCTCCCGATGGTATCATGTAATCATCTTGTTTGGGTGGTAGATACCTAGTTTTTGTGTAAATAATAATTTAAACCCTTACGTACCGTTAAGTGTTTAAAAAAAGAGGTCTACATCATTATTTTAGGAAAGCTATGTATTTATTACCCAAATACGACGATAAATAAAAAATAAAAAAAAAAGTTGTCGATATTTTTTGCGAAATTTTTACTTCCATTGTGTCTGAAATCACTAATACTAATGGCTTCGTTTTCGTTCGCAGTCTTGATATACCCTGTATGTAATAAAAACGAGCTTGGAGTTTTTTCGTACGAAATACTAGAGCATCTTTGTTGTGTTTTTCTTCTAGTTTTGTCAAAACTCACTCTGAATATACGCCTTCAGTATAAGGATTAATTAAAAATTACGTTTCATGTCCGAATATAAATTCCCCGTGCTGCAAGACTACACAAATAAGATGTATTACGTGAAAAGTGAGATTTTTATCTGCATAACGATGAACGTATAAATGCAAGTGAGTTTTTTGGGTGCAGCCTGTGTATATCCCATTTCATTAGGCCGGCATAATTATATCGACTGGTAAATGATAGCCAATCCTTGCCGATGAAAAATCTATGTACATATTGTAAATGGATTGCATTACATTTTCATCTGGTTCACACAGTTCCTATGTGAGTGAGTAAAAAAACAGAGCATTAGAAAAAATACTGAATGTAAACTTCATGATACTTAGTAAAAAATATGACCGGCAATGGCGTTTAATGATATAATATTTCCCCTGACATTGTGTCACTGCAATGCACTGCACTTTATGAGAATAACAATGTCAATATTAACATTCAAGTCACACGTTAGATAACTAGTTTTTTATTTATTTAAAACTTATTGTACACCAGTGATCAAAAAAAAAAAAGAAATTAACAAAAAGTAAAAAAGTATACAATGGCGGCCTTATCGCTCGAGGCGATCTCTTCCAGGCAGGTTTTTTATAGTGGATTCTAAGCTTTTCGTGCTGATGGAAAGGCACCTTAAATAAGTAAATAATGTTAATAAATAGATAAACTACACACATACAATACACACAGAGTTCTGACTCAACAGTAACCTAGACGTGTGCTTTGGGTTTTAAAAACAACGTGAGATTTGTTCTCATAACACCCATATCCGAAAATATTGTGGGCCCTAAAATATTTATCTTAGTTACAGGATTAAATCTACGGCCTCTCGTTTCGTAGCCGGCTCTTAACCAACTGCGCCACGGAGGCTATTAACTTGCTTCCATTTTCGAAACACCACGACATGTTTTTGACCTAACGTTTTTATTGTAAGATTATGCATACGTTGTTTTTTCAAAATTGCAAATTTGTTCAAGAAACTACCTCTGCAATCCGCATATATATAAATAAACAGATGCATTATTTAAAATTATTTTATAAATTACAAAAATATTTATTTTAACACTCAATCTGTAACTAGATAAAATACTCACGTAAATATCCATCTTCACAATTGACATTATAAGCGATGGTGGCAAGAAACACTACGTATATAGACAGCATTGTCCTGAAGCTTTGATGAATAGGAACTTATTACGTGGTCACTAGGAAGCTGAGCATCTACTGTGCGAATTTTACACCGCGCTGTATATTTATGTCGGCTCTCTGATTCACACCACTTGATCATTGATCAGTAATCTTAAAATATTTTTTCGAAAATAATCAGTAATCCGTTCGTTTAAGATCTGTTATTCTCTGTAGTGGTATGTTAAGTTAAACGTGAATTAAAATTGTATTGCTTATTTATCCGACGATGATAACAATGTTCTGCAGGTTTCGGTTTAATTAAATTTTAATTTGTAGTGTTTTTTACAAATATGCACAATTTTGTCTGGTTCTATATTAAAGATTCTGTTTGTGTGTGTTTCATATTAACTAGCTATTGGTCCTTTTTCAATATCTTCAATATTGCCAGAACTCCTAAATAGGGGATAGTTTTTGAGTAGATCATGATATCTCAAAATAAAGTAAGTACCTATCAGACAATGATCAATAACTTGCTGGATTGCACTGAATTTAGGCTATAAACGCTCACAACAGATATGCACGGCACAGTATCGCTGATCGAAGGAATCATCTACAACCAAGAATTCGATTGATTGGGGTTAGGCTGGGGTCCATCACGCTGGTATAGTCCGGGTTGGCACACTACCTATTACGGAACTCTTTACTTTTTAACGATAAAAATTATGAATGTGTAGATTAGTATGTACCTATTGAACTAAGGTCAAATTTGCACTTATAATTTTATACTGCACACAAAGGTACATACCTAGAAACACAGAAAAATAGACTTTACTTACTGGTCGTAGGTCTCTCATATGTGAGAGGCCGCCTGGGTAGGCACCACCGCAATGTCTGTTTCTCCCGCCAAACACCAGTGTAAATGCACTGTTGTGTTCCGGTTTGATGGGCATTGTAACCAAGTAACTACTGAACATACTGAGACTTAAAATCTTATGTCTCAGGATGACGAGTGCAGTGGAATGCCAAGCATTGCTTTGTAATTCATGGTGTTGTTTGGTTTTCTACTGTCCATGAGCGGTCGTATAGCTTACCGTCAGGCGAATGGCATGGTCGTCTCGCCATTCATGCAATAAAAAAAGTCACGAAAACTAGAGGGCTTAGGCTCTCTTCAATAACTTAGAGCGGGTAGCGGATTTCACCAAAGAAAATCTATGATTTCCTCACAATGTTTTCTTTCCTCGTTAAAGTGCACGGTAATTTACTATCAATACACACAAGACACCGAAAAGGCAGAGGTGTGCCCTTGGATTTGAACCCGTGACTGCCGTATCGGCAGTAGCGTTCGGTCTATAACCTAAAGGCCACCACACACTTATATTGCAATCTAGTGGGGCCCAAAATAATATAAATTGGTGCAGATCTAGGAGAGAGGGAGACGGGAAGCAGGAATTTTTTTAATATTGATTATATTCTTTTATCTTTATGAGTAAATAAAAAATATCTTTAGGCGTGTATATTGGTTAATAGATTTTTATAATTTCTTAATCTCAAAAAAATATTTTTGTCGTTGGTTAAACCAAAGCCAATAAAAAATAATGAAATAACTGATAAAATTAACATCAAACCGCGAACAAAATAAACGTGCTAAAACCGGCCAAACCAGTACCAGTACCTTTTTTTAAAATAAAATAACCCGTTCATATCTGTGACTGGCAGGATACCTACTCGTAAATAGTGTAAAAATATGTAGAGTTCAAATGTTATTGTTATGTTCACATTGAAATGCCCGTTTATATTACAGTTTGGAAGTCTGAGCTAAATCTGTGATAAACCTAATTTTACTGTGTTGGTCTTAGCCAGATTCTAAAAGGTATGAACTTTACTGAACTCAATGATATGATAGAACTTTCATGCTACAGTTGTTCAATATAGTACTGATTTCCCCGGAATTAAGGATTTTTCTTGTTTGCGGGGAAGAACGAGTTATCACTACAGTAAGTAATCGGGCCTAGTCTCTACTAAAATCCTACAATGGCATGAACCACCCATCGTCATTATTTTTACTTTTTAGCGTACCGGAATCCCCAGTTGAAAAGCGCCCCGACCTTCTTGGATTTATTCCGGCATTATAATTACAACTAGAGGTTTTCGCAAACCTGTTAGCTTGTTACATACAGTGCAAAACTACATTGTTCAATCTTACTAATATTACAATTTAATACTGCTGAGCACCCATTCCTTGTACATAAGCATTTCAACGTATAAAAATACTTAATAAACCTATCAACTATTATACACTACTGTACTACTATAATAACTGCCAGATCGTTTTGAAATGTTGTAAATATATCAACATTCTTTTACAAAATGTAACTACATGAACTACGAGTACACTTATATTTCCACGATCGATCCAAAATTAAGCTCAAATGTGTATTATTAATGTATTATTTAAAGCTGCAAGCAATTGCAATTGATTTGGTTTCAGTGACATAGTTTTTAATAGACGCCATGCTCATGTAAGCGAGGGCAATTAATTTATAGATTGTAGTAATAGCTCCAATTATGATCAATCGGTTTTAAATTACGCTTTTTTATACTAATTGTTCCTTTATGTATTTGCAAGCACGTATTTTTTCAGAAAAATGATATTTCATGGAAGCGGTTTGCATTTATACACTATCATTATTTATTGACATGATTTGACCCCCACGTGGTAATGATTACTAACTTCATTTGAACTTCTTGTCGGTGTTATGCTTTGATGAGTAATTACTGCCGTAAAAATTAAGATTCAACTATTAAAAATTGAATGCGTTTGTCTTTTTATGAAAACTGTATACGTTTTTTACGTGCGAGGAATAAAAAAATGATGCTGTATAAAAAAAGTAACAAAAATACGAGCATAAATAGATTTGGTTTATATTTTCCGCTTTTAATAGCTTTTATAATAGGCAAAATTCCTAAAAAAAAAACAAATTTTTTCCACAAGTTTTATACATATTGTTTATTGCCTTTGATTCCTGTAATAATTATTTTTGCTTGGATGAGGCTTATTTTCAGGTTCTTCCTTCCTTCTTACTTTTAACCTACCCCAATGTGTGATTGGGGCAACGTATTTAGGATCACACTGGTCGCAAGATTTGTGTGTTTTGTTGAGTCCATTAACGCAAGTCGTATTTTAATGAATAAGTTTGCACATTCAGGATTGTTTTTCACGAAAATAAAAAAAAACACACAAACAAATGTGTTGGGCACCATCATTATCACTATACAATGTATTTTTCAAAATGTTTATAGATGCTAATAAATGTGTAACACGTAATAGAGCATTCTGCCTGCGCTGAAATTACCTCCGTTCTCACAGATTTTTGTATATCTTTAAATAATTGTCCAGACCAGTATAACCAGTTTGATTAATACACGTTTCCTAGTTCTACCAAATTAAATTAAAAGATAAAAACAATTTAGTTAGTAGTAGTTAGACTGCCTCGGTGGCGTAGTTGTACTACGGAACGACTACAAAGTTGAGGTCTTTGGTTCGAATCCCGGGTCGGGCAAAGTGATATTGGATTTTTCTATTCATTATCAGCCCGGAGTCAGGAATTTGTGCCCGATATGGCGATAGGCTCACCCCCTATCACATGGGACGGAACATAAAAGGCGAAATGAGGGTGTCCTGGTAGCACCTCTGCCTACCCCTTCTGGGAAAAAGGCGTGAGTTTATGTATGTATTTATGTATGTTAATTTAATTCGTAGGCACCTTGAGTATTCCATATTACACGAGCTCGCTTCATAATATTATTTAAACTACATGTTCCTAACCACCCCAGGTAACATTGTACCAAGTTTGAAAAAAAAACTCCATAGTAATTTTATTAAAAATCGCGATGTAAGTTTTCAAGGTTTCGATCAACCCGTATAGGTACAAGTCTTTTTACCGCTTAGGTAAGTTCCCGAGCCGGATCGAAGTTCACCCATGCGGTAAAATACTCGTATCTAGACGGAGAGGCCAAAAACCGTGAAAGTTTTTTTTTAATTTGGTGCAATGTCACCTGGTTTGACGAGAAACATGACGGTTAAATTAAATATCATATTACGTGTCGGAAATATCTGTGGACCTGAATAATTGACGTCATTGGAACACAAGTTTAGCAAATTCAAAATATAGGTTAAACAAATTGAATTAAAATAGAAAAAACGATAAAAAGTAGAATTCACATCTCTCTCAAAACGTTTTTAATGTAAAATAACATAGTAGATAGGGGAACACAAAAAAATGAAATGTGAACCGCATTCCAGCTAGGTTCACAGATATTTCCAACTGTTTATAATATGTCAATATCACCCGGTATACTATAGAGACTATATACTATATAAAAAAAGGCAAAAACATATAGTAAAAAAGATGGTAAGAAACGAGTTTGGTTGAGGAACGACTTAAGTTTTTTACTCGTAAATATATTTTTTCTAGTTATCATTTAATTAAAACAGACACTTAATTGTAGGACAGACAAATGTTGAATTGATTACTTATCGAATAAATTTACTATTTAGAAATATTTAAACACAAGGCTGGACGTGGCTCTAATATACAGCTCCTTTCTCTTTGTGCGATTTTTTCAGTGTAAATTTATAATATAAACATTTCCATTATAAGCATCATGTTCTTCAACAGTTATTGACCTACCACATGTGATAAAACTTGTCAAGTTTGATTAGCGAGTCGAACAAAAGCGTTCTTGCAAAGTAAATTAAAAATATTTTATTATCATGGGATATGGATGTTAAAAGGTCTGAAAAATAAGGTAGCAATATTTCAAGCGGTTATTTGTTTAAATGTATCTGAAGGTAACTCAAAAAGGATGCAATAAGCACGGTGGCAAACACTTTGTAAGCTCATGCTGCGGCAGTTTAATGATTTTTATAAATCTTGGTCCCGTTTCCGACCATTTTGTGTATCATTGATTATTTTACAAATATTTGTATTTGTTCAGCGTCTTTCGTGCATAATAAATAGCCCAGTCATGTTTCAATGTAATTCATTGCCGACATTAGACATAACCTTCTTCAATTACTATTGTCTAATGATAATTATGACTGTATGTAATTACTATTACATTTTGTACATTGTATATCAACCGGTTCAGTCCAAGTTCAGTAAATCCGGTTGCAATCAGGGGGGTATAATTATATTGACGTCTCTGTCGATAGTTCGACAATGTTAAACATTTTAATTACGAGTACATATAACATATATGCCAACTGCTGGTTTCAGTAGAAAATGAGCAATTTTTTAATTTGCCGTCGTTGCGTCGGCTTGGTCGAAATCACACTTTCATGTGCCGTTATGATACGTGAGTATGATATGATCGAATACCCATCGGTATGCTTGATAGCAATTGTTTAAAATTCAGTCAAGAAACATGGCCATAAGTTTTCGGATCGAAATCCTTTGTTGCGGTAATTCTATTGGCAACATGTGCGTGCAAACGTTATAGGTATATCTCTGCTTACTCACGAACTTAAACTTGATGTTGACCTCTGTTAAGGTAAAGAAAAAATAATTCATCATGACAAGCTTGCTCTATAATCCCACCTCACCTACATGACACCAATTTACATAATCTTAGAACTTGCTGCACATTAGTGTTATTATCTATTACAATTTTTTATAACTTGCCATAAATATGAAGAATGACCACAGTTTTTTTCTGCATTGATCTTAGATATTACCAGGACCCATTTATTAACAGCATTGAATAAAGGTGATTTTATCAATTCGGCATTTTTTTTCTATTAACAGTTCGCCCGCTCATGTTCAGTAGTGGGCTCCCAGGCTTTTATTGATGATTACGATTCAATAACTTCCTTTTTTCTGCACTCATCCCAGACCTATGTGGGGATGGTACGACATTTATTTTTAATTTCTGGCAGAATCTGTGGCGCAGTTGGTTAGATGCCGGCTGCGAAACGAGAGACTGCGGGATCGATCCGCACCGAGACAAATGTTTGTGAGGCCCACAACTATTTGTCTCGGGTCTGGGTGTTTGTGAGACTGAAAAGTTTCTCGTAGTTTGTGATACCCACGACACAAGACTTAATTGATCTTAATGTAGATATGTGACTGTTGGGTGTATTTTATTTTTTATTCTTATCATAACTCACTTACTGTGTCTTTGGCTGTGGTGTTTTTTAGATGATATAAATCAGATTAATCTTTCGTTTGCTACTGTGATAAAAAATTTGCAAGATACAGAAACCTGTATGTATCACATTGTCAAACTTGTTCAATGTGCGACGGCATAAAAATCATAGTAATTTATGCAGAGTGCTTTAGCCTTGCGAAATGACCGAAGACAGTTAATAAGTCATCCATGCATCGTCTTGATCGGTTTGAAGCAATTGCCATATTAAAATTTATCGTGTAAAAAAATAAAAGCAGCATAAATCAAGACATTAAGATATCATACTTTAATACCAAGCATCCTTAAATGTATAGCCAAGCGTGTAAATACTATTTATTCATTATTATACATACATATATAAATTCAGGACTTTTTTCCAGAAGGGCTAGGCTTAGGTGCAACCAGGACACCTACCTTTCGTCTTGTATTTTGTTTCCCACGATTTGATAGGGGTGAGCCTTTCACCATATCGGGCACAAATTCCTGACTCCGGGCTGATAATGAATAGAAAAATCCAATATCACTTTGCCCGACTCGGGATTCGAACCTGAGACCACAGCTTTGCAAACAACTGCGCCACCAACGCAGTCTGCAGTATTCATTAAATATTTATTCCAAAACTATATATTTATTATATTTTTCACAAATACAAGAGACAATAAATTAAGTCAAAACTTAAGCCTAGTTATTTTACGCATTTCCTTAATACAACGGGAAAGGCCCGTGCGAGTAGGGTACCTGGCATAAATTCGTATAAAGTTATTGCATATATTGTGTTAAAATTTATTTTTCCTACCTATATTCATCGTCACCGGTGGCAAGGCCGCTTTATTGTTCGCCCTTCGCCATTTCGATCATTGATCCTCGACAAAAAAAACCATTAGTTATAAGTAATAAATAATTGATGTAACAAAATGTAGTAATTATTTCAGTTACGTTAATTCTGGTTTTAAAGCAGAATTTTTCATTTCTTTTTGGCAATTGGAATGCACACCTACTGTCTGTAAATTGCTATTTATATCTCGGAATATTTTGCGCATTCATACCGTATATAAATTGATAGCATTTAAGTTCCTTTTTAGAGCACTATCACCATTTATTTTCATCGTTAAACAAAAGTTAATTAAATGAAATTATCTTGTATGTCACGGTTTACGATATTTCTTCCAACGTTATCAATTATCGTCATTGACATTTATCAATTAAGAGGAAATGATGAATTAACTTGTTTCCGCTTTCTGTGAAACGATTTTATACAATGGTAAATGGATGATCGAGTGTATGTAAATCTTAATCGGCCTTGAGAAGGCAAGAACAATCGTGAAATTTGTTGAGGTGAATGGTATGATTAAGTTTTAAATGTAAGTATTAATATTCAATGTTAAGAATACATTTTCTGTGAGTAATCAATGTGAGAATATATGCCATATTGGCAACTTTAGTAGCGGAGAACTTACTTATGACCGATGCTTATGACACTGGCTATGAAATGAAAGGCCGTGGGTCCAACCCACGGACAAAACCAAATATTTTTGTGAACTAATAATATTTTTTTATTGATTCAGGTCTGCACGTAGTGATACTAAAAGTCTCTCATAGTTTGTAACGCCCATAACCCAAGATTTGCGTTCTAATGTGGTCAGAACTTTGTATAAGGCTTGGATGTATAAAATAGATTTTTATCGGTTGGCGAGATGTAATCATAAATATGGGATACCAGATTGAGAAGACAGCGTGTCTTGGTAAAGAAGTATGAAAGTTGATTCATAATACAATGGGAAATGTTATCGGACACATGGTTGGTGTTAAGATAAACTCATAACGACTCGTATCAATTTTCAGCAAATCCTTTTTAAGTTCAGTTCTGCACAATCAGAAGGAAACGGGCCACATTTTGTTCCGGTTGAACTTTTTATTAAATAATTTGGGGAGCACGGCATTATATAAATTACATGCGTCACGCATACTGCAAAGAAATTAAGCCGCACAAAATATGATAAAGATCGAAAATTTTAATAAAGAAACTATATTGAAAGGTTCTAGAACTTTCTACGGTGTAGTAATTTGAGTTTTTGACTACGGTAAAATGTGTAAACATTATAGGTATTTTATAAGTTGTTTAAAAAATGTATGAACAACGGATTAAAATACGCATGTTAATTTACAAATAATACATTATTTGTATGTGTTCTTGCGCATTATTTTAGATTTCATCTAAAATTAAGTACGTGATCCTTAAGACTAAAGTAAGTATAAAATAATTCATATTAAATATTTGTTTTTGTTGTTATCTTTTATATAATCCGACATGCCTAGTAAAACTTATCATTTTGTGAGCAAGAACTCTCCCTAAAGACTTGTTCGTAGTCGGTATTATTCCCATTCGTACTACCTACTTATAAAACAGCGAAAACAAGTTAGAAATGCCCACGGAAAGTTGGAAAAAAACCCTCTTTCTACATTACGAATCTTTGAAATAATATAAGGGGTAAAGAAATACATCCTATAGATTGGTTGATGAAACGGGGTACATATGGCTATTACATAACGTTTTAGATTGGAGTTTAAACCCCCCAGGATTGAAAAATTGCTCTTGAGGTACGAGTACATAATGAATGTGTTAACTTTTCTTGTTGTCTTCTTTAATAATTTTCGTATTATCGACTTTCAATTGACAATGTCATAAAAAATATTTAAATATAATCTATATGCTGAGTTGTGTTGTATGTATTCCAAAGTAGAAATCGCTAGGTGATCTACGCTCAATACAGTAACCGTGTTTTTTTGTCATGCATAGATCCGGCAAACAAGCAAACAGGCCACCTGATGTTAGTGGCACTGCCGCCTAGGAGCATCCACAACGCTGGATCATGGATGTGTTGCTGGTCCATCAAATTTGGCGGAGAGCGGGAAGGAAAAAGGATGGCAAAAGGAAAAGGGTATTCGGCATCAGGCCATCTCGCTCACCGAACGAAACGCGATAACGAATCTATCGCTTCCCCTCTATTTCCTGTGAGACAGTGTTACTGCCCCGGACGATCCTGCCCATTCATGCTGAGTCATGACTGAAAACAGAATGGCTCTACCACTTCCAAAAATATTATTATCCGAAACAGATTTTTTTAGACAACTTGTAGTAGGTACAGCGAGTTAATTTTTGTAGCCTGCCTTCACGATCTTTATCATTTTGGAGTAACCTGCGATATGTTGTTTAGTGTAATGTGAGTTTGGTTAAAAGGTTTTTTTTTAAACCGTCTGCATCATATCTGTCTCAAAAAAGGATCTAGGATTTTTCAAGATTAAATTAAATTGATAAAATATTGCTAAATATTTGTTAGCTGAGAATTATACACAATAAAATGAATCGAGACTTGACACGTACTTTATTTCTACAACTTTTCTGTTTGAAGAGACATGTATGTGGGTTCAATTATTGTTCCAGGAGTACCATCTCTGTCTCTATCTCTACTTTACATATGTAAATGCCATGTTGAAAAAAGGACTTCTTCAAAATTGTGTACTTTTGTTAGGAAATGCTCGTCTATCTTGGCATTTATATCGGGTATATCAAGACTGCGACCGATAACGAAGCCAGGTGGTAGTTTTTGTGGTCACAGACACAAAGCAAATAAAAATTTTGCAAATTTTTTTTAAAAAATCATCGTGTTTTGGTGGTAAATACCTGTTTTTTGTAAAAATAGTAATTTAATCCATTACATACCATTGCGTCTTTAAAAATAAAAAGTTGTACATCATTATTTTAGGAAAGCTATGTATTTATCAACCAAATACGACGATAAGTAAAAAAATTGACGAGATTTTTAGTTGCATTGTGTCTGAAGTCACTAATACCACCACCTGACTTCATTTTTGGTCGCAGACTGGATATACCCTGTATATTATTATTTTTTTAATTTTTAACAATTAAAAAATATTTTTTAACAAGACCGAATGAATAGTGTTATTTTTGATAAATATATAAATAGAGCCTTGCTAGCGGCTTCAATCTGTAAAGTAATAAAATTATGTGTCATTGTAATTGTGCATTAAATTACTCCAACATATTAAGCATAGATTAAAAGCTAATATTATTAATTATTTTAAAATAAATATATAAAAATAAATACAACCACCACTCACATACACAGTCCTGACCTCACACCAAGACCGAGTCTTGTGTCATGGGTATCAGAAATTATGATTGACTTTTTTGTCTCACAAATACCCAGACCCGAAACAAATACTTGTTTTGGTGTACAATTTATAGTCATTGATTTAAAATAAGATCTTTACAGGAATTTGTATGACATAGTAAAACCTGCCAACCCGCTACAGACCTGGGAGGAGAATGGTCTATATCACTTTTTTAGAACTCTAATTTGCAGAGGGCCTGTGCTCAGCTGTAGTCGTATATCGTCTGTCATTATATTTATAATTATCCTCCTTTGTCATTCAGTTTTAAGAATTAAAAACATGTTTATTGTCACTTAGAAACGGTAATCACCGTTTTGAAAAAAAACAAAAACAATTGCTTATATAAAAACTGCAATATATTGGGGAAGTACGGACAAAATGACATGTATGGACAAAATGACATAGTCACCTTATTGAAAAATGGGGGGGGTTTAGTTACGTCTCCGCGACTCTATTACGTGCCGGCAGTCATATTTAAAATCCTGTGAGATTTTGAGCGCTATTGTCACAGTTGCGTCGCAGTAACTAGTTCGAACGTGTTTCGCGCCTTCAAAAGTTTATTTTATAGATGGTTTTCTCCTGTTTTCTGGTGAGTTATTTGTTGTTATTTGTAATTATTTCTATTAAAATCGATGAACCATGCCAGTACCCAGTGATTTCGATTAACTTTATTGCAATCATTTGTTGTTTGATGGAGTTATGATTTTTTATTCGTTTTTATTTACATATGGACAAAATGACATACATATACAACGGACAAAACGACATGGTATGTAATTTAGTACGTAGAGTTTCTGTTAATGAATATTTATTATTTTGTTTAGGTGATATGCCGCGAAACTACGAAAGAAAAACTTATATGCAATCTTAGAGCCAAGAATCCATGAGTAAGGCTATTGAAGCATGGAAGCAAAAAAAAGTGGGAAGGGAATTGGCCGCAAAACGTTTGGCGAAGAGATTGAGAGCATCCAGACAGCCTACAACTGCTCTGATATATGATAGCTCAGGAAGCGAAGATTTCATTTGCGAGACAGTAGACGACAATAGTGACTGCGCTTGCATTTATTGCAATGACCTCTTTTTCCCGTTTTAAGCCCGGCGAAGATTGGTTACGATGTATGATTTGTTTCCTTTGGGCTCATGCGTCATTTGCTGATGTCCCAAAGAAGACCAAGAAATATATTTGTGAACTGTGTTCTTAAAAATGTAGTATGTCATTTTGTCCGTACTATATGGACAAAATGGTTTTTGTGATTAGTTTCATTTTTTCTTCATATATATTTTATTATAGTTCCTACTTAATTAAAAGACTATGTTACTGATAGTCAATGAACCTAAGATGACTTAAAATAATTGAGACTCATTATAAGACTGTTAAATAAATAAATATGAGTAAAAAACAAAACACTATGTCATTTTGTACGTACTTCCCCTTTATCCTGTATGATAAATCACTTACAGCAGTGCATTTACAGCTTTTTAATTACAACCAATGTTATTACCATGTAAATGAGTTTTGTCGTAAAACCTCGCCTTGTGTAGCAAAACTACTTGGATATTAATCCGTACTATATATTTAGTTTTATTACCAAAATTCTTGACTGAGCGTAATATGAATTTGCATGTATTATTTCTTAATTTAAAATAAAAAAATCTTCGATTAAGTATAGCGGAGATTAAGTTATTTTTTTCTATCTACTGGAACAACAAAGAAACTACAATCCGCTAGATGGTAAATAATATAGAGTAAACTAATGTGTCCACCGCCGAGAAATGGTACAACATAATAATGCCGGCCTAGTCGATACCATATATTTCAGATATATATTTCAGATAGACTTTCTATGAGATAGTGCTGTCACATAGACCAACAGCCTAGTGATCGGTGTTGTAGATTTGACTAGCTACAGCAAGACTCTCCACTTCACAAAACATTGTATAAATATGCTTTATATCATAATTAACTATAAAATAATTTTATAACCCTTCTGGGACAATTGGAAAATATTGATCCCCAATTTTTTACATTAGCTCTCTTTGTCCTCGTAAAATATATGATCCATTCAGCTTTAAGTTTTAAGCTCGTAGCGCCCGATATAGATATTGTTAGAGTATGAATAAAACATTTTACGTACTCGCACTGACCACTACCCTAAGTACCGAGGATAAAGCTGTCTGTAGAAGCTCGGGTAATATCGACCTATATAATGGCGAAAACATTTTTAGCCAAGGAGACACTCAAATGACGGTCTACTTAACGCAGAAACATACATACATACTTACATACATAAATTCACGCCTTTATCCCCGAAGGGGTAGGCACAAGCGCCACTAGGACACCTACATTTCGTCTTGCATGTTCCGTCCCACGATGTGATAGGGGGCGAGCCTATCGCCATATCGGACACAAATTTCTGTCTCCGGGCTGATAATGAATAGAAAAATACAATATCACTTTGCCCGACCCGGGATTCGAACCCGAGACCTCAGCCTTGTAACCGTACCGTAATACAACTACGCCACCGAGGCAGTCAGTTTATGCAGAAATAAAAATATAATTGCACTTATATATATATACCAACCCTTATATCTTTGAGCGTGAAGTCTAGAGGTTTAATTAAAAGTTGTGGTTACTTTGCAACCCGATCAGATACAGACATTAATATTTCTATGAAAGGCCTCTAGAGATAGGATTACAGTTTCATTTGTAACTCTAGGAATCTAAATTATTTTTTCACTGTTTTTATTTTATACTGATATTTCGATGTGAACGACTAATAAATAACGACGGCGTATATTTATGCATATTTAAATCGAAATATTAAAAAAAAACAATTTCCAAGACGATATTGAATATTTTTAGGACTAGATGAGTAGCTAAAAATAATTAATGTGTTATTAAAAAACCAACAAATATGTTTGAGGTATTGAATAATTTACGCAATTCTTGATCTAAATATAGATAAAATCTGAGAGGAGAAAAATCTCAAGAACACATAGTTTTATGACGGTTGTACGTTTGATGCTAATCGTAAAACTAACAACCTATTACGATTGATATTTATATATTAAATGTTTGCTTTATAACTAGGAAGGCATATTTATTAGGCATCAGATAAATCAGACAGGCTAAGGTAAGCGAAAAGTAATCTTTTCTGTAAAGGGAATCATACCAACATGGTTAAGGAAACCCCTACATTAAATCAAACCTGACGACTAGGGTCTTCTGATTATAAAAACAATGGGTTATCACAAAATGATTCACACAACTAGTGATTTCGTTGTTTTAATCAGCGCCTGCTCAAGTACGTCGATTGGTCGGAGTGAGTTTGCAATCTGCCCGATTGATAAGGCGTTCGCGTGTAGGTAAACTATTAATGCTTCGATATACATATACATAATATTTTATTTTATTTATTTTATTTTATTATTTTAGAGTTACCAAAAGAAGATACATTAATCACAAAAAGTATTACAAGCAAAAATAAAAGCAATGTTAAATGTTCCCCCGTTAACAGGTAACTACAGCTTACAATTAATGACAGCATCACTTATTCATAATTGTTAAACAATACTAATCTTAAATCTAGGTATAGTATTATAACAACAACAACGGAGTAGAAAAGTATATACAGCAAGTAGCACACAAATAATAACGACAAACAAACAAACATAAACCTTTGTGCCTAACTGATCTATGATCTGTGATCATATCGGGTAACGATGATTAACGACGTATATTACATAACATGATTATAATGAATATGTTATGTATCAAATTAAAAACGATTTTGCCTTTCACAACAGCACTTGTGCCTTTTTTATAGAATATAGATAATAGTTATACTTGGGTATAAGCCTATATCTGTGTACCTAAAGGGTGGGCAAAAGTGAAATTAGAACCATCCACAGTTTGCTGAACTTATTTCGGTCCCAAATGTGATCGTGGGTAAGCCTATATAATATGTATATTGGGGAACAAATTCTAGTCTCGGGAAACTCATATGAGATTTACATATATTATTATGATATTCTGTAACATTTATTAAACCATTATTTATTACACCTTATTGTGTATATGTTTACCAGTATATTAAAGAGCCACGGAATACAATAATTATTGAACGTACGAACATAAGCCATCCCCAAAGATAATTACCACAGCGACCTGTTGGTAGCGGTGTATATTCTGCGACCTCCCACGACCTTGATCGAGTCTTCTGTGCACCTTATAATGCGGCACAATAAGGTCTCTACGTAATAATTTTTCGAGTTCACTACCTATTGTTTTATTAATAGTATTTTAATTTTATAGAGGTTATCTTTAATTTTACAAATTATTGCAAAATTATGAATATTTAACGTTTCTTTTTTACATTACAACGACTGGGCAAAATGTTTTATTAATTGAGTATTACTCAGCAATACAAAGGAAAAGCTTGCCGTTAGCCTGAAAGCGTCGCGTGCATTAAGGGTGCTGAAGCCACAGAGATGAAAGTTGCTGAAGTAATTTTCAGTTATTCGCAGACCGCAGTGCGCAAAGGATGTCCGCGGTTCCCGACTATTTCGATTACAATTACGTTCGTTAGTTCGTAACGTGTTTCGTGTTTGTGGTTCTTTAGTGTGGAAGTTACAAATGAGATATTATTTTATTACTTGACAATTTAATTTGTTTATAAAATTGTGTATTTTATTTGTTTATTACAAGACTGATTAATATTTTATAAGTAAGTAATTAGTTTCAGTCAATTGTGCTCTGTGCCTCCGAGGAATAATAACCGTAAGCGGTTTTTTCATTCATATTTTTCCGTTACCTTGACCTTGGGGTGGCGTTCAAGCCTCGTCAGTAAAATTATTAAACGATAATGTGGCTCTTTTTAATCTAACTCGATAATTGTTCTTACAATCTCTGTTACGTTTATACTGGTCTATATATTATTTAAACTAATATAAGGATAATTTGGTTACGTCAATTTCTAAATAGATGGATAAAGGCCTAATCAGACATTCTGTTTTCTAGACCAAGTTGATATTCATGTTCTACTTATGTAACTCTACGGCATTGCAGGTTATTTATTTCAAGTAATATAAGGGTGAAAGGAGAAGGTGAGTACTAAAATAGGTCATTGTTGATGTGTTACACAATACCGATATTGGCGGCGACGCACAGCCGGCGAAAATGTTGTCTATTTTGAATTATGCCTGTCTTTATCCAATCGTAGATGCGATAATTTGAGGCAGTTCATAAGCCAGCAGGCGCCAGGCTGGCGGAGCAATTTAACGTTACTTAAAAACATAGTAAAGGAATATATTTGAAATCCACACGCCCTTCCATTTCCTCGTTTTGTGTGCATGCCAAATTGCTTTCGACATAAAATATTGTTTTGACTATTTTTTTTTATAATAATGCAACTGAACTTCGATGCAAAGTGCTTTCAGCTATAAAAAATATACATTTATTTTTCTTTTAGATAGTGGTAATTTATTTGTAAGGTCGAAGACGTTAGTTCAAGGCTCGCTATCGGCGCCTCCGTGCCTATCAACAATCCAGCGAACGATTTATCAATTGAAAGCCGGGCTGGTGTAATTTATTAGAAGATAGTATTTTCAAACACCCTGTCTATTGGTAATGTCGTAGGCTAGAGGCAAACGATAGCCCACATCTACCGACTATCCGTCATTGAACAGGATGTGCTGACGCGATGTACTTTAATAGATTTTGTCGGATTTCCTCAGTATTTGCGTCGACAGATTCATAGGTGTACGAGATTCATAATTATAATTTATTGGCAAGATGATTTCCGAACAAACACAGAAATAACGATTCCAATGCTCTTACGTCACTTTGAACTATCATTGCATTGTAAACTGCCCTAAATCATCATGATACCATTGCGTTGAAGTGACGTGAGTTCTAATCTAAGTTCGTATCCAGGCCATAGAGTCATTTAGCATTAATGCATCTAGAACTTTCCCTTGACTCAATAGGTATGCCTTCTGTTAGTTTCGCTTATTAGTCTTTTTATAATATAGCTAGTCTTTAAGTCCCGAGAGGTACGAAAGGTGAAAAGGATTACGTATTACGAAAAGGTTTTTTTTAAATTCTGATAGCCGAATGGTCACTAGTGCAATATATGTATACATTTTAAGTAGTTAACTATCAAAAGGTTTTTCCTTGGTACTCATACACTTTCACATTGAAGCTGATAACTTCCAAAGCCACCACGATCGGAACTCCTTAATAGCTGATCGTATGATGCTTATGCTAGAGGCACGCGCAGACAAACTTTCAGCTTTTATAAAATGACGAAAGTTTGGCGGCCACAGGCTCTTGGTCTATATATATGTGCGACCAATCAACTTTGAATTATATGTACAGTCAGGTCTAAATTAAGTTTTGGTAAACCCGATAATTAGCATTCGTGAAAAAAAGGTTTTGGAAAGATATTATATTCATTGCGATTTGATTATATCTGTTCAAAAGTATGGTTTTAAATTGAGCTGCAATTTTTTTAACATTACAATAACGCGTGCCAACCGAGTCAAGGTAAAAAATATACAGTACAAAGTTCATCGAACCGTTTATTCGGTTTTTTAATCGTGTTGGTAATCTGTGGTCATTAGGAAAGAAATGTTATATAACAAAATAAAAAATTCAATGTCGTGACTTGATTTGAAATTACGAAGCACGCTCAACATGATTTGGCTAAGTTTCGTTCGTAAAATAAGTGGCACATTTTTAAAAGATCCCCGATTTGTTCACGCAAACATAAGGTTTAGTACTTAATTGTTTGTTTTTACAATAATTACGAGTTAGGTACAGTTTTTATGGTAACGATTACCTTATTTTGTATTCCTGCTATATAGCGTTTACTAAGTATGAATTTCCCTTATTATAATAAGTGAGCATTTTTAAGTTGTTTTTTTTTTATGAATAATTACAACACAGGCTTTAAATACACTGATAGATGAATAAGAAAATCTAATCCTGGATCATTATAAAGACGTTAACTCTATTTATGTCTTAAACTCATCTCATTTGTAATTTCCACTAGTTGTAAACACATGGAGGACAGACAATGTTAATAATACCGTCATATATAAGAACTAAACAGTGACAATGTGTAAGAACGTGAAGAATGTGTCTTGGGAGACGGAGACTCTGATGGGGACCAAGCCGAAGTCACGCTGGGCCAACTTCTGCCCTAGATCTGCACTGTCACATGTCGGCTTGTTCGTCGCATTGATGTTGTACACCGCTGGAGGAGGGTTGGTAAGTAACATGCTATGATGAATTATCTGTAATCAATATCTATATCTATCTATACATATGAATTATAATTTTGTCAGGGATCGATGTCTGTACATGAAAGATAAATGAGAAAAACGAATATGTGGGGTCTGTATAAACGTAATAGAACCCAAAAAAATGAATTTAAAATTGTCTGTCGGTGCGGTAGTGCGAGATGAACTCAGAAACGGACTTCGATGAAATTTGGAATGGAGGTAGCTGACTCCCTGGATTAACACTTAGGCTACTTATTATCCCGAAAAATGTAGTGTTCCCGTGGGATGAGGAAGGAATTCTGATATACTTGTTACTTTTATATCCAAAAGGATAGGATAGGACTAGATGACATGCCTTGAGTGAGAATGAGACGGGACGGGCGGGATATAACGGGACGAGACGGGACGAGATAGGAAATTCCAAATAAAATTATTCACTCAGACGAAGTTTGCGGGCAGAAGCTAATAATTAATAAATTGACAGTCGTATACATTGTCCTGATAGTACCTTTAGTTACAAGGAGTTGGTTGTGGGTATTGGAAACTATGAGAGACTTTTTACAGATCTTTATTTAATATGCTTATTTTTCGTTTTCGTGGGTCACACAAACATTTGTTTAGGTGCAGTAGCCGCCGTAACTTATTTTATAGCTGGTGTGTGTGTTAAAGAGCCGAACAAGATACTTTTCCAACTGATATGTCGTTTCAGAGTATTTCAGTTTTGAACTTTTAGGTCGTAAATTCCAAGTTTAGGGAATTTCATCAAGGACTTCCATTTCGACAAATATAATTTTCTTAACCATTATTTTATACCGTCACCAAAACATAGATGTTGTTTACACCCTTCTGTCTACCAATTCAAATATGAAGCTTCGAGTTAAGTTACTTTTATTAATGAATTCGCGTATGTGTGTTAATTATTTACATATCCACGTTTTATAATACATTGTTGGTAATAATCGCTAGTGTTTTTCCATAACGCAGTCTGGGGTTATATCATTAGTTTAATTTATTCCGTCGTGGTTATGCTCGTGATGGTTAGATGATTTATAAAATAGTACCGCACAGGGAGACGTTACGTTAAATTATTCTTGCGAGTTACTATGGCCTTCCAAGACGACAGAAAATTTTATTGTGTTGTACATTTTGTACTCATAATATTTGTTATATACGGGTCGGATATTAATCTAATATGAACCGAATTCCATTGGGACATTTTCGTTTTATGTGTGGCTTACTATTTATTTATAACTACTTTATTGCACACACAAAAGAGAAACAAATACAATTGGAAATAGCATACATAAAAAATACAATTTACTTATCGCTCAA